>CM039677.1:217188028-217788028 GCA_022496015.1 Hordeum marinum | reverse complement strand
GACCCTAACTCGGTTTCCCCATACATACGGATTCTCAAAACAGCCTATAATATGGTATTTCGAAATTACATGGGCCTGGCCCAACAATAAGGTGGTGCAGCACCTATATTAGCCTAGGGACGAATTTTATAAAGTGGCATCATGCATATTTTGTCCAAGGCTTCTTGCTCCCATTATGGTGGCTTCAAAGTGCGAAAATCATCTCTAGAAGCTCCATTGTTCTTTCCCCCGCGCGTACCTTCTTCTCCATGCTTGATCCCACTCCAATGTTCATCCTTCTTGTCCATGCCAGGTACTTCATTCATAAGTAAAACAAAAGTATCTAATTTAGGCAGCATCATATGTTCATGAACATTAGAAGGATTTGCAAGAAACGAAAGTACCTGGTAATTCAGTTGACGTGCGCGAGCTCTAGTAAATTGTCCTATATGTATAGCAGTCGGAGTTGTGGGTGTAGCATTAGTAGGGATGCCCTCATCAGCTTAGGTACTAGATTCACGGGAACCGCACAAGGACTTAAACTCTAGCGTGGCATTCACTCTCTTTGAGGTGGACCACTCTCTCACTTTTATCTCCACGATGGTATGAAGCTTGCTTGTCGGTGGTCACTTGACTTGGAGACATTGGTCTAAGCACATACTCCTTGCCCTTCATTTTGAAGCTATAGTGATTGGTTAGCCCATTGTGGATGATGCCATGGTCGAATTGCCAAGGTCTCCCAAGGAGTAGGTGGCAAACGAACATGGTGTTGACACCTGATTTTGGCACGATGCAAAATGCAGTAAAGATGGACTCAAACAAAAAGGTTTTTTTATACGAGAAAGTTCATATTGCCGAGTGAAAACAATCTTGATGTTTAGGCCGTCATCATTCGGCATCATTTCGAGGGCCAAATTACACTTGGATTGTCATGTTAGATGTTTTGAGTGCTTTTTGGTCGATTACGCCTCTAAGACAACCTCGGATGAAGGACTGCTCTACATTGATTGTCTTTGTCTCGTCGGGCTTATCGATTTTCATATATAAATCATCTCAATCCGAGTTTGTATGCAAAAGTTAGAAGCAAAACACTGCAGACCGACCCTGAGCAAAAGTATGGCGCGAGGGACCAGACACTCGCCTGGACGGTGTCTGATGGGTCGCACGAGCAATTAGGGCGTCAATACGGCCTTGAATCAAAACATATTCATTACTGAAAAGTTTTGTCTCATCGAATCAATCGATTTTGATATATAATTCGTCCAAATCCGAGGTCGTATGCAACCTGCAGAGGCGAAACGAGTGCAGACTATGTTTTCATTCGGGAAATCCGAGTGAAAAGCTTATCATCCGAGTGAAAATATAGCTATCTGAGTGAAGGCTTGATGACCGAGTGAAAAGTTTCCATCCAAGTGAAACTTTGGTCAAGAAGTCCAGGTACATGAATTCCGAGTGGAAAAATTGTTGTCCGAGTGAGAAATTTCACTCGACGGACTAAAGGACTCCAAATCCGAGTGATTCAACCAAAAGGAAACGATTGGCCTATATGGTCATCTAGATGGCCTCGGATGGAAAAGTGTTCAACTTGAAAGTTGTTTGCAACACCGAAGTGGTTAACTTTTCTTTTAAGGTCATTATCATCTGAGATAGTATACGGCTGCAGAGACGCTACAACACTCGGATGGTCCAGTCCGCTACATGACCGAGTCCGATTCAAAGTTAAAGATGACCTCGTGGAGTATTCAAGAGGGCTTTATTTGGGAAAATGATCAACATACGGATTGTTGGCCTCGCCGAGGCGCACAAAACAAATGTTTGGACCATCTCCATCAGAGGTCATATGCAGATTTCACGGCCCACGCAAGGAGCAAGACAGAAGATTGGGCCAGATTTGGCCTGAATCCGAGTGGGACTAGGATGTGAATTGATGTAATTTTCTCGTAAGGAAAGCCTAGATGAATCCTTTTCTTGTACGGGAAGTCCAGCCGCCTCTTATATATGTTGGGGATGACAGTCGATTGAACAACACACAATCAAACAAATCAATCTATATTACTTTTTCATCTACGTTCTTATCTGTCCATCGTTTTTTTTCTCGTTCTTCACTATTCTTCGTGTTTGAGAGCTGCGAATCCTGAGGATCTAGGGGCAAGCGAATTGATCTAGGGCAGCCCATAGCTGCTGCACTACCTGACGGGGTCCCTCCTGGGTGTGCGGGGTTTTGGGTCTGCAAAAGCGTCTGCCGGCTGTCTTGCGTATCGCGCTGTCGGACGGACCTCCTTCGACGTGAGCTACAGTGCATCACCCCCGGCGTCGAGGGTACACGGTGACGTGTTCGTGTGTCACCACACTTTTTGGCTAGCATGTGAGAGATACCTATTTTGCACATCCCCAATGAAGCTGAAAATTTACGGAGATTTTTTATACAATAAATAATAAATACCGAGGGTGCCACCAGGTGGCCACCCTCCACCTGGGCGCGCCAAGCCGCCTAACCATGCACTGGTGGAGGGTGGTCACCAGGCCCACCTCTGGAGCCCATCTTTTGGTGTAAATTCCCCAAAGACCAAAAAAATAATGAGAGGACTGTAAGGGCGAAGCGTCGCCGCCTCGAGGCGGAACTTGGGCAGGAGCACTTTTGCCCTTAGACAGAGCGATTCCGCCAGGGGAACTTCCCTCCTAGGGGAGGAAATCGAAGCCATCGTGATCACCAACAACCCTCTCACACTACTAGGGAAAACCTTATACACAGAACCTTAGCAGTAGCACTGGATAAAACGAGGCGCCACCGCTACATATGAGCAGCGCGTGTCCAGAAAAAACGCTGCTGCTAACACTTAGCAGTAGCGCGGGCTTCCAGAAATGCGCTACTATTAATTTTGACCCATCGTTGCCGTCAGGCTAGATTTAGTAGTAGCATGCTTTCCGGACCAGCACTACTGCTAACATAATATTAGTAGCATGTGTTTCCCACCTGTGCTACTGCTAAGTGGGTCGTGCACTTATCCTCTTCACCCCGCATGGCCTCTCTCTCTCTCACTCTCACTCTCTCCCTCCTCCCTCCCTCTCCTTGCGCCGCCACCGCCCCTCACTCCCTCCCTCTCCCAGTGCCATCACCGCCCCTCACTCCCTCCCTCTCCCTGCGCCGTCACCGCCCCTCACTCCCTCCCTCTCCACTATCTCCCTTGTGGTGGTGCTCCCTCATCCCGGCCGTCCACCAACACGACGGCCCTCCCCGTCCCGGCCCTCCCCCACCCTGTCCCTCCCGTCCTGGCCATCCACGCAGCGGTAGCTCTCCCTCCCTCCTCTCTCCCACTCTCCCCCTTCTCCCTCCTCCCTCTGTTTTTGCACTGCTATAAAAGCTTAATGGATGGATGGATTGATGCATTTAGATGGTTATGAATGGATGCATTTAGATGGTTAGATGGATGTATGGATGCATTTAGATGGTTAGATGGATGTATGATGCATTTAGATGGTTATGGATGGATGCATTTAAACGGTTAGATGGATGTATGATGCATTTAGATGGTTATAGATGGATGCATTTAGATGGTTAGATGGTTATGTATGGATACATATCGGAATTCATTCACATGTTGTAAATTGTGTTACAAAGGTGCTTCACGTCGTAACCGTAAAATTGTTTAAACTTGCAAACTTTGTGAAAATGTCCATTGTTAGATTTCATGTCTAACACACTGTAAATGGTTAGATTTGTTGGTGTGGGGAAATTTACAGGGATTCCATGTCTCCTAGAAGTTGTGCTATTTAATATATCCATTGCTAAGCAAATGTCATGCCAAATTTACGGGGATTCCATGGCTCCTAGATGTTCTCGTGAAGAGGAGTTGAAGTGGCGGAGGAATTGTTGGAAATATGCCCTAGAGGCAATAATAAATTAGTTATTATCATATTTCCTTGTTCATGATAATCGTTTATTATCCATGCTATAATTGTATTGATCGGAGACTTAGATGCATGTGTGGATACATAGACAAAACCATGTCCCTAGTATGCCTCTAATAGACTAGCTCGTTGATCAAAAGATGGTTAAGGTTTCCTAGCCATGGACATGAGATGTCATTTGATAAACGGGTCACATCATTAGGAGAATGATGTGATGGCAAGACCCAAACTGCAAACGTAGCATATGATCGTGTCAGTTTATTGCTACTGTTTTCTGCATGTCAAGTATGTGTTCCTATGACCATGAGATCATGCAACTCACAGATATCGGAGGAGTGCCTTAGGTGTATCAAACGTCGCAACGTAACTGGGTGACTATAAAGGTGCTCTACAGGTATCTCCGATGTTGTCTGTTGAGTTGGCATGGATCGAGACTGGGATTTGTTACTCCGTGTGACGGAGAGGTATCTCGGGGCCCACTCGGTAATACAACATCACAACAAGCCTTGCAAGCAATGTGGCTAAGTGTTAGTCACGGGATCTTGTATTACGGAACGAGTAAAGAGACTTGCCGGTAACGAGGTTGAACTAGGTATGGAGATACCGACGATCGAATCTCGGGCAAGTAACATACCGAAGAACAAAGGGAACGTTATACGGGATTAACTGAATCCTTGACACAGAGGTTCGACCGATAAAGATCTTCGTAGAATATGTAGGAACCAATGTGGACGTCCAGGTCCCGCCATTGGTTATTGACCATAGAGGTGTCTCGGTCATGTCTACATAGTTCTCGAACCCGCAGGGTCTGCACACTTAAGGTTCGGTGACGTTTCGGTAGTGTAGAGTTGTGTATGGTGGTAACCGAAGTTTGTTCGGAGTCCCGGATGAGATCCCGGATGTCACGAGGAGCTCTGGAATGGTCCGGAGGTAAAGATTCATATATAGGAAGTCCCAGTTTGGTCGCCGGAAAAGTTTCGGGCTCATCGGTAGTGTACCGGGAGTGCCGGTAGTGTACCGGGGGACCTCCGGGAGGGGTATTTCGACCCCAAGAGGTCCATGGGCTGTGGGAGAGTATTAACCAGCCCTTAGTGGGCTGGGAAAACAGCCACAAAGGCCCATGGTGCAGGAGAGAAAGTCCTAAAGCAAAAAGTGGAAAATCAGCCAATAGGAGGCAATCCTACTCCAACTAGGATTGGAGGTGAAGTAGGATTGCTTCCCACCTCCTATTTCGGCTGAACCAAAGGCCTTGGCTGCCTCTCCTCTCCTCTCCTCCTATATATACTAGTGGAATAGCTAGGGTTTGGCTTACAATTGCAGCCACGTGCTACCCGTTCCACCGGTGCTCCTCTAGATTGGTTTTTCGCAGTGCTTAGGCGAAGCCCTGCCGGAATTGCTCCACCACCACCATCACCGGAGCACCGTCACGCTGAAGGTGAACTCTCTCTCCTCTCCACCTCCTCTTGCTGGATCAAGACGGCGGAGATCGTCATCAAGCTGCACGTGTGCTGAACGCGGAGGTGTCGTCCGTTCGGCAATAGATCGGAAGGACCGTGATCGAGATCGCGAGACGGTTCGTGATGTGATCACGGAACGGATCGTGATGAGTTCGCGGGACAGATCGTGATCAAGATCGTGAGACGGATCATGATGAGTTCACGGGACAGATCGTGATTGGATCGCAGGACGGATCGTGATGAGATCACGGGACGCTCGGCGATTTGGATCGCGAAGATGTTCGACTACACCAACCGCGTTTCTTAACGCTTCCCGCTTAGCGATCTACAAGGGTACGTAGATCCACTCTCCCTCTCGTAGATGCTCATCACCATGGATAGGTTTGCGTGTGCGTAGGAAAAAATTTGTTTCCCATGCGATGTTCCCCAATAGTGGCATCATGAGCTAGGTTGATGGTTCGATGAGATCTCGAGTAGAACACAAAAGGTTTGTGGGCGTTGATGCTTAGATTGCTTCCTCCCTTGGTCGTATTTTGGTTCAGCAGGATTGTGAGATGAAGCGGCCCGGACCAACATTACTCGTACGCTTACGAGAGACCGGTTCCCTCGACGCAACTTGTTGCCTAGATGGCTTGCGGGTGACAGTTTCTCTAACTTTAGTTGGATCGGATTCGACAAAGGCGGTCCTTGAGAATGTTGAAAAGCAACTAGTGTATCACCGTTGTGGTTTTTGCGTAGGTGAGAATTGTTCTTGCTAGATACCCGTAGCAGCCACGTAAAACATGCAACAACAATTAGAGGACGTCTAACTTGTTTTTGCAGGGTATGTTGTGATATGATATGGCCAATTACATGATGTGATATATGTGATGTATGAGATGATCATGTGATGTATAGATTATCACGACTTGCATGTCGATGAATACGGCAACCGGCAGGAGCCATAGGGTTGTCTTTAATTATTGTATGACCTGCATGTCAATCATTAAGCGCTGTGTAATGCTTTACTTTATCGCTACAGTAGCAATAGTAGTAGAAGCATGCAGGGCGTGACAACCCCGATGGCGACTTGATGGAGATCAAGATGATGGAGATCATGGTGTCATGCCGGTGACGATGAAGATCATGCCGGTGCTTTCAAGATGGAGATCTAAAGCACGAGTTCATAGCCATATCATGTCACTTATGATTTGCATGTGATGTTAATCCTTTTATGCACCTTGTTTTGCTTAGGACGACGGTAGCATTATAAGGTGATCCCTCACTTAATTTCAAGATAAATTGTGTTCTCCCGGAGTGTGCACCGTTGCGAAAGTTCGTCGTGTCGAGACACCACGTGATTGTCGGGTGTGATAGACTCTACGTTCACATACAACGGGTGCAAGCCAGATTTGCACGTGCAGAACACTCGGGTTAAACTTGACGAGCCTAGCATGTACAGACATGGCCTCGGAACACAAGAGACCGAAAGGTCGAACATGAGTCATATAGTAGATATGATCAACATGATGATGTTCACCATTGTAGCCACCTCAACTCACGTGATGATCGGACTTGAGTTGGTGAATTTGGATCATGTATCACTCGAATGATCGGAGGGATGTCAATTTGAGTGGGAGTTCTTAAGTAATATGATTAATTGAACTCATTATCACGAACATAGTCAAAGTGTCTTTGCAAATTGTGTTGTAGATTACTAGCTCACGCTGTAGCTCCCTTGTTTTTTTATATGTTCCTAGAGAAATAGAATTGAAAGATGATGGTAGTAATATTGCGGACTGGGTTCGTGATCTGTGGATTGTCCTCATTGCTGCACAGAAGGCTTATGTCCTTAATGCACCGCTCGGTGCGCCAACCCCTCTAGCATCGTCTGTAGATGTTGTGAACATCTGACAGGCACGTTCTGATGACTACTTGATAGTTTAGTGTGTCATGCGTTACGGCTTAGAATTGAGGCTCCAAAACGTTTTGAACGTTGCGGAACATATGAGATGTTTCTAAGAGCTGAAATTAGGATCTCAGGCTCGTGCTCGTGTTGCAAGATATGAGATCTCCAACAAGATTCTTTGCCTGCAAGATGAAAGAGAAGAGCTCAATCGTTGAGCATGTACTCAGATTGTCTGGGTGCTACAATCACTTGAATCAAGTGGGAGTTGATCTTCCAGATAAGATAGTGATTGACATAGTTCTCCAAGTCACTGTCACTAAGCTACTAGAACTTAGTGATGAACTATAAATTGCCAAGGATAGAAATAATTATACCTGAGCTGTTCGCGATGTTTTGACACCGCGAAGGTAGAAATCAAGAAGGAGCGTCAAGTGTTGATGGTTAACCAAACCACTAGTTTCGAGAAGGGCAAGAGCGAGGGAAACTTCATGGATAGCAAGTCAGTTGCTGCTCCAGTGAAGCAACCCAAAGTTGAACTCAAACCCGAGACTAAGTGCTTCTGTTATGAGGTGAACGGTCGCTGAAGCGGAACAACCCTAGATACTTGGTATATAAGAAGGCTGGCAACTTCGTCAGAAGTATATTTGATATACAAGTTATTAATGTGTACCTTGCTAGTACTCCTAGTAGCACCTGGGTATTGGATACCGGTTCGGTTGCTAAATGTTAGTAACTCGAAATAAAAGCTACGGGATAAACGGAGAACTTGCTAAGGGTGAGGTGACGATATGTGTTGGAAATATTTCCAAGGTTGATGTGATCAACATCGCACGCTCTCTTTACCTTCAGGATTAGTGACGAACCTGAATAAATGTTATTTGGTGTTTTGCGTTGAGCATGGACATGATTAGATCGTGTTTGTTGCAATACAGTTATTCATTTAAAGCTAGAGAATAATGGTTATTCTGTTTACATGAATAATACCTTCAATGGTCATGCACCCAGTGAGAATGGTTTGTTGAAATCTTGATCGTAGTAATACACATGTTCATAACATTGATGTCAAAAGATACAAAGTTAATAATGATAGTACCACATATTTGTGGCACTGCCGCAGAATGTCATATTGTTATAAAGCGCATGAAGAAACTCCATGCTGATGGATCTTTGGACTCATTCGATTTCGAATTAGTTGAGACATGCGAACCATGCCTCTTGGGCAAGATGACTAAAGGACCCCGTTGGATGGAGCGGGCAAGTAATTCATTGGAAATGATACATGTTGATGTATGCAATCTAGTGAGTCTTGTAGCCTGCAGTGGATATCGTTATTTTCTTACCTTTACTGATGATTTGAGTAGATATAGTGTATATTTACTTAATGAAACACAAGTCTGAATTGTTTGAAAGGTTCAAGCAAATTCAGAGTGAAGTTTAAAGATCATCGTGATAAGAAGATAAAAATGACCGCGATATGATCGTGGAGGTGAATATCTGAGTTACGAGTTTGGCATACAACTTAAGACAACGTGAAATTTGTTTCACAACTAACGCCACCTGGAACACCATGGTGTGATGGTGTGTCCGAACATCATAGTCATGCTCTATTGATATAGTGCATACTGTGATGTCTCTTATCGTTTTACTACTATAATTTTTGGGGTTATGCATTAGAGACAACTACATTCACTTTAAATAGGGCATCATCTAAATCCGTTGAGATGACACTGTGTGAATTATGGTTTGATAGAAACCTAAGCTGTCATTTCTTAATATTTGGGAATGTGACACTTGTGTGGAAAATGTTTCCACCTAATGAGGTCGAACCCAAGGCGGACAAATGCATCTTCATAGAATACCCTAAGATCAGTTGGGTGAACCTTCAATCTCAGATCCTAGTGCAAAGTGTTTGTTGCTTAAACGGATCCTTTCTCGAGGAAATGTTTCTCTCGAAACAATTGAGTGGGAGGAAGATAGAACTTGATGAGGTTGTTAAACCTTTGTTCAACCAGAGAGTAGCGCAGCGCAGAAAGATGTTTCTGTGAAGCCTACGTTAGTTGAAGAGGAAGTTAATGATGATGATCATGAAGCTTTAGGATCAAGTTACTATCAAACATCGTAGGTTGACAAGGATGTGTACTGCTCCTAAGTGGTACGACAACCCTGTCTTGGAGGTCATGTTGTTGGACAACGATGAACCTACGAGCTATGGAGAAGCGATGATGGGCCCGGATTCCGACAAATGGTTGGAGGCCATGAAATCCGAGATAGGATCCATGTATGAAAACCAAGTATAGACTTTGGTAGACTTGCTTGTTGGACGGCAGGTCGTTGAGTACAAATGGATCTTTAAAATGAAGACAAACGCTGATGGTAATTGTCACCATTTGTAAAGCTCGACTTGTTGCAAAGTTGTTTGTGACAAGTTCAAGGAGTTGACTGCGATGAGGCTTTCTCACTCGTAGCGATGCTAAAAGTCTGTTGGAATTATGTTAGCAGTTGCTGCATTTTCAATTATGAAATCTGGCAGATGGATGTCAAAACATCGTTTCCTTAACGGTTTACTTAAGGAAAGGTTGTATGTGATACAACCAGAAGGTTTTGTCAGTCCTAAGGATGCTAAAAGATGAGCAAGCTTCAGTGATACTTCTATGGACTGAAGCAAGCATCTCGGAGTTGGAATATACACTTTGATGTGGTGATCAAAGTTTTTGTAGTTTATACAAAGTTTACGAGAAACTTGTATTTGCAATAAAGTGAGTGGGAGCACTATAGAGTTTCTGATAAGTATATGTTGTTGACATATTGTTGATCGGAAATAATGTAGAATTTCTGGAAGGCATAAAAGGTTGTTTGAAAAGTGTTTTTCAAAGGAAGACCAGGATAAAGCTACCTAATTGTTGAGCATCAAAATCTATAGAGATAGATCAAGATGCTTGATGAGACTTTCAATGAGTGCATACCTTGACAAGATTTTCAAAGAGTTCAAAATGGATCAGCCAGAGAAATAGTTCTCGTCTGATTCGTAAGGTGTGAAGTTGAGTGAGACTTAAGGCTCGACAACGGCAGAAGAAAGAGAAAGGATGAGCGTCGTCCCCTATGCCTTAGCCATAGGCTCTATATTATGCCATGCTGTGTACCGCACCTGTGTGTGCCTTGCCATGAGTCTGTCAAGGGGTACAAGAGTGGTCCAGGAATGGATCACAGACAGCGGTCGGAATTATCCTTAGTAACCAGAGGACTAAGGAAATGTTTCTTGATTATGGAGGTGATAAAGAGTTCGTCGTAAAGAGTTACGTCGATGCAAGCTTTAACACCTATCCGGATGACTAGTAGTAGCAATCTGGATACATATAGTGGAGCAGCCATTTGGAAATAGTACCAAGTAGAGTGTGGTAGCAGTGTTTACGGTTTGACATAGAGATTTGCAAAGTACACACAGATCTGAATATCGCAGACCCGTTGACTAAAAGACCTCTCTCACATGCAAAGCATGATCGAGCCCCAGAACTCATTGGGTGTTAGATTCATAAATGTGAACTAGATTATTGACTCTAGTGCAAGTGGGAGACTGTTGGAAATATGCCCTAGAGGCAATAATAAATTAGTTATTATCATATTTCCTTGTTCATGATAATCGTTTATTATCCATGCTATAATTGTATTGATCGGAAACATAGATGCATGTGTGGATACATAGACAAAACCATGTCCCTAGTATGCCTCTAATAGACTAGCTCGATGATCAAAAGATGGTTAAGGTTTCCTAGCCATGGACATGAGATGTCATTTGATAAACGGGTCACATCATTAGGAGAATGATGTGATGGCAAGACCCAAACTGCAAACGTAGCATATGATCGTGTCAGTTTATTGCTACTGTTTTCCGCATGTCAAGTATGTGTTCCTATGACCATGAGATCATGCAACTCACAGATATCGGAGGAGTGCCTTGTGTGTATCAAACGTCACAACGTAACTGGGTGACTATAAAGGTGCTCTACAGGTATCTCCGATGTTGTCTGTTGAGTTGGCATGGATCGAGACTGGGATTTGTTACTCTGTGTGACGGAGAGGTATCTCGGGGCCCACTCGGTAATACAACATCACAACAAGCCTTGCAAGCAATGTGGCTAAGTGTTAGTCACGGGATCTTGTATTACGGAATGAGTAAAGAGACTTGCCGGTAATGAGGTTGAACTAGGTATGGAGATACCGACGATCGAATCTCTGGCAAGTAACATACCGAAGAACAAAGGGAACGTTATACGGGATTAACTGAATCCTTGACATAGAGGTTCGACCGATAAAGATCTTCGTAGAATATGTAGGAACCAATGTGGACGTCTAGGTCCCGCCATTGGTTATTGACCGTAGAGGTGTCTCGGTCATGTCTACATAGTTCTCGAACCCGTAGGGTCTGCACACTTAAGGTTCGGTGACGTTTCGGTAGTGTAGAGTTGTGTATGGTGGTAACCGAAGTTTGTTCGGAGTCCCGGATGAGATCCCGGATGTCACGAGGAGCTCCGGAATGGTCCGGAGGTAAAGATTCAGATATAGGAAGTCCCAGTTTGGTCGCCGAAAAAGTTTCGGGCTCATCGGTAGTGTACCGGGAGTGCCGGTAATGTACCGGGGGACCTCCGAGAGGGGTATTTCGACCCCAAGAGGTCCATGGGCTGTGGGAGAGTATTAACCAGCCCTTAGTGGGCTGGGAAAACAGCCACAAAGGCCCATGGTGCAGGAGAGAAAGTCCTAAAGCAAAAAGTGGAAAATCAACCAATAGGAGGCAATCCTACTCCAACTAGGATTGGAGGTGAAGTAGGATTGCTTCCCACCTCCTATTTCGGCTGAACCAAAGGCCTTGGCTGCCTCTCCTCTCCTCTCCTCCTATATATACTAGTGGAATAGCTAGGGTTTGGCTTACAATTGCAGCCACGTGCTACCCGTTCCACCGGTGCTCCTCTAGATTGGTTTTTCGCAGTGCTTAGGCGAAGCCCTGCCGGAATTGCTTCACCACCACCATCACCGGAGCACCGTCACGCTGCCGGTGAACTCTCTCTCCTCTCCACCTCCTCTTGCTGGATCAAGACGGCGGAGATCGTCATCAAGCTGCACGTGTGCTGAACGCGGAGGTGCCGTTCGTTCGGCAATAGATCGGAAGGACCGTGATCGAGATCGCGAGACGGTTCGTGATGTGATCACAGAACGGATCGTGATGAGTTCGCGGGACAGATCGTGATCAAGATCGTGAGACGGATCATGATGAGTTCACGGGACGGATCGTGATTGGATCGCGGGACGGATCGTGATGAGATCGCGGGACGCTCGGCGATTTGGATCGCGAAGATGTTCGACTACACCAACCGCGTTTCTTAACGCTTCCCGCTTAGCGATCTACAAGGGTACGTACATCCACTCTCCCTCTCGTAGATGCTCATCACCATGGATAGGTTTGCGTGTGCGTAGGAAATTTTTTGTTTCCCATGCGACGTTCCCCAACAGGAATTTGCTGGCGCATGGAAAAAGGATTGACGATGTAGTGTTCGGATGGAGAGATTGTATGCGGGAGCTGAAAGAGGCGGAGGCTATGTTTCGGAAGACTTAGTGTAGTCACTAGGAGTTTGAAGTCAAGGGGTGCAAGAGTTATGCCCAAACACAACTACAAGTTGTAGCAGGCGTCATCTTCGCGGAGGCCAACGTTGTAGAGCGTGCTCGGATGCCACCTCAGAGTAGTCCTCACTTGGTTATGGAATGGACACTACAACAAGTGACATCTTCATGCCCGACTCAAAGAGCCCGATGGGGAAGTGTTGTCAGGATACTTTCGCCAAGAATGCCCCCACCACCATCAAATTCTGCACCACTAGATTCTGCTCATTAATAGTATTTAGTAAGATTAAGCTCTAGTTTAAGGTTTAATAGTTTTATCATTATTGGTCTCGATCTAGCAGTTCGGTCTAGACTTGTAAGGTTTTTGAAATCTAATTATCTGTTTGACGAAAATGATGATGAGGAGGAGTTGTTATATGACAATGATGTATTATGATGATACTGTATGAAAACTTGTATAGTAGCATATGAATATATGACATAAAAAAAGAAATACGTAATAATTGTAGTAGGGCTAGAGGAGAGGCGCACTGCTTGTAACTACCAGCAGTGCTTTCTACTAAAAGCGCTACTGCTACACTTTAGCTGTAGCGTCGTAGCAGTAGCGTTGGATCCAACGCTACTAGTAAGGGTATTTCCAGTGCTACTACTAGGCTTTCTCCTAGTAGTGTCATCTTGGGGAGGCCATTCTTCACCAAAATCTTCAACATCAAGATCTCCCCTCAAACTAGGTTCATCTCTTGTGTTCAATCTTTCTACCGGAACCTCAAATTGGTACCTGTGGGGGACTAGTAGTGTTGATTACCTTGTGTAGTTGATTACTATATGGTTTATTTGGTGGAAGGTTATATGTTCAGATCCATTATGCTATTCAATACACCTCTCATCTTAAGCATGCATTTATTTGTGAGTAGTTACTTTTGTTCTTGAGGTCACGGGAGAAGTCATGTTGCAAGTAATCATGCGAATTTGACATCTGTTCGATATTTTGATGATATGTATGTTGTGATTCACTTAGTAGTGTGATGAGGACATGACTACCTTCGATAGGACCAAAAATGTTGCATACATGCATATTTGTGAGGTGATTTCTTATAATAATTATTCAATAATTTATTTATGTTATCCGGAACAAAAATAGACTTCACCTATTTTTTATTTAATGCCTAAATGCAGAATGACCGAACACTTGTATGAACCACGTATGATGACAAAGGGAAAGGAAATGGTTGGATGCTGTTCAAGAAGTTCTATCACGTCACTTTTAGCCCAAGAAAAGATAGAGTCCAAGTCTCTCACGTTGTGGACTCAGATTCGGACTGCACAGACACACCTGTCTCAAAACGCCAACAACTTTTTCATACGGACTCAGAATTGGGTGATTCTTTTTTGCTGGAAAGTAGATTTCATATGCGTTCCATACCAGTTGGAATCACCTTAAAATTCATCCGGATAGCGAAGATATCGACGAAACAATATGACGTTGCATCAGAATCCGAGTCAAACTACAAGTCCAAAGGTGTTGCATCACCTCCACTTGGGCCCATGGGCCTTGTACGACCTAGGGTTTGTTTTAGGGTGTGTTGGGACGTCCTCCCACCTCCTTGGCCGCCACCCCTTGCTCCTATATAAGTAGATCAATCTAGTAGCTTTTCCTTTGGGTTTTGTTTAGTTAAAAGTTAGCCATTGCAACTTCGTGTACTTCGTTTGTGTCCAACGACCAGACCAAGACCGCTTTCGGAGCCCCACCCTTATCAATACTTCATATATATTCGCAATATTCAGATTGCATTATCATATTCTTGCTTGTTCTTCGATTGCTTGCAGGAATAGACCTTCGTGGTCAGGTTGATCGTGCTCCGGCGTGGTCAATAACCTCTTGGAGATTGGTTTAGCGATTGCTAAGGCGCAACGTTGTGCACGTTCGTAGTCGGATCATCAAAGTCTTCTCCATCAAATCGATAGTTATCATCTCATCGAAAGATCGGGACCCTAGCCTTTATCAAGTGGTATCAGAGCTCAGGTTGCTCGGTGAGAATTTCCAGTTATTCATAGATTAGATTTATTTTCCTTACCTATTGCCCAAGAGAAAGCCGCACAAAAAAAGTTAGATCTATTCATATTTTCTCCAAACCAGTCTGAGCCTTTACAATTTTCTTTTCAGTGCTTGCATAGTTGAATTATCGGTTGCATCGTCGTGCCGAGTTGCTGGTCTTAGCGTCTAGTCTTTTAGAGTTTCGAGTTCTATTCACAACTTGTCACGCCGGCGTCGCACCATCTTCATCGCTGCTGCCATATACCACCACCACGCCAGCATCATCCCTTTCGTTGTCACCCACCACCAACCATCAATTTTCACCACATGCTACCATTGTTCATTGTCATTATCACACTTGAGGTCGTTCACATGTACGCTTGATCCAATCTACATCTTATCTAATTTGTTGGATAGAAAAAAGTGAGGGATAAAAAAAAGTGAGAGAAAAAAAAGAGAAGAAAAAAAAATAGAGAGAAGAGAAAAAAAACAAATTTCGGATCTACCTAGACTCAATCTCATATGTGAATTCGGATTGAAATCTGTTTTGCGCAGTGTTGAGTAAAACAAGCGTATCTTCCTCATACGAACTCGGAATTGAGTGATTCTTTTTTGCATTCGAAAGCTTGAGTCAGTAGCATTCTTCAGAAAAAATATCAGAAATTTCACATAATATTTTCTAGAGGAAAGCTGAAGAGAGAGTTTTGTCTATCTTGCTTGTCGGTCATTTATCATCATTGTCTTTACTGCCACTGTGATCTTCACTTATATCTTGCTGTCGAGAGCCAATTCATATCATCCCTTTCTGCTATTTCTCCTACATCGTGACTCCATTAGTGTTCTAGGCTCGCGTCTCTAGTACGGTCTAGCCTAGGACCAGCACAGTACCGTTGTTGAGCGTTTATTCAACATTGCATCTCTGAATTGATTATTGGTAATCTTTTGCTACCATATATTAAGCCTTCCAAGCTCCACATATTTCTACATCGTGTATACATACGTTCACCTGGTAATCGCTTTACCCACTCTTTGGAGATATTGACACCGTCGGTTGCCGGTCGCCACCTGCTGCATGGTAAGAATTTGTAAGACATTGATATTTGCTTTATTGTGAGCGTTTTACCACCACATCCCAGTAGTTCATAGGAACAATATACTTGGATCTTTGTTTCTTGTTTCTACTAGCCATGACAGGATCCAGAGTTGTCAGTTCATGGGCTTCTTCGATCGTGGGAGACGTGTCACCACCAAAACCGATACGAGAGATGCAAAGAGATCCAAATGCACATGATCAGGTTAATGTTTCTATACCTCCATTTAATGGCCGATTTAGACCTGCTTTATATATCGAGTGGGAGTTTGAAATAAATAAAATATTTGCTTCCCATAATTTTGCTGCACATAAGAAAGTTAAGGTCGCAGTTGGTTCTTTCACTGGTTACGCTTTAGTTTGGTGGAGCAAATATTGTCGGTTACACAAAGATATTATACCTATTACTTGGGATGATTTGAAACTTGCCATGAGACACACGTTTGTTCCTGCTTAAAAAGTTACAATATTTGAAACAAGGTAGTGACACCGTAATGAAATATTATGATGATTTACAAATGACCTTGTTGCATTCCTCATTAGAAGAAAGTGAAGAAGATTTTACGGATAGATTTTGGGGAGGATTAAACCTTCATATTCAGGAGATACTAATTCATGGAAAGTGTTATTCTATGGATCGTTTGTTTCGTCTTGCTTGCAAAGCTGAACAGGAAATAAGTCAACGTGTTGCACAAAAGGAAATAGAGCGCAAGGTGCACATTCCAAGAGTTGATACCGTTGTTCCTTCAACTACTAGGCATACTGTGACAACCACATCAAATCTTGTGAGGGCTACATCACCTTCACCATGTAACACGTCACCACCGAGAGTGCCTACATCATCTGAGTTGATCACAAGAGGTAATGCCAAAGGTATTGATCTTCCACCTCCACATGAGTATGATGAATGCCTTGTCAATTCCACTGTACCCTATGATGAGCTACCCATTACTTTGATCACACCACCTATTTTAGAGGACTATGTTCATGATTATACTTCCTCATGTGATCAAATAACTACAATATCAACAATTGTGAGTGCACCCATTGAATTAACTATTGATGAGCAAGAACCGTGTGAATCAGTAAATAAATCTAATTTGGGTCAAATATGTTTGAAAATAATTCTGCCGGTGTTTAATCATTTTGATATGACCTCCAATCTTGGTGATAATTCTGTGTCAAATGACATGTTGCATGTTTGCTTATTTAAGCATGTTGTAGCATCTAAATTTGAAACGATTCATGTTTATTTACCAATATTGGGATGGTTTAATGATGAACATCATGAATCTTTTGATATGAATAAGGACTTCACTTATATGTGGAAACTAAGTTGCAATATTGTGATGCCTTCTACTTCTTGTCATAATCTTTTGGCTTTATATTTCATGACATGTGATGAGTGCCCTTGTATATATATGTCACATGTGTCGCAACTGAGAACAATAAAAATGGATGACATATACATATACAATGTGTATGCCTTTTCTCTTTTGGTAGCCACATTTCAGATTAAGCAACGCCGAGGACGGCTTTGTTTTCAAAAAGGGGAGGATGATGAGGACATGACTACCTTCGATAGGACCAAAAATGTTGCATACATGCATATTTGTGAGGTGATTTCTTATAAGAATTATGCAATAATTTATTTATGTTATCCGGAACAAAAATACTTCACCTATTTTTATTTAATGCCTAAATGCAGAATGACCGAACACTTGTATGAACCACGTATGATGACAAAGGGAAAGGAAATGGTTGGATGCTATTCAAGAGGTCCTCTCACGTTAAAGGAAATAATTAGGTGCTGTTCAAGAAGTTCTATCACGTCACTTTTAGCCCAAGAGAAGATAGAGTCCAAGTCTCTCACGTTCTGGACTCAGATTCAGACTCCACATACACACTTGTCTCAAAACGCCAACAACTTTTTCATACGGACTCGGAATTGGATGATTCTTTTTTTGCTGGAAACTAGATTTCATATGCGTTCCATTCCAGTTGGAATCACCTTAAAAGTCGTCTGGATCGCGAAGATATAGACAAAACAATCTGACGTTGCATCAGAATCCGAGTCAAACTACAACTCCAAAGGTGTTGCATCACCTCCACTTGGGCCCATGGGCCTTGTACGACCTAGGGTTTGTTTTAGGGTGTGTTGGGACGTCCTCCCACCTCCTTGGCCGCCACCCCTTGCTCCTATATAAGTAGATCAATATAGTAGCTTTTCCTTTGGGTTTTGTTTAGTTAAAAGTTAGCCATTGCAACTTCGTGTACTTCGTTTGTGTCCAACGACCAGACCAAGACCGCTTTCGGAGCCCCACCCTTATCAATACTTCATATATATTCGCAATATTAAGATTGCATTATCATATTCTTGCTTGTTCTTCGATTGCTTGCAGGAATAGACCTTCGTGGTCAGGTTGATCGAGCTCCGGCATGGTCAATAACCTCTTGGAGATTGGTTTAGCGATTGCTAAGGCGCAACGTCGTGCACGTTCATAGTCGGATCGTCAAAGTCTTCTCCACCAAATCGATAGTTATCATCTCATCGAAAGATCGGGACCCTAGCCTTTATCATAGTGTCATGTGAACGTCGACTACATGACACTTCACCATCCTTGGTCTTAAGGGAATGCAGTTTGGAGTATTTATTTGATGATGGGTTGCTAGAGTGACAGAAGCTTAATTCCTAGTTTATGCGCTACTTCGTAAGGAGCTGATTTTGGTCCACATGTTTAATGCTATTTTTAGACTTTGTCTTAATACTTTTCTCTGAGTTGCGGATGCTTGCGAGGGGGTTGATCATAAGTAGGTTTTTAGTTCAAGTAAGAACAACACCTTAGCATCGGTCCACCCACATATAATATTATCAAAGTCGCGAACACGAATAAAACCAACATGATGAAAGTGACTAGATGAAACTCCTGTTTACTCTCAAGAATACTTTTCTCATCATAAGTGATAGTTTTGGCATGTCCTTTGCCACAAAAGGATTGGGCTACCTTGCTGCACCTTACCTATTGTTACCATTACCTGTTTGTTACAAATTACGTTGATATCAAAACACTTTCTACTTATAATCACTACTGGAATTCCGTTTTTTGCCGTCTGTCGGCTCTTTGCCATCGGCTGGTAGATGGCAAAAAGGGTCTTTGCCGTCAGCTGTGAGCTGGCGGACGACAAATAGTTGGCTGATGGCACAAAACATCTTTGCGGTTAGTAAGGTCTTTGCCGTCTGCGAGCGGACGGCAAAGAGCCGCACAACAGATGGCAAAGCGACAGTTGGGTCCCACTTGACCGCGTGGTGGCTAGGTTAAACTTGGCCACTTCTTTACGTCTGCGAGCGGACGGCAAAGAGTCCTAAAGCAGACGGCAAAGAGGCTAGCCTCTTTGACGTCCACTAGCATACGGGAATGCTCTAACGGGTACTAATGACCGTCCCCGCCCCCACCTTGGCCTCTCTCTGTCACTCTCACCCACTCCCACTCCCCTCCCTCCCCGACGCCCATCGCCAGCTGCCTAGGTCGTCTCCCCACCGCCCTGGCCGCCTCCGTCGTCTCCTCACCGCCCCGGCCGCCTCCTCTCCTCACCCCGACCGCCTCCTCTCCTCACCGCCGGCCGCCTCCGCCCCCGCCCCTGCCACCGTACGCCACGCCCCCGCTGCCCCCCTCTGCCCCCATCCCCATCTTCCTCCATCGCCCCCCTCTGCCCCCGCCCCCGTTGCCCCTGCTGCCCCCCGCCACCCCAGCCGCCCCTGCCGCCACCTCCGCCCCGTCCGGTCACCTCCTCACGTCACCACCGGCCGCCTCTGCCCCCGCCCCCGCCACCGGCGCCACGCCCCCATCATCCCCCGTGGCTCGGCCACCCTCGCCGCCCCTTCCGCCCCGACGCACCGCCGCCACCTCTCTGTCCCGTCCGACCGCCTCTTGTCCCTGTCGTTGGCCTCCCCCGCCCCCGGATGCCACGCCCCCGGCGCCCCGACCGTCTACAGTGAGCCCCCATCCCCGGCCAACACCATTTTTTGTTTTTTGTTCTGTTAAATTAGTTAATTAGTTTATTAGGTAGGAAAACTTAGATAGAAAAGAAAAAACTTAGAAGAAAAAGATGAAAATAAAACCTAGAAGAAAAAAAGAAAAGAAGAAGGAAAAGAAGAAGGAAAACCAGAAGAAGAAGAAGAAGAAGAAGAAGAAGAAGAAGAGAAGAAGGAAAAAAAGAAGAAGAAGGAGAGGAAAAGAAGAAGAAGAAGAAGAAGAAGAAGAAGAAGGGGAGGAGAAGAAGAAAAACCTAGTAGAACTTAGATAGAAAATAAAAAACTTAGAAGAAAAATAAGAGAAGAAAAACCTAGAAGAAAAAGCAAAATAATAATAATAAGAATTATGTGGTGATACCCCTGCACGACACCCCCGACACGACACCCCCGACGACGCCCCTCCGGTGAGCCCCCTTATTGACACCCCGGCGACACCACATCATGACATCCCGGCGACACCACGACACCACACCCCTGCGCAGCTATTAATATGCCACCCCCGTCGTGGTTTTATCATGGCAGATGTCCGAAGACTTAGATTCGAGGCCATCGCTAAGGCGGTGGACTCAAAGGGGTTGGACGGGACGAAAGACACGGATTTACCCAGGTTCGGCCCCTCGAGATGAGATAAAAGCCTACGTCCTGCTTTGTCTGTATTGATTGGTGTATCGATTACAAGGGAGCATATTCGCTTGACCTGTTGGATCCTGCCTAAGCCGTCCCGGGTCTCGCCTTTATATAGGAGGTCAAGACCACGGGTTACACAAGTTTCAAACCGGCTCTTACAACGTATCTGACTTTGTCTCTAAACCTGCCTAACCGACTCTGGCAGGCTGTCTCCAGGTGGCTTAAGTGCCTAATCCTTGCATCTTCTTCCTGACTCTGGGCCTCCGCCACGGCCCATCTGGTGAGCCACCATGCAACCCAATCTTCCTCTCCCAACCCAATCTTCCTGATTTGCGCAAGTCAAAGCTAATGCCACGTGCTGATGGTCCTTTTAAGGTGTTAGAGAAAATAAATGATAATGCATATAAACTTGAGCTGCCTGCAGAGTTTGGGGTTAGCCCCACTTTTAACATTGCAGATTTGAAGCCTTATTTGGGTGAGGAAGATGAGCTTCCGTCGAGGACGACGTCAGTTCAAGAAGGGGAGGATGATGAGGACATCCCTACTAATGTTACACCCACCCCGACTGCTATACATACAGGACCAATTACTAGAGCTCGCGCACGTCAATTGAATTACCAGGTACTTTCGTTTCTTGGAAATCCTTCTAATATTCATGAACATATGATGCTGCCTAAATTGGATACTTTTGTTTTACTTATGAATGAAGGACCTAGCATGGATAAGAAGGATGACCATTGGAGCGGGATCAAGCATGGAGGAGAAGGTGCGCGTGCGGGGAAGAACAATGGAGCTTCCAGTGATGATTTTCGCACATTGAAGCCACCATAATGGGAGCGGGAAGCCTTGGACGAAATATGCATGATGCCACTTTATAAAATTCGTCCATAGGCTAATATAGGTGCTGCGCCACCTTATTTTTGGGCCAGGCCCATGTAATTTTGAAATACCATATTATAGGCTGTTTTTAGATTCCGTATATATGGGGAAACTGACTTAGGGTCGGTTTCGGACCCCTCCTCCAAGGGGCCACGAAATTCCCTTCTATTCCCCATATATACAGCCCTTAGGGCTTCGTTTTAGGGTTGGGTTTTGTTTAGATTACAAGTTTGCCATAGCAGCAACTTCGCGTTCTTCGTTTGTGTTCCACGACCAGACAAAGACGTCACAGAACCCCACTTCATCAATAAAGTTTTCCTCTTATATTCGCAATATCCAGATTGCAATCTTAGTTTCTTGCTTGTTCTTCGTTTGCGTGCAGGAAATAGACCCTCGTGGTCAGGTTGATCGTGCTCCGGCGTGGTCAATAACCTCTCAGAGTTGGTTTAGCGATTGCTAAGGCGCGACGGCTCACACGTTCGTAGTCGGATCGTCAAAGTCTACTCCACCAAAAACGATAGCCACCATCTCATCGAAAGACAGGGACAACTTCGCCTCTATCAAGTGGTATCAGAGTGAGGTTGCTCAGTGAGATTTTACCAGTTTTCGTAGTTTAGATCGCATCTGTTCTTCATACCTTTAGTCCACGAAAAAGCCAAAAAAAATATTAGGGTTAGATCATCATATCCGAACCAATCTGAGCCTTTGCATAGTCTTTTCAGTATTTTGCTTTGTTGAATTGGCGGTTACATCGTTGTGTCGAGTTGCTGGTCTTAGTGTCTAGTCCTTTAGAGTTTCGAGTTCTTTTCATAGGTTGTCACGCCGCCACCGCATCATCTTCATAGTTGCCATATACCACCACCATCATCGCTGCTGCCATATCTCATCATCCATCATCACTATCCATTGGTGTCCATATATACCACCACAAATCCTCCACCAATCCAAGTCCAGTTCGTTTTAGGTTTAGTTTCGAGATCCTTTTGATTTCGGGTCCGTGTTTTGCTACCTGCGCAGGTGTCGGAAAAAAAATATTGGGTCAAAAATAGTCTGGCACGCTTTGCAGAGCACGTTTTGGCCCAAAAATATTTCGGCCGAAAATATTTTTTCCCTATCTTGATTTTAGGTTCCCCGGAGCGTTTTGAGACACTTGCTATCATAGTGATTTTTGTCGAAATTTTTGGGTCGTCGCAGCCCCCGGATTGCTCCAGAAAAAAAAATAGTCCAAAAGAAAAATTCGTGCCCATCTTGCTTATACGACGTGGCAAGAGTTTTGAGACACTCGCCATTGTAGTGAGTTTTTGAAAAAAAAAAGAGGCGCCGAAAAAAAAAACGAAAAAAAAAATCCGAGTGTGCTTTTCCCTTGCTTACGTGTATCGTCGTGCTTTTGTTGGTGTTTTAGGCTCGCGTCTCTAGCACGGTCTAGCCTAGGACCAGCACAGTACCGTCGTTGAGCGTTTATTCAACCTTGCATCTCTGAATTGATTAATGCTGACCCTTTTTGCTACCATATTATAAGCCATCCCAGCTCCACATACTTCTACGCCGTGTGCTTGACACCACCTGGCAATCGCTCTATCCAAGCTTTGAGAGTTTTGGCTACAACGGTTGCCGATCACCGCCTGCTACTGGGTAAGAACTGGTAAGAAATTGAGATTCGCTTAAAGGATTTGTGCCACACCACCACCACCACCACGTCCCAGTAGTCTGTAGGTTTCATATTGTGTGTTTCCTATTTCTGCTAACCATGCCAGGATCACACGATGACGAGATCGACTGGGAGAGCATGACCAACAAAGCGCTCTATGATAAATTTCAGCAAATGATGGCTGAGCAGGTACAGGACTTCGTGAACAACTTTGGAGTGGCCATGGAGAAGCTAGATGGTTTGGAGAAGACATTCGACGCCAAGATGGACGCCAAGTTCAATGAGGTGCTTGCCCGTCTACCTCCACCAGCTGCAGTTCCTATTCCTTTCGAACGACGAGCGCGACGTGTGCCTCTCGGCCACGCCCAACATCCTGGTACTGTTGATACTGCTGCTACTTCGGTGGCTCGTGCGGCCACTGTCGTTGAGCAGGTTGAAGATTATGATGGTGATTTCGATGATGAGGGAGAGGTTGCTCCAGATCCGCCCCAGGGGCAACCCCCACCATACGCACCAGGTCGACCACATGGCTACAACCGTAACGGTAGGGTTGCACCACCCCCGCAGGTACGGGATCATGACCATCTCCCTAAACTTAAATTGAATATTCCGACGTTTGAGGGTAGATATGTTCCTGATATATATCTTACATGGGAGTTAGAAACAGAACAACGTTTTACATGCTTACAATTTCCAGAGGATCGACGTGTTGCTGCTGCTGTTTGTTCATTCACTAGTTTTGCTTGTGTTTGGTGGTCAAAACATTGTAGAATACACCCTGATAATATTCCAACTACTTGGGCTGCTTTGAAAACTGCTATGCGAAATCGTTGGGTACCACCTTTTTATGAACGTGAATTGCTTCAAAATTTGCAGCGTTTAAGACAAGGAAAATTTTTTGTAGAAGAATATTATCAGGAATTACAAACTGGTATGATTAGATGTGGTATTGTTGAGGAGAATGAAGCTATGCTTGCACGTTTTATGGGTGGATTAAATAGAGAGATTCAGACTATTCTAGAGTATAAGGAGTATAACACTATCACTCGTTTATTTCATCTTGCTTGCAAAGCTGAACGTGAAGTGCAGGATCGACAGGCAATGGCGAGAACTACTAATTTTGCAGGCCGTACTTCATCATGGACGCCACGTACCTCCTCTACTTCCGCACGTCCTGCTGCAACACCACCTCCTTCAACCTCCAACTCTAATCGCGATACCAGGAAACATGCTCCTACTGCACCCTCTGCGAAGAGCACACCTTCTGGGCCTGCACAGAGTTCGTCTTCATCTATTGCATCCACAGGGCAAACACATGAGGTTATATGTCGTCGTTGCAAGGGTGGAGGTCACTATGCGAGAGAATGCCCTTCCAAGCGTGTAATGATTGTTACTGAGGATGGTGGATATGCGTCCGCTAGTGATTATGATGAGGAGACTTTGGCACTTATTGCCAGTGACGAACAGGGTGGCAAGGATGCAGAACCAGAAACACAATACATGGCTGCTGATTACGCTGACAGGTATGAAAGTTTAGTTGCTCAACGTGTTCTCAGTGTGCAGGTTACACACGCTGAGCAAAATCAGAGGCACAACTTGTTCCACACAAAGGGAGTTGTGAAAGAGCGTTCTGTTCGCATCATCATCGATGGAGGGAGTTGCAATAACTTGGCTAGCATGGAGATGGTGGAGAAGCTGTCTCTAACCACCAGACCACATCCTCATCCTTATTACATCCAATGGTTCAACAATAGTGGCAAGGTTAAGGTAACACGTACTGTTCGTGTGCATTTTAGCATTGCTACATATTCTGATTATGTGGATTGTGATGTGGTACCCATGCAAGCATGTTCTGTTTTACTTGGTAGACCATGGCAGTTTGATAAAAATTCTGTACACCATGGTAGGACAAATCAGTATACTCTTGTTCATAAGGATCATAATATCACTTTGCTTCCTATGTCTCCCGAACATATTATGAAAGATGACATTGCTAGAGCTAGTAAAGCAAAACAGGAGAAAAATAAGAGTGAAAATCAGATTGTAGCACAGGAATTTGAGCAACACCATAAGCATAATAAACCATCATCTACTGTTGCATCCGAAATAAAATTGAAGAGTGGATGTTTACTTGCTACTAAATCTGATATTAATGATTTGGATGTTGCTACATATGTTTGCTATGCTTTTGTATGTAAAGAGGTATTATTTTCATTCGAGGACATGCCTCCCTCTTTGCCTCCTGCTGTCATTAACATTTTGCAGGAGTTCGCTGATGTCTTTCCACAAGACGTGCCATCGGGATTACCGCCTATTCACGGGATTGAGCATCAGATTGACTTAATTCCCGGTGCATCCCTACCCAACCGTGCGCCCTACCGTACCAATCCAGAGGAGACAAAGGAGATTATGCGTCAAGTACAGGAGCTGCTTGACAAAGGTTATATACGTGAATCCCTTAGTCCTTGTGCTGTTCCTATTATTCTAGTGCCTAAAAAGGATGGTACATCGCGCATGTGTGTGGATTGTAGAGGCATTAATAATATTACTATTCGTTATCGTCATCCTATTCCTAGACTAGATGATATGCTTGATGAATTAAGTGGCTCTACAATTTTCTCCAAAGTTGATTTGCGTAGTGGATACCATCAAATTCGTATGAAATTGGGCGATGAATGGAAAACAGCATTTAAAACTAAGTTTGGATTATATGAGTGGCTAGTCATGCCTTTTGGGTTAACTAATGCACCTAGCACTTTCATGAGATTAATGAACGAGGTTTTACGTGCTTTCATTGGACGATTTGTGGTAGTCTATTTTGATGATATATTGATTTTTAGTAGATCTTTGGAGGAACATTTGGAACATTTACGTGCTGTTTTTACCGCGCTACGTGATGCACGTTTGTTTGGTAACCTTGGGAAGTGCACCTTTTGCACCGACCGAGTATCTTTTCTTGGCTATGTTGTTAGTCCACAGGGAATTGAAGTTGATACAGCCAAGATTGAAGCTATTGAGAGTTGGCCGCAGCCCAAAACGGTCACACAAGTAAGGAGTTTTCTTGGCCTCGCTGGTTTCTATAGGCGTTTTGTGAGAGATTTCAGCACCATTGCTGCGCCTCTCAATGAGCTTACAAAGAAGGACGTGCCTTTTTCTTGGGGTACCGCACAGGAAGAAGCCTTCACGGTCTTGAAAGATAAGTTAACACATGCTCCTTTACTCCAACTTCCTGATTTTAATAAGACTTTCGAGCTTGAATGTGATGCTAGTGGAATTGGGTTAGGAGGTGTGTTACTACAAGATGGTAAACCTGTTGCGTACTTTTCTGAAAAATTAAGTGGGCCTAGTCTGAATTATTCTACTTATGATAAGGAATTATATGCTCTTGTTCGGACTTTGGAAACATGGCAACATTATTTATGGCCCAAAGAATTTGTTATACATTCTGATCATGAATCTTTGAAACATATTAAAAGTCAAGCAAAACTGAACCGTAGACATGCTAAATGGGTTGAATTCATTGAAACTTTCCCTTATGTCATTAAACACAAGAAGGGTAAAGATAATGTTATTGCTGATGCTTTGTCTCGTCGTTATACTATGCTTTCACAACTTGACTTTAAAATATTTGGTTTGGAGACCATCAAAGATCAATATGTGCATGATGCTGAATTTAGAGACGTGTTGCAGAACTGTAAAGAAGGGAGAACATGGAACAAGTTCGTTATTAATAATGGATTTGTGTTTCGTGCTAACAAGCTATGCATTCCAGCTAGCTCCGTTCGTCTTTTGTTGTTACAGGAGGCGCACGGAGGAGGATTAATGGGACACTTTGGCGTGAAGAAGACGGAGGACGTACTTGCTACACATTTCTTTTGGCCAAAGATGAGACGGGATGTTGAGCGTTTTGTTGCTCGCTGCACTACATGTCAAAAAGCTAAGTCACGACTCAATCCTCATGGTTTATATATGCCTTTACCTGTACCTAGTGTTCCTTGGGAGGATATATCTATGGACTTTGTTTTAGGTTTACCTCGAACAAAGAAGGGGAGGGATAGCATATTTGTTGTCGTGGATAGATTTTCTAAAATGGCACACTTTATACCATGTCATAAAAGTGATGATGCTGCTCATGTTGCTGATTTGTTCTTTCGTGAAATTATTCGGTTGCATGGTGTGCCAAATACAATTGTTTCCGATCGTGATGCTAAATTTCTTAGCCACTTTTGGAGATGTTTATGGGCTAAGTTGGGGACTAAACTGCTTTTTAGTACTACATGTCACCCCCAAACTGATGGCCAAACTGAAGTAGTCAATAGATCATTGTCTACTATGCTTAGGGCTGTTTTGAAGAATAACCTGAAAATGTGGGAAGAATGCTTGCCTCATATTGAATTTGCTTATAATCGTTCGCTACATTCTACCACTAAGATGTGCCCTTTTGAAGTTGTGTATGGTTTCTTACCTCGTGCACCTATTGATTTGTTGCCTCTTCCGTCTTCGGAGAAGGTTAATTTTGATGCTAAAGAACGTGCTGAATTGATATTAAAGATTCATGAGTTAACTAAGGAAAACATTGAGCGTATGAATGCTAAATACAAACTTGCTGGAGATAAGGGTAGAAAACATGTTGTCTTTGCACCTGGAGATCTTGTTTGGTTACATTTGCGTAAGGATAGATTTCCTGATTTGCGCAAGTCAAAGCTAATGCCACGTGCTGATGGTCCTTTTAAGGTGTTAGAGAAAATAAATGATAATGCATATAAACTTGAGCTGCCTGCAGAGTTTGGGGTTAGCCCCACTTTTAACATTGCAGATTTGAAGCCTTATTTGGGTGAGGAAGATGAGCTTCCGTCGAGGACGACGTCAGTTCAAGAAGGGGAGGATGATGAGGACATCCCTACTAATGTTACACCCACCCCGACTGCTATACATACAGGACCAATTACTAGAGCTCGCGCACGTCAATTGAATTACCAGGTACTTTCGTTTCTTGGAAATCCTTCTAATATTCATGAACATATGATGCTGCCTAAATTGGATACTTTTGTTTTACTTATGAATGAAGGACCTAGCATGGATAAGAAGGATGACCATTGGAGCGGGATCAAGCATGGAGGAGAAGGTGCGCGTGCGGGGAAGAACAA
Organism: Hordeum marinum; assembly: GCA_022496015.1. NCBI lineage: Eukaryota > Viridiplantae > Streptophyta > Magnoliopsida > Poales > Poaceae > Hordeum > Hordeum marinum. The sequence continues at coordinate 217,759,726 of CM039677.1, read as the reverse complement.
TGGAGCTTCCAGTGATGATTTTCGCACATTGAAGCCACCATAATGGGAGCGGGAAGCCTTGGACGAAATATGCATGATGCCACTTTATAAAATTCGTCCATAGGCTAATATAGGTGCTGCGCCACCTTATTTTTGGGCCAGGCCCATGTAATTTTGAAATACCATATTATAGGCTGTTTTTAGATTCCGTATATATGGGGAAACTGACTTAGGGTCGGTTTCGGACCCCTCCTCCAAGGGGCCACGAAATTCCCTTCTATTCCCCATATATACAGCCCTTAGGGCTTCGTTTTAGGGTTGGGTTTTGTTTAGATTACAAGTTTGCCATAGCAGCAACTTCGCGTTCTTCGTTTGTGTTCCACGACCAGACAAAGACGTCACATAACCCCACTTCATCAATAAAGTTTTCCTCTTATATTCGCAATATCCAGATTGCAATCTTAGTTTCTTGCTTGTTCTTCGTTTGCGTGCAGGAAATAGACCCTCGTGGTCAGGTTGATCGTGCTCCGGCGTGGTCAATAACCTCTCAGAGTTGGTTTAGCGATTGCTAAGGCGCGACGGCTCACACGTTCGTAGTCGGATCGTCAAAGTCTACTCCACCAAAAACGATAGCCACCATCTCATGGAAAGACAGGGACAACTTCGCCTCTATCACCCAGCCAACAGCGATGTGGGTAATGGATAACTAGTGCAACCTGACGAGACCGAAACTAGCTACGGCACATGCAACAACCAGCAACAAGTATTCGCCCAACCACACTCTTAGGATTCCAATCCACGCAACCACGCACGAAGTTGGAAGCACGAACTGGTCGTCGCCTCAACGGCTGCTGATGTAAAATCACAAAGTGAGTTTACCCTCTCAGAAGGCAAGATTACAAGAGCTAAGAAGGAAGTGAACTGTCAAACAAGATTCTGGTTGCACTTAGCTAACCTATGCTGAAATCAAATTGCCAAAGGGTTGTGGCTGAAGTGGGGGAAGGGGTATTTATACTAGGAACAACCCTCCTAGTGTAGGTGTGAAACCAGTCCAAAAGAGAGGCTCAAATTCGTGGTAACCAGCTGGTCAAGGGAGCAAATACATGGAGCCTCGCGCAGCAATTAATGCTCTGGACAGCTTGCATTGGAACTCTCATATCCTTTGACTCAGGACTCCAAATTTTGTGCCGTTTGATTTTCCTGAAAGTAGACTTCAAATGCTGTCCAATTTGTATTCCCACACGTGCTGGATACTCACATATTTGTGCAGCAAGGTGCAGCAAGTTCTGGGACAAATTCTGGAACTGGGCATGCAACAATAGATTGTTGGGATGGCTTGCTATTCTTCCGTGGGATGTAATTAGTTGCCCTTGTCACCAAAACATGGTTTGCATCAGAGTTGAAGCTTGTTCTCTTCAAACTTTTTGTATGGGCTTCAAAACGTGTTTCCTCATGTGCTAAAAGTTGTAGGTTGTCCTCAGCATTGTACCTGAGTAAAATCAGCACACAAGATTTAGGTAGTATAAAGTTCTCATGCATAGTTGAATTATGATCAGTTAGGAGCGCATTCACCTCTTGTTCTATTTGTTTGGCACGGCTCCTTGTCATGGGACCCAAATAGGTCTTCTTTGTAGAAGCTTCATTTGACAGCTGAGATTCATCATGAGGAGAAGATGACAAATGAGGTGAACCAGGGATATCCCCATCACCTCCTCCCTTAGATCCGTAGCTTAGCACTTCAACCCCGTCGAGTTCGTCGGACCCCATTAGTGCGCAAGCCCTTTTCCATAATGCCAATCGATGATTAATCCCTTAGATCTTGCGATGTTTGCCTTTCCACTGCAGCTAGTAGTGTAAAGTCAATAGCAGCCTCACCTAGATCTGTACTTGTTTCCCCTTCTTGCGCTAGGTTGTTCGTTCTTCCTCGGTTCCTCGCTAGGGTTGGATAAAACCTGATTTTTCCTTGCCTGCAGATCTTGCAATTTTAGTTTATTATAGCAAACCTGTTTGTAGGTCCTTAGCAACTTTTGCATCACGACCTTGTTCACTTAACCCGTCGCCAGACTTCCGGCTTTCCCAAAAACTATACCGGCCGCTTAGTATCACAGTATTTAATTTCATCAGTCGTCTTAGTTGTCTAGTCACTTTTTGACCCACCACGTACTACCACTTTTCACAGCCTTAACCCGCCATCATGTCTCGGGCGTCTTCTTCTTGTAACTGGGTCGACTCTAGAATCTCTGAACAATTTCTACAGGATTTTGTAGATGCTGGAACCTTGCCGGCTCATAACGTAATTCATTGACGGGTTCCGGGTTCGGAGAAGAAACCCATACCACAAGAGGGTGAAATTCTTATCTTAACTAACCACCTCATATGTGGTTTCAGCCCGCCCGGGTCTAAGTTCTTCCGGGACGTTCTCCATTTCTTCAAATTGCATCCTCAGGACATTGCTCCCAACTCTGTCTCCAACTTGTGCAACTTCCAAGTCCTTTGCGAAGTTTACTTACAAGAAGAGCCGTCAGTTGACCTTTTCTATGACTTTTTCTACGTCAACTGCCAAACGGAAGTGGCGGCTGGCCCAAGCTTGGAGCTTATCGGAGTCTCCATCCAAAGAAGAAGGGATATGGTTTTTCCAGCTGTTCGAATGCCAAGTCACCCCAAGGATTGGAACAGAACTTGGTTCTATTGTAAAGACACCTCTCTAGAGGCAGACCATCCACTGCTGGGTTACCGTCCTACCCGGCTCTACACCACAACTTAACTTCCAGATCGGATGTCTGCCTCAACATGAGCAAAGTATGCTCCGGCCTTTGCCAAGATTAGAGCCCTCTTGGCAAACGGTTTGACAGGAATTGACAACCCGATGTTGGATCTCTTGGAAGGTCTTACCACTAAGCCGACATGACCGGCTTATGTGTGAGTATACGGGTGACGCAAATGATCCCCTCTGCTTCAATCACACCACTCTGATAGAAGAGAACATTGTTTTTGCTATCAAGGGACTTACCCATTAGCCCCAAGAGGCTTGCCGTACCGTCGGGTTAAAGCCTTTCTACGCCGCAAACCCAGCCCCAGATGTAAGGCCGGTTTAAAATCTCTTTTACCTCCGTCTTAACTATATATATGTAGCAGCCTTAATCTCTTTTGGCGGCTCTTGCCTTCAGGCTAACTCTAGCTTCTAGAAGAAAAAATATACTCCTCCTATGAAGAAGAAGTCTCGGGCGGGTAACACCCGTGGCCGCAAGCAAAAAACATCGGCTCAAAACTTGCTTGAGCTTGACAACTCAGAGGTAGGACCTGATTCCTTTGGCCGTCTTTTTATACAACTTACTAACAATGATCTTTACTCAGGAGGAGACAGAAATGAGCCACGTCAACGCCCCTGGGGTAACTTATCTTTCCTCCGACTCAGAAAACTTCCCCCAACCAAAGATACGGCGGGTCGTCCAAAAAGTTCCTTTTTCGCACCCTCTATCTTACTTAGATCCCAAATTTTCCTTGAAAAAAAACAACACGACTCTCGACGTCAGACCCGGAGTACCAGCTCTGTGGACCTTATGACCGGCTTACCTAACGCCCCGGCGCCACGGAAACGTCCCGCTGAGGTACTTAACATGAACTCAATATCCGTCTTACATTTTTCACATGTTGTCTTATTATTGTACCTTACTGATTTTATTTTGTAGGAATCCCCTCCATCCTCTGTCAACTCAACTGCTTCCAAGCTCCCCCCCAAGAAGGTCAACCCAGAGTAAGCTTTCTCCTCTGCCATGCACATATCACCTGTATCGCCTTTATACTATGTGTTGACTCCTTGCTTTTTCAGGGCGCAGGCCAAATGCAGAAAAGTCAGTGGGTCTACCGCTGCTCCAACTACTCAACAGACGGATATTGCTGAGTCATCCTACTCTCCTGTTAAACCTTCTGACGCTACCAAAGAAATGCCTGAACAATGTCCCCCACATTTCGAGCCGGTGGGTCATTACTCGGCGGCTTCTGATAACTCCACGGCTGACCCTAAGCCTTCCACTGAAGACACGCCTTTCCTGGATGTCACCATCATTGGGACGGGTTATGAATATCCCACACACCATACTCTGATGAAGCATTCCAGCAAAGTTGCTACTTACTCTCCTGAGAAGCATGATTTTGAATTCCCTGCCTTGGAGAAGATGACTGCTGACGACTTACATGCCGGCTATCTGAACCGCCTGTCTGCCAGTCGCAATATGGAGAGCAAGCTTGTTGGCTTGATGAAAAAGAAATATGAGGTATCCTCTATCTTCTAGCTCTCTCCTGTACCCGTACTTAGCCCCCAAGAACCGGATTAATATTGCAAATAATAGGCCGGGTCTTCCAAACCTTCAATTCCGTTATATAGAGCTTTAACGTGTGACTCCCAAGTACTGGATTAAATTTCATATAAGCCAGTACTTAGTTATAGATCCAATTGTAGCCCCCAAGTCCGGAGTATTATGATAATGATGATCCAGATCTCTCACATGTAAGAAGTTTCGCCGAGTGTAGCCCCCAAGTCTGGAGCATTATGATAATGATGAGCCGGAACTTTCATCGCATATTTGAAACTAAAAACACAGAAATTAGCCCCCAAGTGCCAAGTATATTGCTCGTAATGTGCTCGGGACTTTATAAGAGCTATTTCATCTGGCGACTTATCGTTGATAACCTTTCATCTGTGAAATACAGGAAGCTTTGAATACCACCGAGTCTGAGCGGGCCGACTTAAGGGAGAACCTGTCAGCCCAACAGACCGCCCGGGCCATAATAGAAGAAAAGTTGTGGGCGGTTGTTCAGGAGCTTGAAAAACTCCAAGCTGAATTCCTTGCATACAAGAAGACTGCCGAAACGGAAGAAGCCATCCTGGTGAAACGTGCGCGATGCAGAGGACCAGCTCAACCTTGCATTGGCAGAGTTGAAGACCCTCAAGGACCACATCTCTAAGATGACTGCTGCTATCTTTGGCTTATACCTTGGACTTTTTCTTGCAGGCAAAAGGAGCCGCCAGCTATATTCTAATAGTCTGATGAAGTTGAAAGCAGTCTACACCTTGACGGAGCAACTATATAGTGGGGCCCTTTGCACCATCAAAGCTATGATGACGGCCAAATACGTCCCCAAATTTATGAAGAGCGTCCTGGAGGTCTTATCAACTTTACCCAAGCAGGTGGAGGAAATAAGGCGATCAGCTGCCAGAAGAGGAGCTATAGCTGCGCTTAGCCGGTCCCCGGCCTTCGCTCCAGAATTAACTGCTAAAGAGATGATGAACGACTTCCCTTCGAAGAAGGATGACGACTCAGACTTCACAGAAGCCGATTATGCCAAGTGCATTAAGTCCTCCCGGCGGCTTTCCTCCATATTGGTTGACGAAACGGACCTGGTTCCCTACGAGGCGGCTTATGACGAATACAACCAACGGCTGCGTTGTCCTACCTTTGAAGCCAGAGACTTGGTCCCTACACGTCATAAGCCGCTCTTCGCCCTTTTCGATGATGCACAATTCGAAGCCTTACTAAACTGCAACTGGGATATGGATCGTCTTCAGATCGAAGAGCCCGAAGACCCGGCACAAGATAACCCGCCTGCCAATTAAACTCCTTGTCTTGAATGATTGTAACCCGCCCTGCTGAGCCGGAACAAGTGCAAAACTGATAAGCTTTTCGTCTTTTGAGCTCTTAGAGAGCCTTGTAATATACTTTGCAATCTTCTTATGCCTTAATCAATGGCTCATCTTCTAGGGATAAGTTCTGCAAAAACCAAACAAAACAATCTGTAATATTTACCTGGGCGGCTTTCATAAAAGCATAACCCAAAGATCTTCAATGTAACCTTGCTTCATCTTTCATCTTACTCTGGCCATGATATGAATGCAATATATGATGCAGCTATAATGCAATATATGATGCAGTGTGTATGATGCAATATGTATGATGCAATATATGATGGTCTTGCCTTTCCCCTTGTTTCTTGGTTTTTGAAAACTCATATTCTTTCCCTTTTGATGGGGAAACTGTTGCTTTGAACTGCTTAACGATGCAGGGTCTCTAACGAGAGTGACCGCCAATCTCGCACGACTCATGGTCTCTAGGCGAAATTAACTGCTAAGGGCGCAACAAACCATAATTTATAATGGAGAGAGTGCCTCGGGGCCCATAAGGTACTTCTCACGTGACATAAATCTGTCGTTTGAACCTTAAACAACATCACTTGTTAAGAGTATGATGGGCCACTTGGCAGAGAGTACGTAGCAGATAAGAGAGAGTTTTCCCTCGCCATTGTCTGAGGCCCTCGGAGGGGGTGAGTTGACAGCTCCCTACACCCCTGCGCGAGCAGCAGCTACATACAAGCAGGTACCGACTCTACCAAAGTGGGGGGTGGCCTTCACCCACTATGGCGCCTTGCACTGGTCCACGACCCATCTTACCGCATGGGACCAATGTTTGAACGGCTCGCATCCTGGCGGCTCATCCTCTTTGGCTCCCATGGCACCCACGTTTGAGCGGCTCGCATCATGGCGGCTCGTCCTCTTGAGCGATTTAGCGCCCATGTTTGAACGGCTCACATCATGGCGCCTCGCCCTCTTGAGCGGCTTGTCACCCATGTTTGAATGGCTCGCATCATGGCAGCTCGTCGTCTTGAACGACTTAGCGCCCATGTTTGAACGGCTCACAACATGGCGGCTTGCCCTCTTGAGTGACTCGAGATCTTACGCCGATAAGGTAAGGCACCCATGTTTGAACGGCTCGCAATATGGCGGCTCGCCCTCTCGAGTAATCTTAAATCTTTCATCAGTTAAATGGTGCACCCATGTTTGAATGGCTCGCAACGTGGCGGCTCGTCCTCTTGGGTGACCTTAAGCCTCTCGCCGTCTTGCACACCATCACCTCTTGTGATGAGGACATGACTACCTTCGATACGACCAAAAATATTGTATATGTGCATATTTGTGAGGTGATTTCTTATATTAATTATTCAATAATTTATTTATGTTATCCGGAACAAAAATACTTCACCTATTTTTTTTATGCCTAAATGCAGAATGACCGAACACTTGTATAAACCACGTGTGATGACAAAGGGAGAGGAAATGGTTGGATGCTATTTAAGGGGTCCTCTCACGTTAAAGTAAATAATTAGGTGTTGTTCAAGAAGTTCTATCACGTCACTTTTAGCCCAAGAGAAGATAGAGTCTAAATCTCTCACGTTCTGGACTCAGATTCGGACTGCACAGACACACCTGTCTCAAAACGTCAACAACTTTTTCATACGGACCTGGAATTGGGTGATTCTTTTTTTTCTGGAAACTAGATTTCATGTGTGTTCCATTCCAGTTGGAATCACCTTAAAATTCGTCTGGATGGCGGAGATATAGATGAAAAAATCTGACGTTGCAGCAGAATCCGAGTCAAACTACAAGTCCAAAGGTGTTCCATCACCTCCACTTGGGCCCATGGGTCTTGTACGAACTAGGGTTGGTTTTAGGGTGTTTTGGAACGTCCTCCCACCTCCTTGGCCGCCACCCCTTGCTATATAAGTAGAATCCGAGTCAAACTACAAGTCCAAAGGTGTTCCATCACCTCCACTTGGGCCCATGGGTCTTGTACGAACTAGGGTTGGTTTTAGGGTGTTTTGGAACGTCCTCCCACCTCCTTGGCCGACACCCCTTGCTCCTATATAAGTAGATCAATCTAGTAGCTTTTTCTTTGGGTTTTGTTTAGTTAAAAGTTAGCCAGTGCAATTTCGTGTACTTCGTTTGTGTCCAACGACCAGACTAAGACCGCTTTCGGAACCCCACCATTATCAATACTTCATCTATATTCGCAATATTCATATTGCATTATCATATTCTTGCTTGTTCTTCGATTGTTTGGAGGAATAGACCTTCGTGGTCAGGTTGATCGTGCTCCGGCGTGGTCAATAACCTCTTGGAGATTGGTTTAGCGATTGCTAAGGCGCAACATCGTGCACGTTCGTAGTCGGATCGTCAAAGTCATCTCCACCAAATCGATAGTTATCATCTCATGGAAACATCGGGACTCTCGCATCTATCATTCTTGTTCTTTGTGTGCTTGGCGGTTGCACTCTTCCAAGGCACGTGTCGCGTTGCGAAGCGCATGTTGTGCTTCAAGTTCTTGTGCCTCACATTGACGTTCGTCTTCTCGTTGTTGATGTCCCCGTTCTATCTCCAAGGCTTCTTGTTCTTATTGATGACGATGGTCCCATTCTCGGAGGCGATCTTGCAATCCATTGCCTTGGAATGGTTTCTCCGAAGCTTGAAGTTGGGGACCTTGTGGTGAACTTGGACTGGAGTGATTGTCTTGATGATGCAAACATGCTCGAGGAGGACTTGCACCAGAAGAGTAGTCTTCTGATTGGAGACTTGAGTGGTGCCACCTTGACGAAGTAGATGTTTAAGGAGCATGCTTCACCATCAAGGAACAGAATTCCTCCATTTGACTTGATAACTCTGTGTCGAGATAGTCCCGCGTGCGCACCTCGGATTCACGCAAGTCAGGAGCAAGTTGCTCGATGTGGTCATTCAAGACATCTTGTGCTTGGGATATTCCTATTTTGGCGCCAAAGAATTGTAGTTTTTTGACGTAATTGTTCTCGTCGTCATCTTGCAACTCAAAGGCCGGGTTCGACATGGTGGTCCTATCCATAGCACTCAAGTAGATATAAGTGGCAGAATACGAAGACAATACCAATTATTGCTCCAAATACTGAAAATGAATTAAGATCACTCAATGTGAAAATATGGAAATGGTAGAATTGGTACCGAATATCGTCCTTCTCACACCTGCACAAATAAGGATTATGGAGTAGCTTGGTTAGGATTGTGGCACAACATTCAAGCAATTAAAGAATAAGATTCAATAATGTTAAAAGAGATTCGCAAATTCGTAAGTGAGACAAAATAGATCAATAGCAATGAGTATACATGGAAACACACACATAGATTGATAAGTGGGGTCAGGCAACCAAGGAATGAGCAAAAAATGTGGAGTCCATGGAAAATGCTTGATGAGGACATCCCTGCTAATGCTACACCCACAACTCCGACTGCTATACATACAGGACCAATTACTAGAGCTCGCACACGTCAATTGAATTACCAGGTACTTTCGTTTCTTGCAAATCCTTCTAATGTTCATGAACATATGATGCTGCCTAAATTAGATACTTTTGTTTTACTAATGTTCATGGATAAGAAGGATGACCATGGGAGCGGAATCAAGCATGGAGAAGAAGGTGCACGTGCGGGAAAGAACAATGGAGCTTCCAGTGATGATTTTCGCACTTTGAAGCCACCATAATGGGAGCAAGAAGCCTTGGACGAAATATGCATGATTCGGACTCAGATTCAGGTCATCTCAAGTCTCTCACGTTCTGGACTCAGATTCGGACTGCACAGACACACCTGTCTCAAAACGCAAACAACTTTTTCATACGGACTCGGAATTGGGTGATTCTTTCTGCGCTGGAAACTAGATTTCATATGCGTTCCACAACAGTTGGAATCACCTTAAAATTCGTCTGGATCACGAAGATATCAACGAAACAATCTGATGTTGCAACAGAATCCGAGTCAAACTACAAGTCCAAAGGTGTTGCATCACCTCCACTTGGGCCCATGGGCCTTGTACGACCTAGGGTTGGTTTTAGGGTGTCTTGGGACGTCCTCCCACATCCTTGGCCGCCACCCCTTGCTCCTATATAAGTAGATCAATCTAGTAGCTTTTCCTTTGGGTTTTGTTTAGTTAAAAGTTAGCCATTGCAACTTCGTGTACTTCGTTTGTGTCCAACGACCAGACCAAGACCGCTTTCGGAACCCCACCCTTATTAATACTTCATCTATATTCGCAATATTCAGATTGCATTATCATATTTTTGCTTGTTCTTCGATTGCTTGCAGGAATAGACCTTCGTGGTCAGGTTGATCGTGCTCCGACGTGGTCAATAACCTCTTGGAGATTGGTTTAGCGATTGCTAAGGCGCAACATCGTGCCCGTTTGTAGTCGGATCGTCAAAGTCTTCTTCACCAAATCGATAGTTATCATCTCATCGAAAGATCGGGACCCTCACCTTTATCAAGTGGTATCAGTTTTCAGGTTGCTCGGTGAGAATTTCCAGTTATTCGTAGATTAGATTTATTTTCCTTACCTATTGCCCAAGAAAAATCCACAAAAAAAAGTTAGATCTATTCATCTCTTCTCCAAGCCAGTCTAAGCCTTTGCAATTTTCTTTTTAGTGCTTGCATAGTTGAATTATCGGTTGCATCGGCGTGTCGAGTTGCTGGTCCTAGCGTCTAGTCTTTTAGAGTTTCGAGTTCTATTCACAACTTGTCACGCCGGCGTCGCATACCACCACCACGCCACCGTCATCTATTTCATTGTCACCCACCACCATCCATCAATTTTCACCGCATGCTACCATTGTTTATTGTCATTATCATACTTGAGGTCATGCACATCTACGTTTGATCCAATCTGCTTCTTATTTGGTTGAGAGAGAAAAAAGTGAGAAAAAAATAGAGAAAAAAGTGAGAAAAAAATTGGTGAGAAAAAAATAGAGAAAAAAACAAATTTCGAATCTATTTGACTCAAATCTTGTGTCTGAATTCAGAGTGAAACCTGTTTTGTGCAGTGTTCAGTAAAACAAGCGTATTTTCCTCATACGAACTCGAAATTGAATGATTCTTTTTGCATATGAAACCTTGAGTCAGTAGCATTCTTGAGGAAAAATATCAAAATTTTGACGTATTATCTTACATAGGAAAGTTGTAGAGAGAGTTTTGGTATATCCTGCTTGGCGATCATTTATCATCATTGTCTTTACTGCCATTGTGGTCTTCACTTATATCTTGTTGTCCAAAGCTAATTCATATCATCCTTTGCTGCTATTTGTCCTATGTCGTGACTCTATTAGTGTTCTAGGCTCGCGTCTCTACTACAGTCTAGCATACGACCAGCACAGTACCGTCGTTGAGCGTTTATTCAATATTGCATCTCTAAATTGATTATTGCTAATCTTTTGCTACCATATATTAAGCCTTCCAAGCTCCACATATTTCTACATCGTGTATACATACGTTCACCTGGTAATCGCTTTACCCAATCTTTGGACATATTGACACCGTCGGTTGCCGGTCACCACCAGCTGCATGGTAAGAATTTGTAAGACATTGATATTTGCTTTATTGTGAGCGTTTTACCACCACATCCCAGTAGTTCATAGGAACAATATACTTGGATCTTTATTTCTTGTTTCTACTAGTCATGACAGGATCCAGAGTTGTCAGTTCATGGGCTTCTTCGATCATGGGAGACGTGCGACCACAAAAACCGATACGAGAGATGCAAAGAGATCCAAATGCACATGATCAGGTTAATGTTTCTATACCTCCATTTAATGGACGATTTAGACCTGCTTTATATATTGAGTGGGAGTTTGAAATAAATGAAATATTTGCTTCCCATAATTTTGCTGCACATAAGAAAGTTAAGGTCGCAGTTGGTTCTTTCACTGGTTACGCTTTAGTTTGGTGGAGCGAATATTGTCGGTTACACAAAGATATTGTACTGACTACTTGGGATGATTTGAAACTTGCCATGAGACACACATTCGTTCGTGCTTATTATACTCATGACAAGCTTAAAAAGTTACAATATTTAAAACAAGGTAGTGACACCGTAATGAAATATTATGATGATTTACAAATGACCTTGTTGCATTCCTCATTAGAAGAAAGTGAAGAAGATTTTATGGATAGATTTTGGGGAGGATTAAACCGTGATATTCAGGAGATACTAATTCATGAAAAGTGTTATTCTATGGATCGTTTGTTTCGTCTTGCTTGCAAAGCTGAACAGGAAATAAATCAACGCGTTGCCCAAAAGAAAATAGCGCGCAAGGTGCTCATTCCAAGAGTGGATACGGTTGTTCCTTCAACTACTAGGCGTACTGTGACAACCACATCAATTCTTGTGAGGGCTACATCACCTACACCATGTAACACGTCACCATCGAGAGTGCCTACATCATCTGAGTTGATCATAAAAGGTAATGGCAAAGGTATTGATCTTCCACCTCCACATGAGTATGTTGAATGCCTTGTCAATTCCAATGTACCTTGTGATGAGCTACCCATTACTTTGATCACACCACCTATTTTAGAGGACTATGTTCATGATTTTACTTCGTCATGTGATCAAATAACTACAATATAAGCAATTGTGAGTGCACCCATTGAATTAACTATCGATGAGCAAGAACCGTGTGAATCAGAAAATCAATCAAATTTGGGTCAGATTAAGCAACGCCGAGGACGGCTTTGTTTTCAAAAAAGGGAGGAGGATGAGGACATGACTACCTTCGATACGACCAAAAATATTGTATATGTGCATATTTTTGAGGTGATTTCTTATAATAATTATTCAATAATTTATTTATGTTATCCGAAACAAAAATACTTCACCTATTTTTATTTTATGCCTAAATGCAGAATGACCGAACACTTGTATGAACCACGTGTGATGACAAAGGGAGAGGAAATGGTTGGATGCTATTTAATGGGTCCTCTCACGTTAAAGGAAATAATTAGGTGCTGTTCAAGAAGTTCTATCACGTCACTTTTAGCCAAGAGAAGATAGAGTCCAAATCTCTCACGTTCTGGATTCAGATTCGGACTGCACAGACATACCTGTCTCAAAACGCAAACAACTTTTTCATACGGACTCGGAATTGGGTGATTCTTTTTGCGCTGGAAACTAGATTTCATATGCATTCCAGCCCAGTTGGAATCACCTTAAAATTAGTCTGGATCGCGAAGATATCGATGAAACAATCTGACGTTGCAGCAGAATCCGAGTCAAACTACATGTCCAAAGGTGTTGCATCACCTCCACTTGGGCCCATGGGCCTTGTACGACCTAGGGTTGGTTTTAGGGTGTCTTGGGACGTCCTCCCACATCCTTGGCCACCACCCCTTGCTCCTATATAAGTAGATCAATCTAGTAGCTTTTCCTTTGGGTTTTGTTTAGTTAAAAGTTAACCATTGCAACTTCGTGTACTTCGTTTGTGTCCAACGACCAGACCAAGACCGCTTTCGGAACCCCATCCTTATCAGTACTTCATCTATATTCGCAATATTCAGATTGCATTATCATATTTTTGCTTGTTCTTCGATTGCTTGCAGGAATAGACCTTCGTGGTCAGGTTGATCGTGCTCCGACGTGGTCAATAACCTCTTGGAGATTGGTTTAGCGATTGCTAAGGCGCAACGTCGTGCACGTTTGTAGTCGGATCGTCAAAGTCGTCTCCACCAAATTGATAGTTATCATCTCACTGAAAGATCGGGACCCTCGCCTTTATCATCTTGGGCCGCCGGTTTGGAAGTCGCCATCTTGTAAGTCGTCGCACGATGGTGCCGTTTTAGCTAAAGAGCCGATCAAAAAGGGTGAACAAGCTAAACCCGATGGGTTGGAAGCCCCCAAGTGACCATATGGAGGTGTTCATCTTTGCACAAATCTGTAATGCCAAAGAGAAAAAAACGGCAGAGGCCCCGTCTTGTAGGGATGCCAACTTTATTATATGAGTATAAATACAGGAAAATATGTATGTACAAAAGTAAGAGTCGATGACTCAAGTATAGTAAGGTCGTAGATGAGCGATGTTCCACGGCCAGTGAGTCTCCTGCCGGGAGGTGCGTGATTCGTCTCGCACGTCAATGAGATAATAAGACCCATTGTTCAGATTCTTGCTAACCACGAAAGGCCCCTCCCATGGTGGTGATAACTTGTGCTCATCTGTCTGATCTTGAATCAATCGTAATACCAAGTCGCCTTCTTGGAACGTCCTAGTCTTGACACTGCGTCGATGGTAGCGATGTAGGTCATGTTGATAAATCGCCGATCGAGCCGCTGCAAGATCGCGTGCTTCATCCAGAACATCCAATGCATCCTGACGCACTGCCTCATTATCAGCTTCCACATAAGCCGCCACCCGTGGTGAATCATGACGTATGTCGCTCGGTAACACGGCCTCTGCACTGTAAACCATGAAGAAAGGGGTGTAACCCATCGACCTGTTAGGCGTAGTATTGATGCTCCAAAGGACGGACGGAGTATTGATGCTCCAAAGGACGGACGATAGTTCTTCCACCCAACAACCCGGCATTCTCTGCAAAGGAACCATGAGCCGGGGCTTGATACCTCTCAAGACTTCCTGATTTGCCCGTTCCGCCTAACCGTTGGACTGAGGATGAGCAATAGCCGAAACATCAAGCCGGATGCGTTCGCTTTCGCAGAACACCTTCATAGCCCCCATTGGAAAAATTTGTGTCGTTATCCGTAATAATGCTATGAGGATATCCAAACCGATAGATCAACTTCTTGACAAACTGACACCTTCATCACACTTGCTGACCGGCTCATCCTCCACCCATTTGGTGAACTTGTCTACTGCCACCAGAAGGTGGGTCTTTTTATCCTTAGACCGTTTGAAAGGTCCAACCATGTCAAGCCCTGAGACTGCAAATGGCTAGGTGATCAGTATCATTCGTAATTCTTGAGCTGGCACATGAGCACGTCTCCTGAACTTCTGGAACCCGTCGCACTTAGCAACCAGATCCTCTGCGTCCTTATGAGCCGTCAACCAGAAGAAGCCATGTCAGAAGGCCTTGACCACTAAAGATTTTGATCCGGCATGATGTCCACAATCGCCAGCATGTATTTCATATAAGATTTATTTGCCTTCCTCCGGTGAGACACAACGCTGGAAGACGCCGGTGATGCTGCAATTGTGTAATTCCCCTCCAATGATGGTCATGGATTTATAACGCCCCACGATCTGCCGCGCCAGAGTCTCATCCTCAGGCAACTCGCCCCGGGTCAGGTATGACAGATATGGCAACGTCCAGTCTGGAATAGCATGCAAAGCCACCACTAGTTGCCCCTCCGGGTCAGGTACAGCCATATCCTCTTCCGACGATAGCTTAACCGATAGATGATAAAACACATCCAAGAAAACATTAGGCAGCACCGGCTTATGCCAAAAGCCCAGCCTTGATAACGCATTCGCCGCCTCGTTCTTGCGACGATCGATATGGTCCACCTGATAACCCTTGAAATGACCATCAACAGCATCTACCTCTTGTCGATAAGCTGCCATCCGCTGGTCCTTGGAATCCGACATACCAGACACCTGATGTGCCACAAGATCAGAGTCGACGAGGCACCTCACCCGGCTCAAGTCCATCTCCTTGGCCACACGAAGCCCGTGAAGCAAAGCTTCGTACTCAGTTGCATTGTTTGTGCAAGTAAACATCAGCCTTAATACATAACAAAACTTATCACCTTTGGGAGAGGTTAAGACAACTCCAGCCCCTGAGCCCTCCAATTGTTTGGACCCGTCAAAGTGAATCGTCCAGTACGTACTGTCCGGCTTTTCCTCCGGCGACTGACACTCCGTCCAATCGTTTATGAAATCCACCAATGCCTGAGACTTCACGGCTGTGCGAGGCACATACTTCAAATCTAGAGGCCCGAGCTCCAGTGCCCACTTAGCAATTCTACCAGTGACTTCTCGATTCTGTATTATGTCTCCCAACAGAGCAGAGCTAACCACCGTGATCTGATGTCCAAGGAAATAATGCTTTAGCTTACGATTCGCCATGAACACCCTATATATTAGCTTCTGCCAGTGTGGATATCTTCCCTTTGATTCGATAAGCACCTCACTGATATAATAGACCGGCCTCTGGATTGGATACTCTTTCCCTGCCTCATTATGTTCCACCACAATCGCAGCACTAACCGCCCGATTGTTAGCTGCCACATAAAGGAGCAGGGGTTCCTTCTCCGCCGGAGCAGCTAAGATCGGTGGCTCAACCAGCTGGTTTTTAAGCGCTCAAGAGCTTCATCTGCTGCCGTACTCCACACAAAGTCATCCATCTTTTTCATCATCTGGTACAGAGGAATAGGCTTCTCCCCCAGGTGGCTGATGAAGCGGCTTAAAGCAGCAATACGACCCGCCAAGCGCTGTACATCATTAACGCTTGCCGCCTTGGCTAGCGATGTGATGGCCTTTATCTTGTCCGGGTTGGCTTGAAACCAAGAAACCCAGAAGATTATTTGCAGGAACTCCAAAGACACATTTAGTCGGGTTAAGCATCATCTTATAGACCCGTAAGTTATCGAATGTTTCCTTCAGGTCCTCAAACAACGTCTCCTTCTTCCTTGACTTAACCACAATGTCGTCCACATATGCGTGAACATTATGTCCGATCTGACCGTGAAGACAATTTTGCACACAACGCTGGTAAGTCGCCTGTGCACTCTCGAGTCCGAACAGCATGGACACATAGCAGAAAGCTCCAAAAGGTGTGATGAACGAGGTCTTCTCTTGGTCTTTAACTGCCATCTTGATCTGATGATAGCCTGAATAGGCATCTAGGAAACATAAACTCTCACAACCCGCCATTGCATCAATAATCTGGTCGATATGAGGGAGAGCAAACGGGTCGACGGAACAAGCTTTGTTAAGATCTGTGTAGTCTATGCACATACGCCATGTGCCATTCTTCTTGAGCACCAGCACAAGGTTGGCTAACCACTCCGAGTGAAATACCTCCACAATGAACCCTGCTGCTAAGAACCGGGCTACCTCCTCTCCAATTGCTTTACGCCGCTCCTCGTTGAAACAACGAAGGAATTGCTTAATCGGCTTAAACTTAGGATCCACATTAAGGTGGTGCTCAGGGAATTCTCTCGGTACACCTAGCATGTCAGACGGCTTCCGCACAAAGATGTCCCGATTCTCATGGATGAATTTAATGAGCGTTCTTTCCTATGAGGGATCCATGTTAGCTCCAATAGTGAACTTCTTGGATGATTCGCCCGGGGTAAAATCCACCAGCTTCGTGTCATCAGCCGCAAACTTCAAAGGTGACTCAGGCTCTGTACTGGGCTTCTTCAATGGCATCATATCTGTTGGGTCAACGTTATCCTTATAAAACTTAAGCTCTGCTTCTATGCAGCTTGATTCCGCATAAGCCGCATCCCCTTCCTCACACTCGATGGCTACCTTTCGATCATCATGGACCGTGATTGTTCCGTTGAGAGCCAGCATCTTGAGCTGCAGATAAACATAACAAGGCCTGGCCATAAACTTTGCGAAAGATGTCCGGCTAAACAGAGCATGATATGGGCTCTTAATCTTTACCACCTCCAACCACAAGGTCTCCACCCTGTAGTTATACTCATCCCCAAACGCCACTTCCAAAGCAATCTTTCCCACTGGGTAAGCCGACTTGCCTGGCACCACTCCATGGAAAACGGTCGATGACGGCTTAAGAGCCTTATCGGTTAACTCCATCCGCTGGAAGGTGTCATAGTATAGGATGTTGATACTGCTACCACCTTCCATGAGTACTTTCGTGAACTTGTACCCTCCAACCTGAGGAGTGACCACCAGAGCTAAGTGACCCGGATTGTCGACCCGTGGCGGGTGATCCTCCCGGCTCCATGTAATCAGGTACTCTGACCATTTTAAGTATCGCGGGAGAGCTGGTGTGGCCGCATTGACCGCCCTCTTATGCAGCTTCTGATCCCACTTATCTAGGCTTGTCGTGAAAACGTGATATTGTCCCCCACTAAGCTGTTTCGGGTTGCTCTGATATCCTGAGTGGTTATTCTGTTGCTGACCGCCATTGCTCTACTGCTGATGACTTCCCTGGTTTCCTCGTTTCTGACTGCTTTGGCCTTGATGACCTGAACCTGACCCGCCAGCAACGAAGCCAGCACCTGAGCCGCCCAGTCCTGACCCGCCCGACGGGCCGTTGCCATTGTTATGATTTTGACGAAGGCTTTGCTCCCAAAACATGCGCATAACACTGCAATCCGTCCAAGTGTGAGTGGCCTCCTTGTCCGCCGGTAGTGCGCCGGGCAAGGTCTGTTCAGTGCCTCTTCTAAGGTGTAAGGCGTGGGGGATACATGTGCCCTATTCCTATCAAACGATGGCTTGAAGTTCCTGTTGCCCTTAGTGCGGTTGTTCCCGGATGGTTGTGTGTTGGTGTTCTGCACAAACTCTGACCCGCCATCCGGGTTCTTCCACTTGCCTTGGTTGCCATTCCCAGTACCTCCCTGCTGGTTCTTACCATTGCCGCCCTTCTTACCCTGTCCTGACTTCTCGTCATTGGAGTCTGGGTCCTTGGTGGTATCTGAATCCGCATACTTGGTGAGAGCCGTCATGAGCTCACCCATATCCTGACAAGAACGCTTCAAATGCCCGAGCTTCTACTTCAGGGGCACAAAACGATAGTACCTTTCCAAGATCAGAACCGCCTGAGACGTCGAAATATTCCCAGATGAGTGGATCACCGTCGAGACCCGCCGCACCCAATGATGGGCCGACTCACCTTCCTGCTGCGCACAAAGATCCAGATCCACAATCATCATAGGCTGCTTGCAAGTTCCTTTGAAGTTCTTGATGAATCGTGCTTTCAACTTGGCCCACGCCGTGATGGTATTCGGTGGCAACCCTTTTAACCAAGTGCGGGCTGGTCCTTCCAACATCATGATGAAGTATTTTGCACAGACTGCTTCATCGACCTCCAGCATCTCCATAGCAAGCTCATAGCTTTCAATCCAGACCTCTGGGGGCAAATCCGCCGTGTAGTTGGGCACCTTCTGGTAGAGGCGAGGGTCCCGATCTTTCGATGAGATGATAACTATCGATTTGGTGGAGAAGACTTTGACGATCCGACTACGAACGTGCACGACGTTGCGCCTTAGCAATCGCTAAACCAATCTCCAAGAGGTTATTGACCACGCCGGAGCACGATCAACCTGACCACGAAGGTCTATTCCTGCAAGCAATCAAAGAACAAGCAAGAATATGATAATGCAATCTGAATATTGCGAATATATATGAAGTATTGATAAGGGTGGGGTTTCGAAAGCGGTCTTGGTCTGGTCGTTGGACACAAACGAAGTACACGAAGTTGCAATGGCTAACTTTTAACTAAACAAAACCCAAAGGAAAAGCTATTAGATTGATCTACTTATATAGGAGCAAGGGGTGGTGGACAAGGAGGTGGGAGGACGTCCCAAGACACCCTAAAACAAACCCTAGGTCGTACAAGGCCCATGGGCCCAAGTGGAGGTGATGCAACACCTTTGGACTTGTAGTTTGACTCGGATTCTGATGCAACGTCAGATTGTTTCGTTGATATCTTCGCGATCCGGACGAATTTTAAGGTTAAAATCTAGTTTCCAACAAAAAAAGAATCACCCAATTCCGAGTCCGTATGAAAAAGTTGTTGGCGTTTTGAGATAGGTGTGTCTGTGCAATCCGAATCTGAGTCCAGAACGTGAGAGACTTGGACTCTATCTTCTCTTGGGCTAAAAGTGACGTGAGAGAACTTCTTGAACAACACATAATTGTTTCCTTTGACATTAGAGGACCTGTTGAATAGCACCCAACCATTTCCTCTTTCTTTGTCATCACACGTGGTTCATACAAGTGTTCGACCATTCTTCATTTAGGCATAAAATAAAAATAGGTGAAGTATTTTTGTTCTGAATAACATAAATAAATTATTGCATAATTCTTATAAGAAATCACCTCACAAATATGCATGTATGCAACATTTTTGGTCATATCCAAGGTAGTCATGTCCTCATCATCCTCCCCTTTTTGAAAACAAAGCCGTCCTCGGCGTTGCTTAATCTGAAATGTGGCTACCAAAAGAGAAAAGGCATACACATTGTATATGTATATGTCATCCATTTTTATTGTTCTCAGTTGTGACACATGTGACATATATATACAAGGACACTCATCACATGTCATGAAATATAAAGCCAAAAGATTATGACAAGAAGTAGAAGGCATCACAATATTGCAACTCAGTTTCCACATATAAGTGAAGTCCTTATTCATATCAAAAGATTCATGATGTTCATCATTAAACCATCCCAATATTGGTAAATAAACGTGAATCGTTTCAAATTTAGATGCTACAACATGCTTAAATAAGCAAACATGCAACATGTCATTTGACACAGAATTATCACCAATATTGGAGGTCATATCAAAATGATTAAACACCGGCAGAATTATGTTCAAACATATTTGACCCAAATTAGATTTATTTACTGATTCACACGGTTCTTGCTCATCTATAGTTAATTCAATGGATGCACTCACAATTGTTGATATTGTAGTTATTTGATCACATGAGGAAGTATAATCATGAACATAGTCCTCTAAAATAGGTGGTGTGATCAAAGTAATGGGTAGCTCATCATAGGGTACACTGGAATTGACAAGGCATTCATCATACTCATGTGGAGGTGGAAGATCAATACCTTTGGCATTACCTCTTATGATCAACTCAGATGATGTAGGCACTCTCGATGGTGACGTGTTACATGGTGAAGGTGATGTAGCCCCCACAAGATTTGATGTGGTTGTCACAGTATGCCTAGTAGTTGAAGGAACAATGGTATCAACTCTTGGAATGTGCACCTTGCGCTCTATTTCCTTTTGGGCAACACGTTGATTTATTTCCTGTTCAGCTTTGCTAGCAAGACGAAACAAACGATCCATAGAATAACACTTTTCATGAATTAGTATCTCCTGAATATCAAGGTTTAATCCTCCCCAAAATCTATCCATAAAATCTTCTTCACTTTCTTCTAATGAGGAATGCAACAAGGTCATTTGTATATCATCATAATATTTCATTACGGTGTCACTACCTTGTTTCAAATATTATAACCTTTTAAGCTTGTCACGAGTATAATAAGCAGGAACGAACGCGTGTCTCATGGCAAGTTTCAAATCATCCCAAGTAATAGGTATAATATCTTTGTGTAACCGACAATATTCGCTCCACCAAACTAAAGCATAACCAGTGAAAGAACCAACTGCGACCTTAACTTTCTTATGTGCAGCAAAATTATGGGAAGCAAATATTTCATTTATTTCAAACTCCCACTCAATATATAAAGCAGGTCTAAATCGGCCATTAAATGGAGGTATAGAAACATTAACCTGATCATGTGCATTTGGATCTCTTTGCATCTCTCGTATCGGTTTTGGTGGTGACACGTCTCCCACGATCGAAGAAGCCCATGAACCGACAACTCTGGATCCTGTCATGAATAGTAGAAACAAGAAACAAAGATCCAAGTGTATTGTTCCTATGAACTACTGGGATGTGGTGGTAAAACGCTCACAATAAAGCAAATATCAATGTCTTACAAATTCTTACCATGCAGCAGGTGGCGACCGGCAACCGACTGTGTCAATATCTCCAAAGATTGGGTAAAGCGATTACTGGGTGAACGTATGTATACACGATGTAGAAATATGTGGAGCTTGGAAGGCTTAATATATGGTAGCAAAAGATTAGCAATAATCAATTCAGAGATGCAATGTTGAATAAACGCTCAACGACGGTACTGTGCTGGTCCTAGGCTAGACTGTAGTAGAGACGCGAGCCTAGAACACTAATGGAGTCACGGCGTAGGACAAATAGCAGCAAAGGATGATATGAATTAGCTTTGGACAATAAGATATAAGTGAAGACCACAATGGCAGTAAAGACAATGATGATAAATGATCGCCAAGCAGGATATACCAAAACTCTCTCTACAACTTTCCTATGTAAGATAATACGTCAAAATTTTGATATTTTTCCTCAAGAATGCTACTGACTCAAGCTTTCGTATGCAAAAAGAATCACTCAATTCCGAGTTCGTATGAGGAAGATACGCTTGTTTTACTGAACACTGCACAAAATAGGTTTCACTCCGAATTCAGACACGAGATTTGAGTCAAATAGATTCGAAATTTGTTTTTTTTCTTTTTTTTGCTCACCAATTTTTTCTCACTTTTTCTCTTTTTTTTCTCTCTCACTTTTTTTCTATCCAACAAATTAGATAAGATGTAGATTGGATCAAGCGTACATGTGAACGAACTCAAGTGTGATAATGACAATGAACAATGGTAGCATGTGGTGAAAATTAATGGATGGTGGTCGGTGACAACGAAAGGGATGACGCTGGCGTGGTGGTGGTATATGGCAGTAGCGATGAAGATGGTGCGACGCCAGCGTGACAAGTTGTGAATAGAACTCGAAACTCTAAAAGACTGGACGCTAAGACCAGCAACTCGACACGACGATGCAACCGATAATTCAACTATGCATGCACTGAAAAGAAAATTGCAAAGGCTCAGACTGGCTTGGAGTAAAGATGAATAGATCTAACTTTTTTTTCTGGCTTTTTCTTGGGCAATAGGTAAGGAAAATAAATCTAATCTATGAATAACTGGAAATTCTCACCGAGCAACCTGAAAACTGATACCACTTGGTAGAGGTGAGGGTCCCGATCTTTCGATGAGATGATAACTATCGATTTGGTGGAGAAGACTTTGACGATCCGACTACGAACGTGCACGACGTTGCACCTTAGCAATCGCTAAACCAATCTCCAAGAGGTTATTGACCACGCCGGAGCACGATCAACCTGACCACGAAGGTCTATTCCTGCAAGCAATCGAAGAACAAGCAAGAATATGATAATGCAATCTGAATATTGCGAATATATATGAAGTATTGATAAGGGTGGGGTTCCGAAAGCGGTCTTGGTCTGGTCGTTGGACACAAACGAAGTACACGAAGTTGCAATGGCTAACTTTTAACTAAACAAAACCCAAAGGAAAAGCTACTAGATTGATCTACTTATATAGGAGCAAGAGGTGGTGGCCAAGGAGGTGGGAGGACGTCCCAAGACACCCTAAAACAAACCCTAGGTCGTACAAGGCCCATGGGCCCAAGTGGAGGTGATGCAACACCTTTGGACTTGTAGTTTGATTCGGATTCTGATGCAACATCAGATTGTTTCGTCGATATATTCGCGATCCGGACGAATTTTAAGGTGATTCCAACTATTCTCGAACGCATATGAAATCTAGTTTCCAACAAAAAAAGAATCACCCAATTACGAGTCCGTATAAAAAAGTTGTTGGCGTTTTGAGACAGGTGTGTCTGTGCAGTCTGAATCTGAGTCCAGAACGTGAGAGACTTGGACTCTATCTTCTCTTGGGCTAAAAGTGACGTGAGAGAACTTCTTGAACAACACATAATTGTTTCCTTTGACATTAGAGGACCTCTTGAATAGCACCCAACCATTTCCTCTTTCTTTGTCATCACACGTGGTTCATACAAGTGTTCGACCATTCTCCATTTAGGCATAAAATAAAAATAGGTGAAGTATTTTTGTTCCGAATAACATAAATAAATTATTGCATAATTCTTATAAGAAATCACCTCACAAATATGCATGTATGCAACATTTTTGGTCATATCTAAGGTAGTCATGTCCTCATCACCTTCCGTGGCCCCTTAAAGTCCTTGGTAAGCACGCAGTCCTCAGATTCGTTGCAAGACACTGAACACCAAAACCCCTGGCTGAGACGTCGATGGGTGTTGCTGGTGCCAGCTCAGGGACCTCCGGGTAATCCGTCACCGATGTCGACCCTCGCTGAGCCCGACCCCTATCCATAGCCCCCTGAATATCCATCTTAGGCGGGTTATTATTGGGCGGGTTTCACCTCTGCTCACTGCTGGAGACCGTGTGCACTCAATCCGCTGGTGTAGCTACGGCTATGAACCAGCGTGGAGTGAACCCGGCTCCGGCTATGCGTGTACCTTTCTTGCTGAGCCACCGTTGTCTGTAACAGGCTAATCACGTTCCTTGCCTCTTCAGCAAACGGCGTTCCTTTGGCCAAAGGGAGAGCATCAAGCTTAGCAGCCGCCGCTATCATATTTTCCACCGGATTCGAGTAATGGCTAGTCGGCATCACAACGTGCCGCGACAAAGGTCTGCTCCTCCGCGACGGGTCTAACTGTCACAGTGCCTCTACCGCCTGGGTCACCACTCGCGGCATACTTGGCCCGGCCCCCGGAGTATTGAAAAGATTCCGAGATTGAATCGGTAAACCAACTTGAGTCCTTCTACATTGAACCGCCTCTGACGCCTGCTGGTCCAGATCAAAACGGAGAGCCTCCGCCCTCAAACGCTCCGACTCAGCATTCATTTGGGCTTGCTTCGCGTTAATATCCTCCTGGGCCTGAGCCATCTGTCCCTTGATCCGATTGACCTCGGCGTTACGCTCTGCTTGATTCTTGGCCTCGCCTCTGTGGCCATCAGAGCCGCCAGCTCCTCCATGAGCTCCAATAGAGCATGTGCCGGTGCCTTAGGAGGTTTCGCACTAGGGGGGGCCGCTCCAGCCGCCACTCCGGATGTTGCACCATTGGAAGCCGGCCCAGGCCTGCATGAACACGGCGGCTCGGCTCGGCGGGTCATAAGGCTCCGGAATACTGTAACCATCGGCATAGCCCCTTAACCCGCCGTCATGAAGTCGATAGATTGATTCCTGTTGGATCGAGAGAGGCGTGTCTAGAGGGGGGGGGTGAATAGACTACAAGCAGAAATTTAAAACCTAACCTTTTCCCAAGTTAATTGGTTGGCATATTTCAATAGTTTTAACAAGTCTGGATAGTCTAACAGCCCTACACATGCATGTCTACAAGTATGGCAGCGGAAAGCAAAGACATTTCACATGTAAGTAGAGAGATGGGGTAGGAAGATCAAACAGAATAGGAGACACAAGGATTTTTCCCATGGTTCCGATAGGTGGTGCTATCGTACGTCCACGTTCATGGAGTCTTCAACCCACGGAGGGTAACGGTCGCGAGAGTCCACGGAGGGCTCTACCCATGGAGGGTTCCACGAAGAAGCAACTTTGACTATTCCATGCGGCTTCCGTTCACAAAGGACTAGCCTCACTATGGGTAGATCTTCACGAAGTAGGCGATCTCCTTGCCTTTACAAACTTCTTGGTTCAATCCATAACATGAAGTAGGAGGCTCCCAAGCGACACCTAGCCAATCTAGGAGGCACCACCCTCCAAAAGGTAATAGGCTCGGTAATGATGATGAACTCATTGCTCTTGTGCTTCAAGATGATAGACTCCAGAACACATAATCTCTCTCACAGATTTGGCTTGATAGAAGAGAAGGGATTGGTGGAAAGGAATGTGGGGAGGCTAGAAATCAAGATTCATATGGTTGGAGTGGAAGATCTTGAACTCAACACAAGGGTAGGTGGTTCTCTCTCAGAAAACTGAGTAGAATAGGTATGAAATAGTTCTGAGTGCTTCTCATTCGAGTGGGTGGTGGTGAAGGGGTATATATAGGCATCCCCAAAAATCCAACCATTACACACAATAAGTTAGACTCGGTGACACCGATGTGTAAATCTCGGTGGTACCGAAGTGACAAAAAGTGTCAACTTTTGAATATCGGAGGGACCGATATACAACTCTCGGTTGCACCGACAAGGTGACCAACGGTCAGATTTACCAGTCTCGGTGACGCCGATTCACCATTCTCGGTCAGACCGAAAATGTGAATTTGAGTAACAGAAACTTGGCAACCCAACTTGGTGGCACCGCGTGCAGTGTCAGCTGCACCGAAGTGTTAGGGTTTGGCTGAGTCTGTCTAGGGTTTGGAACTCGATGGCACCGGGATAGGAAAGTTGGTTGCACCGATTTGACATGTTTGGCTTAGGACAGACTTTGGTGAGAGAGTATGTGGATGTTTTGGTGACTGTCACTTGTGCATGTTTGTGCAAGTTGGCAACCTAAACTCCATGGCACCGGTATGGAATCGGTTGCACCAAAGTGGCTAGGGTTTGGCTTGAGTCTGTCTAGGTTCTGGAATCTGTGGCACCGGTATGGGAAAGTTGGTTGCACTGATTTTGAGTGTTAGGTATAGAACAGACTTTGGTGGGAGAGTTTGTGGATGTTTTTGGCGACTATCACTTGTGCGCGTTTGAGCATATTGTTCACCAACAAAACCTTACCCCCTTTTAATAGTATTGGCTTTCCTATGGACTCAAAGTGATTTCTCACGAATGTAAAATGTAGAGTCCTCCTGCTTGAAGCTTGGCCAACCTATTTCCTTGAATCTTGGGGTAATTCCACAATCTCCACAATCCTTTTGCCAACTCAACTCTCCATGGACTATTATCTGAAATACACTAGATAGAGGTTTTTGTCCAAGAGACAATGTATGTTGTCATGAATTATCAAAACCACCAAGGGAACATGTTGTGCTTTCAATCTCCCCCTTTTTGGTAATTGATGACAACATACAATCAAAGCTTCAATTAAAGATATGCATGAATGCAATGTAGACTTTGAGAGACACATGACTTAGATTTCCTCCCCCTAAATGTGTGCAGTCCTTTAAAGGATAGTTGCTTTGGAATGCATGGACACACATATGAATGAAAGGGATATAAGAGTCATGTGTATCTTGACTATATGCATCAATATATGAATGAAATGTACATCCTTGATCAAGACTTCACTCTTGCAAACAATATGTGCAAGAAGCAAGAGATCATGTTGATAAAAGATATGATGCATATACTTACCTTGAGTTCTTGAGCATTCTAGTAGTAGAGACACACTTGAGAAAACAATGTTAGGAAACACAAGAGTATTCTACTAAACAAAAGCAATAGAACTCAACAAGTACCAAGATGTAGAGAACATATAAAATATGATAATCATTAAGATTAATATGCTCCACCTTTAGCATTAATCTATTTACATCGTTTCTCCCCTTTGATATAAATATGGTAGTACATCCTTTCCCCTGAATCTCAGCATGTAGATATTGGGATCGGATAGGGTGAGAAAAGTAATCCTTTGTTCACTTGAGACTTTTATCCAAAAGTAGTTTTCTCCCCTACATTGTTGTTTCTCTCCGTGATTATATAAGTGTGAACTTTTGATATTTTCCTCTCCCCCTTTGCATAAGCATGTAACTCTCCCTTTAGCGTGAAGCTTTGATATTCTCCCCCTTTGGCATAAAGTACCAAAAAGGTTAAAGTTGGGTGTAGTGACAGGGATCATTGATAAGGAAGGAATCCTGGAGATTAAGGGTCATTAAAAGTAGGGTCCTTTTGAAAGACTAAGGGAATCATTGAATGTAACTTCTCTCCCTTTGGCAAATTTGAGTTTTCTTCTCCTTGGAGCTAGGGATCCTTGAATAAAGAATTTCTCCCCCGAAGTGTTGTTTGTTCTTCTCCCCCTAAAATATATAATAGTTTTTTTAGGAAGGGGTCATCGAAGGAACAAGAATATCTCAAGAATAGAAGCTAATAAGCAATATCAAAGAAACTCAGATTTTGAAAGAAAAAGAAAATCGATGACACCGGAATAAATAAATCGATTGTACCGAGATTGTGTAGTGCAGCTCATTTGCAGATTCGGTAGGACCAAGTTACCTATATCGGTGTCTCCGAAAGATAAACCAAGAGTCTGTTTTCAGACAGACAAACGGAATTGTTTCAAAACGAAAACAAATGAAAGATTCACAAAGGACATCAAATGGATACGATTTGAGAGGTTACGAGAAATCATACAAATATAGAGCAAACCACGCAAGATTCTTAACTAAATGATGGGCGGTGACTAGGTCACCTATATTAGAGTATATTGACTTAGGATCCAAGCAAGAATACTTGATCATAGGTCATACTCATCGTTTAAGCTCAAAATGGGGTTACCATTTTTTGATTAAGCATTTTGATGTCTTCATATCTCTTGAGTTGCTTTAGCCCATGACTTGGAGTAAAGCCTTTTCAAGGTTATGAGTACATACCTTTGAATGATGTTGATGACACTGTTCATAGGTGAACTTTGTGTGAGGATGCTCGAGATTGATGAAGATCATCTTGAGTTTGGAGCAATCCTTGTTCTAGAACTCTCATCACCTACAAAGGTTAGTCATACAAGGAAGAACACTATATATATCCAATTGACATGTCACTACTTAAGATGTTGCAACTAAGATCAAGTATATGTCAAGGATATTTTTGTTGTCTTTCTTCCTTCCATCATCAAGAGGGGTTGTGGACACTTGGTAATGACAAGATTGCTTATGATTTGAGTTGATGGCAATCTTGTGGAATGAAGTTCTTCCAAGTACCTACAAAAGGTTAGATGCAATACAAGGGAGCATAGAATTCCATGGCATATGATAATGAGTTACAAGATCATGGAGATAATAATAAAGCTCATGCCCTTGCTTGCAACCGAGTGAGTCTAGCTCAAGTTTGAAGCATCAATGATGTTCAACTCACTCCTCAAATGACAAAATGTTTTCTCATCAAGTGGCTTGGTGAAGATATCAGCCAATTGTTTGTTAGTACGAACATGCTTAAGATTGATATCTCCTTTGTAAACATGATCACAAATGAAATGATGTCGAACTTGAATATGCTTGGTTCGAGAATGTTGCATAGGATTATGTCCAATTTTAATAGCACTTTCATTGTCACAAAGTAATCGAACATTTTTAACATGAATACCATAATCCTTAAGTGTTTGTGTCATCCATAGTAATTGCTCACAACAAGATCCAGCAGCAATATACTCAGCTTCAGCAGTAGATAGAGATACTGAGTTTTGTTTCTTGGAGGACCAAGACACAAGAGATCTACCTAAAAATTGACAAGTACCCGAGTTGGATTTTCTCTCAACCTTGTCACTAGCATAGTCCGAATCGAAGTAGCCAACAAGATTAAAACAAGATCCCTGGGATACCAAATGCCAAAGTTTGGTGTTTGTATCAAGTATCTCACAATATGTTTCACAGCCAAAAGATGACACTCTTTAGGTGCGGCTTGATATCTAGCACACTTGCATACACTAAGCAATATATCAGGACGAGATGCACATAGATATAACAATGAACTAATCATAGATCGATACACCTTTCAATCAACCGGTTCATCCTCCCTGGTAAGGTCAACATGTCCACTAGTGGGCATAGGGGTTTTCATACCTTTGCAATCCTGCATGTTGAACTTCTTGATCAAGTCCTTGGTATACTTAGTTTGAGGGATGAAACTTCCTTCTCTTTATTGCTTGATTTGCAATCCAAGAAAGAATTTCATCTCACACATCATAGACATCTCATACTTCTCGGACATCAACCTTCCAAATCTTTCACTAAATTTAGGGTTAGTGGAACCAAAGCTAATATCATCCACATAGATTTGGCATACAAATAATTCTCCATTAACTCTCTTAGTGAACAAGGTTCATCAATTTTACCAAATTTCAAAACCTTTTTCGATGAGAAACTTCGTTAAGCATTTATACCAAGCACGAGGGGCTTGCTTGAGACCATAAAGAGCTTTACGAAGCTTGTAAACATGATTAGGTTTCTTAGGATTCACAAAACCAGGTGGTTGCTTAACATAAACTTCTTCCTCTATCTCACCATTTAAAAATGCACTTTTAATGTCCATTTGATAAAGCGTGATATCATGGTGATTAGCATAGTCAAGAAGAATTCGAATAGCTTCAAGTCTAGCAACAGGGGCGTAAGTCTCACCGTAGTCCATACCTTCGACTTGCGTATATCCTTGGGCTACGAGACGAGCCTTGTTGCATACAACTTGACCATCTTCGTCTTGTTTGTTCCGAAACACCCATTTGGTTTCGATAATGTTGTGCTCATCTTTGGGCTTCTCCACAAGTGTCCACACTTCGTTCCTCTTGAAGTTGTGTAGCTCTTCATGCATACCATTCACCCAATCCGCGTCTTCAAGAGCTTGTTCTACCTTTAAGGGCTCAATGCTACAAATGAAAGAATAATGCTCACAAAATATAGCTAGATGGGTTTTAGAGCGAGTGATTCTCCCTGTTTGTATATCACCAAATATTTGGTTTAAGGGATGGTTCTTGGTCACTTGAGCTCGAACACGGGTCAGCCTCTGATTATTGGATGGTGGAGCTTCTTCTTCTGCATCATCATCTCGTTCATCTTCATTGTTAATGAAGGTGTCGTTCCCTTGAGGTGGTGGTGCAGGTGGTTGTGGTGGATCTTCCTGATGTACTTCCTCTTCTTCATCATCTTGTCGTGTACCACTTGTGGATGCCTTCATGTCGTGTTGTGGTTCCCCTTGACATGAAGTAGGGGCTTCCACTTGAGTTGATGAAGTACTCTCCTTCACCTCCATGGGACGAATCTTGCCGATGGGTAGATCTAGTATGGCTTCCGAAGGATCCTTATCACCTACATCATTTGGCAACTATTCGACTTGAGAACCATTAGATTCATCAAACTTCACATGTACCGTCTCTTCAACTTTTCGATTGAAGTTGTTGTAGAGATGGTAAGTGTGAGAGTTCGATCCGTAACTAAGTAGGAATCCTTCATGAGATTTAAGAGCAAATTTAGTATGATGATGCTTATCAAGAATGTAGCACTTTGAGCCAAATACCCGAAAGTATCCGACTTGGGGTTTGTTACCGGTGAGTAGCTCGTATGCCTTTTTACCGAGAAGCTTGTGCAAGTAAAGTCGGTTTGTGGCATGACATGCTGTTTCAACGGCTTCTGCCCAAAAGTGTCTTGGCGTCTTGTATTCGTCAAGCATCGTTCTTGCCATCTCAATAAGCGTCTGGTTCTTCCTTTCAACAACTCCATTTTGTTGAGGTGTGTATGTAGCCGAGAACTCATGTGAGACACCTTCTTCATCAAGAAAGGTATCCACATGGGTGTTGTTGAACTCCGATCCATTATCGCTCTGAACCTTCTTGATCTTCACTTCAAACTGATTTTGCGCTTTGCGAGCGAAGTTCTTGAAGATCTTTTGAACAATAACAGATGAGTCAACATCAGGAGCAAGAGTTTTCTTACAACGGGGAGGCACAAGCTCGAAAGGTTTGTCCTTTGGTCGATCTGTGTGCTTATTCTCCATCGAGTAGGCGGAGTGATACTTCATTACATCCAGCTCGTCAGCATGAAGAGTTGCGAGTGGGCGGGTCTCCCTTGCGCATTGGCGAAATCTTCCTTCGAAAACTTAGAGCCTTGAATTTTCAATTCTGTAAACCCGCCAGTCACTACTTCAAGGTCCAACTCAGGAATATATGATTTTGCGCGAGCAAGAGCCATATTCGCTCCCATACGAGCAGTTGATCTCCTGAATTCTTCAACCCATTCAGGCACTATAGATAGTTGATTAAGCATATCTTTAAGTTTCCTAGGAGGCTCATCAAGATTTTTAACCATCATGATGGCAAAAACAGATCATGTGAACAGCTTCTCTACATCGACGTAAGATGAACTTAATTTAAACAAAAGCTTACCCACGGCTTATGGTAAAATCTAGAAGTTGTGTCGATGTTGAGTCACCAAAAGAAGAAGGCGATTCTTGATAAAGTGAATTAGAATGCCCGAGTGTAGGATTGATAGTAGGCCTAGAGGGGGTGATTAGACTACTTGACCAAATAAAAATCTACTTTCCCCAATTTTAAGTGTTGGCAAATTTTGGCATTCATAGCAAGTCAAGCACACCCTGCACATGCATGTCTACGAGTATAGCAACGGAAAGTAAAGACAAGCATGAGTAGTAAAGGAAGGGTAGGAAGATCAAACGCAATTTGGAGACACGAAGATTTTCCCGTGGTTCCGATAGGTGGTGTTATCGTATGTCCACGTTTATGGATTTTTCAACCCACGGAGGGTAACGGCAGCGAGAGTCCATGGAGGGATCTACCCACGAAGGGTTCCATGAAGAAGCAACCTCGACTATAGCATGATGGCCTACGTCCACGGAGGACTAGCCTAGCTCGGGTAGATCTTCACGAAGTAGGCGATCTCCTTGCCCTTACAAACTTCTTGGTTCACTCCACAACACGAAGTAGGAGGCTCCCAAGCGGCACCTAACCAATCTAGGAGGCACCAACCTACAAAAGGTAATGGGCCCGATAATGTCAATGAACTCCTTGCCCTTGTGCTTCAAGATGATAGACTCTTCAACACACAATCACTCTCTCATAGATTTGGCTATGGTGGAAGAGATTGATTGGGTGGAAAGCAACTTAGGGAGGCTAGAGATCAAGATTCATATGGTTGGAATGGAATGGCATGATCTCAACACATGAGTAAGTGTCTCTCTCTCAGAAAATTGGTTGGTATGAGTGGGGATCTGTTTTGAGTGTTTTTCTTACGAGTGAGTGGTGGTGGAGGGGTATATATAAGAATATCCAAAAATCCAACCGTTAGACCTTTAAGTGACCAACTCAGTGACACCGATGTGTCAATATCGGTGGTACCGAGTTGTTCCAAAGGTAGCAATTTTTGAATCTTGATGAGACCGATACATAAAACTGGGTTGCATCGATTAGGTGACCAACAGTCAGATTGCACAACCCAGTGATGCCGATCCAACAAACTCAGTGGGACCGATTTTGTGAATTTTGGCAACAGGAAGTTGGCAACCTAAACTCGGTGGCTCCAAACCAGAATCGGTTGCACCGAAAGGTTAGGGTTTGGCTTGAGTTTGTCTGAGTCTAGGAATCAATGGCACCGAGTGGGAGTTGTTGGTTGCACCGATTTTGAGTATTCGGCTTTGGACAGACTTTTGTGGAAGATCTTCTGGATGTTTTGGTGACTATCACTTGTGCATGTATGAGCATTTTGTTCACCAACAATACCTTACCCCCTTTTAATAGTATTGGCTTTCCTATGGACTCAAAGTGATTTTTCACAAAGTAAAATGTAGAGTCCTCTTGCTTGAAGCTTTGCCAATCTATTTCCTTGCATCTTGGGGTATTCCACAATCCTTTTTCCACCCCTATCATTGAACCTTTCCTGAAATTGATTAGTGGAAACATTATTTCAATGGCATATATGTTGTAATTAATTACCAAAACCACCAAGGGAGCAAATGTGCTTTTATCGAGAGGTCGCTTAAACAGGTCGGCTCTGTAGACGAGAGGCAGTTGGACTATGTGGCACCTCAACGCGTTGCCTCTGGGCAGCTGGCTCAAGAGATAAGTTGGGAGCTAATTCGCGCGAGCTACTTCGGGTCTTGAACTTTGATTGGTCGGCGTGTTGAGTTTTCTTGAAAAGAAAATTTGGGTCTAAGTAAGCATCTGTGAAAACATAACTTTCCTGACGACTCATCTCAGCTTCCTCGGGATTACGTTTCTGATGAGTTGGAGGAAATTGAAATTACCTCAACGTTGTCGGCTTGACTAGTTTCAGTGTTATCTTGAGAAGAGGATGCATCAGCAAGTTTAATGACTAATGGCCAAGCGAGTTGAGTGCTACCTCAGAATCTTCTCTTGGGGACGTCTCATGATCCGAGTCATCCATTTGACTTGATACAGGAGTAGGAGTGTGACAGCCCAAGTGCTGCCCCTATCTTTTATGGCATGTAACCTATGTGAACCTTGTTGCCATGTGTTCTATGAAATGATTTTGCTCTCTGCCATACCATTGTTTCATGCATCTTTCATCATGCATATCATCATCATGTCATGCATATGGGTTTTGTGGTGTGCTACCTTGTGTACTTGTTGAGTGGTGAGTAGCTCTTGTGTGGGTTGTGGATGTGTGTGCAAGAGTGGGCTTCATCTCCTCCCCCCTCTTAGTATTTCAAACAATCCTAAGAACCTTTTATTCCAATTATCTTTAAAAAACAGAAATTAATTGCTATATTAAATTTGTTAAAAATGTTCATGAGGTAGCCAGTTTTATTTTGAGCCCATGTGTGATGTTCTTCTGGTGTTTTGAGCTTTGTGACTTTGGGGGTTTTAAATAACAAGGGTTGTTGTTTAATAAAACCTATTTAATTTAATTGCTCTAAAAATCAACTAGCTAATTTTATAAAATAGGTCTTATTTTTCCTGTATGTTAAAAAGTATTTTTGTTTGTCAACATTCCTCTTATTTACTCTGGGGTTTTGTTTTGTTTTCTTCATTTAATAAAAATAGAACCCTCTTTTTCCTGAGAGAGAGAGAGAGAGAGAGCCAGGCATGCTAGGCCTTCTTCCCTCGCGGCCCAGCTGATGCGTCGAAGCTGGCCCAGCCGCGTGAAACGACAACCTGCTCCCGTTCGTCTCCGTCAGGGTCACCGTGCGTCGCGTGTGAGAGAGTGGGCGTCGCCGGCTCACGGACGTCAAGAAGGTCGTCACTCCGGCTCCTATTTAGTCCTCCTCGACGTGCGTGCGCCTAGGGTTCCTCCTTTTCCCCTCTGTCGCAGCCATCTCCTCCTTCCCCTTCTTCTTTCCCCTCGGTGAGATTCAGAGATAGTTCAGGTAAGTTTCAGAGAGAGGGGTCGGGCTTCATTGCCGTTGTCGCCCCGATGGAGGCTTCCCTCCCCCTGGACATGGTTTCCGGGGCATCCACGTCTCCATCCTCTCCCCGTTCCCGGTGCTAGGAGGTCCGGAGAGCCGCCGCATCATTGTCGTCTCTGTGCCTCTACTTCCCCTGCTTCGAGCCCGCGTCGCCGGTCTTCTTCTTCTTCGTCACCGTCGCGCCTTCGCCTCTTCGTCCTCTTCGTCGCCTTCGAATCGCCGTCGTCTCCCCCTCGGTGAGCGCAGCGATTCCCCCCTCCGTTGTCGTGCCTCGCTCACGTAGTGTAGACGTAGTGTCGCCACCGTGCCCCGAGACGAGCGGAAGCTCAAGCTCGAGCACCCTTGCCGCCGCTCCCTCACCCTCGGACCAGAGTCCTTAGGCCTCCCGATTCTCCCGCCGGCTGTCCCCCTCACCGGAGGTAGCCGGAGTTGACCGTTGCCGCCGTCGTGTTCTTCTATCGCCGGTGAGAGAAGTGGGTTGAGTTTCGCCAGTCTTTGTGTGCAGGTAGTGTATATGTAGTGAAGCCCCCCTTTGGTCAGATCTGGTCGACTGGCCTGGTGGTAACCTGTTCGCTGTGGAATCAACAGGTCCGGGGTTCGATTGCCTCCCTGGCCCGTTTTATTTTTTTGGCTTAGTTGTGTGTGTGGGAGAGGGATCTGCTATGGCAACAACTCAGATCCTGTTTGGCTATGTTGTTTGTGTATGTATGCATGTGTGTTGTGTGAGCGTGTGGATCTGGTGTGGCACTAGATCCATAGTGTAGTGTGTGTGTTGTGTTGTGTGTGTATGACAAGTGGGCCAGGCCACACTTGTCATACACTATATTTTTTAGTGTTTGTGTATTGTTTTATTGTTATAATTAGATCATTTTCAATTATAGTAATAATTCCAAATCTGGACATGATCATTTATGCACATGGGTATATTAGGTATGTTTTCACTTCTAGGAATGGGTAATGATTTTCTATCTAGTGTTGTGCCTTGATGCTCCATGTGAACATATGAGTATGATACATGAATTTGGGGTAGAAAAATCTCAAGAATCCATTGGTGAAATTGGTTTGGTCTTTTGAGCAAGTTTGACAAAATATCATTTTGTCCCAATGTGCCATTTTGTCATGTTTGTTACATTTAATCCATGCATGCTATGATGTTTGTGCCAACATGAATATGGTAGTCTTTGATGGGTAGAATGCCATGGTATTTATCTTTGTCATGTTAAACTTGCATATAAGTTGGAACCATGCTCTAAAGTGACTCCTAAAATGTTGTTGTTTTCAAACATGCTAAATATTTCTAAGTCTGTATTTTTATGCCATGAAGAGTGAATGCTATCTTGTGATATGTTGTGAATTAGCTCAAGCTTAGTGCTAGTGATTTGATGTAGAGGTTGCCCTCTACCATCCTGTTAATTTTCATGCCATGACGTGGTCTCTATAACCATTAGTTTCCGTTGCCAACTTGCTATCAGCTTAACTCAGATTCCAGAAAACTGTTATTTTCACCAAGTCCCAGAAATCTGTTTCATCATGCCAACTTGTGGGCTTCATGCTTATTGATGTGTGCCTCCATTCCAGATGGTGTAGTTGGATAATTTGATAATAATGTTATGTAGTTTCTGTTAATGCCTTGTTTGTGGTTAGAGACTTCCTGTAGCTCGAGTTATTTGCTGTGAAAGTTGCTATGTTGCTATTTTGTGGTTGATTGTTTGTTTTAGTGTTGTGTGACTTGTGGGAGCTATAATCCATGGAATTGCTTGATCCTTGGCTCTATTGTGGTTGGTTTTTAATTGCCTAACCAGTGGATACCTTGGAATGCCAAGGAATAGCCCATGGACTCCTTGTCTTGTGTTTTTCCTTCGTATCTTGTCGTGAGCGTAGCGTGAGAACCATAACTCCATTTCCTACATTCTACATATGCATTTGTATTGTTTTTGCATGATGCATACATATTTGCCATGTTCATGCATGTCTAAATAACCTAACATAAGGTTCTGTCCAGATTCATTAATAACCAATCATTCTTGCTTGTGCATTGCACCATGGTTGCTTGTTTATTCTTGCTATTTCTTTTGGGTAGACGCAAACGTTGAACCTGAGTACGAAGATCTAGGAGAGTACAACTACGAGGATCCCACCACTTGTCCCTCTGAAGAACCAACAGGCAAGATGAACGTACCCGGATCCCGATACTATTTCCACTTGCTAGTTGTCTCACTCTTATCGCTAATTTTGCGCTACCTACCACTTGAATTTCAAGCCTCCTATTTGCCATGATAGCCTCTAACCCTCCACACCCTAGCAACCGTTGTTTGGCTAAGTTACCGCTGCTCAGCCCCTCTTATAGCATTCTTAGTTGCAGGTGCAGTTGTTTCCATGTGATAACATGGATTTCTGGCATATCACAATATTATATGTTATTTAATTTAATGCACTTATACATCTGGTATTGGTGGAAGGCTTGGCCTTTTGCTAGGTGTTTTGTTCCGCTGTTACCGCCATAGTTTCTTGTTATCGGTGTTATGTTTCCATACTTTGCGCTCCTAACATGCTCTGGGTTGTTATGGGGACCCCCTTGTTTATTTGGTTAAGATTAAAACTTGTCTGGCAAGACCCAACTTTGGTACTACATTTCCTTAATAACTTAATAAAATTTGCATAGGGCTTTGCAACCCCGTGGATAATTAATCAACCCTCGGGCCAGTGCTCCTCATGAGTGTTGGTCCAAACTAGAGTCATGTGCGGGGCCAAGCCAGGGCAACTCGGGAGATATCTATCAGGACACTGTACGCTGTGCTCATCCGGTCGTGTCCTGAGAACGAGATACGCGGCTCTTATCGGGTTCGTCAACACGTCGGGTGGTCTTGCTGGACTTTTTTTTACCTTTATCGAGTGTCTTGCGTGAGGGGCTCTGACTTTCTTCGGGTTATCTCGAGGTGTTGGAATTCCTTTGGAGTTTCCTAGGATGATCACGAGATCCGTGGTCGAGGCTATTCCCACGGAGTGTGGTTAATTTATGATGGACTAGTTGGAGCACCCCTACAGGGTTAAAACTTTCGGAAAGTCGTGCTCGTAGTTATGTGGCAACTTGGATATTTGTTTAACACCTGGTTATAGTTAAATTGAAGTAAACTCTAATAAAATGCACCAACTGTGTGAGTAACCATGATCCTCTCTGCTCGTGACATGAACCGAGAGAGAACATGGTGGGCTTATGATTAACGTAGGTAGGTGTTCAGGATCTCATAGAGGTCATTCTAGTTCCGATCGTTCATCGTAGACCACATATTTATTTTCATGTCTCGTAAGATTAGCCACCATAAATGCTTAGTGCTGCTGCAAACTAAACACATACCCCATCCCAACCTATAAGCTTGAATAGTCTCGGTACCTGGGCGTGAGATTGCTGAGTCCTCGTGGCGCACAGATTACTACAACAATCCAAGTACAGGTACAGATGAGATCATGCCAGATGATATGATGCAGCTCTAGTGGGAGTATGATGAGGAGCGTGGCAGGATGTACGTGACTTATCCAGATGAGTAGAGGACCGTGGTCGTGATCTTTGGGGCTAGCAAGATAGTATCTTTGCATCTTCTTTTATCGTTTGTTTTCGTCTGTAGCCGGACCCTGCCTTCGGATTGATGCTTGAACTCTTTGTGTGGAATTGTAATCTAGCATGTGACGAGTGTAAGCCAACTCATATACTCTTCTCTTCATAAATGTATGATGTAATGATGCTATACTTACGAACGTCAAGATGCGCCTCTATCCCTTGTCGAGGCCCTCGAGCCTTAATATGGATAGGCGCGCATCTTGGGCGTGACAAGTTGGTATTCAGAGCCATAAGACCATAGGAGCCCTTTGCTTGATCGAACTTGGCCGAGTCGACTCTAGTAAAAAAACTATTTTGAGTCTAGTTATATCGGAGAGTAGGTTTCTTTTTACTCCTCTTCTATGCTCTGGTGAGGTATTCAACTTAGGAATCTTGATTCTATTCCTCTTCTTGCTCAAAAAACTTTTTTGGATCACGCGGGTATTTTGGAGTCTATATGATACCGATGTGACGGAGTTTTGTCTTGGAGCCTCCTGTCTGACTGGATTTCTTCCGGGGAGTCGAGCTCCAGGGAATTTTGGCACATCCTTATCATTCAGCTTCCTTAGTATCTCAGCACGGAGAGTGTTCGGAATTACTTCAATACTTGTCGTGGTGAGACAAGGTTGGAGTCACCCAATACTGGGGAGGCGTCCGGGGTACCACCATGATTTAGTATCGTTGTGCTTTCGAGGATTCGAGTTAGATGGATTCGCGAAAGCCTCTGGTTATGTGTTGAAGGATGGATATAGTTGGGGTGTAGGTTTGCTAGTTGTGTGAGATATTTCCTCCTTGTATCCCCCACACCGGATTGCATAACCAGAAGTTTTCGGAAGTTCTTAGGTAGGAACTCTTGTAGTTATCTAGGATCATCTTCTTCAGATGTATGTGGGCATATACATTTGTTCCGAGCAACATTAGCTCAATACTTTGTGTAATTGCGAGTGGCTTCTAATATCTGATGATGTTATCGCAAACTGAAGAAAGCATTCTTACTAATTTTTCAATAGGAAGGTTGTGATGTTATTTGTTCAATTTCTTTCAAGCATTTGATTCAGCTGTTGAATTCATCCATCAATGAAGCGCTGATGTTCTTGTCTTTAGGATGGCTCCACCAACTCGTGGGAATCCGGGTCATGGTGAAGGGCAGGCTGATGTTCCACCACCCCCGCCACCACCTCCTCTGCCTCCTCCTCCAAAAGCTTCGCAAGCTATGATGGCCGCAACCAATGTGAACACTCAGATGTTGCTCGGGCTGTTGCAAGAAAGAGATCAGGGTCAACAAGGCTTTCAAGGGAATTCTTAGAATCAACCTCAGTTTGCGACGCTCAACCAGTTCCTTGCCAACCAGCCCAAGTCTTTCACATGTTGTGAGCAGCCTTTTGATGCTGATGATTGGCTTCGTGACATGAGTAAGCATTTTGAGTGCAGCAATGTCAGACCAGAGGACTTTGTCAGATTTGCGTTGTTCCAGCTCAAGGGTCAGGAAGCTGATTGGTGGCAGCAATACAAGGATTCTAGGGGCGATCGTGTTGTTACTTGGGATGATGTTTGTTGTGACTTCAGGGCCCATTACATTCCGACAAGCTTTGTTGAGGAGATGCGTGAGAAGTTCAGGCACCTGAAGCAGGGAAGCAAGTCTGTCTATCAGTACAACATTGAGTTCCAGAATTTGGCCCGCTATGCAAACAAGATGTTCCAGATGACAAGGCGATGATCTATCAGTTCAGAGGTGGTCTCAAGGATGAGCTTCTGCCAGGTCTAGTCCTTCAAGAGCCTCGTGAGTTTGATCAGTTCTACAACATGGCTTTGAAGGTCGAGGCAACTCAGCTCAAGTTGGAGAACTCAAGGAAGCGTTCAAGGGATTCATATTGTTCTTCTTCTAGCTCTCAGATGGTTCCTAAGCAGTAGAAATATTGGGTGCCTAATCCTCCTCCATTTCGTCCTCCTCAGCAGCAGAACCAGTTCGGTGGCCGTGGTTCTTCCCACCCACCCAACCCAGGATATCAGTAGAGACCCCAGGTGTCCAAGGCAGCTTTTGTTCCTCCTCCAGGCAACTTTCGTCTGCTATCTGAGGTTACTTGTCACAAGTGTGGTCAGAAGGGTCACTACTCAAACAAGTGCAACCAGCGGCGTCTTCCGCCTCCCCCCCCCCAGTCAGGCCTCCAGAGAATGCAATGATGAATCATAATCCCAAGTCAGCAAGGGTGAACATGGTGAACGCAACAGAGGCAGAGGATTCTTCTCAAGTGATCATGGGTAATCTCTCAGTTAATTCCATTCCTGCAAAAGTTTTGTTTGATACTGGTGCATCGCATTGTTTCATGTCTTGCCCATTCTTTGTCAAGCATGAGTTCGATTATCAAGATTTCCTAAGTCCTTGTCTGTGGTGTCGCCCGGTAAGATGTTGAATTCCAATCGCATTGTTCCGGATGTTTCTATCAAGATGGGTAATTATTCTTTTCTCGCCTCTCCAATTGTTCTCGGCAATTCCGATATTGATCTCATTCTGGGCATGGACTTCCTGGCAGCGAACAAGGCTTATGTTGACTACAAAGCCAAAGAAGTCAAGCTGACTCATCCTTCAGAAGATGTGATTATTTTTGCGGATCATGATGACACAATCCGTCTCTTTGCTCTTAATGAGAAGGGTGAAATATCAGCGATTTCTCAAATTCCGGTGGTTTGTGAGTATGAAGATGTCTTTCTAGAAGAATTCCCAGGAATGCCTCCGCACTGGCCAGTCGAGTTCGTGATTGATCTCGAGCCCGGAACTGAACCGGTTTGCAAGCGCCCTTATAAACTTGGCCTCGAAGAGCTGAAAGAGTTGAAGAAGCAGCTAGATGAATAAGAATGTTTGGGTCTGATCAGACCAAGTTCTTCTCCATGGGGTTGTGGTGTTTTGTTTGTCAAGAAGAAGGATGGCACAGACCGGCTTTGTGTCGATTACCGTCCATTGAACAAGAAGACAATCAGAAACAAGTACCCACTTCCCAACATCAATGAGTTGTTTGAACAACTGAAAGGTGACAAGGTTTTCTCGAAGCTTGATCTTCGCATGGGTTATCATCAGATTCGCATTCGCAAAGAAGATATTCCAAAGACCGCTTTCAGGACGAGTTTTGGCTCTTATGACTACACTGTCATGTCGTTTGGTCTTGCAAATGCTCCTCCAACCTTATCAAGAATGATGAACTTCATTTTCTATCCTTTCAAGAATGAGTTCGTCTTGGTCTATTTGGATGATATCCTTGTGTTCTTGGAGATAGAAGAAGAGCATGCAGAGCATCTCAGGCTTGTGCTTGACAAGCTAAGAGAGCATCGATTCTATGCCAAGTTTTCCAAATGTGAGTTTTGGCTCAATGAAGTGGTGTACCTTGGGCATGTGATCTCTGCCGAGGGCATTAAAGTGCACCCTGAGAAAGTTGAGGCAATCTTGAAGTGGGAGCCTCCTTAGAATGTCAAGCAGCTTCGTAGCTTCCTCGGGCTTCCTAGTTATTGCAGAAGATTCGTGGAGAACTTCTCTCGAATTGCTAAGCCTCTATCTAATCTCCTCCATAAGAATGTCAAGTATGTCTGGTCTCCTGAGTGTGATGTGGAGTTCAATACACTCAAGCAGAGACTGACTTCAGCTCCAGTTCTTGTTCCTCCCGAGCAATCAAAGCCTTTCCAAGTATTCTGTGATGCTTCTCTCCAAGGTCTTGGTGGTGTTCTCATGCAAGATAAGAAGATTGTTGCTTATACCTCGCGTCAGTTGAAGCCTACCGAGAAGAACTACCCCACTCATGATCTCGAGTTGGCGGCAGTTGTGCATGCTCTAATGACTTAGAGGCACTTGTTGTTGGGTAGACCAGTTGAGGTATACACCGATCACAAGAGCTTAAAGTACATTTTCACTCAACCCAATCTCAATCTTCGGCAGTCTCGTTGGGTGGAAATGCTTGAGGACTTCAATCCAAGCATTGAGTATACTCCTGGAAAAGCAAATGTCATTGCAGACGCGATCGGCCGAAAGGTGTACTGCAACAGTCTCATTTTGAAGCCTCTTCAACCCGAGCTTTGTGATGCCTTCTGCAAGCTTAACCTTCAAATGATTCCACAAGGATTTCTTGCCAATCTTCAAGTCTCTCCGAATCTGGAAGATCAGGTTCACCAAGTGCAGCTTCTTGACGCTATGGTGAAGAAAGTGAAGAAAGGTGTGGCCAAGGGCATTTCGAAGTATAAGTGCTTTCGCGTTGATGACAAAGATAACTTGTTCTTTGAGGACCGTCTGGTGGTTCCTAAAGGTGATCTCGGGAAGGTTATCATGGACGAAGCACACAATTCTCTTCTATCCATTCATCCAGGCAGTTCCAAGATGTATCAGGATCTCAAGCAAACCTTCTGGTGGACTCACATGAAACATGAAATTGCTCAGTTCATGAACGAGTGTGATGTTTGTCGCAGAGTGAAGGCGGAACATCAACGTCCAGTAGGTCTTCTTCAACCTTTGCATATCCCAGAGTGGAAATTCGATCATGTGGAGATGGATTTCGTCACTGGATTTCCCAAGTCCAAGAGAGGCAATGATGCCATTTTTGTGGTTATCGACAAGCTGACCAAAGTTGCTCATTTCCTTCCAGTCAAAGAATCTATCTCGCCAGCTCAGCTTGCAGAGTTGTATATGTCAAGGATAGTTTCTTTGCATGGTATTCCTCAGCTCATCTCATCTGACCGTGGAAGCCTCTTTACTTCCAAGTTTTGGGAGTCCTTCCAGGCTGCTATGGGTACCAAGATCCGTTTCAGCATTGCGTTCCATCCGCAGACAAGTGGTCAAGTTGAGAGAGTCAATCGGATCCTTGAAGATATGCTTAGAGCCTGTGTGATTTCGTTCGGCATGAAATGGGAAGATTGCCTTCCATACGCTGAATTTTTATACAACAATAGCTTTCAGGCTAGCTCAGGCAAGGCCCCTTTCGAGATTCTCTACGGCAGGAAGTGTCGTACCCCGCTTAACTGGTCTGAAACCGGTGAGCGACAGATTTTGGGCAATGACATGATCACTAAAGCAGAAGAGATGTGTCGTGTCATTCGTGAGAACCTCAAAGCAGCTCAGTCCTGACAGAAGAGTTATTACGATAACAAACCTTGGGATGTCTCTTTTCAAGTTGATGCTCTAGTCTATCTCAGAGTCTCTCCGATGAAGGGCACTCAGCGGTTTGGAATTAAAGGGAAGCTAGCTCCTCGCTTTGTTGGTCCTTTCAGAGTTGTTGGCAAGAGAGGTGAACTTGCATCAACTAGAGCTTCCTCCAAACTTCACAAATGTGCACGATGTCTTCCATGTCTCTCAGTTCCAGAGGTGCTTCAAGACTCCCGAGCGTACCATTGACCTCCAAGACATTGATCTCCAAGAAGACCTCTCTTATCGTGAGCATCCAGTGGCTATTCTCGAAGAAACTAAGCGTAAGACTCGCAACAAATCTATCAAGTTTCTCAAGGTGAAGTGGTCTCATCATTCTGACAAAGAAGCTACTTGGGAACGTGAGGACCTTCTCCGTTCCGAATTTCCAGAGTTCTTTTGTTCCTAGATCTCGGGTCGAGATCCTCTTGTAGTGTGGGAGAGTTGTGACAGCCCAAGCGTTGCCCCTACCTTTTATGACATGTAACCTATGTGAACCTTGTTGCCATGTGTTCTATGAAATGATTTTGCTCTTTGCCATACCATTGTTTCATGCATCTTGCATCATGCATATCATCATCATGTCATGCATATGGGTTTTGTGGTGTGCTACCTTGTGTACTTGTTGAGTGGTGAGTAGCTCTTGTGTGGGTTGTGGATGTGTGCGCAAGAGTGGGCTTAATCTCCTTCCCCCCCCCCCGCTCTTAGTATTTCAAACAATCCTAAGAACGTTTTATTCCAATTATCTTTAATCAACAGAAATTAATTGCTATATTAAATTT
The DNA here is from genome assembly GCA_022496015.1 of Hordeum marinum. NCBI lineage: Eukaryota > Viridiplantae > Streptophyta > Magnoliopsida > Poales > Poaceae > Hordeum > Hordeum marinum. The sequence goes on along the minus strand of CM039677.1, from coordinate 217,715,947 downwards.
GTTAAAAATGTTCATGAGGTAGCCAGTTTTATTTTGAGCCCATGTGTGATGTTCTTCTGGTGTTTTGAGCTTTGTGACTTTGGGGGGTTTAAATAACAAGGGTTGTTGTTTAATAAAACCTATTTAATTTAATTGCTCTAAAACTCAACTACCTAATTTTATAAAATAGGTCTTATTTTTCCTGTATGTTAAAAAGTATTTTTGTTTGTCAACATTCCTCTTATTTACTCTGGGGTTTTGTTTTGTTTTCTTCATTTAATAAAAATAGAACCCTATTTTTCCTGAGAGAGAGAGAGAGAGCCAGGCGTGCTAGGCCTTCTTCCCTCACGGCCCAGCTGATGCGACGAAACCGGCCCAGCCGCGCGAAACGGCAACCTGCTCCCGTTCGTCTCCGTCAGGGTCAGCGTGCGTCGCGTGTGAGAGAGTGCACGTCGCCGGCTCACGGACGTCGAGAAGGCCGTCACTCCGGCTCCTATTTAGTCCTCCTCGATGTGCGTGCACCTTGGGTTCCTCTTTTTCCCCTCTGCCGCCGCCATCTCCTCCTTCCCCTTCTTTCCCCTTGGTGAGATTCAGAGGTAGTTGCAGGTAAGTTTCAGAGAGAGGGGTCGGGCTTCATCGCCGTTGTCGCCCTGATGGAGGCTTCCCTCCCCCTGGCCGTGGTATCCGGGGCTTCCGCGTCTCCGTCCTCTCCCCGTTCCCGGTGCTAGGAGGTCCAGGGAGCCACTGCATCATCGTCGTCTTTGCGCCTCTGCTTCCCTTGCTTCAAGCCCGCGTCGCCGGTCTTCTTCTTCTTCGTCGCCGCCACGCCTTCGCCTCTTCGTCCTCTTCGTCGCCTTCGAATCACTGTCGTCTCCTTGTCGGTGAGCGCCGTGATCCCCCCTCCGTTGTCGTGCCTAGCTCGCATAGTTTAGACGTAGTGTCGCCACCGTGCCCCGAGCCGAGTGGAAGCTCGAGCTCGAGTGCCCTTGCCGCCGCGCCCTCGCCCTGGGAATGGAGTCCCTAGGCCTCCCGATTCCCCTCGCCGGAGGTAGCCGGAGTTGACCGATGCCGCCGCCGCGTTCTTCTGTCGCCGGTGAGAGCAGTGGGTTCAGTTTTGTCAGTCTTTGTGTGCAGGTAGTGTATATGTAGCGAAGCCCCCCCCTCCTTTTTAGTTAGATCTGGTCGACTGGCCTAGTGGTAACCTGTTCGCTGTGGGATCAACAGGTCCGGGGTTCAATTCCCCCTAGCCCGTTTTATTTTTTCGGCTTTGTGTGTGTGTGTGTGGGAGAGGGATCTGCTGTGACAACAGCTCAAATCCCGTGTGGCTGTGTTGTTTGTGTATGTATGCCTGTGTGTTGTGTGAGTGTGTGGATCTGGTGTGGCACCAGATCCATAGTGCAGTGTGTGTTGTGTTGTGTGTGTGTGTAGTGTGTGTGTTAGTGTGTGTATGACAAGTGGGCCAGGCCCCACTTGTCATAAACTATATTTTTTTAGTGTTTGTTTATTGTCTTATTGTTATAATTAGACCATTTCCAATTATACTAATAATTCCAAATCTGGACATGATCATCTATGCACATGGGTATATTAGGTATGTTTTCACTTATAGGAATGGGTGATGATTTTCTATCTAGTGTTGTGCCTTGATGCTCCATGTGAACATATGAGTATGATACATGAATTTGGGGTAGAAAAATCTCAGGAATCCATTGGTGCAATTGGTTTGGTCTTTTGAGAAAGTTTGAAAAAATGTCATTTTGTCCCAAAGTGCCATTTTGTCATGTTTGTTATATTTAATCCATGCATGCTATGATGTTTGTGCCAACATGAATATGGTAGTCTTTGATGGGTAGAATGCCATGGTATTTATCTTTGTCATGTTAAACTTGCATATAAGTGGGAACCATGCTCTAAAGTGACTCCTAAAATGTTGTTGTTTTTAAACATGCTAAATATTTCTAAGTCTAAGGATCTGGTAATATTTTTATGCCATGAAGAGTGAATGCTATCTTGTGATATGTTGTGAATTAGCTCAAGCTCAGTGCTAGTGATTTGATGTAGAGGTTGCCCTCTACCATCCTGTTAATTTTCATGCTATGAGGTGGTCTCTATCACCATTAGTTTCTGCTGTCAACTTGCTATCAGCTTAACTCAGATTCCAAAAAACTGTTATTTTCACCAAGTCCCGGAAATCTGTTTCATCATGCCAACTTGTGGGCTTCATGCTTATTGATGTGTGCCTCCATTCCAGATGGTGTAGTTGGATAATTTGATAAGAATGTTATGTAGTTTCTTTCAATGCCTTGTTTGTGGTTAGAGACTTCCTGTAGCTCAAGTTATTTGCTATGAAAGTTGCTATGTTGCTGTTTTGTGGCAGATTGTTTGTTTTAGTGTTGTGTGACTTGTGGGAGCTATACTCCATGGAATTGCTTGATCTTTGGCTCTATTGTGGTTGGTTTTCCATTGACTAACCAATGGCTACCTTGGAATGCCAAGGAATAGCCCATGGACTCCTTGTCTTGTGTTTTGCCTTCGTATCTTGTCGTGAGCATAGCGTGAGAACCGTAACTCCGTTTCCTACGTTCTACATATGCATTTGTATCGTTTTTGCATGATGCATACATATTTGACATGTTCATGCATGTCTAAATAACCTAACATAAGGTTCTGTCCAGATTCATTAATAACCAATCCTTTGCATTTTAAACTTGACTAGATATGATTGCCATGCTAAATTCTTCACATAAACCATGCATCATTCTTGCTTGTGTATTGCACCATGGTTGCTTGTTTATTCTTGTTGTTTGTTTTGGGTAAACGCGAATGTTGAACTTGAGTACGAAGATCCAGGAGAGTACAACTACAAGGATCTCGCCACTTGTCCCACTAAAGAACCAACAGGCAAGATGAACGTACCCGGATCCCGATACTATTTTCGCTTGCTAGTTGTCTCACTCTTATCGCTACTTTTGTGCTACCTACACTTGAATGTCAAGCCTCCTATTTGCCATGATAGCCTCTAACCCTCCACATCCTAGCAACCGTTGTTTGGCTAAGTTACCGATGCTCAGCCCCTCTTATAGCATTCTTAGTTGTAGGTGCAGTTGTTTTCATGTGATAACATGGATTTCTGGCATATCACAATATTATCCGTTATTTAATTTAATGCACTTATACATCTGGTATTGGTGGAAGGCTTGGCCTTTGCCAGGTGTTTTGTTTCGCTGTTACCGCCATAGTTTCTTGTTACGGGTGTTATGTTTCCATACTTTGTGATCCTAACATGCTCGGGGTTGTTATGGGGACCCCCTTGTTTATTCGGTTAAGATTAAAACTTGTCTAGCAAGACCCAACTTTGGTACTACATTTGCTTAATGACTTAATAAAATTTGCATAGGGCTTTGCAACCCCGTGGATAATTAATCAACCCCTGGGCCAGTGCTCCTCATGAGTGTTGGTCCAAACTAGAGTCGTGTCCGGGGCCAACCTGGGGCAACTCGGGAGATTTCTATCAGGCCATTGTACGATGCGCTCATCCGGTCGTGTCCTGAGAACGAGATACGCGGCTCTTATCGGGTTCGTCGACACGTCGGGTGGTCTTGCTGGACTTGTTTTACCTTTATCAATGTCTTGCGTGAGGGGCTCTGACTTTCTTCGGGTTATCTCAAGGTGTTGGAATTCCTTTGGAGTTTGCCTAGGATGATCACAAGATCCGTGGTCGAGGCTATTCCTGCGGAGTGTAGTTAATTTATGATGGACTAGTTGGAGCACCCCTGCAGGGTTAAACCTTTTGGAAAGCCATGCCCGCGGTTATGTGGCAACTTGGATATTTGTTTAACACCCGGTTATAGTTAACTTGAAGTAAACTCTAATAAAATGCACCAACTGTGTGAGTAACCATAATCATCTCTACTCGTGACATGAACCGAAAGAGAACACGGTGGGGTTATGATTGACGTACGTAGGTGTTCAGGATCTCATAGAGGTCATTCTAGTTTCGATCGTTCATCGTAGACCACATATTTATTTTCATGTCTCGTAAGATTAGCCACCATAAATGCTTAGTGCTGCTGCAAACTAAACACATACCCCATGCCAACCTGTAAGCACTGATTCTTGGGATCTAACCCAGCCACAGGCTTTGGTGGTTTCGGGGGCCATGGCATATTACAGATCAGCTATAAGTGAAATGATAAATAAGCCGATGTATGTTTTGAGCCGCCAATAGGAGTATGATTTGAAGATAGGAACAAATCGATAAGCTGGTTAAAATCCCGGATTACATGACAATGACTCAAGGTGCAAAAAGGAACCAATGTTTTATTGATAAGCCGGTAGATGGGTTGCACAAAGACAAGCCGGCCAATGGATGAGCCGGTACAACTAGATAAGCTGCTACAATAATAGGACCACAAGCGATAAAATGAGCCGGCATTTACGTAAGCCGGCAAGAGGATGACACGGGTACTTAATGGACTTGGTAATATTTTTCATATTGGCAAACAACTTTGTGCGTAGGCGGAGGAACATACCGATCTAAATAATGCGCAAAAAGAAGAAAAATACGCCCTGGCAAGCGGAGCAACCGAAACAGAGCATCTACAAGGATTTGAGATAAAACTATTATGGATCTGCAATATTGTCAGGCGATAATGGTGGTGAAATAACACAATTTTGAAAACTTTATGGATGCTACTTAGATCTGTGACCGCATATCTAAGCAAATTTCGACGAACTCCGATGAACTACTAAAGAACACCGGAAACCTAATTAATAAGAAAGGGACTCACCTCACCCTAGATGAAGAATACGCCGGACTGTTGGGCTTCTGAGGAAGATCCGCTGGTGATAGAAATAAACTTCGCTGATGATAGCGCAAGGACAGAGTCGTCTGCAGATGGAGAGCGTCGGTGAGTTCGCGGTTGACACTGGAGACCAGAGGAAGAAGATGAGGTAAAAAGTGAATCTGGGGGTTTAGGGCCTATTTATAATAAGAAGGGACCCGAAGCAACGCCGTCAAAAATGGAATGGTCACAATAATTTGTGGCTAAAATGATGCCTCAATTTTCATGCCAGACCAGATTTGACGATTGTTTCAAAAAAGATTCGCCATGATGGCATGGAGGCGACAGCGGTCAGCAAAATGACGTCATAAGGACATTGATTGAAAATGATACTAAGTCTTGAAACGAAGGAAGATAACCGGTAAAAGGTTAACTCAGACGGAAGCTTGATATTGGATGGAAGAGAAGGCTTGGCTTGTTTTTCCCTAGTTGGAAGGTTTTTTGTTATGAAGTTTAACATGGATGAATCCAAATTAAACTAGGGGCTAGTGTCGGGGATATACCCCGCGGGTATGACCCGCCCAAAACATGAACCGACAACCGCGAGGTGGCCCATGAGGAGGATTCCTACCAAAGGCACAAGGCCAAGAAGGCGGCTTATGTTAAGGCCGGATGACGGGATGTCATGTGGCGGGCCGGCTCACGAGAGAAGACATTGAAGTATCCTTTACTTGAGAAGCAAGATGAGTAGGTAGAGTTAGATTAGGTCACGAGTTGTGCTTCGACCCGGACTCCATTATACCCTCGGGGCCTCGACTTGTATATAAAGGAGAGCACCCGAGGTAGAAAGGTCAAGTAAGAAGAAATCTTCGAGAGCTAGGTTAGCAATTCTGCACCCTTGTAATCGAGATCATCATCAATACACACAAAGCTGGACGTGGGCTTTTACCTCCATCGGAGGGGGCAAATCTGGGTAAACTCGTCTCTCGTTCCCGGTCAATGCCTTCAAGTCGCCACCTAGTTGCGATGGCCTCACACCTAAGTTCTCGTATGAGGATATCTGCCATGACAAAATCGCTCTCATGAGCAAGACATGATCAACACGAGAACTCTATGTGTGTTAGATTCAGTGCAATGTAAAGCTAGATTATTGACTTGAGTGCAAATGGGATACTATTGGAAATATGCCCTAGAGATAATAATAAAGTGGTTATTATCATATTTCCTTGTGTTGGAAATATGCCCTAGAGGCAATAATAAAATGGTTATTATTGTATTTCCTAGTTCATGATAATTGTCTATTATTCATGCTACAATTGTGTTAACCAGAAACCGTAATACATGTGTGAATACATAGACCATCACATGTCCCTAGTGAGCCTCTAGTTGGCTAGCTCGTTGATCAATAGATGGTCACGGTTTCATGACCATGGACATTGGATGTCGTTGATAACAGGATCACATCATTAGGAGAATGATGTGATGGACAAGACCCAATCCTAAGCATAGCACAAGATCGTGTAGTTCGTTTGCTAAAGCTTTTCAATGTCAAGTATCATTTCCTTAGACCATGAGATTGTGTAACTTCCGGATACCGTAGGAATGCTTTGGGTGTGCCAAACGTCACAACGTAACTGGGTGGCTATAAAGGTACGCTACGAGTATCTCCGAAAGTGTCTGTTGGGTTGACACGAATCAAGACTGGGATTTGTCACTCCGTGTGACGGAGAGGTATCTCTGGGCCCACTCGGTAAGACATCATCATAATGAGCTCAATGTGACTAAGGAGTTAGCCACGGGATGATGTGTTACGGAACGAGTAAAGAGACTTGCCGGTAACGAGATTGAACAAGGTATGGGGATACCGACGATCGAATCTCGGGCAAGTACCATACCGATAGACAAAGGGAATTGTATACGGGATTGATTGAATCCCTGACATCGTGGTTCATCCGATGAGATCATCGTGGAGTACGTGGGAGCCAACATGGGTATCCAGATCCCGCTGTTGGTTATTGGCCGGAGAGGTGTCTCGGTCATGTCTACGTGTCTCCCGAACCCGTAGGGTCTACACACTTAAGGTTCGATGACGCTAGGGTTATAGGGAAAAGGTATACGTGATTACCGAAGGTTGTTCGGAGTCCCGGATGAGATCCCGGACGTCACGAGGAGCTCCGGAATGGTCCGGAGGTAAAGATTGATATATAGGAAGTCCAGTTTTGGTCACCGGAAAGTTTTCGGGCTCATCGGTAGTGTACCGGGAGTGCCGGGAGGGTGCCGGAGGACCCCCGGGAGGGGTGTGACGACCAAAGGACCACATGGGCTGTTAGATAAAGTGTGCCAGCCCTTATTGGGCTGGGCAAGACTTTTGCTAAAGGCCCATGTGGCTGGAGATAAGGAGATAAGGCAAAAAGGATTTAAAAGGAGGAGATCCACCTCCCTTGTGGGAGGTGGACTCTCCCTTTAATTCAGCCGGCCATCTCCTCTTTGGAGTAGAGGCCAAGCCAGCCCTCCACGTCCCTCCTCCTATATATACTTGAGGTTTTGGATGTTTTGAGATAGGATTTGATCTCTCTCTCTCACGGCGAAGCCCTACCTCTCTTCTTCCTCCTCCGCAGCGCTTAGGCGAAGCCCTGTCGGAATACCTTGCTACTCCACCACCACCACGCCGTCGTGCTGCTGTTGGAGCCCTTCCCCAACCTCTCCTTCCTCCTTGCTGGATCAAGGTGTTGGAGACGTCACCGGGCTGCACGTGTGTTGAACGCGGAGGTGCCGTCCGTTCGGCACTTGATCGGATCTACCGCGATCTGAATCGCTGCGAGTACGACTCCATCAACCGCGTTCTTGTAACGCTTCCGCTTAGCGATCTTCAAAGGTATGAAGATCCAATCTCTCCCCACTCGTTTGCTGGTTTCTCCATAGATAGATCTTGGTGACACGTAGGAAAATTTTGATTTACTACTACGTCTCCCAACAGTGGCATCATGAGCTAGGTCTATGCGTAGAATCTATGCACGAGTAGAACACAAAGCAGTTGTGGGCGTCGATTTTGTTAATATGCTTGCCGTTACTAGTCTTATCTTGATTCGACGGTATTGTGGGATGAAGCGGCCCGGACCAACCTTACACGTACGCTTACGTGAGACCGGTTCCACCGCCTGACATGCACTAGTTGCATAAGGTGGCTAGCGGGTGTCTGTCTCTCCCACCTTAGTCGGATTGGATTCGATGAAAAGGGTCCTTATGAAGGGTAAATAGCAATTGGCATATCACGTTGTGGTTTTGACGTAGGTAAGAAACGTTCTTGCTAGAAACCTATAGCAACCACGTAAAAACTTGCAACTACAAATTAGAGGACGTCTAACTTGTTTTTGCAGCATATGCCGTGTGATGTGATATGGCCAAAAGGATGTGATGTGATGCATTGTGATGTATGAGATTGATCATGTTCTTGCAATAGGGTTCACGACTTGCATGTCGATGACTATGACAACCGGCAGGAGCCATAGGAGTTGTCTTATATTATTGTATGACCTGCGTGTCAATCATAAACGCCATGTAATTACTTTACTTTATTGCTAAACGTTAGCTGTAGTAGTAGAAGTAATAGTTGGCGAGACAACTTCATGAAGACACAATGATGGAGATCATGATGATGGAGATCATGGTGTCGTGCCGGTGACAGTGATGATCATGGTGCCCCGAAGATGGAGATCATAGGAGCAAGATGATATTGGCCATATCATGTCACTATATTGATTGCATGTGATGTTTATCATGTTTACATCTTATTTGCTTAAAACCACGGTAGTAAATAAGATGATCTCTCAATAAAATTTCAAGAGAAGTGTTCACCCTAACTGTGCACCGTTGCTAAGGATCGTTGTTCCGAAGCACCACGTGATGATCGGGTGTGATAGGTTCTAACGTTCGCATACAACGGGTGTAAGCCAGATTTACACATGCGAAACACTTAGGTTGACTTGACGAGCCTAGCATGTACAGACATGGCCTCGGAACACGGAAGACCGAAAGGTCGAACATGAGTCGTATAGAAGATACGATCAACATAGAGATGTTCACCATGGATGACTAGTCCGTCTCACGTGATGATCGGACACGGGCTAGTTGACATGGATCATGTATCACTTGGAAGACTAGAGAGATGTCTATCTAAGTGGGAGTTCATTAATAATTTGATTAAGTGAACTTAATTATCATGAACTTAGTCTAAAAAATGTCCTTGCAAATTATGTCGTAGATAGCTTGCGCTGTAGCTCCACAGTTTTATTGATACAATCCTAGAGAAAAGTAAGTTGAAAGTTGATGGTAGCAATAATGCGGACTGGGTCCGTGATCTGAGGATTGTCCTCATTGCTGCACAGAAAGCTTATGTTTTTGATGTACCGCTAACTGCACCACTCCCTCAAGCGTTGTCTGTAGATGTTGTGAACATATGACAGGCACTTTTTGGTGACTACATGATAGTTCAATGCGTCATGCATTACGGCTTAGAATTGAGTCTCCAAAACGTTTTGAACGTCACGGAACATATGAGATGTTCTAGGAGCTGAGATTGTGATCTCAGGCTCGTGCCTATGTTGAGAGGTATGAGACCTTCAACAAGATTCTTTGTCTGCAAGATAAAGGAGAATAGCTTAATCGGTGAGCGTGTGCTCAGATTGTCTGGGTGCTACAATCACTTGAATCAAGTGGGAGTTTATCTTCCAGATGAGATAGTGATTAATGCAGTTCTCCAAGTCACTGCCACCAAGCTACTAGAGCTTCGTGATGAACTATAACATGCCAGGGATGGATAAGATGATCCCTGAGTTGTTCGTGATGTTTGACACCACGAAGGTAGAAATCAAGAAGGAGCATCAAGTGTTGATGGTTAAGTGAAACCACTAGTTTCAAAAGGGGCAAGGGCAAGAACGGAAAACTTCAGGAATGACAAGCCAGTTGTTGCTCTAGTGAAGAAACCCAAGGTTGAGCCCGAACCCGAGACTAAGTGCTTCTGTTATGAGGAGAATGTTCGCTGAAGCGGAAAACCCCTAGATGCTTGGTAGATAACAAGGCTGGTAATGTCAATGGAAGTATATTTGATATACGTGTTAGTGATGTGTACCTTGCTGGTACTAGTAGCACCTGGGTATTGGATACCGGTTCGGTTGCTAAGTGTTAGCAACTCGAAATAAAAGCTACGGAGTAAATGGAGACTAGCTAGGTGAAAGGTGACGATGTGTGTTGGAAGTATTTCCAAGATTGATGTGATCACCATCGCACGCTCTCTCTACCTTCAGGATTTGTGATAAACCTAAATAAATGTTATTTGGTGTTTGCGTTGAGCATGAACGTGATTAGATCATGATTAGTGCGATACGGTTATTCATATAAGTTAGAGAATAATGGTTATTCTGTTTACATGGATAATGCCTTCAATGGTCATGCACCCACTCAAAATGGTTTATCGAATCATGATCGTAGTAGTACACATATTCATAACATTGGTACCAAAAGATACAAAGTTAATAATGATAGTACCACATGCTTGTGGCACTGCCACGTAATGTCATATTGGTATAAATCGCATGAAAGAAACTCCATGCTGATGGATTTTTGACTCACTCGATTTTGAATCGGTTGAGACATGCGAGCCATGCCTCTTGGGCAAGATGACTGAGACCCCGTCATCCAATATGATGGAGCGGGCAAGTGGCTTATTGGAATTAATACATGTTGATGTATGTGGTCCAATGAGTGTTGAAACACACAGTGGATATCGTTGTTTTACCTTCACTGATGATTTGAGTAAATATGGGGATATTTACTTAATGAAACACGAATCTGAAATGTTTGAAAGGTTCAAGGAGTTTCAGAGTGAAGTTAAAGATCATCGTGACAAGAAGATAAATGTCTATGATATGATCATGGAGGTGATATCTAAGTTACGAGTTTGGTATGCAATTTTAGACAATGTGGAAATTGTTTCACAGCTCACGCCTCCTGGAACACCATAGTGTGATGGTGTGTTCGAACGTCATAGTCGTGCTCTATTGGATATAGTGAGTACTATGATGTCTCTTATCGTTTTACCACTATCATTATGGGGTTATGCATTAAAGACAAATCCATTCACTTTAATAGGGCACCATCTAAGTCTGTTGAGATGACACCGTGTGAATTATTGTTTGATAGAAGCCTGAGCTGTCATTTCTTAGTATTTGGGGCTACGACGCTTATGTGAAAATGGGTTTTTCACATAGTGAGCTCGAACCCAAAGCAGACAAATGCATCTTCATAGAATACCCTAATGAGACATTGGGTATACATTCTATCTCAGATCCAAGCGCAAAAGGTGTTTGTTGCTAAGAACGGGTCCTTTCTTGAGAAAGAGTTTCTCTCGAAAGAATTGAGTGGGAGGAAGATAGAACTTGATAAGGTTGTTGAACCTTTGTTTCAACCAGAGAATAGCGCAACACAGAAAGATGTTTCTGTAGAGCCTACTCAGTTGAAAAGGAAGTTAATGATGATGATCATGAAGCTTCGGATCAAGTCACTATCGAACCTCGTAGGTCGACAAGGACGCGTACTGCTCCTGAGTAGTACGACAACCCTGTCTTGGAAATCATGTTGTTGGACAACGATGAACCTATGAACTATGGAGAAGCGATGGTGGGCCCGGATTCCAACAAATGGCTAGGAGCCATGAAATCCGAGAAAGGATCCATGTATGAAAACCAAGTATGGACTTTGGTAGACTTGCCTGTTGAATGGCGGGTCATTGAGTACAAATGGACCTTTGAGATAAACATAGACGCTAATGGTGAAATGTCACCGTTTATAAAGCTCGACTTGTCGCAAAGAAGTTTCTGCCAAGTTCAAGGAGTTGACTGCAATGAGATTGTCTCATCTGTAGCGATGCTAAAAGTTTATTAAAATTTTGTTAGCAGTTGCTGCATTTTTCGATTATGAAATCTGGCAGATGGATGACAAAACAAGGTTTCCGTAATGGTTTCTGTGAGGAAGAGTTGTATGTGATACAACCAGAAGGTTTTGTCAATCCTAAGGATGCTAATAATATGCAAACTCCAGCGATCCTTCTATGGACTGGAGCAAGCATCTCGGAGTTGGAATATATGCTTTGATGAGGTGATCAAAGTGTTTAAGTTTATACAAAGTTTATGAGAAACTTGTATTTGCAAGAAAGTGAGTGGGAGCACTATAGAATTTCTTATAAGAATATGTAGTTGACATATTATTGATCGGAAATGATGTAGAATTTCTGGAAGAGCATGAAGGGTTGTTTGAAAAGAGTTTTTTTCAAAGGAAGACCCAGATAAAGCTACTATTTTATTGAGCATCAAGATCTATAGGGATAGATCAATTCGCTTGATAAGTTTTTTCGACGAAGACATACCTTGACAAGTTTTTGAAGGAGTTCAAAATAGATGGGTCAAAGAAGGAGTTCTTGACTGTATTGTAAGGTGTGAAATTGAGTAAGACTCAATACCCGACCACGGCAGAAGATAAAGAAAAGATGAGTGTCATCTCCTATGCTTTAGCCATAGGCTCTATATAGTATGCCATGCTGTGTACCGCACCTGTGTGTGCCATGCCATGAGTCTGTCAAGGGGTACAAGAGTAATCCAAGAGTGGATCACTGGACAACGGTCAAAGTTATCCTTAGTAACTTGAGAACTAAGGAAATATTTCTCGATTATGGAGGTGATAAAGAGTTCATCGTAAAGGGTTACGATGATGCAAGCTTTAACTCCAATCCGGATGACTCTTAGTAGAAATCTGGCTACGTATAGTGGAGCAGCCATTTGGAATAGCTCCAAGTGGAGCGTGGGAGCAGTATCTACAAATATGAAATGGAAAGTTTGTAAGGTACACACGGATCTGAATGTCGCAGACCCGTTGACTAAAACCTCTTTCACGAGCAGGACATGAACAAACCCCAGAACTTATTGGGTGTTAATCACATGATGATATGATCACATGGTGATGTAAGTGTTAATCACATGGTGATGTGAACTAGATTATTGACTCTAGTGCAAGTGGGAGACTGTTGGAAATATGCCCTAGAGGCAATAATAAAATGGTTATTATTGTATTTCCTAGTTCATGATAATTGTCTATTATTCATGCTACAATTGTGTTAACCAGAAACCGTAATACATGTGTGAATACATAGACCATCACATGTCCCTAGTGAGCCTCTAGTTGGCTAGCTCGTTGATCAATAGATGGTCACGGTTTCATGACCATGGACATTGGATGTCGTTGATAACAGGATCACATCATTAGGAGAATGATGTGATGGACAAGACCCAATCCTAAGCATAGCACAAGATCGTGTAGTTCGTTTGCTAAAGCTTTTCAATGTCAAGTATCATTTCCTTAGACCATGAGATTGTGTAACTTCCGGATACCGTAGGAATGCTTTGGGTGTGCCAAACGTCACAACGTAACTGGGTGGCTATAAAGGTACGCTACGAGTATCTCCGAAAGTGTCTGTTGGGTTGACACGAATCAAGACTGGGATTTGTCACTCCGTGTGACGGAGAGGTATCTCTGGGCCCACTCGGTAAGACATCATCATAATGAGCTCAATGTGACTAAGGAGTTAGCCACGGGATGATGTGTTACGGAACGAGTAAAGAGACTTGCCGGTAACGAGATTGAACAAGGTATGGGGATACCGACGATCGAATCTCGGGCAAGTACCATACCGATAGACAAAGGGAATTGTATACGGGATTGATTGAATCCCTGACATCGTGGTTCATCCGATGAGATCATCGTGGAGTACGTGGGAGCCAACATGGGTATCCAGATCCCGCTGTTGGTTATTGGCCGGAGAGGTGTCTCGATCATGTCTACGTGTCTCCCGAACCCGTAGGGTCTACACACTTAAGGTTCGATGACGCTAGGGTTATAGGGAAAAGGTATACGTGATTACCGAAGGTTGTTCGGAGTCCCGGATGAGATCCCGGACGTCACGAGGAGCTCCGGAATGGTCCGGAGGTAAAGATTGATATATAGGAAGTCCAGTTTTGGTCACCGGAAAGTTTTCGGGCTCATCGGTAGTGTACCGGGAGTGCCGGGAGGGTGCCGGAGGACCCCCGGGAGGGGTGTGACGACCAAAGGACCACATGGGCTGTTAGATAAAGTGTGCCAGCCCTTATTGGGCTGGGCAAGACTTTTGCTAAAGGCCCATGTGGCTGGAGATAAGGAGATAAGGCAAAAAGGATTTAAAAGGAGGAGATCCACCTCCCTTGTGGGAGGTGGACTCTCCCTTTAATTCAGCCGGCCATCTCCTCTTTGGAGTAGAGGCCAAGCCAGCCCTCCACGTCCCTCCTCCTATATATACTTGAGGTTTTGGATGTTTTGAGATAGGATTTGATCTCTCTCTCTCACGGCGAAGCCCTACCTCTCTTCTTCCTCCTCCGCAGCGCTTAGGCGAAGCCCTGTCGGAATACCTTGCTACTCCACCACCACCACGCCGTCGTGCTGCTGTTGGAGCCCTTCCCCAACCTCTCCTTCCTCCTTGCTGGATCAAGGTGTTGGAGACGTCACCGGGCTGCACGTGTGTTGAACGCGGAGGTGCCGTCCGTTCGGCACTTGATCGGATCTACCGCGATCTGAATCGCTGCGAGTACGACTCCATCAACCGCGTTCTTGTAACGCTTCCGCTTAGCGATCTTCAAAGGTATGAAGATCCAATCTCTCCCCACTCGTTTGCTGGTTTCTCCATAGATAGATCTTGGTGACACGTAGGAAAATTTTGATTTACTACTACGTCTCCCAACACCTTGTTCATGAGAATGGTCTATTATCCATGCTACAATTTTATTGACCGAAAACTCTAATACATGTGTGGATACATAGACAACATCGTGTACCTATTAAGCCTCTACTAGACTGGCCCATTGATGAAAGATGGTTAAGGTTTCCTACTCATAGACATGAGTTTTCATTTGATAATGGTATCACATCATTAGGAGAATGGTGTGATGGACAAGACCCAACCGTAAGCATAGCATTTGATCATATCACTAAGTTTATTGATACTGCTTTCTTCATGTCAAGTATCCGTTCCAAAGACCATGAGATCTTGCAACTCCCTGATGTTGGGGAACGTTGCATGGGAAACAAAAAAATTCCTACGCACACGCAAACCTATCCATGGTGATGAGCATCTACGAGAGGGGGAGTTGATCTACGTACCCTTGTAGATCGCTAAGCGGGAAGCGTTAAGAAACGCGGTTGGTGTAGTCGAACGTCTTCGTGATTCAAATCGCCGAGCGTCCCGCGATCCAATCATGATCCGTCCCGCGATCTCGTCACGATCCGTCCCGCGATTCAATCACGAACCGTCATGTGGCCTTGATCACGGTCCTTCCGATCTAGTACCGAACGTACGGCACCTCCGCGTTCAGCACACGTGCAGCTTGATGATGATCTCCACCGTCTTGATCTAGCAAGAAGAAGTGGAGAGGAGGAAGAGTTCGCCGGCAGCGTGACGGCGCTCCAGCGATGGTGGTGGAGCAATTCAGGCAGGGCTTCGCCTAAGCACTGCGGAAATACGATCTAGAGGAGAAACTATGCACCGGTGGAACGGGTAGCACGTGGCCGGGAAAACTCGTGTAAAAACCCTCTATTCCACCAATATATATAGGAGGAGAAGAGAGGCTGGCCGCAAGGGCTTTCCCTCTTTGGATTCGGCCAAGGCAAGGAGGGAGAGGAGGACTCTCCTCCTCCAATCCTAGTAGGACTGGATTGCTCCTTTTTTTGGCCTTTTTCCACCTTTTTCCTTTGGGTCTCTTTCTTCCAGCCGCATGGGCCTTATGTGGAGGTTCCACCAGCCCACTAAGGGCTGGTTAATACTTTCCCACAGCCCATGAAGCCTCTTGGGTCGAAATACCCCTCCCGGAGGTCTCCCGGTACACTACCGGCACTCCCGCTACACTACCGATGAGCCCAAAACTTTTTCAGCGACCAAACTGGGACTTCCTATATATGAATATTTACCTACGGACCATTCTGGAGCTCCACGTGACGTCCGGGATCTCATCCGGGACTCCGAGCAACCTTCGGTCACCACCATACACAACTCTATACTACCGAAACGTCACCAAACCTTAAGTGTGCAGACCCTGCGGGTTCGAGAACTATGTAGACATGACCGAGACACCTCTACGGTCAATAACCAATGGCAGGACCTGGATGTCCACATTGGTTCCTACATATTCTACGAAGATCTTTATCGGTCGAACCTCTATGTCAAGGATTCAGTTAATCCCGTATGATGTTCCCTTTGTTCTTCGGTATGTTACTTGCCCGAGATTCGATCGTCGGTATCTCCATACCTAGTTCAATATCGTTACCGACAAGTCTCTTTACTCGTTCCGTAATACAAGATCCCGCAACTAACAATTAGTCACATTGCTTGCAAGGCTCATTGTGATGTTGTATTATCGAGTGGGCCCTAAGATACCTCTCCGTCACACGGAGTAACAAATCCCAGTCTCGATCCATGCCAACTCAACAGACACCCTCGGAGACACCTATAGAGCACCTTTATAGTCACCCAGTTACGTTGCGACGTTTGATACACACAAGGTACTCCTCCGATATCTGTGAGTTGCATGATCTCATGGTCATAGGAACATATGCTTGACATGCAGAAAACAGTAGCAATAAACTGACACGATCATAAGCTACGTTTGTAGTTTGGGTATTGTCCATCACATCATTCTCCTAATGATGTGATCCCGTTATCAAATGACATCTCATGTCCATGGCTAGGAAACCTTAACCATCTTTCAATCAACGAGCTAGTTCACTAGAGGCATACTAGGGACATTGTGTTTGTCTATGTATCCACACATGTATCCATGTTTCCAATTAATAAAATTATAGCATGGATAATAAACGATTATCATGAACAAGGAAATACAATAATAAACACTTTATTTATTGCCTCTAGGGCATATTTCCAACAGTCTCCCACTTGCACTAGAGTCAATAATCTAGTTCACATCACTATGTGATTTACATTGTAATGAATCGAACACCCATGCAGTTCTGGTGTTGATCATGATTAGCCCTTGGAAGAGGTTTAGTCAATGGGTCTGCAACATTCAGATCCGTGTGCACTTTGCAAATATTTATGTCTTTCTCCAAGATGCAATCGCGGATGGAGTTGAAGCATCGCTTTATGTGTCTGGTCCTCTTGTGAAACCTTGGTTCCTTGGCCAGAGCAATGGCACCAGTGTTGTCACAGAACAGGTTCATTGGATTCAGTGCACTGGGCACTACTCCAAGATCTGTCATGAACTGCTTCATCCAGACACCTTCCTTCGCCGCCTCCGAGGCTGCGATGTATTCCGCTTCGCACGTAGAGTCAGCTACCACGCTTTGCTTGGAACTGCACCAGCTTACCGCTCCCCCGTTAAGAATAAATATGTATCGGTTTGCGACTTAGAGTCGTCCGGATCAGTGTCAAAGCTTGCATCGACGTAACCCTTTACGACGAGCTCTTCATCACCTCCATAAACGAGAAACATTTCCTTAGTCCTTTTCAGGTACTTAAGGATATTCTTGACCGCTTGCCAGTGCTCCATTCCAGGATCACTTTGAAACCTTCCGGCCATACTTATGGCAAGGCTAACATCGGGTCTTGTGCACAGCATTGCATACATGATAGAGCCTATGGCTGAAGCATAGGGGATGACACTCATCTTTTCTCTATCTTTTGAAGTTACTGGGCATTGAGTCTTACTCAACTTCACACCTTGTAATACAGGCAAGAACCCCTTCTTGGACTGTTCCACTTTGAACTTGTTCAAAACTTTATCAAGGTATGTGCTCTGTGAAAGTGCTATTAAGCGTCTCGATCTATCTCTATAGATCTTAATGCCCAATATGAAAGCAGCTTCTCCTAGGTCCTTCATTGAAAAACTCTTGTTCAAATATTCCTTCATGCTTTCCAACATTTCTATATTGTTTCCAATCAGCAATATGTCATCCACATATAATACTAGAAACGCTATAGAGCTCCCACTCACTTTCTTGTAAATACAAGCCTCTCCGTAAACTTATAAACTCAAACGCTTTGATCACCTCATCAAAGCGCTTATTCCAACTCCGAGATGCTTGCACGAGTCCATAAATGGATCGCTGGAGTTTGCAAACTTTGTCAGCATTCTTTGGATCAACAAAACCTTCGGGTTGCATCATATACAACTCTTCCTCAAGGAAACCGTTGAGGAACGCTGTTTTTACATCCATCTGCCAAATTTCATAGTCGAAATAGGCAGCTATTGCTAACATGATTCTGAAAGACTTAAGCATCGCTACGGGTGAGAAAGTCTCATCGTAGTCAACTCCTTGAACTTGTGAAACTCCTTTGCCACAAGTCGAGCTTTATAGACAGTGACATTACCGTCCGCGTCTGTCTTCTTCTTAAAGATCCATTTGTTCTGAATGGCCTTTCGCCCTTCAGGTAATACTTCCAAAGTCCATACTTTGTTTTCATACATGGATCCCATCTCGGATTTCATGGCCTCTAACCATTTCTCGGAATCCGGGCCCATCACTGCTCCTCCATAGCTCGTAGGTTCATTGTTGTCCAACAACATGACCTCCAAGACAGGGTTGCCGTACCACTCACGGGTAGTACGCGGCCTTGTCGACCTACGAGGTTCAATAGCTGCTTGATCCGAAGCTTCATGATCATCATCATTAACTTCCTCTTCTACCGTCGTAGGTTCCACAGAAACATCTTTCTGCGTTGCGCTACTTTCTGGTTGAAGTAAAGGTTCAATAACCTCATCAAGCTCTATTTTCCTCCCACTCAATTCTTTCGAGAGAAACTCTTTCTCAAGAAATGTTCCGTTTTTAGCGACAAACACTTTGCCTTCGGATCTGAGATAGAAGGTATACCCGACTGTCTTTTTCGGGTATCCTATGAAGACGCATTTCTCCGCTTTGGGTTCCAGCTTTTCAGGCTGAAGCTTTTTGACATATGCTCACATCCCCAAATTTTAAGAAACGATAATTTTGGCTTCTTGCCAAACCACAGTTCATATGGCGTCGTCTCAACGGATTTTGATGGTGCCCTATTTAAAGTGAATGCAGTTGTCTCTAATGCATAACCCCAAAACGATAGTGGCAAATCAGCAAGAGACATCATAGAACGCACCATATCTAATAAGGTTCGATTACGACGTTCGGACACATCATTACGCTGTGGTGTTCCGGGCGGTGTCAACTATGAAACAATTCCACATTGTCTTAAGTGACTGCCAAACTCATAACTCAGATATTCACCTCCTCAATCAGATCGTAGGAACTTAATCTTCTTGTTACGATGATTCTCAACTTCACTCTGAAATTGCTTGAACTTTTCAAATGTTTCAGACTTGTGTTTCATTAAGTAAATATACCCATATCTACTTAAGTCATCAGTGAAGGTGAGAAAATAACGATATCCACCACGCGCTGTAACATTCATTGGACCGCACACATCATTGTGTATGATTTCCAATAAGTCACTCGCCCATTCCATTGTTCTAGAGAACGGCGTTTTAGTCATCTTGCCCATGAGGCATGGTTCACATGTGTCAAGTGATTCAAAATCAAGTGACTCCAAGAGTCCATCAGCATGGAGCTTCCTCATGTGTTTTACACCAATATGACCTAAACGGCAGTGCCACAAGAAAGTGGTACTATCATTATCAATTCTACATCTTTTGGCATCAATGTTATGAACATGTGTGTCATTACTATCAAGATTCAATATGAATAAACCCCTAACATTGGGTGCATGACCATAAAAGATATTACTCATATAAATAGAACAACCTTTATTCTCTGATTTAAATGAGTAACCGTCTCACAGTAAACAAGATCCAGATATAATGTTCATGCTTAACGCAGGCACTAAATAACAATTATTCAGGTTCATCACTAATCCCGATGGTAATCGAAGAGAGAGCGTGCCGACGGCGATCACATCAACCTTGGAACCATTTCCCACGCGCATCGTCACTTTGTCCTTTGCCAGCCTTCGTTTATTCCGTAGTTCCTGCTTTGAGTTGCAAATGTGAGCAACTGAACCGGTATCAAATACCCAGGCACTACTACGAGAGCCAGTAAGGTACACATCAATAACATGTATATCATATATACCTTGTTTGTCGTTGGCCGCCTTCTTGTCAGCCAGGTACTTGGGGCAGTTCCGCTTCCAGTGACCAGTTCCTTTGCAATGAAAGCACTCAGTTTCTGGCTTGGGTCCATGCTTGGGCTTCTTTGCAGGAGTAGCAACTGCTTTGCCATCCTTCTTGGTTTTACCCTTCTTGCCCTTGCCCTTGACTTTGCCATTTTTTGAAATTAGTGGTTTTATTAACCATCAACACTTGATGTTCTTTCTGGATTTCAGACTCAGCGACTTTTAGCATCGCAAATAGCTCGGCGACTGACTTGTTCATCCCGTGCATGTTATAGTTCATTACAAAGCTCTTGTAACTAGGTGGCAGTGATTGAAGAACTCGGTCAGTGATCGCCTCTGGCGGAAGGGCAATTCCCAACTCCGCTAGACGAGTTGAATACCCAGACATTCTGAGTATATGTTCACTTATAGACCCGTTCTCCTCCATCTTGCAAGCATAGAACTTATCGGAGGTTTCATACCTCTCGATCCGGGCGTTCTTCTGAAAGATAAACTTCAACTCCTGGAACATCTCATATGCTCCATGACGTTCAAAACGTCTTTGAAGTCCCGGTTCTAAGCCATACAATATTGCACACTGAACTATTGAGTAATCTCCAATACGTGCCTCCCAAGCGTTCTTAACGTCTTCGGAGGTCATGTCTTCTGGTTGGTCTCCAAGCAGTGCATCAAGGACATATGATTTCTGGGAAGCCGTGAGGATAATCCTCAGATTACGGGCCCAGTCAACAAAGTTACTTCCATCATCTTTCAGTTTAGCTTTCTCTAGGAATGCATTAAAATTCAGGGGTGCTACTGCGCGAGCCATTGATCTACAACATAAACATGCAAAGTTCATTTAGACTATTGTTCAAGATAATGAGTTTAGTTAATCAAATTACTAAAGCTCCCACTCAAATTGACATCCCTCAGGTCATCTGAGTACATGATCCAAATCCACCAACTCAAGTCCGATCATCACGTGAGTTGAGGTGGCTTCAATGGTGAACATCATTATGTTGATCATATCTACTATATGACTCATGTTCGACCTTTCGGTCTCTTGTGTTTCGAGGCCATGTCTGTACATGCTAGGCTCGTCAAGTTTAACCCGAGTGTTCTGCGCGTGCAAAACTGGCTTGCACCCGCTGTATGTGAACGTAGAGTCTATCCCACCCGATCATCACGTGGTGTCTCAACACGACGAACTTTTGCAACGGTGCACACTCGGGGAGAACACAATCTTATCTTGAAATTTAAGTGAGGGATCACCTTATAATGCTACCGCCGTACTAAGCATAGTGCATAAAAGGATTAACATCACATGCAATTCATAAGTGACATGATATGGCCATGAACTTGTGCTTTAGATCTCCATCTTGAAAGCACCGGCATGATCTTCATCGTCACCGGCACAACACCATGATCTCCATCAACGTGTCGCCATCGAGGTTGTCACGCCCTGCATGCTTCTACTACTATTGCTACCGTTTAGCGATAAAGTAAAGCATTACATAGCGCTTAATGATTGACACGCATGTCATACAATAATTAAAGACAACCCTATGGCTCCTGCCGGTTGCCGTACTCATCGACATGCAAGTCGTGAAATTCTATACATCACATGATCATCTCATACATCACATATATCACATCATGTAATTGGCCATACCACATCACAACATACCCTGCAAAAACAAGTTAGACGTCCTCTAATTGTTGTTGCATGTTTTACGTGGCTGCTACGGGTTTCTAGCAAGAACGATTCTCACGTACGCATAAACCACAACGGTGATACACAATTTTCTTTTCAACCTTCTCAAGGACCGCCTTTGTCGAATCTGATCCAACTAAAGTGAGAGAAACTGTCACCCGCAAGCCATCTAGGCAACAAGTTGCGTCGAGGGAACCGGTCTCTCGTAAGTGTACGAGTAATGTTGGTCCGGGCCGCTTCATCTCACAGTACCGCTGAACCAAAATCCGACCAAGGAAGGAAGCAATCTAAGCATCAACGCCCACAAACCTTTTGTGTTCTACTCGAGATCTCATCGAACCATCAACCTAGCTCATGATGCCACTGTTAGGGAATGTTGCATGGGAAACAAAAAATTTCCTACGCACACGCAAACCTATCCATGGTGATGAGCATCTACGAGAGGGGGAGTTGATCTACGTACCCTTGTAGATCGCTAAGCGGGAAGCGTTAAGAAACGCGGTTGGTGTAGTCGAACGTCTTCGCGATTCAAATTGCCGAGCGTACCACGATCCAATCACGATCCGTCCCGCGATCTCGTCACGATTCGTCCCGGGATCCAATCACGAACCATCCCATGGCCTTGATCACGGTCCTTCCGATCTAGTACCGAACGGACGGCACCTCCGCGTTCAGCACACGTGCAGCTTGATGATGATCTCCACCGTCTTGATCCAGCAAGAAGAAGTGGAGAGGAGGAAGAGTTCGCCGGCAGCGTGATGGCGCTCCGGCGATGGTGGTGGAGCAATTCCGGCAGGGCTTCGCCTAAGCACTGCGGAAATACGATCTAGAGGAGAAACTATGCACCGGTAGAACGGGTAGCACATGGCCGGGAAAACTCGTATAAAACCCTCTATTCCACCAATATATATAGGAGGAGAGGAGAGGCTGGCCGCAAGGGCTGGCCCTCTTTGGATTCGGCCAAGGCAAGGAGGGAGAGGAGGACTCTCCTCCTCCAATCCTAGTAGGACTAGGATTGCTCCTTTTTTTTGGCCTTTTTCCACCTTTTTCCTTTGGGTCTCTTTCTCCCAGCCGCATGGGCCTTATGTGGAGGTTCCACCAGCCCACTAAGGGCTGGTTAATACTTTCCCACAGCCCATGAAGCCTCTTGGATCGAAATACCCCTCCCGGAGGTCTCTCGGTACACTACCGGCACTCCCGATACACTACCGATGAGCCCGAAACTTTTTCGGCGACCAAACTAGGACTTCCTATATATGAATCTTTACCTCCGGACCATTCCGAAGCTCCTCGTGACGTACGGGATATCATCTGGGACTCCTAACAACCTTCGGTCACCACCATACACAACTCTATACTACCGAAACGTCACTAAACCTTAAGTGTGCAGACCCTGCGGGTTCGAGAACTATGTAGACATGACCGAGACACCTCTACGGTCAATAACCAATGGCGGGACCTGGATGTCCACATTGGTTCCATTGATATTCTACGAAGATCTTTATCGGTCGAACCTCTATGTCAAGGATTCAGTTAATCCCGTATGATGTTCCCTTTGTTCTTCGGTATGTTACTTGCCCGAGATTCGATCGTTGGTATCTCCATACCTAGTTCAATCTCGTTACCGGCAAGTCTCTTTACTCGTTCCGTAATACAAGATCCCGCAACTAACAATTAGTCACATTGCTTGCAAGGCTCATTGTGATGTTGTATTACCGAGTGGGCCCTGAGATACCTCTCCATCACACGGAGTAACAAATCCCAGTCTCGATCCATGCCAACTCAACAGACACCCTCGGAGACACCTGTAGAGCACCTTTATAGTCACCCAGTTATGTTGCGATGTTTGATACACACAAGGTACTCCTCCGATATCTGTGAGTTGCATGATCTCATGGTCATAGGAACATATGCTTGACATGCAGAAAACAGTAGCAATAAACTGACACGATCATAAGCTACGTTTGTAGTTTGGGTCTTGTCCATCACATCATTCTCCTAATGATGTGATCCCGTTATCAAATGACATCTCATGTCCATGGCTAGGAAACCTTAACCATCTTTCAATCAACGAGCTAGTTCACTAGAGGCATACTAGGGACATTGTGTTTGTCTATGTATCCACACATGTATCCATGTTTCCAATTAATAAAATTATAGCATGGATAATAAACGATTATCATGAACAAGGAAATACAATAATAAACACTTTATTTATTGCCTCTAGGGCATATTTCCAACACCTGACACCAGAGGAATACCTTGTGTGTATCAAACGTCACTTCGTAACTGGGTGATCATAAAGGTACTCTATAGGTATCTCCAAGGGTGTCGGTTGGGTTGGCGTGTATCGAGACTGGGATTTCTCACTCCGTATGTTGGAGAGATACCTCTGGGCCCTCTCGGTAATACAACATCACAAGAAGCTTGCAAACAATGTGACTAAGGATTTATTCACATGATATTGTATTACTTAATGAGTAAAGAGACTAGCAATATAAACCTCTTGGGACATCATTAAGGTGGATATTACTGAACTTATCATGGATTTTCATGCTGGAAATATAAACCTTGAAAGCATTAATACTTCTTTCATCGCATTAATCCCCAAAAAAGAAGTGCCAATTTCACCCAATGATTTTAGGCCAATTTCCCTGCTGAATGGAGTTCTTAAGATCATCACCAAACTGCTGGCTAACAGACTACAAAAAATTATTCTTCAACTACTGCATATCAATCAATATGGTTTTCTCAAAGACAGAGTTATTCAAGACTGCCTTGGATGGGCTTATGAATATATCCACCAATGCCACAGATCAAAAAAAAGATGCTAGTGATTAAACTTGATTTTGAAAAAGCTTTTGACACTATTGAGCATCAGGCCATCATTGATATTCTCAGAGCAAAGGGGTTGGGGGAAAAGTGGATTTCATGGATGCAATTAGTCTTTACATCTGCATCATCTGTAGTAATGCTAAATGGTGTTCCTGGGAAAAAATTCTACTGTAGAAGACAGGGTGATCCATTGTCTCCTTTAATCTTTGTTTTGGCTGCTGACCTACTCCAATCAATCCTCAATAGGGCCATGAGACTGGATCTAATTACCCCATCACTGCAAGTCAATTCATGCGCTGACTTTCCAATAGTGCAATATGCATATGACACTCTGGTTCTGATGGAAGTTAATGCTAGACAGCTGATTTGTCTCAAAGCACTACTGAACTCTTTTGCCTCAGCCACTGGATTAAAAGTCAATTATGGTAAATCAATCATGGTACCCATAAACATTGTTGAAGACAGGGTGGAATTATTCACTAATACCCTACAATGTGCTAGAGGACAATTCTATTTCACTTATTTGGGCTTACCTTTGGGTATCTATAAACCAACTGTGGAACAATGCCTGCCCCTAGTCCAAAGAATTGCTAAAAGGTTGGCCGGTATCTCTACTTTCATGACACAGGCAGGGAGATTATTACTAGTCAAATATGTACTTGCATCTCTCTCAATATTCTTCATGTGTTGCTTGGACATACCCATCACCATCAAAAAGCAGATTAATAAATAGTTGAGGCATTATCTTTGGAGGAGCCCTGACTTGCAAGATCACAGACTAGCACTAGTGGCATGGCACACTATTTGTAGACCTAAGAATCAAGGAGGTCTGGGAGTTATGGATATTCACCTGCATAAATTCTTCAATAGGCAAGACATCCCATGGGTCAATTTAAAATGGGAGACATACTTTAGTAATGGACAGCTACCAGGAGAAAATAAGGTGGGATCATTCTGGTGGAGATCAAACTTGGCTCTCGTTGATTATTTCAAAGCAATTGCCAGATGCAATGTAGTAGATGGAAAAAGTGCTTTGTTCTGGGAAGACATGTGGCACCAATTTGTTCTGAAGCATAAATTTCACCACCTGTATACTTTTGCCAAGCACAAATCTAAATGTCCAGCAAGTGCTAAACATTGAATACCTCCAGGACCTATTTCACTTCCCACTGACTACCCAAGCATATGAAGAGTTCTTGGAAATGGAAAATATTTGTATCACTTTGCAACAGTCTGAATACTTGAACTCAGTGGACACATAGTCCTACATTTGGGGAAATGAATTTTACTCCTCCATCAAAGCATACAAGATTTTGATATGATACAAGCAAATACCACCCCATTTCACTTGGATTTGGAAGAGCTCTTGTCAGCCTAAGCACAAAGTGTTTTTCTAGATGTTGCTACATGATAGAGTAAACACAAGAAATCTTTTAAGAAGAAAGACTTTTGTGCTAGAAGAATACAACTGCGTAGTGAGAGATTGTCAACAGGAAGAAACACTCCATCGTCTATTCTGGGGGTGCACTTCTGCTACACAATGTTGGGACTTCATCTGTCCATCAAGAACCCACAATTTGTCAGTTTTAGAAGCATACCAAGATCTTAAAGACAAGCTCAATTACCCTTTATTCATGGAGATTATCATCCTGGGATCATGGGCTATCTGGATATCCAGGAACAACAAGATTTTTGAGAACATCATACCCTCTTTTCAAGGTTGGAAATTCATCTTCCTAGAGGAACTAAAACTACTCAAATTCAGAATGAAGAGAAAACATCTGCAGCAGTTTAATTCTTGGTTGTATTCTATTATGTAATTATAGGTTTTAGTTTTTTTAGAACTCCTCTTAGCTTAGTTCTTCTCCTTTTGTTCTCTTTTTTTTTCTCTGTTGTTAGTTCCTTTTTGTTGTTTTTTTCGCTTACCTCAAGCCCCTCAGACATTGCCTCTTTATTTATTCATTTTATTAAAAAATTGCAGTGGGGTTTTACCCTACTGTTTATAGTCAAAAAAAGAGACTAGCCAGTAACGAGATTGAACTAGGTATAGAAATACCGACGATCGAATCTCGAGAAAGTAACATACCGATGGACAAAGGGGATATCATACGGGATTTACTGAATCCTTGACATCGTGGTTCGACCGATAAAGATCTTCGTAGAATATGTACGAACCAATATGGGCATCGAGGTCCCGCTATTGGTTATTGACCGGAGATGTGTTTCGATCATGTTTACATGATTCTCGAACCCGTAGGGTCCACACGCTCAGCGTTCGATGCTGACATAGTATTATTGAGTTATCTATGTTGATGACCGAATGTTGCTCGGAGTCCTAATGAGATCTCGGACATGAGAGGAGCTTTGAAATGGTCCTTAGGTAAAGATTCATATATGCAAAGTTAGTGTTTGGGTTCCGGAATAGTTTCGGGACTTACCAATTTTGGGAGGGAATGCCGGAACGGGTTCCGAGGGTCCACCGGGGAGGTCCACCTGCCCCGAAGGGCCCCATAGGCTAAGAGGGGTGGCGCACCAGCCCCTGGTGGGCTTGGCGCCCCACCTCCCAAAGGCCCATGTGGCCAAGGGTGGGAAACCCTAGGGTTGTCGCCGCCCCCTTACCTTGGGGGCCAAGGCAGCCCCCTAGGGCACCACCACCAACCCTAGGGGAAACCCTAGGGCAGCCGGCCTCCCCCCTTGCCCCTATCTATAGAGGAGAGGGAGGGCAGCCGCACCCAAGCAATAGGCGCAACCCTCTCTCTCTCCATATCTCGTTTTCTTCTCCAATTGCATCTGTGGCAACGCTTGCACTACTGGAAACAGATTATTTGCCATCGGTTCACTCTTTGTCGTCTGCTAGCGAACGACAAAGAACGGACTTTGCTGTCAGCTTCACCAAAGCAGACGGGAAAGAAGGGACTCGTGGCAAATATGTTATTTGTTGTCAGTCCATTCTTTGTCATCCACTAGCGGACGACAAAGACAATAAAAGCATACGGTAAAGAGAACGTGGACGACATTTAAAGCGAAGGCAAACGACAAAAAGAACGTGGACGACATTTAAAGCGAAGGCAGACAACAAAGTTTGTGCACGTTTTAACATAACGACACTCTCGCTTTATTGTCTGCCCGATGGAAAGCAGACGTCAAAGCCTAACATGTCTAACGGCCCCGCCCCACCCCCACCCCTCTCACTCTCTCCCCGACGAACCACCCACACCTGCCGCCGGTCGCCCCACCGCCCAGCAACACTACCCGAGAAAGAGAAAAAAAAAGGGAAAGAGTGGGATGGGTGGGTGGGCAAGAGGCCCCTCTAGTTTCAATGACACACGTCAGGGGTTACATGCAAAGGACACGGGTTAGACAAGGACAACGTGGAAATGGTCCATTCGTGTCCGTTTCAAATGCAAAGCCAGATCAATTTTGGGTCTAAAACAAGGCAATCCGGAAGAAACAAACGTTTTTTGCGGATAGGGTTGCGCGTTAGGTCGTTGGGTCTGTCCGTTTACCCCCAAACGGACAAGATGGGGTCTAGCATTGAAGCTACCCTTATCATTCTCACATGCTCAGCACTCAGCAACGACAGTGAAGCAAGTCATTCGAAAACACGTGATGCAGATTTCTAGCCAATCGTCCCCAACTTCATATAGTCCGAAGAGCAGTTTCCATACACCACACGTCATTACAGAATATAGAGATTTGACAATTTGAGATGTTAGACGGAAAAGAGACCAAACAGAAAAGGCGATGTGTCAAGCTAACAGCAACAACTTTTACTATGGACAAGTCTCCTAAAGCATGGATGTTTTTGGTCCGAAACAATAATCAGAGATTGACAGCATGCAAGCAGTCACCTGCACCATGTTTTCTAAAGATTCAGCATCGTGCTGCTCACTGTTGCTTCCTTCTCCGTCCCCGACGGTGCTGGGGGTTTCATGGACAGTGGTAGAACCTGAGCAGGAGCCATGGCAGCTTGCCCGGCTGCCATCACGATCTTGTGTGACAATTCACGGTTTGAAGGCATGGTAGCCATATGAAGAATACCCTTTGCCTGTGGTGTGCTGCTTCCAGCAATAGGGACAGTAGTGGTGACAGTCAACTGGGAGGCCCCAGGTGGCTTTAATTCCTTTTTGGGTTTCTTGGCCCCACGACGCTTGGCAGAAGGAGGTGACAAAGCTTCAGGCGTCTCGCCCAGCAAACTCTTACGATGCACAGAGCAGTGATCTGTCCCCCATTTTGCGCTGGAATTGCATCCTTGGAACTGGCACCGAGTGCCGCCACCATGCTTAATGCAGAAATCTGTGCGTCCTTGTGCACTCTTTGTACATCCTTCAGATTTGCACCGCCTTCCCCCACCATGCCTGATGCAGAAGTCTGTGTTCCCTTGTGCACCCTTCACACACCCTTCAAATTTGCATCTCTTGCCACCACCATGCCTCACACAATGCTCACTACGGCCCTGGCCACATGCAGCATTTGGGCATCCAGCAACAATGCACCGCTTCCCTCCTCCATGGCCAATGCATAGAGGTGTGCCACCATGTGCAGCCTTCACACAGTCCTGTACTAGGCAAACCTTACTACCACCACTATGTAGCTTGCAGTACAATGCGTTGCCCTGGGCCTGCTTTTTGCAGTTGTCGTGCTTGCAAAGCATGTCAGGGCCACGCAAGATTAGTTGCCCAGTGTTTCCCTGAGTATTCCCAGATCTATCATTGAGTTTGCCTTGATCATTCCCCTCATACTTGATATTTACATCTTGCTCTGCACTGGCACTGGGTCCAGTATACTGTCTGCCTTTAACAGGGGGCATGTATAAATCTGAGCTTTTCTGTGAACTCTGGAGGTAACCAAGCTGTTGGGATGAATGCCCTCTAGTGTGACTAATGCAGTACATTACCCTTCCACTGACAATTTCATCGCAGCCAGGTTCCTGGCAACATTTCCTGTCTATTTTACAAAAAGGGAACATGTAAGGAAGATACAAGGTACATCCATATGAAGAACGACATGCAAACAATAATGCAATCCGGAATCCTCAGTGTGTAAGTACTAATGACAAGTGATAATTGGTCGCATTAATATTCCCATTTACCTGGACTGATGGTCAGAAGAAAAGTATATTTTAAGACCACATCCAATGTAGATGTATGTTCATCACAAAAAGTAAATGTACAGGTACATACAATTAAAACAGCAAATGTCCGAAATTAACTTCATCAGTACCTTGAGGCTGAGAATCATCTCCACAAAATGTTAACTTGCATAACGAGTGACTATGTGGATTCAATACACAAGACGAAATAAAGAAACACAAAAATAAACACACATTTTCTCTATTTGATATGAAGAATTATGCGTGAAAAATCACATGCTTCTAGAAAACTGCAGCAGGGAACATACCAGCAACGGAACCATCCGCCGTGAGCTTCTGTACCAAAAAAAAAGTAAGAACAACAAGAAATGTCAGGATAAAGTGATTATACAGACATATAATAATACTTGGGACTGACCAACTTACCTCTATATGAGTGATATGATCATGCCCCATTAAGATTATATGTTTATCTGCAACGGATCAAAGCATATAGTATGGTTAAACCATAGAAATAAGTTAGCATTCTAAGATGAGCAACTTATCTCTATTGCATAGCCCAAGGGGGAATATATATTACAAGGGACTTGGACTACAAGCAAGGAAAATTAGACTAATACGAACACGTAGAGAAACCTAGACCACCAATTAATACTCCTTGCATTTGAAGAATATAACACTAACAAATAGTGAAATCCAAATTCTGTGTCTCTATAGTTTCAGTTGTAGCATGGAGTCTTCAAATGCAAAGTCTTTGCGTTTTCTCGAGTGAAAAAAACAGCGGGAAAAGAAGCTCGGCATCAAGAGAATGGGCATAGATAACGACAATGCAAAAGGAGGCCACTGAAATCCTCTAGAAGACAAATCACAACCAGAAAGGCCAAATTGTACACAAAAGGATCAGGACAACAAAAGAAAATTGACATGACAATAAAGGTTTGATGGACTCGCATGACATGATAAATATGAAAGAGCAACGGACTTGGTGAACACAACGGAAAAATAGAAAGCTAGAAGCTAGGAAGCACATAGGAGCCAATGATGTAGGAGCCATTGTGGTGCGAAGCATCCCATGGATCACCATGAACCCACCATCAACCCCACAAACTCCAAGTGGGCCGTTGACAAGAGCTCGTGGGCATGCTATTGAAACCGAGGTGACTTCGTTCCTCTAAGAGCTCCCTATACTTGCATGTGAGACATGGCTACTACCTCATTCCAGAACTTTCGGAATTCTCAGGTGTGAAGGAATCAAGCAAAGAGAAGAAGGGAGTGGGAGGGGAAGCAAGGATCATCATCAAGAAGCAAAGCTTGCTGAAATCTGCCAAGTTGGACAGTCCGACCTAGGGTCTGACCCTATGTCCAACTTAACCAGATGCACTCTGGACCGTGTCGGAATGTCCAACATGAAAATCCGACCCAACCACCCACAAGTCGGACAGTCCGACATGACATCTGACCCCATATCTGACATACCAAGAGACCTCTGTACCATGTCAGATATTATGTCAAACACAGGGTCAGGATGTCCGACATCTTGGAATGTCTGACATACGTCAGAATGTCCGATCTGATTGTGTGCAGTGTAAGTGGCCACGGGCCCGCATATCATTCCCCACCTACCAAACTCTTCACAGCTAGACTATATATTCCGTCCCCCACCTCAGATCTAGGGTTAGCAAAGCATTGAACTAAACCTTGAGAGAGTTTTGCTCATCTATCATTCCCTAGTGGGATCAAGACCTCCAACTTGGAACCATCAATGGTTTCAAGACCTCCAACTAGGAACCTTCAATGGTTTCAAGACCTCCAACTTGGAGAAGAATCCTCTAGGAACACAAGGCCTCCATCTCTCTATCTCAAGACCTCCAGTTCCTTGTTGGATTTGGAGATTAAATACCTATGTTATTTACTTTCCCTCATTGTTCTTGGATCAATGTGTTACCCTTGATTTGACTTATGAATGAGAAGTATCTTGGTGTGAATCTTTTATTGAGTGATTTCCTCTTGTGCACTTCCTTGTTAGCCCCCGTGTTCTTCATGTTCATCATTAAATCCATCTCCAATCGTAAAGATAGGGCCACTACTACTGTTTGCACCGTATCATGAGCAAGGTTGCCACGATTTGGAGCCCCTACCCCTCGTCTTTGTAGCCTATTTTTGAATTCTTCTTGCCCGATTCAAGAATCAGCACCAAAAATAGCCTCAACTGATTTTGAGCGATTTGTTGTTTCTAGTGTTTTGGTTGGATTTGATGAACAGATCCGGTGTTGTGCAACTCAATCTACCTTTGTTTTACATTTTGCTAGCCAATTTGGCCCCAGTCCTCCATCCAATTTTGAGTTCTTCCTCGAGTTGACCCGCACCTGCCTAGGTAATGTCAGACTATCCGACAGAAGTCAGATTATCCGACTTGTCGGACAATCCGACCTTGTGTCCGACCTCGAATTTGAATTCAGCCAAAAGTGCTCAATGACGGCTACAACAAGCGGACGCTAAGGCTGTGTTTGGTTGAGCTGCAGATTCTAAAAAAGCTGTTGTGGAAGAGCTGGAAGCTGAAAAGTTGGGAGTACCCCCAGCTTTGAAATTTACACTAGGAAGAAGCTACAATTCTCAAAAGCTGCTTTGAACATTTACCCCTTTGGTTAGCTTTTAGCTTTTCAAAGCAGAAGTTGGTAAAAAAAGCTCAACCAAACACAGCCTAAGTATCTTTGACAGCTTCGGACCTCTGATTCTTCGACAAGCACGACAAGTACCACCACACCGCCTACGTCAACCACCAAGCTCGCCTTCGACGACGTTCACTCCATCTCTTTTGGCACCAACACCAAAAGCAGGGCCAGTACCCTCAGATTTTGTAACGGAGAGGTGTCGACGAGGTATATCATTTCGTCACACAAGCTTTGCATTCCTTCCCTTGTCATTACCCTTGTGAGTCGTTCCATTCTTCGTGATTATCTTCAACCTACAAAGATTAGCTTATCGAGTATTGTCGGGCATCAATCACTAGTATTCCTTGGCAAGGATTTGGATTTCGTTTTATGTTTGTTACTGGACCTGAACGAAATGGGCGAAATTAGGCATTTCAGAAATTTTTGAGAAATTTCGAATGAAAAGACGAAACCAAATTTGAAATTTGAAACGAAAATGGCCAAAAATTGAACGAAAAATGAGCAAAATTTGCTCAAAAAGTCAAAATCAGGCAGAACAAGTGACCACGCTCAATGTTGTTGCCGCTACTGACTCAATCAACGCCCAACTATAGCCTGAACTTCATGTGGCTTCTAGGCACGGTGTTGCCGCCATCGACCAGGTCGCCACGTGTACGGGCGCTGTCACAGCCGCAGCCTAAATCCTTCGTGGGAAGGAGAAGGACGAGTCTTTGAGGAGCTGGGGTGCTGGAGGAGGAGGCTTGGCAGAGGCGGTGCTGCCCCGCCTTGCTCAGGCTTGCCGCCTGCATTGCTTCCAGCCGCCGCACACACGAGTGAAGAGAGGAAACGTGCAAATTAGGGTTGGGAGCTAGTTCAGGTTGAGTTTTTGTACCAAAAGAGGTATACATGGGCTAGTTTTGCACTTGGGCTGGGCTGAAAGTACAGAAAAGGCTGAAATATTTGACCGGGTCATACACATACCGGGCCCAGCCGAAATGGGCGAATTTCGGACGAAATCCAAAACTCTGTCCCTTGGTGACCTTTTGATCTCATTGATCATTTGGTATCTTGTGAGGTGTGGTTTTGGATCTCGGCTCAAAAAGAGAAAAGGCAAAAGGAAGAAAACTATATAAAAAGGTTTGTAAGCAAAAGGTGCAAAGAGCAAGACAAATACAAGTGCCAAGGAAACACATAGGAAAACGTCAAGTTTTGGTAGTAGCAGACTGGTAGTCAGGTGATCTAATCCTTGTCCTGTACATGCAATCAAGCTACCGTCTCCCCTTGAGTTTGTGCATCACCAGCTTAGTCTTTGTTAGGACAATCTGTATGCTCATTTTCTTGGTTGCACAAGCCCACTATCTTTGGGCATGCATTTTTCTTTTGTCTTCTTATCCTTACATTTGTGATCACTTGCATAGAATTTGAGTTCAATTTGGCTCACTTCTAGCTTCTACATAATTTGAACTTCATATTGCTTGACTCATGTCACTAATTCCCTACCGAGCTCCATCGTAACCCTTCTGTGTAGGTGTGAGATTGGACAAGCTTCATTTCATTTTGTTATTGGGGGTGGGGGGGGGGGGGGGCATATAAGCTTCATGGTCGCCGCTTGGCGCCTCCGCAATCTAGTTCATGGAGCCGCTCCTGGTAATTCTCCAGATTAGGCGAACGCATCATCATGAAAGAATTCCTGTTGATGGGGGGGGGGGGGGGTGGCGATTCCTACTGCAAGCAGAGTCCTTACGTAGAATAATTACTATTGATAGGAAAGCTACAGGTTAGTCCGTTTGGAATAGACCATAGGTTAGTTCTTATTCGACATGGAGTCAGAGACTTAAGAGTTGGTTTTAAGGCAGGCCCTCTATATATACTAGATGATACCCCGCGCATTGCGACGGGAGTGTTTGGTTCCTTGGCTTGCTCCTGCATCACACCCGCCATGCAATTTTCTCTATGTTTGGTAGGCTGCACGTCTCACTGGGCCAGGCCCGACTGATGCAAAATCGGGCTCTCAGCCAGGCTGAGCGGAAACACAGGAATCGACTGCCTGCACCCGCGCGCTCAAAGTCGACGTATCCCCCCCCCCCCCCCCCGCCCCGCTCTCACCACCGCTCTATTCTCTAGTGCGTTGCGTTTGGATCTTGCTGTCCTGCCGCCGCATCTCCTCACCGGGGACAAGGTAAACCTCTCCTTCTCTCCTCCCCCTCCCTCCAACCACAAGCTCTAGCCCCTCCCTTCCGTCCCTAGCCTTTTGGCGACCTGCTCGCCGTCACTCACGGCCACCCGCATGATCTGACCGTGAGAGGAAGCTCGATCATGTTCTTCAGCAGCTCGATGTCTTGCTTGGTTCGGACGCTGGCCTTGTACAAGCATGATCTGGCTGTGAGAGCTGCCAATGGATTAGAGATGATTCTGCATATTTGTTCTGTTAATTTCATGAATAATCTGTTAACTTCAATAATTTGTGCATATTTTTTTCTTTTGATTTGATCAGGAGGAAGAACAAGAGATCGGCTAGCTAGAGGAAGAACAAGAGAGAGACAAGCTAGTTTTGTTTTGTATTTGCGCCGTTGGGATCAAGAGATCAGCTAGCTAGAATAGATGGACAGCAAAGATTCAGGATATTAAAATTTCTTATATGTATTGGGTCATATTATTTTACTTCAATCAGCAAAGGTATGAGTTGGAGTGCATGTCACCAAAACCATCTTCTAATTTTTTTACATAATACATGTACAAACATCTAGAATCAAATTCCACATTTATCATATTGTTTGGCCCATGCAACCTACCAAAACAACATCTGAGGTAAGCATGACCTCATGCAAGTACACCAAACACACATCTCAACTCCTACTTGCATCAACTCAACCAGGCCAGCCCCAGCCAAGCTCCTTCATGCGATGCAGGCTGGATGCGCCCAGGAAACCAAACACGCCCTACGAGAATTGCTTGCTATATATTTCACTAAGATATGATTATATGAACATGATTATTTGGATTAATAAAAGAAGAACTAAAACTAAAAATACATGAAATTATAAAATATTTATTGAATATGAGTAGCATCATGCATGTTACATGTTGGGGTGAGGCTTTGTCCATTCATAATTGTGTGATGAGGTGGCATAGTTGCATGTTGAGATAAATATGTTAGTAGGGTTCAACTACTTAGGCTATGTTTGACAGCAAGGTATTATAAAAACCAAAGTATTGAAAACTACAGTAATTTAGTCAGTAGGTACACAATGCCACGGTTTTGACATAACAGAGTATTTTTGGAGTATTTAGAATACTGTGGACCTGTTTGGCAAGAGCTTGTATGCATCAGCATAAAATTAACTAGCTAGCCATTTTATGTGCAAAAAAACCTAGCTAGCCGTTTGAAGCAGTTTGCAACGGTGCATTGCTAGTTAGCTAGACACTGCAAACTGATGAACCGCAAAGCACGGAGCACCGTCCTGCGCAAGCTAAGACGACACTACACTAACTAAAAGGCCGAGCTAAACGCGGCGCACCACGCGGCGAGTTGCACGTTGACCGGACCGCCTCGGTTTTCTTTCACACCTGGGAGCACCAGGAGCTGCGTGTGGAGGCACGACCTAACGCTGCGCAAGACGGCGGTGCCGGCAGCGCACCATGCGGCGAAGCTGCTCATGAACTGGAACGGCTTGGCCTTTATCCAAGTCCTGTCAAGATAGTTGCCGCCGTTGCAAGATACTATACAAGTCTAGCAGCTTCCTCCTCCCCATCAGACTATGGTATCCTCCCCTGTTCGCACTGCACGGTACTGTCGCTCCTTACTTTGTCCAGGGCCGACTGATCAAGACGACCTCCACAGACAACGGCGCGGTGGCGGCTTGGGAGAGAGGGAAGATAACGATGGCCCGTTCTTCTCGCGTGCTCGATTTTAAAAAACATGGTCCGGGGTTCTTTTCTTTTACACAGTTAAAATACTACAGTATTGGAAAAGTTATAGTGTTAATACCATGGTTTTTAGTGGTTGTCAAACAGCTCAAAGTAATTATAACAACAGTAATCATTAAAACTGTAGTATTTTCAGAATACTTGGAAAATACTGAGCTATCAAACAGGGCCTTAGTTGTATAGGATGAGGTAGCCACCGTGAGATATAATCAAGCAAAGGATTTACACGATGCCCCTTGTTTCTCTGCCACTCGGCTCCTCACACATAACATCTGCATCTAGGGCCTCCAGCCCTAGCTGCATCTTCCCTTCCACGGCTCCTAAGTGCTCCCATATTGATCCTAATCTAATCCTCCCTTACAAACTGCATTCCTACAAATCATGTTGTGACATCTTGGTTTCAGAGTCAGCCGTTGCTTCTTCCATGGGGACCATCGGCGGTGATGATGCTTGGAAACAAGAGCTCATGCAGCTCATGAAGGATAGCACCGAGACCACCAAGAAGTTGTTGGCTGCGACGACCAACATTTGGACAAC
This sequence comes from Hordeum marinum, assembly GCA_022496015.1. Taxonomy (NCBI): domain Eukaryota; kingdom Viridiplantae; phylum Streptophyta; class Magnoliopsida; order Poales; family Poaceae; genus Hordeum; species Hordeum marinum. The sequence continues at coordinate 217,679,205 of CM039677.1, read as the reverse complement.
ACCGTTGCTCGCTTGGACAGCCATGATGGCCTGCTCGACCCCCTCCCCAAGCGGCTGGACCACCATGGTACCCGTCTCGCACGGATTGAATGCCAGCCAGTCGGCACGAATATCGACAAGGAAGACGTAGAGAGTGCAGCCGCTTGAGCCAAGCTGGTGGGCCTGCCAGCTCGTAAGACGGATCAAAGCCACCTCATACGAGCGTGGACAGCAAGGCCACCAGCGGTTGGGCGTCTTCAAATCCTTTGAGGACACGTCGGCTGCATACAACAGACCAAAGTGGTCAGACCCTTCCCCGGACCCTGCGCAAACGGGAGCTACATGCACCAGACTACTCTTTCTTAGAAAAAAAATTGAGCCCAAGACATACACCCCAACGATAAGGTCTGGATAGCATCCTATCACATGTCTGGCAAGGCCCACAAGTGGTACATGCACCTTTTACATGCCAAGGACAGCCATCCAGGCTGGGGTCGTTTTTCTGCTCTTGCAAGCAAGCGTTTTGGACCATCCACTCGGCACAACCCCATTGGGGATTTGATCAAGTTGCGCAGGGGTACAGGCACCATGGAGGATTACATCGACAAATTTCTCGACCTCACGGCACGCACGACCAACCTATCCCTCCAACATGAAATACAATTATACATTGAAAGGTTGCAAGATCCGATCAGGAAGCATGTTGAGCTCCAGAAGCCCTTTGATCTAGAAGAAGCTATGATTGTTGCTCATGCTTCTGAGCGTTTGGAATCCCTGGACACAGGTCCTTGATCTTCTAGCAAGCAATCCTCTAGCAAGGGATTGATTAGTCGTTCCTTAAGTTATGCAGGTAGCTCATCCACCATAGCAGGAGCAGGAACTACATAATCTGTTGGTGTCACAGAATCAACACAAGCAGTCAAACGCTTGACACCACCTGAGATGGAGGAGTGCCGACGACAAGGCCTCTCCTACAATTGCGATGAAAAATTCCAACCAGCACACTGTTGTAAGAAGCTATTCATGTGTCACATCATACCCGAGTCCGATGACATGAGGAGACAACTAACAACACCCAACAGGAGGAACCGCCACAATTTCGCTGCATGCCCTAACCAGTATCCGGAGCTCCATTACCATGCAACTTTGGGTCGACATCGGTGGTGTCTCCCTTCTTGCTCTTCTCAACTCCGGTTTGACTCATAACTTTCTCACCGAGGAGCTAATCAGCAAAGTAGGTGAAGTAGTAAACCCCTAGGCTGGGATCTGGGTTGTAGTTGCCAATGGCGAACTTGTGATCAGCAGCAGTGTTTGTTGTAACACTAGCATTGTCATCGACACAAAACCATTTTACATCGACTTCTTTACGGTACCACTTGGTGGGTTCAATGTAGTCAGTGTAGAGTGGCTGGGAACATTGGCTCCCATCCTTTGGATTTCAAACATCTCCAGATGTCTGGCGTGACGACTATCAAGTTGTATGGAATGGGGAAGTCATACCAGCAAACCCAATTCGCCTTGTAGCAATTTCTGGGTCACAGTCCCTGGAGTTCCTAACGGGGGTTCTTCTCGAGTTCGACCCCCTCTTCATTGATCCCACAGGTCTTCCTCCTGAGCGCAGTCGCGACCACCGCATCCACTTGCACGCTGACTCAACAGCCATGGTGGTGTGGCCTTATCGATATCCAGTCTTACAGAAGGACGAGTTAGAACAACAATGCTCTGTGCTCCTAGCTCAGCTCATCCACCAAAGCTATTCTGCGTTCTCAGCACCAATCATCCTTGTCAAAAAGTATGATGGCTAATGGCTATGTGTGTGTGCACTAAACAAAACAACAATCAAGGACAAGTATCCTATTCCTTAATCGAAGAACTTCTGGACAAACTCAAGAGAGCACATTACTTCACAAAGTTGGATCTGCGCTCAGATTATCATCAAGTTCGTATGCACCCTGCAGATATTGAGAAGACTGCTTTCAGGACACATGAGGGCCTGTCGAATTCTTGGTCATGCCTTTTGGGTTGACTAATGCACCAGCCACAGTCGAAGCATTGATGAATGATATCTTTCGCCCGCTCCTATGTCGTTTTGTGCTGGTATTTTTCGATGACATCTTAATTTACAGTGCTTTCTGGGCGGATCACCTACGCCACATAATCACAATGTTCAAGCTACTTCAACAACACCAGCTCTTCCAAGTGCCTCTTTGGGGAAACCTTTGTAGCATACCTCGGCCACATTATCACGGCCAAGGGAATAGCCATGTATCCATCCAAGGTGGAGGGTGATGGATTGGCCAACACCTCGGTCGATGTGGGCGTTTCGTGGGTTTTTGGGCCTTGCGGGGTACTGCCGCCGCTTCATCAAGGATTATGGAGCCATGCAACAGCACTAAAACGACTGCTGCGCAAGGAGGGTTTTACATGGTTCGAAGTGGCTGACCAGGCCTTTGCCATATGCAAGTCAGCCCTAAATTTGGGTCCTCTCTTGCAACTTCGGGACTTTTCATCATCGAATGTGACGCTTCAAGCACGGGATTCGGTGTAGTCTTGCATCAGGGAACTGGTCCAATCACCTTCTTCAGCCTGCCCATAGCATGCCAAAATTGGCGGCTTATGAGCGAGAGCTAATTGGGTTGGTGCAGGCTGTGTGCCACTGGCAGCCTATTCGGGCCGACCACTATGACTTAGAGGTTTTTACTAGATCAATGTCTCTACGATACCGCGACATCAATGGATCAGCAAGCTTTTTGTGTTTTATTTCACAATGGATTTGAAGGCAGGTCCAGGTCGCCTTAATGTGGTGGCGGATGCACTTTCTCGTCGTCATGAGGAATCGCGGGGGGGGAGGGGGACCAGACTTGGTGGAAATACGGGAGCGCATTCAGGCTGGCAAGCTCGCTGCTCCCTGGATAATCATAAATCGTGTGATCGGCTTTGATCATCGAGCCCACATCCCGACAATGTTTGCCCTACTACCGGTTGTATTGGATGCAGCACATCATTCTGCCAAGGAGCGTGTCCACGTTGCACCGTCTTTGACGTGACTTCAATGTGCCTCAAGATCGCTCTATGGTACAGGATTGCGTGCATTCCTGCATTACAGATCAGAGCAACAAAACTAAGCATCTGCAGCCCGCCGACCTGTTGCGCCCATTGGAGGTCCCTCAACTGTTTGGTCTCATATCCCCACGGATTTCACAGATGCTCTTCCAAAGGTGGGCAGCAAATCGGTCATTCTAACAGTAGTGGACCGCTTCTCCAAGTATGCTCATTTGATTCCTTTGGCGCATCCCTATTCAGCAGCCTATATGGCATGTGCGTTTCTTTGCTGAAATTGTACGCCTCCATGGGCTGCCAGTCTCCATCGTCTCGTACTGCGATCCAGTATTCACTTCCAACTTTTGGCGGGACTTATTTGAAATGTGTGGCACTAACGTCCACATGAGCAGTCCGAGGCAGTGAATAAGACAATTGCAATGTACCTCAGGTGCATGACTGGAGATCACCCTCGCGAGTGAGCGTGTTGGTTGCCTTGGGCGGACTTTTGGTACAATACAACATACCACTCATCTCTTCGGACCACCTCTTTTCGAATGGTCTATGGGCGCGATCCTCCTTTTCATGACTATGAGCCAGGCAAGGCTCGCACTAATGCAGCAGATATAGAGCTTCGGGACCTGGATCTGTTCTTGGCTGATGTTCAGGAACGCTTACTTCATGCCCAGGAGTATGCCAAGCACTTTTATGATGAAAAGCATCGCGAGGTACACTTTCAGGAAGGAGACTGAGTGTGGTTACTGTTGCATCATCGAGCTGCAGCATCTCTACCTGGGGCAGCAAAAGGAAAGCTTGGACCACACTACTATGGGCCATATTGTATTATCTCCAAAATCAATGAAGTGGCATACAAGCTCGCACTTCCTGCATCAGTACACATCCATAATGTATTCCATGTCAGTCTCCTCAAGAAATATGATGGTCATCCTCCTGCAGCGCCACCTCACTTACAGCCGCTGCTCATGGTCGTGTGGTTCCTTCGCCAGCCAAGGTCCTTTGAGCCAGAACGTACAGAGGTGTGTGGCAAGTGCTTATTCAGTGGGACGGCCTTCTAGCTTAAAATGTTTTGGGAAGATGTTGAAGCTTTCAGCGACTAGCGCAACCTCTGCGTGTGGTGATTGTCGCTCTACACCGACTCTTCTCGCGACTTTCACCAGCCATGCTGGTGCATATAGCTACGTCGACTATGCTTTGCACATGAGTCTTGCCTTGGCGCTTGGTGCCTGTATGCATGCGACCTCACGTCCTCAGAGCTCTGCTTGGTTTTGGCCCTCGCCGCCATTGCATCTAGTCTAGTATGTGCTTTATAGTTTTATATATTTCCCGCTAAGTCCACAAGTATGTTGCACTTTTTCGTCTTTCTCATGTCATGCGAGTCCACCATGTCTTTATCCGAACAGCCTTTTTCTGGCCGTAATCCTTTCTATAGAATTTTCGAGGTCTCTTTTTGCATTGTTGATCTACATCCATTCTCTTGTCATCGAGTTTCTTCGCCGCTGGTATCTTGGGCTATGATTTTGTATGCAATGCTTCATTCTCTTGAGGGCCATCTTCCTTTGACAACTCATCTTCTATTGATACTTATTATATCTTCTACTGATGCGGTGTCTTCCTCTGTTGTACCATTTTCTTCATTATCCCCTTTGGCTTGACTCGACAAGTTTTTAAGACTCTTCATACTACGACGACACTCCGAAGACGTGGATTTTGGATTATCATTTTTTACTCGTGTTACACTTCTTCAAATGCAATGCTATTACATAAACTTTGCATTTGGGGGGGTTGGGGGGGGGGGGGGGGTCACAGACTACCCCGCCAGCGCATGCAAATTCTAGAAACGGCCCAGAACATCCGGCCTTTCCCAAAACTTCCGTTTCCGTCCTGCCCGCGCGCACTGAGAGAGGCCACGTAGCTGTGTAACTTTCCACACCCACTTACGTCTTCGTTGTTAGACTATATATTCAGTTCCACTTGCACTTTCTGGGGAGAGCAAAGTTTAGACTAAATTCTTGAGAGGGCTTTGCTCATCTACCTCTTCATTGGAGATCAAGTCTTCGAATTTGGAGTAGAATCCTCTTGGATTTCAAGACCCCATCTCTCTTAGAGATTTGGGAAGACTACCTCTCAAGACCATCAATTCCTCTTAGATTTGGGGACGAACTCATAACCTAGCTATCTTTACCTTTGTTGTTGGTGTATGTATCACCGTTTGTCTTTGTGATTTGAGAACTTATGTAAGAATCCTTGTTCATGTGAGTGATTTCCTCTTGAGCTTTGTACTCTGTTCATCGTGTTCTCGGTGCTACACCTCAAATCCACCTCCAATCCGTGAAGATCGGGCCACTCATGCGGTTTGCCTCGTATCACAAAGGTTCGTTGCTAAAAGTGTGATGACTATGGGCTTTTCTCTAGTGACTATCTCAAGCCAAAGAAAGAAGGCAATGCAGAGGCACATTTTGCTCAAGCATTGCACAAGATGAACAGCCTTGTTCTAATTGAGCAAGGAGATGTTGCCCGGTGAGGTGTCGCCGGCAACGAGGAGGTAGCACTCCTGATAAGTTGTCACCGGTGGCACAAATTTGTGTTCCTATATTAGTTGTGTCCATAAGATACTTGTGTTAGTTGCGTCCACAAGAAGTTGAATTCTAGTGTTAGTTGCGTCCACTGAGATTATATGGTCTTCTAATAGGTGCGTCTACAAGACAACATGCTTCTCCTGATAGTTGTGTCCACAAGAAACAACAATCTCGTGTTATTTGTGACCACCAAAAAATGTGTGTTAATTCTTCAAGGGACATGTTACGTGGTAATTATGATCATACAGTACGAGAAGATGATCCCAGGTTAACATGAAGAGAAGATGATCCATACATGTGAGTTTGTATGACAAGGTTAGGGAGAGATTGTTATAGTTAATCTTGTTATATAGCAAAGATTCATGGAAGAGCAAAAGGTCAATTTCAGCTTGGTAAAATGTGTTAGGATAATCCTTGTATCCTGTAGTAGCGTACTAGCATCTCTTTTAGGATATTTTGGTCTTAGGTGATGGGTGACTTGGTAGTTAAGGAAGATTAGATAAGGTGAGCTGTAATAGCTAGTTGTTTCCAGATCTAGTTGGGCATGAGCTGTGTAGGTGGTTACTGTAGCATGTCGGTCATTGTAGCAGTGAACTAAAACCTCTATATAGTAAGAGGCACCCCATATGTACAATGTAAGATTGTGCTATTGATATAAACCTACAGAGCTTTACACAAGTTTGTTGTGTGCATGTGTGTGAGAAAACAGTGAGTGAATACTCATTTCAGAACCTAGCAGTTCTAACAGGTTCTGGTCATTAGCTTTGATCTGGAGAGGGAATCGATCTGAACAAGCGACCAGTAGACCTGGCCGAAAAGGCACGATTCTGGCAAGCATGGAGGCAGACAGGACCAGCACTGGGTAAGCACGAGAGGCGTGCAGTGGTGTGTGTGGCGAAAGGAAGCAGGCTGACAGGAGATCGTGAATCGATCGAGAGGGACGAACTTAAGACCAAGAAATTCGATCAGCTGGTGGTGGTGAACGAGACCGATCAGGAAGGACAAGTTGCAGCGTCGGGGGGAGAGAGAGAGGAAAAAAACTAAAAATGGGATCCTAGTACCATGTTAAATGACAAACTTATCTCTATTGCATAGCTCAAGGGGAGAAAATATATTACAAGGGACTTCGTGTACAAGTAAGGAAAACTAGACTAATTAGAATACATGAAGAGGCCTAGAATACTACTAATACTCCTTAACAAACATCTGACCAAATCAGAAAAATATAAGACCTAATGAGAAATACCACGAGGGAAAAAGGCTCAAAATCAGACACATGCATTGAAATAAATGTTAGAACGAACCATGCCTGGAGATAAGAGATATCTGAAACAGTGCAATAGCTTAAACTGTTGAGTAGGGGAATTTTCCCCTTGCCGAGAAGAGTGAACTTCTCCAACCACTGAGATTGGTTGCTCTAAGTACAAATATACATGGAGAGTGCAAACCACATTATTTGCAAGCCAAAAAAAATTTATCTTCAGTATTGAATATATAGCTGTGTAATGTCTCTATTGTATAAGCAGTTTTCTGCATATTTACCACACATGTACGTGTATATATATTGGCCTATGGCCTCATGCAAATACAAGTTGCATATTACCTAAATATTTGTTAACCTTTTTGTTCCCCAGTTTGACTGGAAGTCTGACACATGAAAAACCAAGTGAATGAGATTAACTGGTTATTAAGTTGAACAATTACAGGTTGGTTACTGTTCTCCAGTTCTTTCTGGTTAAACAAATGTTGTTGTCTGTGTGATTAACACCAGTCCAGTCCGAGATTGGGCCACACCTAAATTTACACAAGCTTGGGAACTCATCGAATCGACATACAGCAATTTCTTTATTCAAAAGGCTCGCGATGTTGGGTTGTGCACCATCCAAGGTAACCGCTTTGCTCTGCTTCCAGAACCTTTCCTTATGAAAAACAAATGAAATTTGAAGGTACCATAAAAATAACAATCAAGACACACACTTCGACAATTTAGCCTCAAGCCATAGAATAGCATACAAACTAAAGAACTTTTTTCCTGAAAATTAAATATTAAAGATGTCCTAAACGAACTGGAGTACATGCTAACTACTGTACCTAACATCCTAAGAAGAAGAATTGATGCAAGTACTGGATAAAGCCATGCTGTTGTGTTCTAATTTATTACAGGTTCCAATGTGATCTGATATACTTAAGATCTTAGAACAATAACACAGATAGACAAGCACATCAGAAAAAAAAAACGTGCAACATTATTCAAAACCTTCGACATCATCCTCATCATGCGAAACAGGAACCTATCTCATAATCCCAAAGGGGAAGAACAAAACACATGCACCCCGGGAGCACAAAACACCGGAACCCAAAATCCTAACATCCCCGCCAACGGCCTGCTAACCCAAGGCCGAATCAAGGAAGAGGCATTCTAACCGCTCCCGGCGCCCAGCTCAGATCTCACAAAGAAAGTCGAAGCACGCACGAACACAGCCAGAACAAGTAGTAATAGCAAAAATACAGGTGATCAGAGAGTATACCGTGCAGGAAAGGGAGCTGGCAACTGGGTGGCGGCCGCGGAGCCCGGGCAGCGGCGACGAGGGTTAGCGAAGGAGCGGGGCAGCGGCGACGAGGGTCGAGGACTCAGAAGGGTAAAGGCAAGAATGCCTAAGCAGATTCTACAGAGTAGTATTTTAGTAGAAGGAATTGGAACGGGGTTTTGCGAGTTGCAGCGCAGGGTGCATACAAAATTGGAGGTAAGTGGGAAGAAGGCGGCTGGTCGATGGTAAAAGCATTACTAAGATCTCCAGCAGCTTCAAAAAACAAATGTGTTCAGGGCGTAGATCCACTAAAACCTACTCCCTCGGTGAACTTTTATAAAATGTTTTAGGCACTATTTTAATGTCTTCACAAGAAACTTTCCGCATAAGTGTTTGAGAGAATTTCTTATTAGGCCTTTTCTTTAAAAAAAATGCGGGTAGCCCTTTCGTAAAATTTGACTCCCTATTTAGCTCAAAATAAATTTTCTTCCCTATTTATCTCATAAAGTAATTTTTATTCATTATATGACATTTTCGTGTATTTTAAGTATTAATGATGTTAACTGTAAGGTGAACACATCATTTTACTCATAGTTCATTTAGAACGGTAAAACTAAACCTAATCCCTGTCCTCTCACGCCATGAGACGGGACCGTTATTTTTTTTTATCAGACCGTTTCTGGCCGTTCAGTGTTCAATGAATGTTGTGCATGCATATGTATGCTTTAATATTTTGTTCTTTGAATAAACCGGTATATGTATGTACAAAACATCTATAGAACTTGTACTAGCACCTATGATCAGTATAGTAACTTTTTCTGCGTATAATATGGTTACTTCATCACGTATGAATGCGGTTGTCGAGTGGACGACCCACGACCTAAGGCAGGCTCGGCCTTGGGCGTCCATGCGGACATGGCTCCACGAAAACGACGCCGGCATCACCTAAGATGTGCAGCAGTCGCAATTAAATATGCGTCAGCGATAGTCATATAGCACAGCGACGTCCGAGCTCACGAGCGAGGCCGTGGACATACCAGAGTGTCGGGATCTACAGCCGCGACGCCTTCAAGGCTGGACGCGCACGTTCAAAAGTATTACACATATTACTAATTTTTCTAACTAGCACATGTTAGAAGTAGTATGATACGCATAATAAATCATTGAAATAAGTATTGTAGTATATGTCCGACAGCTATATACCACGCACTGACAAATAAACGAGGACAATGAGAACACGTACTGCCGGTCAGGAGCAACCGAACACCATGCACAAGGCCCGGTAGATGATAGCAACGACAGCCAAACAATCGCGACCGGGGCTTTACTAAAAAACGTGTGGCTAAAGAACAGATGTGTCGTCCGGACTAAGAAGCAGGCAAAGGAAACCGTGCGATTTTATCAAGCATAATCGATCTGATCGATCCAGTTGAAGCTAGCCAAGGTGTTAACATGTACGTGCATGTTAATCAAGCACGGATCGGTCAAGCTATTTGTGTGCTTGTTCGAGGCTAGCTTTGCACGTAGGGGCAAAATGGTCTTTTCACCTCATTCTTAACTTCATTAGTGTCTAAAATGAACGAAAATGGCATATAAGAACAAAAAATACTTTAGGCGTCAAGGAGGGAAGAAAAAATTATTTTGGGCCAACTAGGGAGGCAAATTTTAAGAAAGGATCAAATAAGTAATTTTCTTTAAGTGTTTACGGCATCTTCATATCCACTTAAAACCTATTCCCTTTTAAAACTATTATTATAAATCATTATAGGCCACTTATACCCCCTCGAAGGCCTGTTGGGCCTCCCGTCCCAGCCCAGCGTGCGACGACAGGGGTCCAGGCAACCGTTCCCCTACTGCATCCTAGGAGGACCCCCTCTCTACATCTGAGTAGGCTTGTCTCTCCACATCCATGCAGGGAGGACCTCTCCGCGTCAAGCTAGGACAAACGTCCGACATGAACAATGTTAGCACGCACACCGACTGCACCTGCGGACGCTGACAGGCATCCCAGCGAGGGCCACCGCATGCCCACTTGAAAGCGACAGTCCACCCATAATGAACCATTGAGGCGGGTCGACCGTGTTGGAGCCTTCTGGGCAGATCTGATGCTCGGAGAGCCCTTGAGAAGCCCTCGTGGCATGCCAGCCAAAAATGGACGGGTGGAGAGCCCAGATTGGTTCCTCATGCACGAAGCGAGGGCCATCGCAGGCAAAACGGCCTCCACCTAGCGACGGAGGCCTCATGCATGAATCGGGCCCCACGCACAAGTAGGCGCTACGACCAGGACCCAACCCGCGCGTTCGTCGCGTCTGGACCAGCCCAACATTTTGAGGGCGCCGCCAGGCGGGGCCGTCCATGGGGTCTAAAAGCACATTTGCTCCCTTGGTGGTTTTGGTAATTAATAACAACATATATCTCATTGGACTAATGTTTCCACTAAGCATATTTCAGGAAAAGTTCAACGATGGGATGGCAAAAGGATTGTGGAGATACCCCTAGATACAATGAATAGGATTGGCAAAGCTTCAAGCAAGAAGACTCTACATTGTCAGAAATCACTTTGAGTCTATAGGAAAGCCAATACTATTAAAAGGGGGTGAGGTATTGTTCGTAAACAAAATGCTCCATGTGCACAAGTGATAGTCACCAAAAGCACCCACAAGCTCTTCCACAAAATTCTGTCAAAAGCCTATCATGCAAAATCAGTGCCACCAATTCTTCCCACTCGGCCCTACCGATTTTTACCTTAGACACATACTAGCCAAACCCTAAGTCTTCGGTACAACCGATTCTGCATCGGTGCCATCAAGTTTAGGTTGCCAACATTCTGTTGCCCCTTCTCTTAAAATTGAAATTTCCGATATTTTGGATCGGCGCCACCAAGTTTTGCAATCTGACCGTTGGTCGCCTTTTTGATACTGCCGAGACTTATATATCGGTCTCACTGAGATTCAAAAGTTGTAACCTTTTGAGCAACTCAGTACCACCGAGTTTTATACTTCGGGGTCACCGAGTTGGTAACTTAAGGTGTAATGGTTGGATTTTTGGATATGCCTATATATATACCCCTCCACCACCACTCACTCGAAATAGAAGCACTCAGAACAGTTCCCCACTTATCCCATCTAATTTTCTAAGAGAGAGCCACCTACTCATGTGTTGGGATCAAGCCATTCCACTCCAACCATATGGATCTTGATATCTAGCCTCCCCAAGTTGCTTTCCACCCAATCAATCTCTTTCACCAAACCCAAATCTATGAGAGAGTGATTGAGTGTTGAGGAGTCTATCATCTTGAAGCACAAGAGCAAGGAGTTCATCATCATTATCGAGCCTATTACCTTTTGGAGAGTGGCGCCTCCTAGATTGGTTAGATGTCGCTTGGGAGCCTCCTACTTCGTGTTGTGGAGTTGAACCAAGAAGTTTGTAAGGGCAAGGAGATCGCCTACTTTGTGAAGATCTACCCCGAGTAAGGCTAGTCCTCCGTGGACGTAGGCCATCATGAAATAGACAAGGTTGCTTCTTCATGGAACCCTCCGTGGGTAGAGCCCTTCATGGACTCTCGTGACCGTTACCCTCTGTCATGCCCAAGATGCGACCCTATCCTTATTTTGGCACGAGGGCCTCGACAGGGATAGGAGTGCATCTCGTCGTGTTGCAAGAATGGATATCATTACAAGTACATGTACAGAAGAGGTGAGTATATGGAATTGGCTTACACTCGCCACAAGCTACATTAATATCACATCAAAACAACAACATGTTCAAACATCATACAGAAGAGTAGGGTCCGACTACGGACGAAAACAAACGACAAAATGACACCATCCTTGCTATCCCAGGCTGCCGCCTGGAACCATCCTAGATTGATAAAGAAGAAGAACTCCAAATCAAACAAGCAACGCGCTCACGTCAAAGCATCGCATTACATGTACCTGCAACTGTTGTTGTAGTAATCTGTGAGCCACGGGGACTCAGCAATCTCATTTCCAAGGGTATCAAGACTATTAAAGCTTAACGGGTGAGGTATGGTTAAGTGGTGAGGCTGTAGCAAGCGACTAAGCATTTGTTAGAGTGGCTAACTTACGAGTATAGAAAATAAAGTATGGTGGTCTACGCATAACGGACGTGAACTAGTAATGATCACTAAATGATCCTGAACACCTACTTACGTCAATCATACCCCACCGTATTCTCTCTCGGATAAGGACTCACGAGAAGAGACAATCACGGTTACGCACACAGTTGGTGTATTTTATTAGAGTTTACTTCAAATTTGCTATGACCGGGTGTTAAACAAAGTATCCAAGTTTGCCACATAACCGCGGGCACGGCTTTCCGAAAGTTTTAACCCTGTAGGGGTGCTCCAACTCATCCATCACAAATTAACCACACGCAGCAGGAATAATCTCGACCACGGATCTCGTGATCTTCCTAGGAAATTCCATAGGAAATTCGTCACCTCGAGATAGCGCGAAGAAAGATCGGAATTCCTCACTCAATACGTTCCAGAAAGGTAAAACAAATCTAGCAAGGCCGCCCCACGTGTCGACAAACCCGATAGGAGCCGCGTATCTCGTTCTCAAGACACGACCAGATGAGCACAACGTACAATGGCCTAATAGAAATCTCCCGAGTTGCCCCGGGTTGGCCCCGCACACAACTCTAGTTTGGACCAATACTCATGAGGAGCACTGGCCCGGGGGTTGAATAAATTATCCGCGGGTGCTGGCGGGTCCCTGATAGGGGCGAAGTTGTCCCTGTCTTTCGATGAGATGGTGGCTATCGTTTTGGTGGAGTAGACTTTGACGATCCGACTACGAACGTGTGATGACGTTGCGCCTTAGCAATCACTAAACCAACTCCGAGAGGTTATTGACCACGCCGGAGCACGATCAACCTGACCACGAGGGTCTGTTTCCTGCACGCAAACAAAGAACAAGCAAGAAACTAAGATTGCAATCTGGATATTGCGAATATAAGAGGAAAGCTTTATTGATGAAGTGGGGTTCTATGACGCCTTTGTCTGGTCGTGGAACACAAACAAAGAACGCGAAGTTGCAGCTATGGCGAACTTATAATCTAAACAAAACCCAAACCTAAAACGACGCCCTAAGGGCTGTATATATGGGGGAATAGAGGGGAATTTCGTGGCCCCTTGGAGGAGGGGTCCGAAACCGACCCTAACTCAGTTTCCCCATACATACGGACTCTAAAAATAGCCTATAATATGGTATTTCGAAATTACATGGGCCTGGCCCAAAAATAAGGTGGCGCAACACTTATATTAGCCTAGGGACGAATTTTATAAAGTGGCATCATGCATATTTCATCCAAGGCTTCTTGCTCCCATTATGGTGGCTTCAAAGTGCGAAAATCATCACTGGAAGCTCCATTGTTCTTTCCCGCGCGCGCACCTTCTTCTCCATGCTTGATTCCGCTCCAATGGTCATCCTTCTTGTCCATGCCAGGTCCTTCATTCGCAAGTAAAACAAAAGTATCTAATTTAGGCAGCATCATATGTTCATGAACATTAGAAGGATTTGCAAGAAACGAAAGTACCTGGTAATTCAATTGATGTGCGCGAGCTCTAGTAATTGGTCCTGTATGTATAGCAATCGGAGTTGTGGGTGTAGCATTAGTAGGGATGTCCTCATCATCCTCCCCTACTTGAACTGAAGTCGTCCTCGACGGAAGCTCATCTTCCTCGCCCAAATAAGTCTTCAAATCTGCAATGTTAAAAGTGGGGCTAACCCCAAACTCTGCAGGCAGCTCAAGTTTATATGCATTATCATTTATTTTCTCTAACACCTTAAAAGGACCATCAGCACGTGGCATTAGCTTTAACTTGCGCAAATCAGGAAATCTATCCTTACGCAAATGTAACCAACAAGATCTCCAGGTGCAAAGAAAACATGTTTTCTACCCTTATCTCCCGCAATTTTGTATTTAGCATTCATACGCTCAATGTTTTCCTTCGTTAACTCATGCATCTTTAATATCAATTCAACACGTTCTTTAGCATCAAAATTAACCTTCTCCGAAGATGGAAGAGGCAACAAATCAATAGGTGCACGAGGTAAGAAACCATACACAACTTCAAAAGGGCACATCTTAGTGGTAGAATGTAGCGAACGATTATAAGCAAACTCAATATGAGGCAAGCATTCTTCCCACATTTTCAGGTTATTCTTCAAAACAGCCCTAAGCATAGTAGACAATGATCTATTGACTACTTCAGTTTGGCCATCAGTTTGGGACATGTAGTACTAAAAAGTAGTTTAGTCCCCAACTTAGCCCATAAACATCTCCAAAAATGGCTAAGAAATTTAGCATCACGATCTGAAACAATTGTATTTGGTACACCATGCAATCGAATAATTTCATGAAAGAACAAATCAGCAACATGAGCAACATCATCACTTTTATGACATGGTATAAAGTGTGCCATTTTGGAAAATCTATCCACGACAACAAATATGCTATCCCTCCCCTTCTTTGTTCGAGGTAAACCTAAAACAAAGTCCATAGATATATCCTCCCAAGGAACACTAGGTACAGGCAAAGGCATATATAAACCATGAGGATTGAGTCGTGACTTAGCTTTTTGACATGTAGTGCAGCGAGCAACAAAACGCTCAACATCCCGTCTCATCTTTGGCCAAAAGAAATGTGTAGAAAGTACGTCCTCCGTCTTCTTCACGCCAAAGTGTCCCATTAATCCTCCTTCGTGCGCCTCCTGTAACAACAAAATACGAACGGAGCTAGCTGGAATGCATAGCTTGTTAGCACGGAACACAAATCCATCATTAATAACGAACTTGTTCCATGTTCTCCCTTCTTTACAATTCTGTAACACGTCTCTAAATTCAGCATCATGCACATATTGATCTTTGATGGTCTCCAAACCAAATATTTTAAAGTCAAGTTGTGAAAGCATAGTATAACGACGAGACAAAGCATCAGCAATAACATTGTCTTTACCCTTCTTGTGTTTAATGACATAAGGGAAAGTCTCAATGAATTCAACCCATTTAGCATGTCTACGGTTCAGTTTTGCTTGACTTTTAATATGTTTCAAAGATTCATGATCAGAATGTATAACAAATTCTTTGGGCCATAAATAATGTTGCCATGTTTCCAAAGTCCGAACAAGAGCATATAATTCCTTATCATAAGTAGAATAATTCAGACTAGGCCCACTTAATTTTTCAGAAAAGTACGCAACAGGTTTACCATCTTGTAATAACACACCTCCTAACCCAATTCCACTAGCATCACATTCAAGCTCGAAAGTCAATCAGGAAGTTGGAGTAAAGGAGCATGTGTTAACTTATCTTTCAAGACCGTGAAGGCTTCTTCCTGTGCGGTACCCCAAGAAAAAGGCACGTCCTTCTTTGTAAGCTCATTGAGAGGCGCAGCAATGGTGCTGAAATCTCTCACAAAACGCCTATAGAAACCAGCGAGGCCAAGAAAACTCCTTACTTGTGTGACCGTTTTGGGCTGCGGCCAACTCTCAATAGCTTCAATCTTGGCTTTATCAACTTCAATTCCCTGTGGAGTAACAACATAGCCAAGAAAAGATACTCGGTCGGTGCAAAAGGTGCACTTCCCAAGGTTACCAAACAAACGTGCATCACGTAGCGCAGTAAAAACAACACGTAAATGTTCCAAATGTTCCTCCAAAGATCTACTAAAAATCAATATATCATCAAAATAGACTACCACAAATCGTCCAATGAAAGCACGTAAAACCTCGTTCATTAATCTCATGAAAGTGCTAGGTGCATTAGTTAACCCAAAAGGCATGACTAACCACTCATATAATCCAAACTTAGTTTTAAATGCTGTTTTCCATTCATCTCCCAATTTCATACGAATTTGATGGTATCCACTACGCAAATCAACTTTGGAGAAAATTGTAGAGCCACTTAATTCATCAAGCATATCATCTAGTCTAGGAATAGGATGACGATAACGAATAGTAATATTATTAATGCCTCTACAATCCACACACATGCGCGAAGTACCATCCTTTTTAGGAACTAGAATAATAGGAACAACACAAGGACTAAGGGATTCACGTATATAACCTTTGTCAAGCAGCTCCTGTACTTGACGCATAATCTCCTTTGTCTCCTCGGGATTGCTACGGTAGGGCGCACGGTTGGGTAGGGATGCACCGAGAATTAAGTCAATCTGATGCTCAATCCCGCGAATAGGCGGTAATCCCGGTGGCACATCTTGTGGAAAGACGTCAGCGAACTCCTGCAAAATGTTAATGACAGCAGGAGGCAAAGAGGGAGGCATGTCCTCGAATGAAAATAATACCTCTTTGCATACAAAAGCATAGCAAACAGATGTAGCAACATCCAAATCATTAATATCAGATTTAGTAGCAAGTAAACATCCACTCTTCAATTTTATTTCTGATGCAACAGTAGATGATGGTTTATTATGCTTATGGTGTTGCTCAAATTCCTGTGCTACAATATGATTTTCACTCTTATTTTTCTCCTGTTTTGCTTTACTAGCTCTAGCAATGTCATCTTTCATAATATGTTCGGGAGACATAGGAGGCAAAGTGATATTATGATCCTTATGAACAAGAGTATACTGATTTGTCCTACCATGGTGTACATAATTTTTATCAAACTGCCATGGTCTACCAAGTAAAACAGAACATGCTTGCATGGGTACCACATCACAATCCACGTAATCAGAATATGTAGCAATGCTAAAATGCACACGAACAGTACGTGTTACCTTAACCTTGCCACTATTGTTGAACCATTGGATGTAATAAGGATGAGGATGTGGTCTGGTGGTTAGAGACAGCTTCTCCACCATCTCCATGCTAGCCAAGTTATTGCAACTCCCTCCATCGATGATGACACGAACAAAACGCTCCTTCACAACTCCCTTTTGTGGAATAAGTTGTGCCTCTGATTTTGTTCGGCCTGTGTAACCTGCACACTGAGAACACGTTGAGCAACTAAACTTTCATACCTGTCAGCGTAATCAGCAGCCATGTAGTGTGTTTCTGGTTCTGCATCGTCGCCATCGTGTTCTTCACTTGCAATGAGAGCCAAAGTCTCCTCATCATAATCACTAGCAAACGCATATCCACCATCCTCAGTAACAATCATGACACGCTTGGAAGGGCATTCTCTCGCAAAGTGACCTCCACCCTTGCAACGACGGCATATAACCTCATGTGTTTGCCCTGTGGATGCAATAGATGAAGAAGAGCTCTGTGCAGGCCCAGAAGGTGTGCTCTTCGTAGAGGGTGGAGTAGGAGCCTGTTTCCGGGTATCGCGGTTGGAGTTGGAGGTTGAAGTAGGTGGTGTTGCAGCAGGACGTGTGGAAGTAGATGAGGTACGTGGCGTCCATGATGAAGTGCGACCTGCAGAAAAAGTAGTTCTCGCCATTGCCTGTCGATCCTGCACTTCACGTTCAGCTTTGCAAGCAAGATGAAATAAACGGGTGATAGTGTTATACTCCTTATACTCCAGAATAGTCTGAATCTCTCTATTTAATCCACCCATAAAACGTGCAAGCATAGCTTCATTCTCCTCAACAATACCACATCTAATCATACCAGTTTGTAATTCCTGATAATATTCTTCTACAAAAAATTTCCCTTGTCTTAAACGCTGCAAATTTTGAAGAAATTCACGTTGATAATAAGGTGGCACCCAACGATTACGCATAGCAGTTTTCAAAGCAGCCCAAGTAGTTGGAATATTAGCATGGTGTATTCTACAATGTTCTGACCACCAAACACAAGCAAAACTAGTGAATGAACAAACAGCAGCAGCAACACGTCTATCCTCAGGAAATTGTAAGCATGTAAAACGTTGTTCTGTTTCTAACTCCCATGTAAGATATATACCAGGAACATATCTACCCTCAAATGTCGGAATATTCAATTTAAGTTTAGGGAGATGGTCATGATCCCGTACCTGAGGGGGTGGGGCAGCCCTACCGTTACGGTTGTAGCCATGTGGTCGACCTGGTGCGTATGTTAGTGGTTGCCCCTGAGGCTGATCGGGAGCAACCTCTCCCTCATCATCGTAATCACCATCATAATCGTCAACCTGCTCCACGACAGTAGCAGCACGAGCCACAGAAATAGCAGCAGTATCAACAGTACGAGTATGTTGGGCTTGGCCGAGAGGCACACGTCGTGCTCGTCGTTCGAAAGGAATAGGAGCTGCAGCTGGTGGTGGTAGACGGGCAAGCACCTCATTGAACTTGGCGTCCATCTTGGTGTCAAAGGTCTTCTACAAACCATCTAGCTTCTCCATGGCCTCTCCAAAGTTGGTCACGAAGTCTTGTACCTGGTCAGCCATCATTTGCTGAAATTTATCATATAGCGCTTTGTTGGTCATGCTCTCCCAGTCGATCTCATTGTCGTGTGATCCTGGCATGGTTAGCAAATAGGAAACACACAAGAATATGAAACCTACGGACTACTGGGACGTGGTGGTGGTGGTGGTGGTGTGTCACAAATCCTTTAAGCGAATCTCAAATTCTTACCAGTTCTTACCCAGCAGCAGACGGTGATCGGCAACCGTTGTAGTCAAAACTCTCAAAGCTTGGATAGAGCGATTGCCAGGTGGTGTCAAACACACGACGTAGATGTATGTGGAGCTGGGATGGCTTATAATATGGTAGCAAAAAGGGTTAGCAATAATCAATTAAGAGATGCAAGGTTGAATAAACGCTCAACGACGGTACTGTGCTGGTCCTAGGCTAGATCCGTACTAGAGACGCGAGCCTAAAGCACCAACAAAATCACGACGCTACACGTAATCAAGGGAAGAGCACACTTTGATTTTTATTTTTTTTGTCGACGCCTTTTTTTTTGCTCAAAAAAATCACTACAATGGCGAGTGTCTCAAAACTCTTGCCACATCGTATAAGCAAGATGGGCACGAAATTTTTTTGGACTATTTTTTTTGGAGCAATCCGGGGGCTGCGACGACCAAAAATTTCGACAAAAATCACTATGATAGCAAGTGTCTCAAAACGCTTCGGAGAACCTAAAATCAAGATAGGGAAAAAATATTTTCGGCTGAATTTTTTTTGGGCCAAAACGTGCTCTGCAAAGCGTGCCAGACTCTTTTTTAGCAAAACGCGAATCCGAAATCAAAAAGATCTCGAAACGAAATCTAAAACGAGCTGGACTCGGATTGGTGGTGGTATATATGGACACCAATGGATAGTGGGTGGTGATATCTAGCAGCGATGATGATGGTGGTGGTATATGGCGACTATGAAGACGATGCGTTGGCGGCGTGACAACTTGTGAATAGAACTCGAAACTCTAAAGGACTAGACACACCAGCAACTCGACACGACGATGTAACCGCAAATTCAACAAAGCAAAATACTGAAAAGACTATGCAAAGGCTCAGATTGGTTCGGATATGATGATCTAACCCTATTTTTTTTTGGCTTTTTCGTGGACTAAAGGTATGAAGAAACAGATGTGATCTAAACTACGAAAACTGATAAAATCTCACTGAGCAACCTGGAAATCTGATACCACTTGATAGGGGCGAAGTTGTCCCTGTCTTTCGATGAGATGGTGGCTATCGTTTTGGTGGAGTAGACTTTGACGATCCGACTACGAACGTGTGATGAGGCTGCGCCTTAGCAATCACTAAACCAACTCCGAGAGGTTATTGACCACGCCGGAGCACGATCAACCTGACCACGAGGGTCTGTTTCCTGCACGCAAACAAAGAACAAGCAAGAAACTAAGATTGCAATCTGGATATTGCGAATATAAGAGGAAAGCTTTATTGATGAAGTGGGGTTCTGTGACGCCTTTGTCTGGTCGTGGAACACAAACGAAGAACGCGAAGTTGCAGCTATGGCGAACTTATAATCTAAACAAAACCCAAACCTAAATGACGCCCTAAGGGCTGTATATATGGGGGAATAGAGGGGAATTTCGTGGCCCCTTGGAGGAGGGGTCCGAAACCGACCCTAACTCAGTTTCCCCATACATACGGACCCTAAAAATAGCCTATAATATGGTATTTCGAAATTACATGGGCCTGGCCCAAAAATAAGGTGGCGCAACACTTATATTAGCCTAGGGACGAATTTTATAAAGTGGCATCATGCATATTTCGTTCAAGGCTTCTTGCTCCCATTATGGTGGCTTCAAAGTGCGAAAATCATCACTGGAAGCTCCATTGTTCTTTCCCGCGCGCGCACCTTCTTCTCCATGCTTGATTCCGCTCCAATGGTCATCCTTCTTGTCCATGCCAGGTCCTTCATGTACAAGTAAAACAAAAGTATCTAATTTAGGCAGCATCATATGTTCATGAACATTAGAAGGATTTGCAAGAAACGAAAGTACCTGGTAATTCAATTGATGTGCGCGAGCTCTAGTAATTGGTCCTGTATGTATAGCAGTCGGAGTTGTGGGTGTAGCATTAGTAGGGATGTCCTCATCAGTCCCTATGCAATTTTATTAGTTATTAGTCAAATGTAGTACCAATGTTGGGCCTTGCCAGACGAGTTTTATCCCAAAACGAAAATCAAGGGGGTCCCCATAACAACCCCGAGCATGTTAGGAGCGCTCAATTATGGAACATAACACCGGTTCACAAGTAACTAGGGGCGACAAGAGCGGAACAAAACACCGAGCAAAAGGCCAAGCCTTCCACCCTTTACCAAGTATATATGTGCATTAAATTAAATAGCAGCAATATTGTGATATAACAAAAGAATGTCCATGTTGACACATGGAAGCAATTGCACCTGCAGCTAGAAACGCTATAAGAAGGGTTGAGCAAGCGTTAACATAGCCAAACAAAGGTTTGCTGGGATGTGAAGGGGTTAGAGGCTTATCATGGCAATGTTGGGAGGCTTGACAAACAAGTGGTAGGTAGCGTGACATAGCGATAGAGAACGAGACATCTGGCATGGCAATGATAGTAATGGTATCCAAGGAAATGTGTCATCTTGTCTGAGATCCCGCTTGGAAGAAAAACGAGTCCATGAAGAAGACGAGCCAACGTAGTCGAACTAATCCTCACACTCCGAACGCTTTCGGAACTCTATCGAGAAGAAGCAATCCGAAACAAACAATCAACACAAGATACACCACAACATATGCATGACACGATGCGCAAACAAATATGATGCATGTTCGGTTTAATATGCAAGGCATGACATGGCAAGAACAACAAACAACTACTACACATTAAGTGAAGTTCAATATGCAACGAGTTGCATATTGACGAAACTCCACGTTCGAATTATTTAGTTCATTCCCGTTTAGGTACACATCAATGTTAAATATTGTTAGGCATGGCAAGAGGTGAAGCATGAGTAAACTACACTATCTAGGCATCTTAAATGAGGTCGGAAACAACTTATAGTGTTTCCGAAACGACCTCATATGTTAATTTCGAAATTGGTCCAGATCTGAACTAATTATATTTTATATTTGTCAAACAACAGAATAAAGTATACCATGTCATTATACACGTCATTCTAGTCGATTTACATATATGGAACATCTCAAACGAAGCTACGGTCTAAAAGATATGAGCAACACAAGATGCACATGTCATGAACGCAAATGCATGGAAAATACAATCACAAACATTTAAAATCATGAAAAACAAGTTATTATGAAACTACATGAGATTCTAAGCAAGTCTCATATGCAACATGTTCAAAACGGAGCTACGGTTCAAAAAATACAACCAACACAAGTTTTAGTTGAAATCTGCTCAAAACAACAACTTTGCATTTTGCACGCATGAAAACAACAAGCTAAAAGATTACAACATGCACAAACTAAGCATGGGGCAGTAGCATATAACACACGCTTCATTTCATCTTCACATATCATATTCAAAACATGCATGGATCACATGGTAGGAAGCTCACAAGGTGGCTACTTGAAAACAGTTTCAGACTTGGTGAAAATAGCAGTTTTTGACAGTGCAGTTTTTATCACGAAGGCATATTGACAGCAGTGAAACTATATGCTACAGGGCATATTATGGCATGAAACTTAACAACATACTAAAGGACATTATCAACTACAAATAATTCCATTACACCTACCACAAAAGGGTTCTATATCACTAGTAAAACACATGGCAAAACAGCAACAAAATATTACAGATTCCAGACTTAGAAATATTTTGGACCCTCAAAACAGCAGTATTTTTATAGCAAGTTGTCAACAAGAAAATAACACCTAAACATGCATTATCATGGCAAACAAAATGTCCAGGGACTAGGACACATATCAAAGGGCATATCTCATGTACAAAATTATTTGTTATGATGCATCTATTAAATCACACGAAAAAGACAAAAGGGCATCACAGCAAAAATGACATGCACACAAAAATGATCAAATGACAAAACTAAATGCATAAATAAATTCTACGGGTTTTTTTCTACCCCGAAATCATATATAATATGATAGGTTCATGTAGGGAACTATGTCACTATTAATTATGCAAGTTTATGGCATAATTTATTAGCAAGGTCATTTATGAAAAATAAATGCAAACACCATGCCAACATTTTTATCATGCATGAAAATGCGATATTATGAAACCCCACCAAATTCTACACATTTTACATATAGGGTTTGATTAATTCGAGGCACGGTTAAACATATATGGGCAATGCAAAATATGGCATCTATGCGAATGATGTAAACAACAAGTTTAAGTATTTTTGACATGGGTGAAAATGGAATATAATTAATCTACACATTTTTCTAAGCACTTTTCATATATAAAACATTTTTATGCGACGTACGGTTAATTAAATATGAGCATACAAAATAGGTTTTTTTTGCAATTCTAAAATTCCCAGGTTAATTAGAAAAGTCGCATTAGGAAAAAAATACAATGGGCCGAAACTTTGGACAGGGCACTGGGCACAGGATAACTAAGCAACGCACTAGGCGGACGATAGGGCGCGGGACGGCTCACCAAAGGGCCACTGGGCCATCGGTGCTGCGCCTGGGCCGGCCCACGACGCGGGAGGGCGAGGCCCACGACAGGCGAGCCGCTCGCTTGTTGTCTCTCTGCTCACGCTCGAGCAGAGGACTCCAGCGGCGGGGCGAGCCGGCCATGGTGCGGCGGGGCGAGGGCCGAGGCCGGGGACGAGCGGAACGAAGGCGGTGTTAGAAATATGCCCTAGAGGCAATAATAAAATGGTTATTATTGTATTTCGTAGTTCATGATAATTGTCTATTGTTCGTGCTACAATTGTATTAACCAGAAATTGTAATACATGTGTGAATACATAGACCACAACAAGTCCCTAGTGAGCCTCTAGTTGGCTAGCTCGTTGATCAATAGATGGTCACGGTTTCATGACCATGGACATTGGATGTCGTTGATAACGGGATCACATCATTAGGAGAATGATGTGATGGACAAGACCCAATCCTAAGCATAGCACAAGATCGTGTAGTTCGTTTGCTAAAGCTTTTCAATGTCAAGTATCATTTCCTTAGACCATGAGATTGTGCAACTCCCGGATACCGTAGGAATGCTTTGGGTGTGCCAAACGTCATAACATAACTGGGTGGCTATAAAGGTGCACTACGGGTATCTCCGAAAGTGTTTGTTGGGTTGGCACGAATCGAGACTGAGATTTGTCACTCCGTGTGACGGAGAGGTATCTCTGGGCCCACTCGGTAAGACATCATCATAATGAGCTCAATGTGACTAAGGAGTTAGCCACGGGATGATGTATTACAGAACGAGTAAAGAGACTTGCCAGTAACGAGATTGAACAAGGTATAGAGATACCGACGATTGAATCTCGGGCAAGTATCATACCGATAGACAAAGGGAATTGTATACGGGATTGATTGAATCCCCGACATCGTGGTTCATCTGATGAGATCATCATGGAGCATGTGGGAGCCAACATGGGTATCCAGATTCCGCTGTTGGTTATTGATCGGAGAGGTGTCTCGGTCATGTCTACATGTCTCCCGAACCCGTAGGGTCTACACACTTAAGGTTCGATGACGCTAGGGTTATAGGGAAATGGTATACGTGATTACCGAAAGTTGTTCGGAGTCCCGGATGAGATCCCGGACGTCACGAGGAGCTCCGGAATGGTCCAGAGGTAAAGATTGATATATAGGAAGTCCAGTTTTGGTCACTAGAAAGTTTTCGGGCTCATCGGTAGTGTACCGGGAGTGTCGGGAGGGTGCCGGAGGACCCTCGGGAGGGGTGTGACGACCAAAGGACTTCGTGGTCCCTTAGAGGAGGTGTGCTATCCCTTATTGGGTTGGCCAAGACCTTCTAGAAAGGCCCATGCGGCTGGAGATAAGAGATAGGACTAAAAAAGGTTTAAAAGGAGGAGATCCACCTCCCTTGTGGGAGGTGGACTCTCCACCTAGTTCGGCCGAAGCTCTCCTCCTTGGAGGAGGGGCCAAGGCAGCCCTCCCTCTCCCTCCTCCTATATATATGCAAGGGTTTCGGCTGATTTGAGACACGACTTCTCTCTCTCTCGGCGCAGCCCTACCCTTCCTCTTCCTCGTTCTCCGTAGCGCTTGGCGAAGCCCTGCCATAGTTCATGTAGCTCCACCGTCACCACGCCGTCGTGCTGCCGGAGCTCTCCCTCAACCTCTCCTTCCTCCTTGCTGTATCAAGGCGTAGGAGACGTCACCGGGCTGCACGTGTGTTGAACGCGGAGGCGCCGTTGTTCGACGCTGAGATCGGAATCCACCGCGATCTGAATCGCTGCGAGTACGACTCCACCAACCGCGTTCTTATAACGCTTCCGCTTAGCGATCTTCAAAGGTATGAAGATGCAATCTCTCCCCACTCGTTGCTGGTTTCTCCATGGATAGATCTTGGTGATCGTAGGAAATTTTTTGATTTACTACTACGTCTCCCAACAGTGGCATCATGAGCTAGGTCTATGCGTAGAATCTATGCACGAGTAGAACACAAAGCAATTGTGGGCATCGATTTTGTTAATTTGCTTACCACTACTAGTCTTATCTTGATTCGGCGGTATTGTGGGATGAAGCGGCCCGGACTGACTTTACACGTACGCTTACGTGAGACTGGTTCCACCGCCTGACATGCACTTGTTGCATAAGGTGGCTAGCGGGTGTCTGTCTCTCCCACCTTAGTTGGATTGGATTCGATGAAAAGGGTCCTTATGAAGGGTAAATAGCAATTGGCATATCACACTGTGGTTTTGACGTAGGTAAGAAACGTTCTTGCTAGAAACCTATAGCAGCCACGTAAAAACTTGCAACTACAAATTAGAGGATGTCTAACTTGTTTTTGCAGCATATGCCTTGTGATGTGATATGGCCAAAGGATGTGATGTGCATTGTGATGTATGAGATTGATCATGTTCTTGTAATAGGATTCACGACTTGCATGTCGATGAGTATGACAACTGGCAGGAGCCATAGGAGTTGTCTTATTTTATTGTATGACCTGTGTGTCAATCATAAACGCCATGTAACTACTTTACTTTATTGCTAAACGTTATCTATAGTAGTCGAAGTAATAGTTGGAGAGACAACTTCATGAAGACACGATGATGGAGATCATGGTGTCGTGCCGGTGACAGTGATGATCATGGTGCCCCGAAGATGGAGATCAAAGGAGTAAGATGATATTGGCCATATCATGTCACCATATTGATTGCATGTGATGTTTATCATGTTTACATCTTATTTGCTTAGAACGACGGTAGTAAATAAGATGATCTCTCAATAAAATTTCAAGAAAAGTGTTCACCCTAACTGTGCACCGTTGCTAAGGATCGTTGTTCCGAAGCACCACGTGATGATCGGGTGTGATAGGTTCTAACGTTCGCATACAACGGGTGTAAGCCAGATTTACACACATGATACACTTAGGTTGACTTGACGAGCCTAGCATGTACAGACATGGCCTCGGAACACGGAAGACCAAAAGGTCGAACATGAGTCGTATAGAAGATACGATCAACATTGAGATGTTCACCATGGATGACTAGTCCGTCTCACGTGATGATCGGACACGGGCCAGTTGACGTGGATCATGTGTCACTTGGATGACTAGAGAGATGTCTATCCAAGTGGGAGTTCATTAAATAATTTGATTATGTGAACTTAGTTATCATGAACTTAGTCTAAATTTATCTTTACAATCTATATTGTAGATCCAATGGCCAACGCGAATGTCACCCTAAACTTCAACGCGTTCCTAGAGAAAACCAAGCTGAAAGATGATGGAAGCAACTATGCGGACTGGGTCCGTGGCTTGAGGATCATCCTCATAGCTTCCAAGAAATTGTATGTCCTTGATGCACCACTAGGTGACCCACCCCTTCTCCCAGCAGAGCAAGACGTTGCGAACGCTTGGCATTCTCACTGCGATGATTACTCCCTTGTTCAATGCGGCATGCTTTACAGTTTAGAACCGGGGCTCCAAAAGCGTTTTGAGCAACACGGAGCATATGAGATGTTCCAAGAGCTGAAACTGGTTTTCTAAGCTCATGCCCGGGTCGAGAGATATGACGTCTCCGACAAGTTCTTCAGCTGTAAGATGGAGGTGTATAGTTCTGTCAGTGAGCACATCCTTAAGATGTCTGGGCTACACAACCGCTTGACTCAGATGGGAGTTAATCTCCCGGATGACTCGGTCATTGACAGAATCCTCCAGTCGCTTCCACCTAGCTACAAGAGCTTTGTGATGAACTACAACATGCAAGGGATGGAGAAGTCCATTCTTGAGTTGTACTCGATGCTGAAATCAGCAGAGGTTGAGACCAAAAAGGAGCATCAAGTGTTGATGGTGAATAAGACCACTAGTTTCAAGAAAGGCAAGGGTAAGAAGAACTTCAAGAAGGACGGCAAAGCTGTTGCCGCGCCCGGTAAGCAAGTTGTCGGGAAGAAGAAGAACAAGAATGGACCCAAGCCTGAGACTGAGTGATTTTATTGCAAGGGTACCGGTCACTGGAATCGGAACTGCCCCAAGTACTTAGCGGATAAGAAGGACGGCAACGTTAAAGGTATATGTGATATACTTGTTATTGATGTGTACCTAACCAGCGCTCGTAGTAGCTCCTGGGTGATGAGGACATGACTACCTTCGATACGACCAAAAATGTTGCATACATGCATATTTGTGAGGTGATTTCTTTTAAGAATTATGCAATAATTTATTTATGTTATCCGGAACAAAAATACTTCACCTATTTTTATTTTATGCCTAAATGCACAATGGTCGAACACTTGTATGAACCACGTGTGATGACAAAGGAAGACAAAATGGTTGGATGCTATTCAAGAGGTCCTCTAATGTCAAAGGAAACAATTAGGTGTTGTTCAAGAAGTTCTCTCACGTCACTTTTAGCCCGAGAGAAGATAAAGTCGAAGTCTCTCACGTTATGGACTCAGATTCGGACTGCACAAACACACCTGTCTCAAAACGCCAACAACTTTTTCATACGGACTCGGAATTGGTTGTCATTTTTTTCTGGAAACTAGATTTCATATGCGTTCCATCCCAGTTGGAATCACCTTAAAATTCGTCTGTATCGCGAAGATATTGACGAAACAATCTGACGTTGCAGCAGAATCCGAGTTAAACTACAAGTCCAAAGGTGTTGCATCACCTTCACTTGGGCCCATGGGCCTTGTACGACCTAGGGTTGGTTTTAGGGTGTCTTGGGACGTCCTCCCACCTCCTTGGACGCCACCCCTTGCTCCTATATAAGTAGATCAATCTAGTAGCTTTTCCTTTGGGTTTTGTTTAGTTAAAAGTTAGTCATTGCAACTTCGTGTACTTCGTTTGTGTCCAATGACCAGACCAAGACCGTTTTCGGAACCCCACCCTTATCAATACTTCATCTATATTCGCAATATTCAGATTGCATTATCATATTCTTGCTTGTTCTTCGATTGCTTGCAGGAATAGACCTTCGTGGTCAGGTTGATCGTGCTCCGGCGTGGTCAATAACCTCTTGGAGATTGGTTTAGCGATTGCTAAGGCGCAACGTCGTGCACGTTTGTAGTCGGATCGTCAAAGTCTTCTCCACCAAATCGATAGTTATCGTCTCATCGAAAGATCGGGACCCTCACCTTTATCACTGGGTATTTGATACTGGTGCAGTTGCTCACATTTGTAACTCCAAGCAGGAGCTGCGGAATAAGCGGAGGCTGACAAAGGACGAGGTGACGATGCGCGTCGAGAATGGTTACAAGGTCGATGTGATCGCCGTCGGCACGCTACCTCTACATCTACCTTCGGGATTAGTGTTAAACCTTAATAATTGTTATTTAGTACCAGCTTTGAGCATGAACATTGTATCTGGATCTCACTTGATGCGAGATGGCGACTCATTTAAATCTAAGAATAATGGTTGTTCTATTTATATGAGAGAGGTGTTTTATGGTCATGCCCCGCTGGTCAATGTTTTTTTTTGATGAATCTCGAACGTGATGTTACACATGTCCATAGTGTGAGTACCAAAAAGTGTAAGGTTAATAACGATACTCCCACTTACATGTGGCACTGCCGCCTTGGTCATATTGGTGTCAAACGCATGAAGAAGCTCCATATTGATGGACTTTTGGAATCTCTTGAATTCGAATCATTTGACACGTGCGAACCATGCCTCATGGGCAAGATGACCAAGACTCCGTTCTCCGGGACAATGGAGCGAGCAACTGACTTGTTGGAAATAATACATACCGATGTATGCAGTCCAATGAGTGTTGAGGCTCGTGGTGGCTACCGTTATGTTCTCACCCTCACTGATGACTTGAGTAGATATGGGTATGTCTACTTAATGAAACATAAGTCTGAAACTTTTGAAAGGTTCAAGGAATTTCAGAGTGAGGTAGAGAATCAACGTGACAGAAAAATAAAGTGCCTACGATCTGATCGTGGCAGAGAATATTTAAGTCACAAGTTTGGCATGCACCTAAGGAAATGTGGAATTGTTTCA
The DNA here is from genome assembly GCA_022496015.1 of Hordeum marinum. Taxonomy (NCBI): domain Eukaryota; kingdom Viridiplantae; phylum Streptophyta; class Magnoliopsida; order Poales; family Poaceae; genus Hordeum; species Hordeum marinum. The sequence goes on along the minus strand of CM039677.1, from coordinate 217,650,080 downwards.
CAACTCACGCCGCCTGGCACACCTCAGCGAAATGGTGTGTCTGAACATCGTAATCACACTCTATTAGATATGGTACGATCCATGATGCCTCTTACCGACTTACCGCTATCATTTTGGGGATATGCATTAGAGATTGCCGCATTCACTTTAAATAGGGCACCGTCAAAATCCGTTGAGACGACACCGTATGAATTATGGCTTGGAAAGAAACCTAAGCTGTCGTTTCTAAAAGTTTGGGGATGCGATGCTTATGTGAAGAAACTTCAACCTGAGAAGCTCGAACCCAAAGTGGAAAAGTGCGTCTTCATAGGATATCCCAAAGAGATTATTGGGTATACCTTCTACCTCAGATCCGAAGGCAAAGTCTTTGTTGCCAAGAATGGATCCTTTCTCGAGAAAGAGTTTCTCTCGAAAGAAGTAAGTGGGAGGAAAATAGAACTTGATGAGGTAATTGTACCTCCACTCGAACCAGAGAGTAGCGCAACATGGGAAGTTGTTTCTGTGGAGCCTACACCGGCTGGAGAGGAAGTTAATGATGATGATCATGAAACTTCGGATCAAGTTACTATTGAACGTCGAAGGTCCACTAGGACACGTTCCGCACCAGAGTGGTACGGCACCCCTGTCCTGGGGATCATGTTGTTAGACAACGGTGAACCTTCGAACTATGAAGAAGCGATGGCGGGCCCGGATTCCAACAAATGGCTTGAAGCCATGAAATCCGAGATAGGATCCATGTATGAGAACAAAGTGTGGACTTTGGTGGACTTGCCTGATGATAAGTGAGCCATTGAAAATAAATGGATCTTTAAGAAGAAGACTGACGAGGATGGTAATGTGACCGTCTATAAGGCTCGGCTTGTCGCTAAGGGTTATCGACAAGTTCAAGGAGTTGACTACGATGAGACTTTCTCACCCGTAGCGATGTTGAAGTCTGTCGAATCATGTTAGCAATTGCTGCATTTTATGATTATGAGATCTGGCAAATGGACGTCAAAATGGCATTCCTTAATGGCTTCCTCAAGGAAGAACTGTATATGATGCAGCCGGAAGGTTTTGTCGATCCTAAAGATGCTAACAAGGTATGCAAGCTCCAGCGCTCCATCTATGGGCTGGTGCAAGCATCTCGGAGTTGGAACATTCGCTTTAATGAGGTGATTAAAGCGTTTGGGTTTATACAGGTTTATGGAGAACCCTGTATTTACAAGAAAGTGAGTGGGAGCTCTGTAGCATTTCTTATATTATATGTGGACGACATACTGATAATGGGAAATGATATAGAACTCTTGGAAAGTATAAATGCCTACTTGAATAAGTGTTTTTCAATGAAGGACCTTGGAGAAGCTGCTTACATATTAGGTATTAAGATCTATAGAGATAGATCGAGACGCCTCATAGGTCTTTCACAAAGCACATACCTTGACAAGATATTGAAGAAGTTCAATATGGATCAGTCCAAGAAGGGGTTCTTGCCTGTGTTACAAGGTGTGAGATGGAGTACGACTCAATGCCCGACCATGGCAAAGGATAGAGAAGAGATGAGTGTCATCCCCTATGCTTCATCCATAGGCTCTATTATGTATGCCATGCTGTGTAGCAGACCTGATGTGAACCTTGCCATAAGTTTGGTAGGGAGGTACCAAAGTGATCCCGGAGCGGAACACTAGACAGCGGTCAAGAATATCCTGAAGTACCTGAAAAGTACCAAGGAGATGTTTTTCGTATATGGAGGTGCCGAAGAGCTCGTCGTAAAGGGTTACGTCGATGCTAGCTTCCACACAGATCCGGACAGCTCCAAGTCGCAAACTGGATATGTGTATGTATTGAACGGAGGGGCAGTCAGCTGGTGCAGCAGCAAGATGAGCGTCATGGCGGCATCTACATGTGAAGCGGAGTACATAGCTGCTTCGTAAGCAGCAAAGGAAGGAGTCTGTATGAAGGAGTTCATCACCGATCTAGGAGTAATTCCAAGTGCGTCGGGCCCAATGACTCTATTCTGTGACAACACTGGAGCTATTGCCCTTGCGAAGGAGCCTAGGTTTCACAAGAAGACAAGACACATCAAGCGCCGCTTCAACTCCATCCGTGATTACATTCAGGAGGGAGATATAGATATTTGTAAAGTGCATACGAATCTGAATGTCGCAGATCCGTTGACTAAACCTCTCTCACGAGCAAAACATGATCAACACCAGAATGCTATGGGTGTTCGATTCATCACAATGTAACTAGATTATTGACTCTAGTGCAAGTGGGAGACTATTGGAAATATGCCCTAGAGGCAATAATAAAATGGTTATAATTGTATTTCCTAGTTCATGATAATTGTCTATTGTTCGTGCTACAATTGTATTAACCAGAAACTGTAATACATGTGTGAATACATAGACCACAACAAGTCCCTAGTGAGCCTCTAGTTGGCTAGCTCGTTGATCAATAGATGGTCACGGTTTCATGACCATGGACATTGGATGTCGTTGATAATGGGATCACATCATTAGGAGAATGATGTGATGGACAAGACCCAATCCTAAGCATAGCACAAGATCGTGTAGTTCGTTTGCTAAAGCTTTTCAATGTCAAGTATCGTTTCCTTAGACCATGAGATTGTGCAACTCCCGGATACCATAGGAATGCTTTGGGTGTGCCAAACGTCATAACGTAACTGGATGGCTATAAAGGTGCACTATGGGTATCTCCGAAAGTGTTTGTTGGGTTGGCACGAATCGAGACTGGGATTTGTCACTCCGTGTGACGGAGAGGTATCTCTGGGCCCACTCGGTAAGACATCATCATAATGAGCTCAATGTGACTAAGGAGTTAGCCACGGGATGTATTATGGAACGAGTAAAGAGACTTGCTAGTAACGAGATTGAACAAGTTATAGAGATACCGACGCTCGAATCTCGGACAAGTATCATACCGATAGACAAAGGGAATTGTATACGGGATTGATTGAATCCTCGACATTGTGGTTCATCTGATGAGGTCATCGTGGAGCATGTGGGAGCCAACATGGGTATCCAGATTCCGCTGTTGGTTATTGACCGGAGAGGTGTCTCGGTCATGTCTACATGTCTCCCGAACCCGTAGGGTCTACACACTTAACGTTCGATGACGCTAGGGTTATAGGGAAATGGTATACGTGATTACCGAAAGTTGTTCGGAGTCCCGGATGAGACCCCGGACGTCATGAGGAGTTCCGGAATGGTCCGGAGGTAAAGATTGATATATAGGAAGTCCAGTTTTGGTCACCGGAAAGTTTTCGGGCTCATCGGTAGTGTACCGGGAGTGCCGGGAGGGTGCCGGAGGACCCCGGGGAGGGGTGTGATGACCAAAGGACTTCGTGGGCCCTTAGAGGAGGTGTGCCAGCCCTTATTGGGCTGTCCAAGACCTTCTAGAAAGGCCCATGTGGCTGGAGATAAGAGATAGGGCTGAAAAAGGTTTAAAAGGAGGAGATCCACCTCCCTTGTGGGAGGTGGACTCTCCCCCTAGTTCGGCCAAAGCTCTCCTCCTTGGAGGAGGGGCCAAGGCAGCCCTCCCTCTCCCTCCTCCTATATATATGCAAGGGTTTGGGCTGATTTGAGACACGACTTCTCTCTCTCTCTCTCGGCGCAGCCCTACCCTTCCTCTTCCTCGTTCTCCATAGCGCTTGGCGAAGCCCTGCCGGAGTTCACGTAGCTCCACCATCACCATGCCGTCGTGCTGCTGGATCTCTCCCTCAACCTCTCCTTCCTCCTTGCTGGATCAAGGCGTAGGAGACGTCACCAGGCTGCACGTGTGTTGAACGTGGAGGCGCCGTTATTCGACGCTAAGATCGGAATCCACCGCGATCTGAATTGCTGCGAGTACGACTCCACCAACCGCGTTCTTGTAATGCTTCCGCTTAGCGATCTTCAAAGGTATGAAGATGCAATCCCTCCCCACTCGTTGCTAGTTTCTCCATGGATAGATCTTGGTGATCGTAGGAAATTTTTTGATTTACTACTACGTCTCCCAACAGGCGGGGCGGTGGGATCTGGTGATCCCCGACCGAATCTGGCGGTTGGAGGCGGCCAGCGGCGGTGGTCGGAGCTTCGGCAGCGGGGTTGGTCTGCCATGGTTGCGGGAACCTGCGGGAGAGAGAGAGAGGGGCCGGGGTTAGGGAGAGAAGGAGAGGAGGAAGAGAAGGAAGGGAGGGAGGAGGTCTGGCGGCGCTGCTCCGGCAAGGGCGGCAACGGCCGAAGACGGTGAGGGCCTCCAGAGGCTCGGGATCGAGGGCTCCTCCCTTCGATCGCTGTAGGCGCGATGGGATCGGGCACGGGGACGCTCGGGCGACTGCGGGAGCGGGGAACGGCGGCGGCTCGGATCGGGCTCGGGCGGGCTCAGATGGGCCTGGGCAGGCCTGGCGGCTGGAGGGAGAAGGCTGGCGGCTGGGGAGATGATTGGGGTGCATGGAAAACGAGGAAATGGCTAGGGTCGCCCAATTAGGCACGCTAGGGGTGTTATATAGGAAATGGGGGGCTAGGGTTAGCAGTTTTGTCCGTTTTTGGACCGTTCGATCTCGATAGGGTGGCCCAAAAACGGAGGGGGCTAGGTGGGCTATGTAGATGGGCTAGGGGGAGATGAGAGGGAGGTTTGCGGCTCGTGACACGAAGTTTTAGAACACCGAAAACATCCGACGAAAAACCCGATGATGGCACTGCTACGGTTGACCGATGGGGTATCAAATGAACTCAGAATGCGACGAAATTTGGCAGGCGGCCTTTCTACACTATAATAAGACCGCACGCCAAGTTTCAACCCAATCAGAGAATATTTTCGTGCACTTTAAAAACAATATTTTATCGATGCCGCGGGCGCGTGCATGTGTGGTTGGTCTCGAAACAGTCGACGAAACAAACAGAGGAAACCGGCAGCTACGAATGGATGCAAGTTTGAAAACTCATGTTGACAAAATGCCTATGCTATGCAGATGATGCAAAAGATGCGAATGATGAATGCAACCCACAAACAAAACACAGACGAGAATGGAAAGAAAGGGGAATCTTCTGGAATCTTCTGGAGTGTCGGTCCCGGGCTGTTACACCCTTCGTGGGTTGAAGTCTCCATAAACATGGACGTACGATAGCACCACCTATCGGAACCACGGGAAAATCTTCGTGTCTCCAAATTGCGTTTGATCTTCCTCCCTATCCTCCACTACATATGCTTGTCTTTACTTTCCACTGCTATACTCTTAGACATGCATGTGTAGGGTGTGCTTGACTTGCTATGATTGCTAAAATATACCAAAACTTAAAATTGGGAAAAGATATGATTTTTATTTGGTCAAGTAGTCTAATCACCCCCTCTAGACATACTTTCGATCCTACAAGTGGTATCGGAGCTTTGGTCTCCATTGCATTGGTTTCACAACCTAGGAGAGTATGGCGTCTAGCGAGGGAAATTATCACCGTACTTTGATGGTATAAAATTTGATAGTTGGAAGAACAAAATGAAAATGCATATTCTTGGTCATAACCCCGCCGTTTGGGCTGTTGTTCGTGTTGGATTGCAAGGTGAATTCTTTGGTTATGGAAGGGAATCGGATCGTGAAGCGATCGTGAAAGAATTAAAGATGTTGTAATACAACTCTCAAGCATGCGACATCCTTTTTAACTGCCTATGCCCCAAAGAATTCAACAAAATCAGCCGTCTTGAGAATGCCAAGGAAATTGGGGACACTTTGGTTGATATGCACGAAGGTACCGAATCCGTGAGAGAAACCGAGTTGGATGTTCTTCAAAGTCAGCTTGACAAGTTCAAGATGAAGGATGGTGAAGGAGTCGCGGAGATGTACTCTAGGCTATCTCTCATCACCAATGACATTGCGGGCTTAGGGAGCGATGAAATGACCGAAAAAATCATCATCAAGAAGATACTTGGAGCTTTGGATGAGAGATACGACACCTTGTGCACATTGATCCAAATGATGCCCAACTACAAAGATCTCAAGCTTACGGAAGTCATTGGAAGGATTGTTGCTCATGAGATGACACTCAAAGACAAAGAAGAGCTTCACAACATGTCTAGCGATGCTTACAAAGCCACAAGTGATGCTCCCGCAACTTCAAGCGACAACCTTGTTACCAATGAAGAGATAAGCCTCATAGTCAATAAATTCAACAAGTTCTACAAGAATAGAGGCAAAGATCGAAGCTCCAACTCAAGATATGAAGAGAAGCATTCATCAAGTCATGACCGAAACTGCTACAATTGTGGGAAGCTCGGACACTACTCCAACGAGTGCACGGCTCCCTACAAACGAAAAGAAGAGTCACCTACAAGACGAAGCTCAAGAGATGAATCACCTCGAAGAGGGAGAAGGAGTAGAGATGACCGTTATGAACGAAGACCCTCAAGGAGAAGTAGGGACTCAGAGAAGAAGGACAAATACACCAAGAGTTACTCAAGAAGAAGACATCAAGCTCACGTTGGTGAATGGTTTCTGGCTCCGAATCCGACAACCTCTCCGAGAGAAGCTATCACTCCAACTCTGACTATAGTCAAGATGAAGGTGTTACCGGACTTGCACTAGTGACCACCAACTCCTATGACATATTTGATTCACCCAATGAAGGGAGTGGAAGTTGCTTCATGGCTAAAGGCCCCAAGGTATCACATCCCGAGTATCTTGATTTCAATAGTGATGAGGATGACTTGCTAGGAGATGATGATTTTTTATTTGGCAACTCTAGTGATATTAGTCAAAATGAACATGTTAGTAATCACTCTAGTCAAGATAAAGTTGTGTGATGATGATAAGTTGGAAATAGAGCGACTAACTCAAGAATTAAACACTGTTAAGTTAGCCCACGAGTCTACTCTACAAGATCATAGAGAGCTTGTAAGGACACATGAGAAGCTCTGCTTCGAGAAGCTCAATTTGGAGCAAGAGCATGAATTCCTTAAAGCTATCAATGGCGATCTTCGAAAGAAGACTTCCTCTTATCTAGCCAAACGACTTCTCTTGTCTACATTCATTCCACAAGTCAAGGCTAAGAAAACTAGTAACAAAGGCAAGAAAGGTTCTTCAACTAGTAGCAATACAAATGATAAATCCAATGATATTGCTTCTAGTAGTTCTATTGATCCCACTAATAACTCTCTTAGCCAAGTTACACTTGAGAAAGAAAATGAACTATTGAAAGGGATTATAGAGAAAGGTATCTACAAGAGTCTTGCCGGGTGTAAGCAATTTGAGGAAATTGTACGCAATCACGGAGGATACTGGAAGAACCATGAAATTGGGTACTTAAACGTAAATGGGGTTGAATGGGAAGAAGGTCAATACCCCAAGCCCAAGTTTGTTCCTCAAAGGGAGAAGTATGAACATACTCTTCCCAAGGGAACAAAAGCTCAAGATGACCTTCCACCACAATACCACAAGCTCAAGGATAAGGACAAGCTTCAAGAGGACATTGACTCATATGAAGATGAAACCCAGGCTTTGGTCAAGTGGGTTCCCAAGGCTACTTCAAGCTCAACTTCTACAAGTGCCACTTCAACACTAAGGATCCCCATCAACTTGATGTGGGGCCCAAGAAGAAGAACTAGAGAAGTTCTTGAGGGGTGACTCCGCCAATGAAATTCACTCACATTCATTATTGTCAAGAACTAGTTGCAATCAACATCAACACCATGCATTAGTTAAAGGAGTCACACATTCCCTCAAAGGTGAGCAAGGGACAAGGTAATTAACAAATCCATGGACATCATCATGTAAGATTTGCACTCCATGTCCATAAATATCATTGTATTTGTCTCTTGTGTGTTGGGACTAACCCATGTAGGTGAGAAGAGTAAGAAACAACAAGGATGCTCCCAACTCATGGTGATATTCATCAACCTTGGGCATCCATCACTACTTCACCTACATGAAGCCTTCATCGACAAAACCCAAGGTTAGTTTATCCCTCTCAAGGGGGGCTATCACATCAAGGAGGAGCTTTACTCTAAGACTTGAGTCAAAGCATCTCATAGCATGTGACAACATTAACAAACTTTATGTAAAAGTGGTAATCCCAGTCGTGCTTAAACATTGAGTATGACCTATGATCAAGTATTATTACTTGGCTCCTAAGTCAATATACTCATATATAGATGACTATGTCATCGCCAATAGTGCTTGATAGATGCTAGAATGTATGTGCATGTTTGCCATGATTTCATTTGATATCTTATTGTGTGGGAATGTTGGTCTGCATATCTTTATCCATTTGAGGACATCCAATTGTTTCTATTTGGTTTTATTTTTTCTTTTGCCAATTGGATGGACAAGAATGCCTAGGACCCCTCTCTTGCTATCTATGCTTTCTCATCTCAAGTTCTATTCATGCTACATCACAAAACTTGAACAAGCACTTCTCGATCCCTCTGTGTGAGATGCACTTGGAGTTCCGTATCGACAAGGGCTGCATTCCAAACCTCCCTACAGTGCAACTCGGTGTGACCAACACAAAACTCTTGGCTCCACCGATTTCCCTAGGGTTGATATGTCTTTGCACCTCGGTACCACTGTTACCATAATCTCGGTCGCACCGAGTTTCCATGTCAATTGACAAGTGAAACTCGGTGGCACCGAATTTTTAGTAGCGGTGACACCGACAGTGATGGGTATATAATTCATGGACCCGACGCTTTGAAATCTAATCTTCAAACGTAATGCCCTCCTGACCCAAACTGCCGCACCTGGACCCCTGGTTATCGCCCTTGCTTCCCCGAGTGCCTCCACCGCTGGGATCCTCGCCGTCGACGGGAATCAGCTCCGCCACCGTCGCCATAGCGGATCTTCACCGAGTTAGGGTATGATCCGATCTCCCTTGTGCTCCATTGTCCGATTCATTGCGCATTGGGATAAGTTTATCGATAAGACACCATCTGCAACCCTCCTGCCCCACCAGAAGATCTTGTAGAATAGTGAATGAAGAAATTTTTAGGGTTAGCCATCCGCAGAACGGGTCTCGGTGAGACCGATTGGTTTCCTTCGGTGTCACCAAAGTGACTGCCAAGTCTCGATGAAGTAGACCATATGTCTTGGTGAATCCGAAATTTTTGCCTCGGTGCTACCAAATGTTGTTATGAAGAAAGCTAAAACTAAGGTTTTCTTTGTTCAAACTTAAAAAATTTTATGTGTTTTGTGATTCTCAACCTATCTACTCTTCTATACTCTTTTCACATGGTTAGAGATGTCAGACTCGGTGGACAGCCAGAATGATCTCAGAGAGCCCAATGTTGATGCAGACCCAGGCACTAGTCCTGATGGTAGCTCATCTTCTTATGATGATGTTCCTAGCTCACCAGACTTGCCCAAGGCAGCAACTAGAGCCAGAAGGAACCTAAACTCAGATGAAGAGGACTCAGATTTTGTGCCTGATGAGGTTCCTACCAAGGCAAAGCAGGACAAAGCCGAGAAGCCTGCCAAGAAGCCTGCCAATGAGGCTACCTCAACTAGAAAGGTAGTAAGGAAGACGTATGCCAGTTCAGAGGCTGTGAAAGCTCATGAGAGTGCTAGGGCTTCCATGTCTGTTGAGCACCCAAGGAAGTCCATGCCCAAGAAGGCAGGAGAGAAGAAAAGTAGGAAGAGAATCATACATGTTGTTGGAAGACCAACTTCAATGTATGAAGATCCAGCTGAGGCTGAGGCTGAGGGAGCTGAAGAGCTAGCTACCAAGGCTCCTCCTAAGAAGAAGAATAAGCTGCTTGCTGATGCTATGCCAATCCAAGCCCCATCCAGGAGCAAGCCAACTGCTCCCAAGAAATCCATTGCTCCAAAACCCAAGAGGTTTTCCGAAGACATTCCAGCTGCTGCCAAGAACAAAGGTTCTACCTCCAAAGAAGCTGAAGAGGAAGCATTGTCAGTGTTGATGAAGCTGAGGCCACACCTTCTTGATCATAATACCAACCATCCGCTTGCTGAGGGCATGAAGAAGAGGAAGGATTCTGGACTGAGAGAGTGGAGAGCCATAGATCCCTACTCTTAGAGGAGAAGGATAGTTGTAGACTACAGATTCTACACAAAGGAACAACAAGACTTTTATGAGACAATTCTGCTTGACAAGAGCCCTACAGTTAGTGATATGAGGTATGTTGACTGAAAGTACATCAAGGAGAACCAAGATTACTTTCCAAGTGTGCATGATAATTTCCAATGCATCGGCATTGATGAGTTTGTTGGAAGAGATTTCACTGCCTGGAATGACGAGATGATCATGCAATTCTACTCCACTGCACATTTCTATGGAGATGGTAGAATTTTATGGATGACTGGAGGCACTAGATATGAATCCACTGTTGAAGAGTGGGTTGCCATCTTAGGAGCCTCAAAGGTGCAAGAAGGTGATAGAGGCGAAGTTGTCCCTGTCTTTCGATGAGATGGTGGCTATCGTTTTTGGTGGAGTAGACTTTGACGATCCGACTACGAACGTGTGAGCCGTCGCGCCTTAGCAATCGCTAAACCAACTCTGAGAGGTTATTGACCACGCCGGAGCACGATCAACCTAACCACGAGGGTCTATTTCCTGCACGCAAACGAAGAACAAGCAAGAAACTAAGATTGCAATCTGGATATTGCGAATATAAGCGGAAAACTTTATTGATGAAGTGGGGTTCTGTGACGCCTTTGTCTGGTCGTGGAACACAAACGAAGAACGCGAAGTTGCTGCTATGGCAAACTTGTAATCTAAACAAAACCCAACCCTAACACGAAGCCCTAAGGGCTGTATATATGGGGGAATAGAAGGGAATTTCGTGGCCCCTTGGAGGAGGGGTCCGAAACCGACCCTAAGTCAGTTTCCCCATATATACGGACTCTAAAAACAGCCTATAATATGGTATTTCGAAATTACATGGGCCTGGCCCAAAAATAAGGTGGTGCAGCACCTATATTAGCCTATGGACGAATTTTATAAAGTGGCATCATGCATATTTCGTCCAAGGCTTCCCGCTCCCATTATGGTGGCTTCAATGTGCGAAAATCATCACTCGAAGCTCCATTGTTCTTCCCCGCACGCGCACCTTCTCCTCCATGCTTGATCCTGCTCCAATGGTCATCCTTCTTATCCATGCTAGGTCCTTCATTCATAAGTAAAACAAAAGTATCCAATTTAGGCAGCATCATATGTTCATGAATATTAGAAGGATTTCCAAGAAACGAAAGTACCTGGTAATTCAATTGACGTGCGCGAGCTCTAGTAATTGGTCCTGTATGTATAGCAGTCGGGGTGGGTGTAACATTAGTAGGGATGTCCTCATCCTCCTCCCCTTCTTGAACTGACGTCGTCCTCGACGGAAGCTCATCTTCCTCACCCAAATAAGGCTTCAAATCTGCAATGTTAAAAGTGGGGCTAACCCCAAACTCTGCAGGCAGCTCAAGTTTATATGCATTATCATTTACTTTCTCTAACACCTTAAAAGGACCATCAGCACGTGGCATTAGCTTTGACTTGCGCAAATCAGGAAATCTATCCTTACGCAAATGTAACCAAACAAGATCTCCAGGTGCAAAGACAACATGTTTTCTACCCTTATCTCCAGCAAGTTTGTATTTAGCATTCATACGCTCAATGTTTTCCTTAGTTAACTCATGAATCTTTAATATCAATTCAGCACGTTCTTTAGCATCAAAATTAACCTTCTCCGAAGACGGAAGAGGCAACAAATCAATAGGTGCACGAGGTAAGAAACCATACACAACTTCAAAAGGGCACATCTTAGTGGTAGAATGTAGCGAACGATTATAAGCAAATTCAATATGAGGCAAGCATTCTTCCCACATTTTCAGGTTATTCTTCAAAACAGCCCTAAGTGATGAGGACATCCCTACTAATGTTACACCCACCCCGACTGCTATACATACAGGACCAATTACTAGAGCTCGCGCACGTCAATTGAATTACCAGGTACTTTCGTTTCTTGGAAATCCTTCTAATATTCATGAACATATGATGCTGCCTAAATTAGATACTTTTGTTTTACTTATGAATGAAGGACCTATCATGGATAAGAAGGATGACCATTGGAGCGGGATCAAGCATGGAGGAGAAGGTGCGCGCGCGGGGAAGAACAATGGAGCTTCCAGTGATGATTTTCGCACATTGAAGCCACCATAATGGGAGTGGGAAGCTTTGGACGAAATATGCATGATGCCACTTTATAAAATTCGTCCATAGGCTAATATAGGTGCTGCGCCACCTTAATTTTGGGCCAGGCCCATGTAATTTCGAAATACCATATTATAGGCTGTTTTTAGAGTCCGTATGTATGGGGAAACTGACTTAGGGTCGGTTTCGGACCCCTCCTCCAAGGGGCCACGAAATTCCCTTCTATTCCCCCATATATACAGCCCTTAGGGCTTCGTTTTAGGTTTGGGTTTTGTTTAGAGTACAAGTTCGCCATAGCAGCAACTTCGCGTTCTTCGTTTGTGTTCCACGACCAGACAAAGGCGTCACAGAACCCCATTCATCAATAAAGCTTTCCTCTTATATTCGCAATATCCAGATTGCAATATTAGTTTCTTGCTTGTTCTTCGTTTGCGTGCAGGAAATAGACCCTCGTGGTCAGGTTGATCGTGCTCCGGCGTGGTCAATAACCTCTCAGAGTTGGTTTAGCGATTGCTAAGGCGCGACGTCTCACACGTTCGTAGTCGGATCGTCAAAGTCTACTCCACCAAAAACGATAGCCACCATCTCATCGAAAGACAGGGACAACTTCGCCTCTATCAAGTGGTATCAGATTTCCAGGTTGCTCGGTGAGATTTTACCAGTTTTCGTAGTTTAGATCGCATCTTTTCTTCATACCTTTAGTCCACGAAAAAGCCACAAAAAAAATTAGGGTTAGATCATCATATCCGAACCAATCTGTGCCTTTGCATAGTCTTTTCAGTATTTTGCTTTGTTGAATTTGCGGTTACATCGTCGTGTCGAGTTGCTGGTCTTAGTGCCTAGTTCTTTAGAGTTTCGAGTTCTATTCACAAGTTGTCACGCCGCCAACGCATCGTCTTCATAGTCGCCATATACCACCACCATCATCCCCGCTGCCAGTTATCCATTGGTGTCCATATATACCAACACCAATCTGAGTCCAGCTCGTTTTAAATTTAGTTTCGAGATCTTTTTGATTTCGGATTCGCGTTTTGCTACCTGTGTAGGTGTCGGAAAAAAAAAGAAAAAAAAAGAAAAAAAAAGAGTCTGGCACGCTTTGCAGAGCACGTTTTGGCCCAAAAAAATTTCGGCCGAAAATATTTTTTCCCTATCTTGATTTTAGGTTCTCCGGAGCATTTTGAGACACTTGCTATCATAGTGAGTTTTGTCGAAATTTTTTTGGTCGTCGCAGCCCCCGCATCGCTCCAGAGAAAAAAAATTCAAATTTTTTTTTCGTGTCTATCCTGCTTATACGACTTGGGAAGGGTTTTGAGACACTCGCAATTATAGTGTTTTTCTGAGCAAAAAAAAAAAAGAGGCGCAAAAAAAAAAAACGAAAAAAAAACAAAGTGTGCTCTTCCCTTGATTACGTGTATCGTCGTGCTTTTGTTGGTGTTTTAGGCTCGCGTCTCTAGCACGGTCTAGCCTAGGACCAGCACAGTACCGTCGTTGAGCGTTTATTCAACCTTGCATCTCTGAATTGATTATTGCTGACCTTTTTTGCTACCATATTATAAGCCATCCCAGCTCCCCATACTTCTACGCCGTGTGCTTGACACCACCTGGCAATCGCTCTATCCAAGCTTTGAGAGTTTTGGCCACAACGGTTGCCGATCACCGCCTGCTACTGGGTAAGAACTGGTAAGAAATTGAGATTCGCTTAAAGGATTTGTGCCACACCACCACCACCACCACGTCCCAGTAGTCTGTATTGTGTGTTTCCTATTGTGTGTTTCCTATTTCTGCTAACCATGCCAGGATCACACGATGACGAGATCGACTGGGAGAGCATGACCAACAAAGCGCTCTATGATAAATTTCAGCAAATGATGGCTGAGCAGGTACAAGACTTCGTGAACAACTTTGGAGTGGCCATGGAGAAGCTAGATGGTTTGGAGAAGACATTCGACACCAAGATGGACGCCAAGTTCAATGAGGTGCTTGCCCGTCTACCTCCACCAGCGGCAGCTCCTCTTCCTTTTGAACGACGAGCGCGACGTGTGCCTCTCGGCCACGCCCAACATCCTGGTACTGTTGATACTGCTGCTACTTCGGTGGCTCGTGCGGCTACTGTCGTTGAGCAGGTTGAAGATTATGATGGTGATTTCGATGATGAGGGAGAGGTTGCTCCAGATCCGCCCCAGGGGCAACCACCACCATACGCACCAGGTCGACCACATGGCTACAACCGTAACGGTAGGGCTGCACCACCCCCGCAGGTACGGGATCATGACCATCTCCCTAAACTTAAATTGAATATTCCGACGTTTGAGGGTAGATATGTTCCTGATATATATCTTACATGGGAGTTAGAAACAGAACAACGTTTTACATGCTTACAATTTCCCGAGGATAGACGTGTTGCCGCTGCTGTTTGTTCATTCACTAGTTTTGCTTGTGTTTGGTGGTCAGAACATTGTAGAATACACCATGCTAATATTCCAACTACTTGGGCTGCTTTGAAAACTGCTATGCGTAATCGTTGGGTGCCACCTTATTATCAACGTGAGTTGCTTCAAAATTTGCAGCGTTTAAGACAAGGAAAAAATTCTGTAGAAGAATATTATCAGGAATTACAAACTGGTATGATTAGATGTGGTATTGTTGAGGAGAATGAAGCTATGCTTGCACGTTTTATGGGTGGATTGAATAGAGAGATTCAGACTATTCTGGAGTATAAGGAGTATAACACTATCACTCGTTTATTTCATCTTGCTTGCAAAGCTGAACGTGAAGTGCAGGATCGACAGGCAATGGCGAGAACTACTTTTTCTGCAGGTCGCACTTCATCATGGACGCCACGTACCTCCTCTACTTCCACACGTCCTGCTGCAACACCACCTACTTCAACCTCCAACTCCAACCGCGATACCAGGAAACAGGCTCCTCCTCCACCCTCTACCAAGAGCACACCTTCTGGGCCTGCACCGAGCTCTTTTTCATCTATTGCATCCACAGGGCAAACACATGAGGTTATATGCCGTCGTTGCAAGGGTGGAGGTCACTTTGCGAGAGAATGCCCTTCCAAGCGTGTCATGATTGTTACTGAGGATGGTGGATATGCGTCTGCTAGTGATTATGATGAGGAGACTTTGGCTCTCATTGCAAGTGAAGAACACAATGGCGACGATGCAGAACCAGAAACACACTACATGGCTGCTGATTACGCTGACAGGTATGAAAGTTTAGTTGCTCAACGTGTTCTCAGTGTGCAGGTTACACAGGCTGAGCAAAATCAGAGGCACAACTTGTTCCACACAAAGGGAGTTGTGAAGGAGCGTTCTATTCGCATCATCATCGATGGAGGGAGTTGCAATAACTTGGCTAGCATGGAGATGGTGGAGAAGCTGTCTCTAACCACCAGACCACATCCTCATCCTTATTACATCCAATGGTTCAACAATAGTGGCAAGGTTAAGGTAACACGTACTGTTCGTGTGCATTTTAGCATTGCTACATATTCTGATTATGTGGATTGTGATGTGGTACCCATGCAAGCATGTTCTGTTTTACTTGGTAGACCATGGCAGTTTGATAAAAATTCTGTACACCATGGTAGGACAAATCAGTATACTCTTGTTCATAAGGATCATAATATCACGTTGCTTCCTATGTCTCCCGAACATATTATGAAAGATGACATTGCTAGAGCTAGTAAAGCAAAACAGGAGAAAAATAAGAGTGAAAATCAGATTTTCGCACAGGAATTTGAGCAACACCATAAGCATAATAAACCATCATCTACTGTTGCATCCGAAATAAAATTGCAGAGTGGATGTTTACTTGCTACTAAATCTGATATTAATGATTTGGATGTTGCTACATCTGTTTGCTATGCTTTTGTATGCAAAGAGGTATTATTTTCATTCGAGGACATGCCTCCCTCTTTGCCTCCTGCTGTCATTAACATTTTGCAGGAGTTCGCTGACGTCTTTCCACAAGACGTGCCACCGGGATTACCGCCTATTCGTGGGATTGAGCATCAGATTGACTTAATTCCCGGTGCATCCCTACACAACCGTGCGCCCTACCGTACCAATCCAGAGGAGACAAAGGAGATTATGCGTCAAGTACAAGAGCTGCTTGACAAAGGTTATATACGTGAATCCCTTAGTCCTTGTGCTGTTCCTATTATTCTAGTGCCTAAAAAGGATGGTACATCGCGCATGTGTGTGGATTGTAGAGGCATTAATAATATTACTATTCGTTATCGTCATCCTATTCCTAGACTAGATGATATGCTTGATGAATTAAGTGGCTCTACAATTTTCTCCAAAGTTGATTTGCGTAGTGGATACCATCAAATTCGTATGAAATTGGGAGATGAATGGAAAACAGCATTTAAAACTAAGTTTGGATTATATGAGTGGCTAGTCATGCCTTTTGGGTTAACTAATGCACCTAGCACTTTCATGAGATTAATGAACGAGGTTTTACGTGCTTTCATTGGACGATTTGTGGTAGTCTATTTTGATGATATATTGATTTTTAGTAGATCTTTGGAGGAACATTTGGAACATTTACGTGCTGTTTTTACTGCGCTCCGTGATGCCCGTTTGTTTGGTAACCTTGGGAAGTGCACCTTTTGCACCGACCGAGTATCTTTTCTTGGCTATGTTATTACTCCACAGGGAATTAAAGTTGATAAAGCCAAGATTGCAGCTATTGAGAGTTGGCCGCAGCCCAAAACGGTCACACAAGTAAGGAGTTTTCTTGGCCTCGCTGGTTTCTATAGGCGTTTTGTCAGAGATTTCAGCACCATTGCTGCGCCTCTCAATGAGCTTACAAAGAAGGACGTGCCTTTTTCTTGGGGTACCGCACAGGAAGAAGCCTTCACGGTCTTGAAAGATAAGTTAACACATGCTCCTTTACTCCAACTTCCTGATTTTAATAAGACTTTCGAGCTTGAATGTGATGCTAGTGGTATTGGGTTAGGAGGTGTGTTATTACAAGATGGTAAACCTGTTGCGTACTTTTCTGAAAAATTAAGTGGGCCTAGTCTGAATTATTCTACTTATGATAAGGAATTATATGCTCTTGTTCGGACTTTGGAAACATGGCAACATTATTTATGGCCCAAAGAATTTGTTATACATTCTGATCATGAATCTTTGAAACATATTAAAAGTCAAGCAAAACTGAACCGTAGACATGCTAAATGGGTTGAATTCATTGAGACTTTCCCTTATGTCATTAAACACAAGAAGGGTAAAGACAATGTTATTGCTGATGCTTTGTCTCGTCGTTATACTATGCTTTCACAACTTGACTTTAAAATATTTGGTTTGGAGACCATCAAAGATCAATATGTGCATGATGCTGAATTTAGAGACGTGTTGCAGAATTGTAAAGAAGGGAGAACATGGAACAAGTTCGTTATTAATGATGGATTTGTGTTCCGTGCTAACAAGCTATGCATTCCAGCTAGCTCCATTCGTCTTTTGTTGTTACAGGAGGCGCACGGAGGAGGATTAATGGGACACTTTGGCGTGAAGAAGACGGAGGACGTACTTTCTACACATTTCTTTTGGCCAAAGATGAGACAGGATGTTGAGCGTTTTGTTGCTCGCTGCACTACATGTCAAAAAGCTAAGTCACGACTCAATGCTCATGGTTTATATATGCCTTTGCCTGTACCTAGTGTTCCTTGGGAGGATATATCTATGGACTTTGTTTTAGGTTTACCTCGAACAAAGAAGGGGAGGGATAGCATATTTGTTGTCGTGGATAGATTTTCCAAAATGGCACACTTTATACCATGTAATAAAAGTGATGCTGCTGCTCATGTTGCTGATTTATTCTTTCGTGAAATTATTCGATTGCATGGTGTACCAAATACAATTGTTTCAGATCGTGATGCTAAATTTCTTAGCCATTTTTGGAGATGTTTATGGGCTAAGTTGGGGACTAAACTACTTTTTAGTACTACATGTCATCCCCAAACTGATGGACAAACTGAAGTAGTCAATAGATCATTGTCTACTATGCTTAGGGCTGTTTTGAAGAATAACCTGAAAATGTGGGAAGAATGCTTGCCTCATATTGAATTTGCTTATAATCGTTCGCTACATTCTACCACTAAGATGTGCCCTTTTCAAGTTGTGTATGGTTTCTTACCTCGTGCACCTATTGATTTGTTGCCTCTTCCATCTTCGGAGAAGGTTAATTTTGATGCTAAAGAACGTGCTGAATTGATATTAAAGATGCATGAGTTAACGAAGGAAAACATTGAGTGTATGAATGCTAAATACAAACTTGCTGGAGATAAGGGTAGAAAACATGTTGTCTTTGCACCTGGTGATCTTGTTTGGTTACATTTGCGTAAGGATAGATTTCCTGATTTGCGCAAGTCAAAGCTAATGGCCCGTGCTGATGGTCCTTTTAAGGTGTTAGAGAAAATAAATGATAATGCATATAAACTTGAGCTGCCTGCAGAGTTTGGGGTTAGCCCCACTTTTAACATTGCAGATTTGAAGCCTTATTTGGGTGAGGAAGATGAGCTTCTGTCGAGGACGACTTCAATTCAAGAAGGGGAGGATGATGAGGACATCCCTACTAATGTTACACCCACCCCGACTGCTATACATACAGGACCAATTACTAGAGCTCGCGCACGTCAATTGAGTTACCAGGTACTTTCGTTTCTTGGAAATCCTTCTAATATTCATGAACATATGATGCTGCCTAAATTAGATACTTTTGTTTTACTTATGAATGAAGGACCTATCATGGATAAGAAGGATGACCATTGGAGCGGGATCAAGCATGGAGGAGAAGGTGCGCGCGCGGGGAAGAACAATGGAGCTTCCAGTGATGATTTCCGCACATTGAAGCCACCATAATGGGAGTGGGAAGCTTTGGACGAAATATGCATGATGCCACTTTATAAAATTCGTCCATAGGCTAATATAGGTGCTGCGCCAACTTAAGTTTGGGCCAGGCCCATGTAATTTCGAAATACCATATTATAGGCTGTTTTTAGAGTCCGTATGTATGGGGAAACTGACTTAGGGTCGGTTTCGGACCCCTCCTCCAAGGGGCCACGAAATTCCCTTCTATTCCCCCATATATACAGCCCTTAGGGCTTCGTTTTAGGTTTGGGTTTTGTTTAGAGTACAAGTTCGCCATAGCAGCAACTTCGCGTTCTTCGTTTGTGTTCCACGACCAGACAAAGGCGTCACAGAACCCCACTTCATCAATAAAGCTTTCCTCTTATATTCGCAATATCCAGATTGCAATCTTAGTTTCTTGCTTGTTCTTCGTTTGCGTGCAAGAAATAGACCCTCGTGGTCAGGTTGATCGTGCTCCGGCATGGTCAATAACCTCTCAGAGTTGGTTTAGCGATTGCTAAGGCGCGACGTCTCACACGTTCGTAGTCGGATCGTCAAAATCTACTCCACCAAAAACGATAGCCACCATCTCATCGAAAGACAGGGACAACTTCGCCTCTATCACCAATTTAGGCAGCATCATATGTTCATGAATATTAGAAGGATTTCCAAGAAACGAAAGTACCTGGTAATTCAATTGACGTGCGCGAGCTCTAGTAATTGGTCCTGTATGTATAGCAGTCGGGGTGGCTGTAACATTAGTAGGGATGTCCTCTTGGAGTGGCCATGTAGAAGACATTCGACGCCAAGATGGACGCCAAGTTCAATGAGGTGCTTGCCCGTCTACCTCCACCAGCTGCAGTTCCTATTCCTTTCGAACGACGAGCGCGACGTGTGCCTCTCGGCCACGCCCAACATCCTGGTACTGTTGATACTGCTGCTACTTCGGTGGCTCGTGCGGCTACTGTCGTTGAGCAGGTTGAAGATTATGATGGTGATTTCGATGATGAGGGAGAGGTTGCTCCAGATCCGCCCCAGGGGCAACCCCCACCATACGCACCAGGTCGACCACATGGCTACAACCGTAACGGTAGGGCTGCACCACCCCCGCAGGTACGGGATCATGACCATCTCCCTAAACTTAAATTGAATATTTCGACGTTTGAGGGTAGATATGTTCCTGATATATATCTTACATGGGAGTTAGAAACAGAACAACGTTTTACATGCTTACAATTTCCAGAGGATCGACGTGTTGCTGCTGCTGTTTGTTCATTCACTAGTTTTGCTTGTGTTTGGTGGTCAGAACATTGTAGAATACACCCTGATAATATTCCAACTACTTGGGCTGCTTTGAAAACTGCTATGCGAAATCGTTGGGTGCCACCTTATTATCAACGTGAATTGCTTCAAAATTTGCAGCGTTTAAGACAAGGAAAAAATTCTGTAGAAGAATATTATCAGGAATTACAAACTGGTATGATTAGATGTGGTATTGTTGAGGAGAATGAAGCTATGCTTGCACGTTTTATGGGTGGATTAAATCGAGAGATTCAGACTATTCTAGAGTATAAGGAGTATAACACTATCACTCGTTTATTTCATCTTGCTTGCAAAGCTGAACGTGAAGTGCAGGATCGACAGGCAATGGCGAGAACTACTAATTTTGCAGGCCGTACTTCATCATGGACGCCACGTACCTCCTCTACTTCCGCACGTCCTGCTGCAACACCACCTCCTTCAACCTCCAACTCTAATCGCGATACCAGGAAACATGGTCCTACTGCACCCTCTGCGAAGAGCACACCTTCTGGGCCTGCACAAAGTTCTTCTTCATCTATTGCATCCACAGGGCAAACACATGAGGTTATATGTCGTCGTTGCAAGGGTGGAGGTCACTATGCGAGAGAATGCCCTTCCAAGCGTGTAATGATTGTTACTGAGGATGGTGGATATGCGTCCGCTAGTGATTATGATGAGGAGACTTTGGCACTTATTGCCAGTGACGAACAGGGTGGCAAGGATGCAGAACCAGAAACACAATACATGGCTGCTGATTACGCTGACAGGTATGAAAGTTTAGTTGCTCAACGTGTTCTCAGTGTGCAGGTTACACACGCTGAGCAAAATCAGAGGCACAACTTGTTCCACACAAAGGGAGTTGTGAAAGAGCGTTCTGTTCGCATCATCATCGATGGAGGGAGTTGCAATAACTTGGCTAGCATGGAGATGGTGGAGAAGCTGTCTCTAACCACCAGACCACATCCTCATCCTTATTACATCCAATGGTTCAACAATAGTGGCAAGGTTAAGGTAACACGTACTGTTTGTGTGCATTTTAGCATTGCTACATATTCTGATTATGTGAATTGTGATGTGGTACCCATGCAAGCATGTTCTGTTTTACTTGGTAGACCATGGCAGTTTGATAAAAATTCTGTACACCATGGTAGGACAAATTAGTATACTCTTGTTCATAAGGATCATAATATCACTTTGCTTCCTATGTCTCCCGAACATATTATGAAAGATGACATTGCTAGAGCTAGTAAAGCAAAACAGGAGAAAAATAAGAGTGAAAATCAGATTGTAGCACAGGAATTTGAGCAACACCATAAGCATAATAAACCATCATCTACTGTTGCATCCGAAATAAAATTGAAGAGTGGATGTTTACTTGCTACTAAATCTGATTTGGATGTTGCTACATATGTTTGCTATGCTTTTGTATGTAAAGAGGTATTATTTTCATTCGAGGACATGCCTCCCTCTTTGCCTCCTGCTGTCATTAACATTTTGCAGGAGTTCGCTGATGTCTTTCCACAAGACGTGCCATCGGGATTACCGCCTATTCGCGGGATTGAGCATCAGATTGACTTAATTCCCGGTGCATCCCTACCCAACCGTGCGCCCTACCGTACCAATCCAGAGGAGACAAAGGAGATTATGCGTCAAGTACAGGAGCTGCTTGACAAAGGTTATATACGTGAATCCCTTAGTCCTTGTGTTGTTCCTATTATTCTAGTGCCTAAAAAGGATGGTACATCGCGCATGTGTGTGGATTGTAGAGGCATTAATAATATTACTATTCGTTATCGTCATCCTATTCCTAGACTAGATGATATGCTTGATGAATTAAGTGGCTCTACAATTTTCTCCAAAGTTGATTTGCGTAGTGGATACCATCAAATTCGTATGAAATTGGGCGATGAATGGAAAACAACATTTAAAACTAAGTTTGGATTATATGAGTGGCTAGTCATGCCTTTTGGGTTAACTAATGCACCTAGCACTTTCATGAGATTAATGAACGAGGTTTTACGTGCTTTCATTGGACGATTTGTGGTAGTCTATTTTGATGATATATTGATTTTTAGTAGATCTTTGGAGGAACATTTGGAACATTTACGTGCTGTTTTTACTGCGCTACGTGATGCACGTTTGTTTGGTAACCTTGGGAAGTGCACCTTTTCCACCGACCGAGTATCTTTTCTTGGCTATGTTGTTACTCCACAGGGAATTGAAGTTGATACAGCCAAGATTGAAGCTATTGAGAGTTGGCCGCAGCCCAAAACGGTCACACAAGTAAGGAGTTTTCTTGGCCTCGCTGGTTTCTATAGGCGTTTTGTGAGAGATTTCAGCACCATTGCTGCGCCTCTCAATGAGCTTACAAAGAAGGACGTGCCTTTTTGTTGGGGTACCGCACAGGAAGAAGCCTTCATGGTCTTGAAAGATAAGTTAACACATGCTCCTTTACTCCAACTTCCTGATTTTAATAAGACTTTCGAGCTTGAATGTGATGCTAGTGGAATTGTGTTAGGAGGTGTGTTACTACAAGATGGTAAACCTGTTGCGTACTTTTCTGAAAAATTAAGTGGGCCTAGTCTGAATTATTCTACTTATGATAAGGAATTATATGCTCTTGTTCGGACTTTGGAAACATGGCAACATTATTTATGGCCCAAAGAATTTGTTATACATTCTGATCATGAATCTTTGAAACATATTAAAAGTCAAGCAAAACTGAACCGTAGACATGCTAAATGGGTTGAATTCATTGAGACTTTCCCTTATGTCATTAAACACAAGAAGGGTAAAGATAATGTTATTGCTGATGCTTTGTCTCGTCGTTATACTATGCTTTCACAACTTGACTTTAAAATATTTGGTTTGGAGACCATCAAAGATCAATATGTGCATGATGCTGAATTTAGAGACGTGTTGCAGAATTGTAAAGAAGGGAGAACATGGAACAAGTTCGTTATTAATAATGGATTTGTGTTTCGTGCTAACAAGCTATGCATTCCAGCTAGCTCCGTTCGTCTTTTGTTGTTACAGGAGGCACACGGAGGAGGATTAATGGGACACTTTGGCGTGAAGAAGACGGAGGACGTACTTGCTACACATTTCTTTTGGCCAAAGATGAGACGGGATGTTGAGCGTTTTGTTGCTCGCTGCACTACATGTCAAAAAGCTAAGTCACGACTCAATCCTCATGGTTTATATATGCCTTTACCTGTACCTAGTGTTCCTTGGGAGGATATATCTATGGATTTTGTTTTAGGTTTACCTCGAACAAAGAAGGGGAGGGATAGCATATTTGTTGTCGTGGATAGATTTTCTAAAATGGCACACTTTATACCATGTCATAAAAGTGATGATGATGCTCATGTTGCTGATTTGTTCTTTCGTGAAATTATTCGGTTGCATGGTGTGCCAAATACAATTGTTTCCGATCGTGATGCTAAATTTCTTAGCCACTTTTGGAGATGTTTATGGGCTAAGTTGGGGACTAAACTGCTTTTTAGTACTACATGTCACCCCCAAACTGATGGCCAAACTGAAGTAGTCAATAGATCATTGTCTACTATGCTTAGGGCTGTTTTGAAGAATAACCTGAAAATGTGGGAAGAATGCTTGCCTCATATTGAATTTGCTTATAATCGTTCGCTACATTCTACCACTAAGATGTGCCCTTTTGAAGTTGTGTATGGTTTCTTACCTCGTGCACCTATTGATTTGTTGCCTCTTCCGTCTTTGGAGAAGGTTAATTTTGATGCTAAAGAACGTGCTGAATTGATATTAAAGATTCATGAGTTAACTAAGGAAAACATTGAGCGTATGAATGCTAAATACAAACTTGCTGGAGATAAGGGTAGAAAACATGTTGTCTTTGCACCTGGAGATCTTGTTTGGTTACATTTGCGTAAGGATAGATTTCCTGATTTGCGCAAGTCAAAGCTAATGCCACGTGCTGATGGTCCTTTTAAGGTATTAGAGAAAATAAATGATAATGCATATAAACTTGAGCTGCCTGGAGAGTTTGGGGTTAGCCCCACTTTTAACATTGCAGATTTGAAGCCTTATTTGGGTGAGGAAGATGAGCTTCCGTCGAGGACGACGTCAGTTCAAGAAGGGGAGGATGATGAGGACATCCCTACTAATGTTACACCCACCCCGACTGCTATACATACAGGACCAATTACTAGAGCTCGCGCACGTCAATTGAATTACCAGGTACTTTCGTTTCTTGGAAATCCTTCTAATATTCATGAACATATGATGCTGCCTAAATTGGATACTTTTGTTTTACTTATGAATGAAGGACCTAGCATGGATAAGAAGGATGACCATTGGAGCGGGATCAAGCATGGAGGAGAAGGTGCGCGTGCGGGGAAGAACAATGGAGCTTCCAGTGATGATTTTCGCACATTGAAGCCACCATAATGGGAGCGGGAAGCCTTGGACGAAATATGCATGATGCCACTTTATAAAATTCGTCCATAGGCTAATATAGGTGCTGCGCCACCTTATTTTTGGGCCAGGCCCATGTAATTTCGAAATACCATATTATAGGCTGTTTTTAGATTCCGTATATATGGGGAAACGGACTTAGGGTCGGTTTCGGACCCCTCCTCCAAGGGGCCACGAAATTCCCTTCTATTCCCCCATATATACAGCCCTTAGGGCTTCGTTTTAGGGTTGGGTTTTGTTTAGATTACAAGTTTGCCATAGCAGCAACTTCGCGTTCTTCGTTTGTGTTCCACGACCAGACAAAGACGTCACAGAACCCCACTTCATCAATAAAGTTTTCCTCTTATATTCGCAATATCCAGATTGCAATCTTAGTTTCTTGCTTGTTCTTCGTTTGCGTGCAGGAAATAGACCCTCGTGGTCAGGTTGATCGTGCTCCGGCGTGGTCAATAACCTCTCAGAGTTGGTTTAGCGATTGCTAAGGCACGACGGCTCACACGTTCGTAGTCGGATCGTCAAAGTCTACTCCACCAAAAACGATAGCCACCATCTTATCGAAAGACAGGGACAACTTCGCCTCTATCACTAGGGTGGCTTCTGGTCTTCTGGCATCAACTGGAAGCGAGGTCTTCCGAGTGATAGGTGACTGTCGAGTGGAGGGAGAAGCTTCCGATTGGATTGACTATCGAGTGACTTGAGCACCATGGTGAATCCATTCGGAATCTCTCTTGTAATCTTCAAGTCCTCCAATATAGTGTCCTTAGGTAGGGTATGTAGGTCAGGCCCAGGACCCTACCCTAGGTACATATCCTCGTCATTAGCCCCCGAAGGGATCGGGGTTCAAGTGAGAAAGGGGATCCATGGCAGTTCTGACAAGGCACCAAACTTCCGAATGTACTTCGGGGCTTCAATGAAATAGGCATCGATTGAAATCTTTGTCATTCGCCCGGATCGATTATGCCTTGAAAGTGTCCGAATGAATTCTAAGCATCAATTATGTTCTGAATGACTTGACGGGATCCTCGGATGTGACGGCTCGCTCTGCCAGGCCTGGATTTCGTGGGACTCGAAAATTCGGGAGGCACGCGCCTTGCAAAGATGATGCCACGTCTGGGGCAAGTGGGAGCATGATGCCTCGATTTACGCACCGCCCATTTCGCCACATACTGCGTGATGTTTGCGATTGAGACACACAGAGATTTAGCGGGCCCACAAAGTTAGTGAGACACTCGACAGTGTATAAGATCCCACAGTGTTGTGGTGTGCATAGTATTCTTCCCCAAATCTTCTCTCTTCCTCTGTCTCCCCTGCTATAAGTGCACCGCTCAACTCCGCCATGACGACGAAGGACAAGACCGAAAAGCTAGAGCGCGCCAACAAGGGAATCGCGAAGGGCAAGGCCAAGAAGTCTTCCATCACGCGGTTCACCGCGTCGGCAGGGTGGATCCAGGTGGATTTCCTGCCGTCGACGGTCACGGCTACGGACGTCGAGAACCTCGTCGTCGACATGCTCGTGGCTGAAGGCTCGTGGAGGCTGTCGGAGGGGGAAATCGAGTTGGAGCCGCGCGAGGGGGAGCGGGTTCTTCTCCTCACCCACGTCGAGAGAGGTTTCTCCATGCCCCACATCCTTTCTTCCGAGGGTTTATGAATTTCTTCGGAGCCCAACTCCATTATTTTCTTCCGAATGCAATTTCTTATCTTGTTGCTTTCATCACTATGTGTGAATGTTTCTTGGGCTGTCCCCCCATTGGGGCTTCTTCAAGAATATCTTCACCATTAGATCTCAATCGGTTAAAATGGCTAACGTTGAGGATGATAAGACCCATGTGGTGGCTTGGGGATCCAAAAGAGGGATAGGAGTGCATTTCCATCCATGACCTTTCTAGACTCAATTAGGGGTTGGCAGTCGACTTGGTTCTACTGCAAAGATGTAGAATCTCCCGACATATCGACTGGTCTTTCCCCTTTCACGTTAGATTGACCCACTGTTCTCAAATCCTTGTCAGTGTTAGAAGGGGAGAAAGTCCACGTGTGGTTCTTAGTGGATGCCATAGTGGCCATTGTTTGTAGCGGAGTGACTGGCATGGACCTTTTGGAGACATTCCTCAGTCGACGGATCCAACCCCTCCAAGCAAGGGACCATGCTATGTGGCATTACTCAGGACTCGAGGATATGACTCGGACGCACCAAGAGGAAGTCCCAGAGAAAACTATCGACGAATGGATTGGGAGCAACACTGGAGCCTGTGACAATCCCTTGGGAGCCAAGAGGATCAAGCCTTACTCTGCTGAGAATCCACCAAAGAATCTAGTAAATTATATCTTTGTCGACTGTCGTACTATTCTATCGAGTGGCTGAATCATCGGTCGACTGACTTTGTTATGTGAATCTTGTAGGAGTGGATGAACATGTACTCACCCGTGCCAAATGGGAATCAGCGCGAAGACAGAGGGGAGAGGGAGGGTGGCAGCATGGATTTCGATTATGCCGACGACAATGAGGATGAGTACGAGGGCTCGGACGAGGACGAAGAAGAAGTCGAGTCCTCTCCATGCACTAAGCATCGCTCCAACCAGCATCAAGATCCCGCGACTGCCTCAAACAGGACCTTGGCATCGAGGGACAAGAACTTGAAGCGGGATTGACCCTCGCCAATTGAGACAAGTGAACGGGCCGCAAAGCAGCCCAAGTCCGACGTGCCAAAGCCTCGGAAAGCTTTGCCCCACATGAAAATTGTTGTACCCATTGTCTCAATGTAAGTGTTTGTTTTCTTCTTTCGCTATTGTATAGGACTTCAAATTCTTTCTAACCGAGTGGAATTTGGTCTACTAGAGCCGCTACCTCAGTAATGTCGCCTCCAAGGGACGGAGAGGAGCAAATGGATGTGGCTACTGCCGACGCGGACACTTCCCAACGAGGTATAATAAATCTTCACTCACCTCTGTTTAGTGAAAATAATTTTCCGATTGAATAAGCTAATGCTGTCGATTGGTGTTTTCAGGAATCATTCAACTGGAGGACAATGAAGAGCTACCTCGGGGTACAGAGGGTGAAGGTGTGACCTCAGGCGCCCCGCGCGTACGCGCCCGAAGAACGTCATCGGCGCAAACGCCTCAAAGGTCGACTGCTGCATCGTCCCAAGGGATAGGTGACTCATCCCGAGCCAGAACCGAGCTCGCGGCTCCGTTGTCGAGTGCCCCACCAGCTGCTTCAACCATTGTGGCCACCTCAGCTACTCCAGCCGCAGCATCAATTCAGTCGGCGACTGTTTTTCCTCTCCACCACATCCCGGAACACCAAACTGGAGCTGCCAAGGAGGCCATGATCCAAGCGGAGCAGATGATGTTGCGCACAAAGGAAGCATACGAAGCCAGCAAGCTAGCTTATGATGCCAGCACAGCGCTTCGCACCAACGTTCGAGTAAGTGCGATTGTAAGTGCATTTCCAATTGAATTCTTGTCTTTCTTAATTGTACACCCACTGGGTGTTTTCCTTTCGTAGAATACTTGTATGTTGTCCTCTTGAATATATCAGGTCTTAGTCGAGTGGGTTTTGGTCCAGTGGGGGCAGGCTGAGTGCACCCACTGGGTGTAGTCTCCAAGACCGCTGTCGAATCGTGATGACATCGGCTGGGGTCTTAGAATTGTTTTGGTAACCGCTTGACGGATCGAGTGATAGAAGGTCGAGTGGGGGCACGCTGAGTGCACCCACTAGGTGTAGTCCCCGAGACTACCATCTAGTGCTTGCACTAGCGGGGGTCTTAATAGAGACGATATCCACATGCATTTCTTTTTTATTTTCTTGCGACTCGACAGATCGAGTGTTAGCAGATCCAGTGGGGGCATGCTGAGTGCACCCACTGGGTGTAGTCCCCCAGGCCGCCGTTGAGCGCTTGCATTGGCGGGTGTGTGATAGAGACCATTTTATCCTCGGAAAGGAGAGGCCTTGTCGAGTGATTTCACAACCAGTGGGGGCACGCTGAGTGCACCCACAGGGTGTATTCCCCGAGACTACAGTTGATCGTTGACAATGAGCAGTAGTCTTATGAACTTGAACTCAGGGTCCTTTGTCGTACGCGGAGTACACTTGCCACTCGACGTGTAGAGTGAACTCTTTTCTTTAGTGTTACCACTCCGAAGCTACCTTGCAGGGACATAATTTCCATTAACCATGATATGACGCTATTTCAGGAGTGTGGGGTGTGGCGGCGGGCCGCCATCCAGCCGACTGTTCTTGATCCTTTCCACTCGGAAGTGGAGAAATTTTCATGTCGACCGAACTATTTTTTTGTTGATTTCATAGAGCTTGCGAACTTGGCACCCATTACAAGGACTTGGAGAAGGAAAGAAACCAGGCTGCAATTGGATCTAGAGGTCTCTAAGAACAACCTGGAACGTGCTCAGACTGAGTTGAAGACCCTGGGAGGTAATCTTTGTCGACCTAATGCGCTCTTACTTTCACCTTCCATCCTTTGAACCGATTGCTCTCACTCGAACAAATGTGCATGATGAAAGTCGTCGACTCCAAGCGCGACTCAACAATGCCATTTCTTTAGATACCACAAAGAAAACACTGGAGGACAAGGACAAGGCGCTCTTTGATGCTCAAAAGATGGCGAGGGATAAAACTGAAGCCGCCGAGAAGAAGCTTGCCATAGCCAAGAAGATAGAGGAGGAAAACTCCAAGCTAAAACTGGAAGGGAGTGAAATTATCAAGAAGACCAAACAGCTGACCAGGAGGAGCAATGGTTTAGAGAAGCACTTGGGAGATTTCGCGAAGAAGATGTTCATCATGCTCCACGGTAACTTCCCTTGTCGAGTGACTTTTCCGTAATTCCCATAGGCTAGTAATGTAACCATCTTTCTATTCCTTCCTCCATATAGAATTCTGCCAGGACTTCAAAAAAGAGATCGAAGAGATTGAGCCCAATCTGGATCCCACTAAGTCGCCCGTTGGAGATGCTTTGGCCATGAACATGTTCTGTCTCAACATCCGTCTCCAGGGTGTTCAAGCATACATCATTGGACTGAAGGCTGCGTTGGAGAAGATTGACCAGGAACTATGGCCTGAAGACACCCTCGAGAATGACCTTGCATCCATGATGACTCGCCTCAATGAGATCCCCAATTAAGTGCAAGCTTGGAAGAAATCAGCTGCTCGCTGTGGAGCCAACGTGGTGCTCTCTCTCGTCATAGTCCATTACAAGGAGGCGAGAGAGGACAAGTTGAAGGACCTCTGAATGATAAACACGAAGAAACTTCAGTTTGAAGACTTCATGGAGACCTTCATCGATGAAACCACTTGGATCGCATACGGGATCGATTTGGACACTTTCGTCGAGCCAACAAGTCCGTCTGGTGCATGAAAAACTTTATTTGCAACGAAAACTTTATTCGCCTCGGAATGCCGAGTGGAAACGTAATGGTCGTAAAACTTCATTCAGGCCTTAAGCCTGAGTACCTTTGCTTGCGCGCATAACTTTTATTCGCGCTAGAACCTTTGGATTTATCTGCATTTTGCTTTGAATCATTTGTTTGACTGAATTTGTCTTTCCGAGTCCCTGAGTAAGAACTATATTCGTCACTTGGGTAGGGTTTTTAACTTAGGCGAAAGTTGGTTCGCAGCTAAGTCTCCGAGTGACGAGAATACTCATCACTGAGAGAAGTTTTTGAACTTAGGTGAAGACTGATTCGCGGCTAAGTTTTCGAGTGAATATGATGTTATACGCTCGAAAGGATTTTTTAACTTAGGTGAAAGCTGGTTCGCAGCTAAGCCCCCGAGTGTGAGGATCGTGCAACACTCGAAGAAGTTTTGAACTTAGACGAAGACTGGTTCATAGCTAAGTTTCCAAGTGAATAGAATGGTATCCATTCGAAAAGGTTATTTAGCTTAGGCGAAAGCTGGTTCGCAGCTAAGTCCCCGAGTATGAGGATCGCTCGACACTCTGAGAAGTTTTGAACTTAGACGAAGAATGGTTCGTAGCTAAGTCTCCGAGTGAATGGACTGCTATCCACTCAGTAGGGTTTTTAACTTAAGCGAAAGCGTGTTGCAGCTAAGCCCCCGAGTGTGAGGATCGCTCGACACTCGGAGTAGTTTTGAACTTAGACGAAGACTGGTGTGCAGCTAAGTCTCCGAGTGAATGGACTGTAATCCACTCGGTAGGGTTTTTAACTTAGGCGAAAGCGTGTTCGCAGCTAAGCCCTCGAGTGTGAGGATCTCTCGACACTCGAAGTGTTCCCAAATGTGAAATTGCGCGATCGGAATCGAAGAAAGACCGTGGAAGTCATACTTGCATAGACAACATTGTCTGAAATACTTTTATTACATCAACACAATTCTGCTTTTGTGTATAGAAACGTCGGAGCATATCTGCATTCCAGACTTGCGGCTCATCAATCTTCTTCTTGAGGTCGTAGAGGTGATAGGCTGCGTTGGTCAACACCTTAGTAACGACGAAAGGTCCTTCCCATGCCGAAGCGAGCTTGTGAGGTCGTTGTTGATCCACTCGGAGCACCAAATTACCTTCATGAAACGACCGACTCTTAACATACTTCGCATGAAAGCGTCATAGATCTTGCTGGTATGCAGTCGTCCGAATCAGAGCCATCTCGTGTTCCTCTTCTAGGCGATCTATGCCATCTTGTCTTGCTTGCTCAAATTGAGCTTCGAAGTAAAGATCCACTAGAGGGGAATTATGAAGCAGGTCACTCGGCAGGACAGCTTCGACTCCATACACCAAGAAGAAAGGAGTTTGTCCGGTCGACTGATTGGGAGTTGTTCTCAAGCCCCATAAAACAGATGGCAACTTGGACACCCAGGATGATGAGGACATCCCTAATAATGCTACACCCACAACTCCGACTGCTATACATACAGGACCAATTACTAGAGCTCGCGCACATCAATTGAATTACCAGGTACTTTCGTTTCTTGCAAATCCTTCTAATGTTCATGAACATATGATGCTGCCTAAATTAGATACTTTTGTTTTACTTGTGAATGAAGGACCTGCCATGGACAAGAAGGATGACCATTGGAGCGGGATCAAGCATGGAGAAGAAGGTGCGCGCGCGGGAAAGAACAATGGAGCTTCCAGTGATGATTTTCGCACTTTAAAGCCACCATAATGGGAGCAAGAAGCCTTGGACGAAATATGCATGATGCCACTTTATAAAATTCGTCCCTAGGCTAATATAGGTGTTGTGCCACCTTATTTTTGGGCTAGGCCCATGTAATTTCGAAATACCATATTATAGGCTATTTTTAGAGTCCGTATGTATGGGGAAACTGAGTTAGGGTCGGTTTCGGACCCCTCCTCCAAGGGTCCACGAAATTCCCCTCTATTCCCCCATATATACAGCCCTTAGGGCGTCGTTTTAGGTTTAGGTTTTGTTTAGATTATAAGTTTGCCAAGGCTGCAACTTCGCGTTCTTCGTTTGTGTTCCACGACCAGACAAAGGCGTCACAGAACCCCACTTCATCAATAAAGCTTTCCTCTTATATTCGCAATATCCAGATTGTAATCTTAGTTTCTTGCTTGTTCTTCGTTTGCGTGCAGGAAACAGACCCTCGTGGTCAGGTTGATCGTGCTCCGGCGTGGTCAATAACCTCTCGGAGTTGGTTTAGCGATTGCTAAGGCGCAGCGTCATCACACGTTCGTAGTCGGATCGTCAAAGTCTACTCCACCAAAACGATAGCCACCATCTCATCGAAAGACAGGGACAACTTCGCCTCTATCAAGTGGTATCAGATTTGCAGGTTGCTCGGTGAGATTTTATCAGTTTTCGTAGTTTAGATCGCATCTGTTTTTTCATACCTTTAGTCCACAAAAAAGCCAAAAAAATTAGGGTTAGATCATCATATCCGAACCAATCTGAGCCTTTGCATAGTCTTTTCAGTATTTTGCTTTGTTGAATTTGCGGTTACATCGTCGTGTCGAGTTGATGGTCTTAGTGTCTAGTCCTTTAGTGTTTCGAGTTCTATTCACAGGTTGTCACGCCGCCAACGCATCGTCTTCATAGTCGCCATATACCACCACCATCATCACCGCTGCTAGATATCACCACCCACTATCCATTGGTGTCCATATATACCACCACCAATCCGAGTCCAGCTCGGTTTAGATTTTGTTTCGAGATCTTTTTGATTTCGGATTCGCGTTTTGCTACCTGCGTAGGTGTCGGAAAAAAAAGTCTGGCACGCTTTGCAGAGCACGTTTTGGCCCAAAAAAATTTCGGCCGAAAATATTTTTTCCCTATCTTGATTTTAGGTTCTCCGGAGCGTTTTGAGACACTTGCTATCATAGTGATTTTAGGTTCTCCGCAGCCCCCGGATTGCTCCAGAAAAAAAATTAGTCCAAAAAAATTTCGTGCCCATCTTGCTTATACGACGTGGCAAGAGTTTTGAGACACTCGCCATTGTAGTGATTTTTTGACAAAAAAAGAGGCCGACAAAAATAAATAAATTCAAAGTGTGCTCTTCCCTTGATTACGTGTAGCGTCGTGATTTTTGTTGGTGCTTTAGGCTCGCGTCTCTAGTACGGATCTAGCCTAGGACCAGCACAGTACCGTCGTTGAGCGTTTATTCAACCTTGCATCTCTGAATTGATTATTGCTAACCCTTTTTGCTACCATATTATAAGCCATCCCAGCTCCACATACATCTACGTCGTGTGTTTGACACCACCTGGCAATCGCTCTATCCAAGCTTTGAGAGTTTTGACTACAACGGTTGCCGATCACCGCCTGCTGCTGGGTAAGAACTGGGAAGAATTTGAGATTCGCTTAAAGGATTTGTGACACACCACCACCACCACCACGTCCCAATAGTTCGTAGGTTTCATATTCTTGTGTGTTTCCTATTTTCTAACCATGCCAGGATCACACGACAATGAGATCGACTAGGAGAGCATGACCAACAAAGCGCTATATGATAAATTTCAGCAAATGATGGCTGGCCAGGTACAAGACTTCATGACCAACTTTGGAGAGGCCATGGAGAAGCTAGATGGTTTGGAGAAGACCTTTGACACCAAGATGGACGCCGAGTTCAATGAGGTGCTTGCCCGTCTACCACCACCAGCTGCAGCTCCTATTCCTTTCGAACGACGAGCACGACGTGTGCCTCTCGGCCAAGCCCAACATACTGGTACTGTTGATACTGCTGCTATTTCTGTGGCTCGTGCTGCTACTGTCATTGAGCAGGTTGACGAGTATGATGGTGATTACGATGATGAGGGAGAGGTTGCTCCCGATCAGCCTCAGGGGCAACCACCACCATACGCACCAGGTCGACCACATGGCTACAACCGTAACGGTAGGGCTGCCCCACCCCCTCAGGTACGGGATCATGACCACCTCTCTAAACTTAAATTGAATATTCCGACATTTGAGGGTAGATATGTTCCTGATATATATCTTACATGGGAGTTAGAAACAGAACAACGTTTTACATGCTTACAATTTCCTGAGGATAGACGTGTTGCTGCTGCTGTTTGTTCATTCACTAGTTTTGCTTGTGTTTGGTGGTCAGAACATTGTAGAATACACCATGCTAATATTCCAACTACTTGGGCTGCTTTGAAAACTGCTATGCGTAGTCGTTGGGTGCCACCTTATTATCAACGTGAATTGCTTCAAAATTTGCAGCGTTAAGACAAGGGAAAAATTCTGTAGAAGAATATTATCAGGAATTACAAACTGGTATGATTAGATGTGGTATTGTTGAGGAGAATGAAGCTATGCTTGCACGTTTTATGGGTGGATTAAATAGAGAGATTCAGACTATTCTGGAGTATAAGGAGTATAACACTATCACTCGTTTATTTCATCTTGCTTGCAAAGCTGAACGTGAAGTGCAGGATCGACAGGCAATGGCGAGAACTACTTTTTCTGCAGGTCGCACTTCATCATGGACGCCACGTACCTCATCTACTTCCACACGTCCTGCTGCAACACCACCTACTTCAACCTCCAACTCCAACCGTGATACCAGGAAACAGGCTCCTACTCCACCCTCTACGAAGAGCACACCTTCTGGGCCTGCACAGAGCTCTTCTTCATCTATTGCATCCACAGGGCAAACACATGAGGTTATATGTCGTCGTTGCAAGGATGGAGGTCACTTTGCGAGAGAATGCCCTTCCAAGCGTGTCATGATTGTTACTGAGGATGGTGGATATGCGTCTGCTAGTGATTATGATGAGGAGACTTTGGCTCTCATTGCAAGTGAAGAACACGATGGCGACGATGCAGAACCAGAAACACACTACATGGCTGCTGATTACGCTGACAGGTATGAAAGTTTAGTTGCTCAACGTGTTCTCAGTGTGCAGGTTACACAGGCAGAACAAAATCAGAGGCACAACTTATTCCACACAAAGGGAGTTGTGAAGGAGCGTTCTGTTCGTGTCATCATCGATGGAGGGAGTTGCAATAACTTGGCTAGCATGAAGATGGTGGAGAAGCTGTCTCTAACCACCAGACCACATCCTCATCCAATGGTTCAACAATAGTGGCAAGGTTAAGGTAACACGTACTGTTCGTGTGCATTTTAGCATTGCTACATATTCTGATTATGTGGATTGTGATGTGGTCCCCATGCAAGCATGTTCTGTTTTACTTGGTAGACCATGGCAGTTTGATAAAAATTCTGTACACCATGGTAGGACAAATCAGTATACTCTTGTTCATAAGGATCATAATATCACTTTGCTTCCTATGTCTCCCGAACATATTATGAAAGATGACATTGCTAGAGCTAGTAAAGCAAAACAGGAGAAAAATAAGAGTGAAAATCAGATTGTAGCACAGGAATTTGAGCAACACCATAAGCATAATAAACCATCATCTACTGTTGCATCCGAAATAAAATTGAAGAGTGGATGTTTACTTGCTACTAAATCTGATATTAATGATTTGGATGTTGCTACATCTGTTTGCTATGCTTTTGTATGCAAAGAGGTATTATTTTCATTCGAGGACATGCCTCCCTCTTTGCCTCCTGCTGTCATTAACATTTTGCAGGAGTTCGCTGACGTCTTTCCACAAGACGTGCCACCGGGATTACCGCCTATTCGCGGGATTGAGCATCAGATTGACTTAATTCCCGGTGCATCCCTACCCAACCGTGCGCCCTATCGTACCAATCCCGAGGAGACAAAGGAGATTATGCGTCAAGTACAGGAGCTGCTTGACAAAGGTTATATACGTGAATCCCTTAGTCCTTGTGCTGTTCCTATTATTCTAATTCCTAAAAAGGACGGTACTTCGCGCATGTGTGTGGATTGTAGAGGCATTAATAATATTACTATTCGTTACCGTCATCCTATTCCTAGACTAGATGATATGCTTGATGAATTAAGTGGCTCTACAATTTTCTCCAAAGTTGATTTCCGTAGTGGATACCATCAAATTCGTATGAAATTGGGAGATGAATGGAAAACAGCATTTAAAACTAAGCTTGGATTATATGAGTGGTTAGTCATGCCTTTTGGGTTAACTAATGCACCTAGCACTTTCATGAGATTAATGAACGAGGTTTTACGTGCTTTCATTGGACGATTTGTGGTAGTCTATTTTGATGATATATTGATTTTTAGTAGATCTTTGGAGGAACATTTGGAACATTTACGTGTTGTTTTTACTGCACTACGTGATGCACGTTTGTTTGGTAACCTTGGGAAGGGCACCTTTTGCACCGACCGAGTATCTTTTCTTGGCTATGTTGTTACTCCATAGGGAATTGAAGTTGATAAAGCCAAGATTGAAGCTATTGGGAGTTGGCCGCAGCCCAAAACGGTCACACAAGTAAGGAGTTTTCTTGGCCTCACTGGTTTCTATAGGCGTTTTGTGAGAGATTTCAGCACCATTGCTGCGCCTCTCAATGAGCTTACAAAGAAGGACGTGCCTTTTTCTTGGGGTACCGCACAAGAAGAAGCCTTCACGGTCTTGAAAGATAAGTTAACACATGCTCCTTTACTCCAACTTCCTGATTTTAATAAGACTTTCGAGCTTGAATGTGATGCTAGTGGAATTGGGTTAGGAGGTGTGTTATTACAAGATGGTAAACCTGTTGCGTACTTTTCTGAAAAATTAAGTGGGCCTAGTCTGAATTATTCTACTTATGATAAGGAATTATATGCTCTTGTTCGGACTTTGGAAACATGGCAACATTATTTATGGCCCAAAGAATTTGTTATACATTCTGATCATGAATCTTTGAAACATATTAAAAGTCAAGCAAAACTGAACTGTAGACATGCTAAATGGGTTGAATTCATTGAGACTTTCCCTTATGTCATTAAACACAAGAAGGGTAAAGAAAATGTTATTGCTGATGCTTTGTCTCGTCGTTATACTATGCTTTCACAACTTGACTTTAAAATATTTGGTTTGGAGACCATCAAAGATCAATATGTGCGTGATGCTGAATTTAGAGATGTGTTACAGAATTGTAAAGAAGGGAGAACATGGAACAAGTTCGTTATTAATGATGGATTTGTGTTCCGTGCTAACAAGCTATGCATTCCAGCTAGCTCCGTTCGTCTTTTGTTGTTACAGGAGGCGCACGGAGGAGGATTAATGGGACACTTTGGCGTGAAGAAGACGGAGGACATACTTTCTACACATTTCTTTTGGCCAAAGATGAGACGGGATGTTGAGCGTTTTGTTGCTCGCTGCACTACATGTCAAAAAGCTAAGTCACGACTCAATCTCATGGTTTATATATGCCTTTGCCTGTACCTAGTGTTCCTTGGGAGGATATATCTATGGATTTTGTTTTAGGTTTACCTCGAACAAAGAAGGGGAGGGATAGCATATTTGTTGTCGTGGATAGATTTTCCAAAATGGCACACTTTATACCATGTCATAAAAGTGATGATGCTGCTCATGTTGCTGATTTGTTCTTTCGTGAAATTATTCGATTGCATGGTGTACCAAATACAATTGTTTCAGATCGTGATGCTAAATTTC
Source organism: Hordeum marinum (assembly GCA_022496015.1). Taxonomy (NCBI): domain Eukaryota; kingdom Viridiplantae; phylum Streptophyta; class Magnoliopsida; order Poales; family Poaceae; genus Hordeum; species Hordeum marinum. The sequence goes on along the minus strand of CM039677.1, from coordinate 217,612,360 downwards.
TTAGCCATTTTTGGAGATGTTTATGGGCTAAGTTGGGGACTAAACTACTTTTTAGTACTACATGTCATCCCCAAACTGATGGTCAAACTGAAGTAGTCAATAGATCATTGTCTACTATGCTTAGGGCTGTTTTGAAGAATAACCTGAAAATGTGGGAAGAATGCTTGCCTCATATTGAATTTGCTTATAATCGTTCGCTACATTCTACCACTAAGATGTGCCCTTTTGAAGTTGTGTATGGTTTCTTACCTCGTGCACCTATTGATTTGTTGCCTCTTCCATCTTCGGAGAAGGTTAATTTTGATGCTAAAGAACGTGCTGAATTGATATTAAAGATGCATGAGTTAACGAAGGAAAACATTGAGCGTATGAATGCTAAATACAAAATTGCGGGAGATAAGGGTAGAAAACATGTTGTCTTTGCACCTGGAGATCTTGTTTGGTTACATTTGCGTAAGGACAGATTTCCTGATTTGTGCATGTCAAAGCTAATGCCACGTGCTGATGGTCCTTTAAAGGTGTTAGAGAAAATAAATGATAATGCATATAAACTTGAGCTGCCTGTAGAGTTTGGGGTTAGCCCCACTTTTAACATTGCAGATTTGAAGCCTTATTTGGGTGAGGAAGATGAGCTTCCGTCGAGGACGACTTCAGTTCAAGAAGGGGAGGATGATGAGGACATCCCTACTAATGCTACACCCACAACTCCGACTGCTATACATACAAGACCAATTACTAGAGCTCGCGCACATCAATTGAATTACCAGGTACTTTCGTTTCTTGCAAATCCTTCTAACGTTCATGAACATATGATGCTGCCTAAATTAGATACTTTTGTTTTACTTGTGTATGAAGGACCTGCCATGGACAAGAAGGATGACCATTGGAGCGGGATCAAGCATGGAGAAGAAGGTGCGCGCGCGGGAAAGAACAATGGAGCTTCCAGTGATGATTTTCGCACTTTGAAGCCACCATAATGGGAGCAAGAAGCCTTGGACGAAATATGCATGATGCCACTTTATAAAATTCGTCCCTAGGCTAATATAGGTGTTGTGCCACCTTATTTTTGGGCTAGGCCCATGTAATTTCGAAATACCATATTATAGGCTATTTCTAGAGTCCGTATGTATGGGGAAACTGAGTTAGGGTCGGTTTCGGACCCCTCCTCCAAGGGTCCACGAAATTCCCCTCTATTCCCCCATATAAACAGCCCTTAGGGCGTCGTTTTAGGTTTGGGTTTTGTTTAGATTATAAGTTTGCCATAGCTGCAACTTCGCGTTCTTCGTTTGTGTTCCACGACCAGACAAAGGCGTCACAGAACCCCACTTCATCAATAAAGCTTTCCTCTTATATTCGCAATATCCAGATTGTAATCTTAGTTTCTTGCTTGTTCTTCGTTTGCGTGCAGGAAACAGACCCTCGTGGTCAGGTTGATCGTGCTCCGGCGTGGTCAATAACCTCTCGGAGTTAGTTTAGCGATTGCTAAGGCACAGCGTCATCACACGTTCGTAGTCAGATCGTCAAAGTCTACTCCACCAAAACGATAGTCACCATCTCATCGAAAGACAGGGACAACTTCGCCTCTATCACAGGCTCCGGCTGCATGTTCCAAATCCCGCATGAGACGGGGCTTCAAACCTTGAAGGATGAGGCCATTGGCTCGCTCAACTTGGCCATTGGTTTGGGTGTGTGGAACGGATGCATAATCCACCCGAGTGCCTTGGGAGAACCAGAAGTATGTGAACTCTTCCGAGTCGTAGTTCGAGCTATTGTTTGTGATAATACTGTCGAGAACTCCATACCGGTGTATTATCTCTCTCATGAATTTGATCCGAGTGCAAGAGTTCAATTTCTTTATAGGCTTGGCCTCAATGCACTTCATAAACTTGTCGACTGCAACAAGCAAATGAGTAAATCCACTCTGTCCTGTCCGAAAGGGATCAACCATATCCAAACCCTAGACAGCGAATGACCAAACGAGTGGAATGGTCTTCAGGGCAGATGCAGGTTTGTGAGACAAGTTTGCATAGAACTGGCACCCTTCACAGTGATCATGGCCATCTCATTGGCACGCGGCCAGAAGAAACCAGCTCGATACGCTTTAGCGACAATTGTTCGAGAGGACGCATGATGGCCGCAAGTTCTTGAGTGGATCTGTTCCAGGATCATTTGACCTTCTTCTGGGGAGATGGACCACTGTGTCACACTAGTTACACTTTCTCTGTAAAGTTGATCATCCATCACAGTAAAAGCTTTGGATCTGCGAACAATCTGTCGGGCTTCAACTTCATCCTCAGGGAGTTCTTGCCTCAAAATATATGCAATGTAGGGCACTGTCTAGTCGGGAATGATGACCAAAACCTCCATGACCAGATCAATAACCGTAGGGACATCAACGTCAGTCGGATCAGAGGCTCTCATAGCTTGTGGGGTCTCCTCAGTGAAGGGATCTTCCTGCACCGAAGGAGTATGAAGATGATCTAAGAATACATTGCTGGGGACAGGTCTCTGAGTGGATCCAATCTTTTCCAGCTCATCAGCTGCATGATTCTTCACTCGAGGAACATGATGAAGTTCCAAACCTTCAAATCTCTTCTCAAGTTTTCTAACACCATTACAATATCTAGTCATAGCGGGCTTCCGGACATCCCACTCTTTCATCACTTAATTGACCACCAAATCCGAGTCACTATAAACCATCAAGCGCTTGACACCGAGTGAGATGGCCATGCGTAACCCATACAAGAGTGCTTCGTATTGTGCTTCGTTGTTGGAGGAATCAAAGTGAATCTGCAGGACATAATTGAATTTGTCGCCTTTTAGGGATACCAAAACAACGCCAGCACTGGACCCATTCAGCATTTTCGAGCCATCAAAGAACATGGTCTAGTGCGCCAAGTGAATCTAGATTGGCCGCTGCTGTTAAACCCACTTGGCCAAGAAATTAGCAAGTGCCCGCGTCTTGATCACCTTTTTAGCTTTGAACCTGATCTCAGAGTATAGGAGATAAATCACCCATTTAGCCAATCGACCAGTCGCATCTCGATTGTTGAGGATCTCACACCATGGAACATCACTGACGACTAAAATTGAGTGATCCTGAAAGTAGTGTGCCACCTTCTTCGCTGACAAATAGATACCATAGACAAGCTTCTAGTAATGCGAGTACCTTTGCTTCGAAGGAGTCAACACTTCAGAAATGCAGCAGACTGGACGTTGGACCTTGTAGGCCTTGCCTTTCTCTTCCCACTCGAGAGTCAGAACTATACTGATGACCTGATTAGTGGCCGCAATGTACAGGAGCAAAGGCTCTTTGCTGTGTGGAGCAGCAAGCACCGCCTAGGTGGAAAGCAAGGCTTTGAGCTCGACAAACGCTGCTTCAGCTTATGGAGTCCACTCGAACGTGTCAGACTTCTTCATTAGTCGGCATAAAGGCAATGCCTTCTCACCTAGACGAGAAATGAATCGACTCAACGCTGCCAAGCAAACTGTGAGCTTTTGAACATCGTGCACTCGCACGGGGCTTTTCATTCGGGTAATGGCGTTGATTTTCTCAGGATTGATGTCAATTCCTCGTTCGGAAATGAGAAAACCGAGTAACTTGCCGCCAAGAACACCAAAAGTACACTTAGCTGGATTCAGCTTGATATCATACTTCCCGAGATTTGCGAATGTCCCAGCCAAGTCAGCCAGCAGGTCGGAACCTTTGCGGGACTTGACGACAATATCGTCCATGTAAGCTTTAACGTTCCGAGGGATCTGGTAGAGTAAACACTTCTGAATCATGCGCATGAAAGTAGCACCACCATTTGTCAAACCAAAAGGCATGATGATATCACAGAAACACCCGAATGGGGTGATGAAGGCTGGTTTCATTTCATCCAAGCAAAACTGACGGATCTGATGGTATCAGGCAGACCCGATTGATATGCTTGAAGTCAATACACATGCAGAGTGGCTTGTCCTTCTTGGGGACCATGACAACATTTGAGAGCCACTCAGAGTGGTAAATCTCTCAAATGAACTTAGCTTCCAAGAGACGAGCCACCTCTTCGCCAATTTCTTTCCGCTTCTCCCCTGCCGACCGACGCAAATGTTCTTTCACCGCCTTGGCCTTCGTATCAACTCTTAGTTGGTGCTCAGCCAGTTCCTTGGGAACCCCCGGCATGTCAGCTGGCTTCCATGCGAAGATGTCCCAGTTCTTAGGGTGGAACTGTTTGAGCTTGACTTTCTATTTACCGTCGAGTGTCGAAGATATGTTGATCGGGGCAGTAGTAGGATCTGTTAAGTGAATGTGCACCTTTTTCACTTCCCCTGCCGACTGAAAAGCTGACTCTAAAGCAGGCTTCTTAGCACGCAACAACTCATTAGGGTCAGCGCTCTTCCTGTACTCTTCTAGCTCGACCATAGCCATCTGATGATCGGCAATTTTGGAGCCATGCCTGAGGCACTCCTCAGCCCTCTGTCGATTGCTAGTGACTGTGATCACACCCTTGGGTCCAGGCATCTTCACTTTGTGATACACGTAACGTGGACGAGCCATGAAATGGGCATAAGCTGGTCGACCAAGGATGGCGTGGTACGCGCTCTGGAAGTCCACGACTTCAAACGTCAATTTCTCATTGCGAATTTTTTTATCTGTCTCGAACACCACATCCAATGCAATCTGGCCGAGTGACTCGGCCTTCTTCCTTGGGATCACTCCGTGGAATTGCATGTTGCTCTCACTGAGTCAGGACATCGGAATGCCCATCCCCTTAAGAGTATCTGCATAGAGAATATTCAGTCCACTCCCTCCGTCCATGAGGACCTTGCGGAGTCGAGTGCCTCCCACAATGGGATCTACCACCAAATCCTGCCTACCGGGTGTGGTGACATGAGCAGGATGATTAGACTGATCAAATGTGATGGTAGTCTGAGACCAATTGAGGTACGTGGGGGTTGTAGGCATAGCCATGTTGACTTATCTGTTTATAACCCTCAATCGACTCTTGCTTTCAACATCAGCAAAAATCATTAGAGTGGCATTGACATCGGGAAAAGTTTATTTGTCTTCCTCATCCTCTTTTTCAAGAGTTTTCTCACTCGACTGACCTTCCTTGAACTGCTGGATCAGTAGACGGCATTGTCGAGTGGTATGTTTGGGTAATATCAAATTACCGTTATGGCAAGTCAAGAACATCTGTTCCCGACTGATTTTTCCTTTCTTGGGGCGAACTGCCCCTTGGACTTCCCCTTATTTTTTCCTTTTGCCGCCAGGGCGGCTGCCTCTGCCTGAACAGGGCCATCAGCCTTCTGCTTCTACTTCCGACTAGAATTGCCGCCGACATTATTGTCGACTACTTTTCCTTTGCCACTACGGAGGAGGTCTTCTTCTTCGCCATTTGCGTACTGAGTGGCGATTTCCATCATCTTACTCAGCGAAATATCACCGATTCGCCAAAACTTCAGGTAAAGCTGTACTTCACTCCGTCCTTGAAAGCACAAATAGCCTGATGCTCAGAAACATTCTCCATTGTATGATGCAAAGTGGACCAAGCTGAATGTAATCTCTCAACGACTCGTTGGATTTCTGAACACAATGTTGCAAATCAATCAAACCGACAGGATGCTTGCAAGTGCCCTCGAACGTTCTGATGAACACTTGGGCAAGATCTTCACAGGAGTGGATGCTAGAAGGAGCCAAACGATTCAGTCATGCACGAGCCGAACCATCCAACATCCAAGACAAATGCTTCATTGCAATGTTATCATTACCACCATCAATTTGAATAGCCAATCGGTAATCATCCAACCAATTTTCCGGCCTTGACTCGCCAGAAAACTTGCCTATCCCAGCCCCCAACCTGAAGTTGGGGGGGGGGAATCTCTACAGAATGAATGGCTTTGCTAAAGCACTCGGGATTAGAAATAACAACACTGTTGCCACTCGGGTAAACTCTGAAGAAACCATCTCTGTGCGCTCTGCCTCTGTCGATTCGCCTCTGAGTGAGGACGTCTCTTGCATCATACCCTGGATTCCGCTCCTCACCAAACGGGCGCCTATCGTCCTGGTGCCGGGGCACATACGGACCACTCCGCGAAGGAGTGGGCACTCAATGGTGGTCATCACGGTGAAAATGATCTCACCCCTGATCCCTGTACTGATCCTCATGGAAACCTCCGCCCCTGCGATGCAAACGCGAACCAGGACTGTGTGCCGACTAAACAGTCTCTGCTCTTGGCGAATTACTATGTATTCTATTGCGTGACTGTGAAACAACTGAGTTTTGGTGCTATGCTGCATCAAGCAACACTCTGATCTGTAGATAACCTCTGCTAGCCTCTGAACGTGATGGCTGAATGGAATCTGCTATCCTAGTTGCTGCTGTAACATTTAAAACTGGAATGCAGTATACCTCAACATTGTTCTGTGAAACACTCGGAAACAGCTGTCGCTAACGTCGACTGGGAGGTGGTCGACATTGGCGAGCACGTTCCTCGAGTTCCCTCTGAAGCTCTTCGAGCTAAATGCGCATGGCCTCCAAGGCCTGAGCCTCAGCGGTCACACCGACGATGGGCATATGGAGGACCTCCTCATCCCGGTGCGGCTGCTCATTCAATGCCCCACCAGCCTCTCGCTTGCCGTGGACGAAACCAGGCAGCGGGCTCTGATGTGAACCAGCCATAAGAATCTTCGCTGCAGGATCGCAGCTCTCACACTCGGAAGGAACATCAGACTGATCTGACTCTGAGTTAAACACGTTGTGAAGTGACCCGGCGGGCGCGATTGCCGCAATCTGCGGAGACGGAACTTGGTGAGCCACCGCATGCCTCACCCAGTGCTAGAGCCATGAGCGACCAGATCGCTTGCGGTAGCGAATAGCGGGGAGGGCCATAGAGTACGGAGTCGGCGGCTGCCGTAGAAGAATACCGCAAGAGCTCACGCGGAAGTGCGCTGCCCCGTGGATCGGGAGCGCCTCAGCGTCAAGAGACACCTCCTGGAGCCATGCTGAATCATCGACGATGAAGGTGAGCCCAAGAACAAACCACCACCGGAAGACATGATGAAGGGGGGAAAATGCAACCTCGCCGACAGTCGCTTAGACGCCTGCCCCACGGTGGGCGCCAACTGTCGTGGGAACGAGTCTGACAATAGAAGATAGGGGTACGAAAGGAGAGGGCAAAGTCCTAGCTACGGCGAGGATGTACACACAGATGTATGAGTTCAGGCCCCTCTCGTGGAGGTAACAACCCTACGTCTTAGTGCTCGGGAGCTCTTGTCCTGTGGGTAGTATGAGTTACATAAGGTGCGAACCCTTGTGCCAGAGGGGAGGAGTGGCTTATATAGAGTATGCTGCCCCTCATAAGTGCTAGGCATCCAAGGGTTCGATCGTAGGAATAAAGACGAGCGTTACTGGTAACGTACATCATAATTACTACTAATGACGACTGGCCTAACGCCTACCTGTTGGCCTCCCTAGGGTGGTTTTTGGTCTTCTGGCATCGACTGGAAGCAAGGTCTTCCGAGTGGATTAATTGTGAGTGACTTGAACACCATGGTGAATCTAGTTGGAATCTCTCTTGTAATCTTCGAGTCCTCCAATATAGTGTCCTTAGGTAGGGTATGTAGGTCAGGCCCAGCACCCTACCCTAGGTACATATCCTCGTCAATGACCACGAGGCCGGCCCCTCTGGCCGCTATCTTGCTAGAGATGGAAGTAGTAGTATTATCTATTTCGTATATGAATGGATGTTTAACTTTATGCATGTTATTATATGTTTGAACCATGCTTAATTATGCTAGAGATGGACATAACATTAGCTATTTCGTATGTGCTTAATTAGTAGTGCATATATGTTCTATTTTGATGTGTTATTTATTTAGTTTAATTATCTATGCTTACTTTGATCAACGATATTGACAGCAAAAAAATGGATGCCCCGTGTAAGACTTGTGGTGCTTTGAGATGCCAGAAGGATAGGAAGTTCTTCATCGATCTTCCGAAGGACTTCAATGCTAAGACGGTATATATATGATTTAGTTTGACATGTTCGGATTGAGTTTCATATGGTACTTTTGTAGATGAAATTGTCTAACTAGTTATTTTTTTTCAAATTTCGCTCAGGTCATCCCTTGTGGGGCAAGGCGTGACTTCTTAGGGCAGTTTCGAGTTCCACTTAATGCAACCATCATGTTCCAATGCACCCTAAGAAGACGCTGATGGCCGAACACTTCAATTGCCTTGTCACAAACGAGTGAGAGCACACCTATTTCGGTTGCCCTGGTTGGACTACTCTTGCAATTGCTTACCAGATGGAATCTGAGGAGAGAGCCATGTTCTACCTTAACTATGATCATGACGAGATCATGGTCTACTACAGGCTTGCTGGCAGCGATGATGATGGTCCACTTACTCCAAACTATGATCCTGACTCCGCCAGATGTATTGTCTGAGTTAGCTAGCTAGTAGGGCATGCATGCCATATCACCTCCTACTAATTTATCTAAACTTGTGTGTACTTTTGTTATATGCCTCTTTTTGACACTTTTTGAATAATGTCAATAAATAATTACTCTTGAAATTATATTTTGTATTTGCAATGTACTGTTTAATTACCATCAAAACCTTTGATTATGTTGTCATTTTTGTTGTATTGTGCTGCTATACAGATTTGGTTTAAATCTTAAAAAACATTGTTTGCATAGGAGTAACATCCAATGCCACTACTGACATACATTACTACTGGCTTGGGACAAGGGGCACGCCATAAAATCATGGAATAGTGTTGCCATCGAATCCAACTCTAGTGGTACTATTTAATGGTGGCGCCTTATTTGTGGCGTCGGGGCTCCATGCTAGCATGGCCATTTTCTCCATGCCATAGCTATGCTTTTCTGCACTAGTGGATGCACTAGTCGAATTGTAAAGAATGGAAATTACACGTTGAAGCAAAGAAACACAAGTCATGATTAATTATGAAAAAAATACTTGTCATCATTGTGTACCATAAAAAATCAAAGGTTTCCTCCATCTTGATGGTGAAGAACCTACCGTTTTGCATGTGAGGCCTGTCGCACATATCCTGATCGTTGCGAGAGTAATCACACTCAGGGATCCTATTGTTGTCAGACATTTACAATGTTTATGATTCAAAGATTAAAAATCAGTGGCTATTATACCAAGAACTATTCAACAGACGTTGAGTTTCGGTGATACGGGGTTGCCCGATCTTTACACGGAGGACCTACTCTATGATGTGAATCAACGCCACCTGAAGGGTACGAAGGAAACCCTCGATCCCAGCCAACAACGATGTTGGGTAATGGATAACTAGTGCAACCAGACGAGACCGAAACTAGCTACTGCACATGCAACAACCAGCAACAAGTATTCGCCCAACCACACTCTTAGGATTCCAATCCACGCAACCACGCACGAAGTTGGAAGCACGAACTGGTCGCCGCCTCAACGGCTGCTGATGTAAAATCACAAAGTGAGTTTACCCTCTCACAAGGCAAGATTACAAGAGCTAAGGAGGAAGTGAACTCTCAAACAAGATTCTGGTTGCACTTAGCTAACCTATGCTGAAATCAAATTGCCAAAGAGTTGGGGCTGAAGTGGGGGAAGGGGTATCAACCCTCCTAGTGTAGGTGTGAAACCAGTCCAAAAGAGAGGCTCAAATTCGTGGTAACCAGCTGGTCAAGGGAGCAAATAGATGGAGCCTCGCGCAGCAATTAATGCTCTGGACAGCTTGCATTGGAACCCTCATATCCTTTGACTCAGGACTCCAAATGTTGCGCCGTTTGATTTTCCTGAAAGTGGACTTCAAATGCTGTCCAATTTGTACTCCCACACGTGCTGGATACTCACATATTTGTGCAGCAAGGTGCAGCAAGTTCTGGGACGAATTCTGAAACTGGGCATGCAACAATAGATTGTTGGGATGGCTTGCTATTCTTCCGTGGGATGTAATTTGTTGCCCTTGTCACCAAAAAATGGTTCGCATCAGAGTTGAAGCTTGTTCTCTTCAAACTTGTCGTATGGGCTTCAAAACTTGTTTCCTCATGTGCTGAAAGTTGTAGGTTGTCCTCAGCATTGTACCTGAGTAAAATCAGCACACAAGATTTAGGTAGTATAAAGTTCTCATGCATAGTTGAATTATGATCAGTTAGGAGCGCGTTCACCTCTTGTTCTATTTGTTTGGCACGGCTCCTTGTCATGGGACCCAAATAGGTCTTCTTTGTAGAAGCTTCATTTGACAACTGAGATTTATCATGAGGAGAAGATGACAAATGAGGTGAACCAGGGATATCCTCATCATCCTCCCCCTCTTCAAAAGGAGTCATCCTCGACTCTTGACCCTCTTGATCGAAGCATGGGGACAAATCAGCGACATTGAATATTGGACTAACAGCATAGTCGTCGGGGAGCTCAATCTTGTAAGCATTGTCATTGATCTTTGCCAAAACTTTGAATAGTCCATCTCCACGAGGCATTAGCTTAGATTTGCGCTTCTCTGGAAACCTGTCTTTGCGCAAATGTACCCAAACCAGATCTCCGGGCTCAAAACTCACCTTCTTGCGGTTTTTGTTTGCCTTAGTTGCATAGTACTTGGACTTCCTTTCTATCTCTTCTCTGGTCTTCTCATGAATCTTCTTCACATATGCAGCACGCTTAGAAGCCTGGATGTTACATCTTTCTTGCAATGGAAGTGGCAGCAAGTCGATTGGTGCAAGTGGTTTGAATCCATATACCACTTCAAATGGGCACATGCTTGTGGTAGAGTGGACTGCTCTATTGTAAGCAAACTCCACGTGCGACAAACACTCTTCCCACTCCTTCAAATTCTTCTCGATCATTGTACGCAGCAAGGCTGAGGGTGTGCGGTTCACCACCTCTGTCTGTCCATTAGTTTGTGGGTGACATGTTGTTAAAAACAGCAGCTTGGTTCCCAACTTTGCCCATAATGTTTTCCAAAAGTAGCTCATGAACTTCACATCACGGTCTGAAACAATGGTCCTTGGCATTCCATGCAAGCGGACAACTTCCCTGAAAACAAATCAGCAACATGTGAAGCATCGTCGTTCTTGTGGCATGGAATGAAATGTGCCATTTTTGAGAACTTATCAACCACAACAAAAACTGAATCTCTCCCCTTTTAGTCCTAGGTAGTCCTAAAACAAAATCCATGCTAATATCTTCCCAAGGAGCATTTGGAACAGGTAATGGAGTATATAAACCATGGGGGTTCAGTTTAGACTTAGCTTTGTGGCACGTGATGCATCGCTGCACAAATCTCTCAATGTCCTTCCTCATCTTTGGCCAATAAAAATGATCAGCCAGTAGCTCATAAGTCTTCTCATGACCAAAGTGTCCCATTAATCCTCCTGCATGTGATTCCTGCAACAACAAGGGTCTAACCGACGAATCTGGAACACACAATTTGTTAGCCCTAAAAAAGAACCCATCATGAATATGGTATTTATCCCAACCTTTCCCATCCTTACATTTTGCATATGGTTCTGAAAATACATGATCAGTGCAGTACAATTCTTTTAAGCTCTCAAGTTCTGGTACGTTCACTTCTAATTGTGTCAGAAGAACATGCCTACGAGACAAAGCATCGGCAAACATGTTTTCCTTTCCTTTCTTGTACTTCACAACATATGGAAAAGTTTCAATGAATTCTACCCATTTAGCATGTCTACGATTCAATTTAGCTTGGCTTTTCAAATGTTTCAAAGCCTCATGATCAGAATGCACAATAAATTCCTTAGGCCATAAGTAGTGTTGCCATGTTTTAAGCACTCTAACCAAAGCATACAACTCTTTATCATAAACAGAATAATTCAGTTGTGCACCGCTCAGCTTCTCACTAAAATATGCTACCGGTTTTCTTTCTTGCATTAAGACACCTCCAATACCTATTCCACTAGCATCACATTCTATCTCAAAAGTTTTAGTGAACTCAGGTAAAATCAGCAAAGGTGCTTCAGTTAATTGTTTCTTAAGCTCAAGAAATGCTTCTTCTTGTGGTGCACCCCATTTGAAAGCAATAAATTTCTTTGTTAATTCATTCAAAGGTGCAGCAATTGTACTAAAATCTTTCACAAACCTCCTGTAGAAACCAGCAAGGCCATGAAAACTTCTCACCTGGCTTACATTCACTAGAGTTGGCTAATTCTTGATTGCTTCCACCTTAGATTCATCCACTTCAATTCCCCATTCCTAAAACAACATAGCCAAGAAAAACAACCTTGTTTGTGCAAAAGGAGCACTTCTCAACGTTAGCATATAGTTTTTCTATCCTTAGCACATTCAGCACTTGTTTTAGATGTTCAATATGTTCCTCAATGGACCTGCTATAGATTAGGATGTCATCAAAGTACACAACAACAAATTTGCCAATGTAAGCTCTCAAAACATGGTTCATCAATCTCATGAATGTACTTGGTGCATTAGTTAACCCAAAAGGCATGACAAACCACTCATACAACCCAAATTTTGTTTTGTAAGCAGTTTTCCATTCATCTCCTTCTTTCATCCAAATTTGATGGTATCCACTTCTCAAATCAATTTTAGAGAAAATAGTAGAGCCACTCAATTCATCAAGCATATCATCTAACCTAGGAATAGGATGACGATACCTAATTGTTATAATATTGATAGGCCTACAATCCATAACCAATCGCCATGTTGCATCTTTCTTAGGCACCAAAATCATAGGTACAGCACACAAGGACTTAAGCTTTCATGCACATAACCTTTTTCTAAAAGTTCTTGTTCCTGCCTTTGTATCTCCTTTGTTTCTTCAGGATTGGTGCGGTAGGGAGGTCGATTCGGGAGTGATGCTCCTGGAATGAGGTCAATCTGATGTTCTATGCCACGCAAGGGAGGTAGACCAGCGGGTACTTCCTCCGAAAAAACATCCGAAACTTCCTGCAAGACATCGCAAACAGCACTAGGGAGACAAGTTAAGTCGTTAGCTGAAAGCAAAGTGTCCTTGTACACAAGTACAATGACCACTTGATTTGGGTTGAGCCTCACATCTCTCAGTTCTGATTTGGTGGCTAACATGACCAAGTTCTCTCCCTCTCTTTTATTTTTATCTCTTAGATTTGACTTGTGGCGCTCACTCACAGATTTGTGGATCTCTCTCTCACTCTTTTTCTCTCCCTCTTTCTTACTCACTACTTTTACTTCAGAAACCTTTTGCATGTGCTCAGCCATGATTTGTTGGGGTGTCATGGGCCTTAGCACCAAGTCTTTCCCTTTCCACTTGATGGTGTATTGATTGGTTTTGCCACAATGTTGAGCTGAAAGGTCATATTGCCACGGTCTGCCCAACAGCAAGTGACACACCTTCATGGGCACAAAATCACACTCAACGGTGTCAATATAGTCTCCAATCTTGAATTGCACTTGTACCATGTCTGTGACCTTCAACTCTCCACACTCACTCAACCATTGGATATGATATGGATGGGGGTGTTGCAGCAGCTTCAGCCTAAGCTTGTCACACATTTCTATACTAGCAAGATTGTGACAACTTCCACCATCAACAATTACTTTGCATACCTTGTCTTGCACTTTTGCTCTTGTTTGAAACAAATTGTGCCGTTGTCCATTGTCAGCTTCTTTGAGCTGCACACTCAAAACTCTAGTGACAACAAGAGAGGCACCTTGCTCGTAATCACAATAGGTATGCTCGTTTCCATTTGAATTTTCACCATTCTCAGTTTCTTCTTCAGGTTCACTACAAGACTCATATTCTCCATTCTCTGTAATCAGCATGGTACGCTTGTTGGGACAATCTTTCTTCATGTGGCCACGTCCCTTGCATGTGAAGCACTCTATATCACTAGTTTTTCCCGTGGAGCCAATGGAGGATGAACTAGGGGCTGCAAATCTGCTCTTCTCCTTTGAATTTGATGCATCATTTCTGCTCATGGCTACACGTGTATGGGACTGATTTCCACCACCAGAGCTACTCATGATACCTCAACCAACATTGAATTGAGGTACAAACTTACTCCCACTTGATGTAGCTCTAGCTGTGAAGGAGGTAGTTCTGTTTTGCTTTGTGTCTTCTTGCAATTGACGTTCAGCCTTAGAAGCAAGATGTACAAGCTCTACCACATTCCGATATGGCTGCAAATCAACAACTCGCTTGACAATAGGATTCAGCCCATATAGAAACCTTGCCATGGACTGCTCCTCTTCTTTATGTATGTTGGCTCTTATCATTGCCTTCTCCATCTCCTTATGATACTCCTCAACAGATAAATTTCCTTGCCTCAAATTCTGGAGCTTATCAAAGACATCACGCCTATAATGCCTTGGGACAAATCTTGCTCTCATCTCTCTTTTCATTTCTGTCCATGTAGCAACAGTAGGTTCTCCTTCTTCTTCTCGCTGATTCTGAACTTGCTCCCACCAGATTAGAGCATAGTCTTCAAACTCAAGTGAGGCCATAGCTAATTTCTTCTCTTCGGAGTAGTTGTGCATGCAGAAAATCTTGTCAACCTTCAATTCCCATGTAAGATAACTTTCTGGATCAGATCCACCATCAAACTTGGGCATGGTAAATTTCAGCTTTCCAAACCTCTCCTCCTCTTGCCGTCCACGACCATAGTTTCTTGGACAATGAAACCTATCATTCTAGTGCATGCCATCTTCATCTTCATCAAACTCATCTTCACTATCTTCATGGTGCAGATTTGCTCTCCGGTGGCCTCCTCTAAGACCACGACCAGCAGCAGCTTCATGATGACCACGACCATAAGCATGAGCATTTCCACGTCCAGGACCGGGAGGTCTCATCGCATGGGGGCAGGAGCACGGTTTCTTCTAGCTTGTGCATCGGATGCAGCAGCATCCCCATCAGTTGCATGATGTTCATCACCTTGGACACTTGCATCTTCTCGGCCTTGACGAAGCTCTCGCACAATATCAACAACTATATCGGTCCTCATGGCTGCCATGTTCTGAGTGAGCTGCTCATTAACATTACCCATAAGTTGTTGCAAATCTCTTGACAACTTGTCTTGCTTCTCTTCAATTGGATCAAGGCTGTTTCTGAACTCTCGACGTAGATGATCACGTAATGCATTGAAGTGAAACCATGTGACAGGCTGATTGAGATGCCCATTTCCTTCAACATCATACTCGTTTTCATCACTTGCCATGGTTAGTTTTTGCAAAACCCTATAGTACTAGAAGCATATATGTGGGTAACAACTCAAGCTCACCTCACTTACCAACCGAAGCTCATGTAACTTCCAAGTGAGAGCAGAATCGTGCTCTACCGTGGTGCCGGTGGTTGGTATACCAAGAGTGACAATCAAACGAATACAAGTCAATGGATGCACATGCGGGGCTGTTTGGTGGAGCTTGGGTGGGGGTATAGATGTAGCAAAAGAAACACTAATCTGCAATCTAGGTATTGTTGAACCAAGTAATCATCCACACAAGTTTCTAATGCCCTTAGTTGCTGAATGGGATATAAGTTAAGAACATGCAACTCACACCAAGGAATCAGATTTGCTGCAAGCAAGGATTGAAGACTTGCACACTTGACATGTTTCAGCTCACAACACAAACAGGGATTTCTCAAGATATAAGTGAAGAACAGTCCCAAATTTCTTTCTTTTGCTTCTTGCACACACTTTCTTTCTTTGGGCAGATCTTTCTTTCTCTCTTTTTTTGCCTCTTTTTTTTGACAAGCTTTCAACAAGGGACTTCAATCTGAACACACACTTTGGGGGAATCACGAAAATTACACACACGAACTGATCTGATTTTTCTGGGTGGAAAACACGATGGAAATCAGATCTAACGATGATGGATGGAAGGGACACGGTGTGGGCTTACCAAAATGTACAAAAACACCCTAAATGGACTCTGGATGACAAAGATACACATGATTTGGTGGAGGATGCAGATCTGAAATCTGTGCGCGAAAATGAACACAAACACACAAGATTGGATGGGGAAGAAACTCAGCAACTAAAAACAAAAAACTAGTGGATAAGAACTTTATAAAACTCACCAAATAACAGATTAAAGGCTGCAAAGGGCTAGGTAAAGGTGATTTTTTTGTGGGGCTATTTTCTGGACTTTAGGATGAACAAGAACATGAACTAAGCTAGGGATACAAGATCCTACCGTGTGAACCGAAGCTCTGATACCAAGATGATACGGGGTTGCCCGATCTTCACGAAAGACCTACTCTATGATGTGAATCAACGCCACCTGAAGGGTACGAAGGAAACCCTCGATCCCAGCCAACAGCGATGTTGGGTAATGGATAACTAGTGCAAGCTGACGAGACCGAAACTAGCTACTGCACATGCAACAACCAGCAACAAGTATTCGCCCAACCACACTCTTAGGATTCCAATCCACGCAACCACGCACGAAGTTGGAAGCACGAACTGGTCCCCGCCTCAACGGCTGCTGATGTAAAATCACAAAGTGAGTTTACCCTCTCACAAGGCAAGATTACAAGAGCTAAGGAGGAAGTGAACTCTCAAACAAGATTCTGGTTGCACTTAGCTAACTATGCTGAAATCAAATTGCCAAAGAGTTGTGGTTGAAGTGGGGGAAGGGGTATTTATACTAGGAACAACCCTCCTAGTGTGAAACCAGTCCAAAAGAGAGGCTCAAATTCGTGGTAACCAGCTGGTCAAGGGAGCAAATACATGGAGCCTGATGAGGACATCCCTACTAATGTTACACCCACCCCGACTGCTATACATACAGGACCAATTACTAGAGCTCGCGCACGTCAATTGAATTACCAGGTACTTTCGTTTCTTGGAAATCCTTCTAATATTCATGAACATATGATGCTGCCTAAATTGGATACTTTTGTTTTACTTATGAATGAAGGACCTAGCATGGATAAGAAGGATGACCATTGGAGCGGGATCAAGCATGGAGGAGAAGGTGCGTGTGCGGGGAAGAACAATGGAGCTTCCAGTGATGATTTTCGCACATTGAAGCCACCATAATGGGAGCAGGAAGCCTTGGACGAAATATGCATGATGCCACTTTATAAAATTCGTCCATAGGCTAATATAGGTGCTGTGCCACCTTATTTTTGGGCCAGGCCCATGTAATTTCGAAATACCATATTATAGGCTGTTTTTAGAGTCCGTATATATGGGGAAACTGACTTAGGGTCGGTTTCGTACCCCTCCTCCAAGGGGCCACGAAATTCCCTTCTATTCCCCCATATATACAGCCCTTAGGGCTTCGTTTTAGGGTTGGGTTTTGTTTAGATTACAAGTTTGCCATAGCAGCAACTTCGCGTTCTTCGTTTGTGTTCCACGACCAGACAAAGGCGTCACAGAACCCCACTTCATCAATAAAGTTTTCCTCTTATATTCGCAATATCCAGATTGCAATCTTAGTTTCTTGCTTGTTCTTCGTTTGCGTGCAGGAAATAGACCCTCGTGGTCAGGTTGATCGTGCTCCGGCGTGGTCAATAACCTCTCAGAGTTGGTTTAGCGATTGCTAAGGCGCGACGGCTCACACGTTCGTAGTCGGATCGTCAAAGTCTACTCCACCAAAAACGATAGCCACCATCTCATCGAAAGACAACTTCGCCTCTATCAGAGCCTCGCGCAGCAATTAATGCTCTGGACAGCTTGCATTGGAACTCTCATATCCTTTGACTCAGGACTCCAAATGTTGCGCCGTTTGATTTTCCTGAAAGTAGACTTCAAATGCTGTCCAATTTGTACTCCCACACGTGCTGTATACTCACATATTTGCGCAGCAAGGTGCAGCAAGTTCTGGGACGAATTCTGGAACTGGGCATGCAACGATAGATTGTTGGGATGGCTTGCTATTCTTCCGTGGGATGTAATTAGTTGCCCTTGTCACCAAAACATGGTTTGCATCAGAGTTGAAGCTTGTTCTCTTCAAACTTGTTGTATGGGCTTCAAAACTTGTTTCCTCATGTGCTGAAAGTTGTAGGTTGTCCTCAGCATTGTACCTGAGTAAAATCAGCACACAAGATTTAGGTAGTATAAAGTTCTCATGCATAGTTGAATTATGATCAGTTAGGAGCGCGTTCACCTCTTGTTCTATTTGTTTGGCACGGCTCGTTGTCATGGGACCCAAATAGGTCTTCTTTGTAGAAGCTTCATTTGACAGCTGAGATTTATCATGAGGAGAAGATGACAAATGAGGTGAACCAGGGATATCCTCATCATTCGGTCTGTCGAGGCTTCCTAGAAAAACTCTGATATCTCATAGTGTGTATGGTGCGCATTCCCTCACACTGATATGGTGGTGTATGTGGTGGACAGTCCTCTTGACATAAATTTTGACCGTCGGTGCTAGTCGCTCCTCCCTTCATCCCCATGTGCATTACCAGAATGTGCAGCGCACGAGGAAGAAGCAGGAAGTGACCCCCATGACAGCAGTTGAGATTCTTCCTATGGTATTTCGACCGTTGGTGCTGGTGGCTTCCTCTCCTTCTCTCGCTTGTATCATGAGAATAAGAGGCAGTGATCCCCAACACAACAATCAGGATTCATCCATCTAGAACATACTGAAAGTCACATGAGGAGCTCTGAGAGACTTAAAGTCAACCCAAATCATAATTTATTTAACATTAAATTTATGGAGTAATGACATAAAAATGCCCTATGTTTTACCGGAATGTCATCTAATCCATGTTCGAGCAAATCACAGTCACTTCATATTTCCTAATGTATAGTAAAAGTAATGCTGAAATCCACAAAAAATGGCATGACCATTGCTGAAAGAGGACATATCGAGCGCCTGAAATTAGCAGGAATATAAATGAATTAGCATTCTTCCAAAACATAGGCTACCCGGAGGTGTTTCTGAAAATTCAAATTTACATTAAAAAAACTAGCTTCACATTTGCATTTAAAAAAACCTGCTTCACATTTTCATTAAAAAAATACTATTCGTACATTTTTACAGCTACTCATCATCTACTACTACATCTATGGCAATGGAGGAACATTTTTACTACTACTACATCTACTACTACTACTATATCTAATGTAAATTCACATTTTTACAAATACGATTTGAATATAATCTCCACATAGACCTAGAAGATGAACAAATTCTAAAAACTTGACAGGAGAAGGGGGCTGGCGGCTGGAGGACGAGGAGGGGCGGCAGATGGAGAATGGAAGAGGGTCGGTGGCTAGAGGAGGGAGAAGGCACTGGTGCAGGGACGTGCTATACAAATGGTTTTAACCCCTTTCCGCAACGTAGTTCCAAACCGTCGCCTTGCATGTGTGGGCGATCGGGGGGTCCATCCCACATGGCACCGCAAACCCATCGGCGATGGTGGCCAACGAACGCAAATGATCTGCAAACATAATCATATGCGGTGCAGGAACAGATTGCACACGAGATTTCTCTAGGAACCGTGTACCATGTATAACATCATCGGACACGTTTCCCGAAAAATGTACGCGTGGGATGGTCTTTGCATCTAGCACGGTTTCCTGTTGGCTGACGTGTGAGATACAGTGTTATCACAAATGATTGAGTACGTCCTACGCACACGTACGAGTGTTGCAAACCGTTTGTGATTTCTTATGTATCACCAACGTTTTAGATTGTATCTCATGTCCTTTTCCTGTGTATCACATGCGGTTATGCTATGAGTTGCGTGTGCTTTCCATTCTGGACTGCGCAAGCTTAGTTGCTTGAACAGTATGCGCTGAAATTGCTAGGTTATTGTAAAATATCACATTTAATTGACCCTGCAAATAGCAAATTTGCCACAATATGCAATTGACAAATAGTGTCCACATGAAGAACGTTCATCATAATTCGCCACAATATGCAATTGAATGAATAGTGTCCACAAGCAGAGGAATCATCATAATTCACGGCAATATGCAATTGAGAAAATGCTAGCTAAATTCACAACTGTTGAACGAACATATCCAGTACATAATCATAGTGTACGAAATACGAAGACATGATCACATGGAAAATAATGCATCCATGTGTATATGTTTAGCTGATAACACTATATGAAAGCGTACTTATTTTTAGGAGATTTGAATCCGAAAATCTTCGACTTCGTTAGAGGTCTTGATATCGTATTTCACAAAGAAGGTGCTGATAAATTTCCTAACAACAATTCATCAGTGGCGAGCGGTTCAGAAGTAAACGGTCCGAAGATCAGCTGCATGACTTTTAGATCGGAATGTGACATATGTGTGGGGTAGAAGATAGTAATTAAGAATCAGACTTACTAGTTTTATCATGTTAGCATCGATAAGACATACAGGATGTCTGCATATGTTTATCATGTGTGCACAAACGTACTATCCACTTAGGCTGGTACCTTGTTTTTGCTGAGGACACTGAAATTTTTTTGTACAAAATTAGACATGTATTTGTCCTATTAGGAACAACCTAACCGGTGTAAGTTTTTTCTATGGATAGAAATAGAAAGAGGTTTACTTAGAAATTTGAACATATGACTAGCATTTTTTGAAATAAACGGATATCATTGTCTTACCGAAGAAACGATCACGTGCTGCAGATGTTGTTGGCGGTCGAACCTTACCCCCCCTAAAGTTATGATCCTTGACAATACACTTCAAATGAAGATGAATTTTCACACACTCAATTCTGGAACCATATATGAACACAATGCATTAACATCAAAGAATTCAATACCTATCCATTGAATCCTAAAGATGACTCAGATCCTGAGGCACATTTGACTCTCTGAATGAATCCATGTAGTAAGATGTGTTACGCTTTGGAACAATGACCACAAGATCAAGTGACCTCTACAGTTTAAGAAAACCATGAATGTATGAACTATGTCTAAAACTTAAAGACGATCAATGGATGCGTGGTTGTATATTTAACTTACTCTTCATAATATGGCCACATGAAGAATTCTCCTATCTGTAAGTCGAACAAGATCTTGGTGACACAATCAATGGAAGCCATGTGTGAGTCATTATCTTTTAACAAAACGCCTTTTGCTAAATCAGAATCTATGAAATGCGCATGCACCCTTGATGTTCTCTACGTCGTCAATCCCCTGAAAGGAATACAATATAGTTAGCTTTTTTGTCATTTACAACCTTGTATGGAGAAGCTGATCAGAGTTTGTGAAGTACTTACCACATCAAGTATTTGACAAGAGTGGTAGCAAGCGCGTCGAAGTTGAAGAAGAGATGAAAGTCCTTGAATTCCACACTAATGGTACCTGGAACATGACAGAAATGACGATGGTCGTACTGCAATTCCACAATGTTACGATCTTCTCCTTTTGACATTATGTCCATGTAATATTTATCTAACTTGCGACAACTGGAACTGCACTCATCAAACTATTCACCAACAATAAATGGTTGTCCATGCTAGTACTTACGTGCTTCAAATGGGTCTTCATTAGAACCGGGATTACATGGGTCGTCATCGGCAATACGATGGTTCTGCTTGAAGAGTCTTCGTAGTAGGATGCTCTGGTACTCGTCTATCCTCTGTTTCTGTAATGTTTAATAACAAATTGCCAAATTTACCAGGTAGCTAAAAATAAATGCAACAATCATTATAGTACAGGACGCACATCGGCAGTGTTTGAATGAAAACAAATTAATAGTGAAAGCTATGTACATTCTGATGTAAAACATTCAAATCTGTTAAAAACTACTGTCTTGCACCATGTTTTTTCACTAAGTCTGAGAATCTATTTATTCCAGATTGCCATGTTGTGTTGATGCTAGCCATGTTTTCGTGCATAATTAGACCTTGCCCGTGCTAAATGAAATGAAGTGCTTCATGTGTCCTACCGTTCAGTAAATTTTCATGCTATGATAAGTCATGTCACATATAGTTTTCTTGTTGTCAATATGCCTTCAGGTTAAAACTGTGATAGTGTCTTAATCACATCCAGAATCAAATAGCACACGAGAAGTCTCAATCACAACTAATATAATGAATGATTTCTAACAACGAGAGTTAGGCTTACCTTCTTTGCACGTCGCAGAAACTTCCTCCCACTGTACCCAGATTCAAAAGCTCGTAACTTCACAGATTGAAATTGATGTTGACCATGAACAGGCAGGTCTTCAGCTACCCCTCTCGATTCATTGGAAGTGATTGTCCTAGGGAGCTACAAGAGAAAGAAATGGCGCAAATGGAACCGGCGCTTCAAAATCCCCAATTCCAAAACAAAACCCTAAGCCTAGTTAAGCTAGAGAGAAGAGAGACGAATACCTGGTTGGTGAGAGATTCGTCGTCGTCGGAGATACTGCTTGAGGGGTCACTCAAGGAGACCATGGCATGTCCACGGCGGTCAGATGCTACAGGGAGAGATGTTGGCGGCGGTTCGGGAGGGGGGAGGATGGTGGGGTTGTAGGGGAATGTTTCGGTGGTAGGCGAAAAAAAATTGGTCATTGCAGGGAATCTTGGCACGATGATAAATAACATACAAAAATTTGACCCTCCCCAAGTATTCCCTAGTTATAGTGCACATCCACGTCATTGTATAATGTAACATCAATTGCTAACATTGGTATATAAAATAGCAGACACACATAACTCACAGTTACGAAACCGACCAAGTTCACTAAATAATCAAGCTGCTTGAACTAGACATAGCGTTTACAAAAGACCGGCTCTCTTAACAAAGGCTATTAGTAATATGCATAATTTTAACAAAGACGTCGATGAGCAACTGCCCTATGCCTCGCCGTTGTTCGATGAGATGTCAACGACTTGTCCGAGCGACATTCTGCCGGTGCTGGACACTGCATCCCCCTGGCTGACTTTTACCGCGGCGACATGCTCGTCCTCGACGTTGTCCTCGTCATTGATGTAGCTCTCATATTCTTAGTACTCATAATAGTGGCGCCGCCATAGCTCGCGTTGGTACTCCACCGCCGAATCCTTGATGGACAGGCGTTTCTCAACCTCCTCCTGAGCAACGCGCAACTCCTCCCAGCACTCGGCACTCCCGGACGGCTCCAGTATCTCCAGCTCTCTCTCGGAGATCTCGTGCAGAAAGGGCTCCATAGCCTCCGCCATTGCTTCGTCAGCATTCATCTCGGCATCAGCAGCAACCGCCTCTTCGGACATGTG
The DNA here is from genome assembly GCA_022496015.1 of Hordeum marinum. NCBI lineage: Eukaryota > Viridiplantae > Streptophyta > Magnoliopsida > Poales > Poaceae > Hordeum > Hordeum marinum. Next base: position 217,589,258 of record CM039677.1, on the reverse strand, counting down.
GTGCATGATGGATTCTGGCGAAGCTTGGAGTATCTTGGCAAGGGCGTTCTCGATAATATAGGCATGGATGGCCTTGACCTGGGCCAGGGCGGCCTCCATGGCACGGCACGACACGCTTCTCGAGCACTCTTGGCGTTTGCAGCCATCGTCGTAGTAGCTACAATTGTCGTCTCAGCGGCTATAGACGTCCTTTCAGCCGCCACAGAAGCCCTGTCGGCCGCCACAGAGGCCCTTTTGGCGAATGCGGCCGCACTCAAGGCGGATGCGGCTGCACTCTTGGCTTAGGCGGCTGTGTTCTCGAAAGAGGCGGGACCGCTCGGGGTCGAGGGCGGTACTACGCACCATTACGAAGCGTTCCTACGACATCATTCTTTACATAGAGGGTTTGTTGGGGAATGGGGGTCGAGGGTGAATGGAATCCAAGCTAGACGAAGCCGATGAAGCTTCCCTCATAAGACATAAATAAATCCATGAATTTTCATCGCAAACAGTTTCCGTAAGGAACCGTGTGTACGCACTTCACCTTTTGTATTCAATTGTAAAACTATTTTTGGGTACGGTGGTAACGGATATTGTTTTATTTGTTAGAAAAAGATGCCTACCGTCAAAATCCACTGACAACATCCTAAAATTAGGAAATATTTGGGTTACAATTGGCATTTTTATACATTAGTAACACATGGTTCCATGTTTATGTACATATTTACAGCCATAATTAAAATTCGTAACACACAAATATGCAACATGAAGCAAAAACTGCTGGAAAAATCACATTTATTTACTACTTGCTTCCCTATATATGCCACTTTCAATAAATTTTAAGGCGTTCCAAACATCTTGGGTAATGGTTTGGATACACATGCATTCATTGGGGATCTAGGATTTAAAATTCTAAAAATGAAAAAATGCCCTGAAGTACATGATAATAATCTGCATTATTTCCCGACATGGGGCCAAGATGTCGTGGTCAAAGTAACGGCTTGTTCGACATAAGCTTCGAGACATGCCTTTCACACAACATAGCATCACACAAAGGGTCGTGGTTCTTAGAGGGGACATGAGCCTTGTTTGGTGACGAGTCGCTAGTCGTTTTCTCATTTGGCCTACCTTTTTTTGAATTCGTTACAATGCAAGAATAAGTCCAGCAACCTGAAATTTGGACATTTCGGGGTTCAATGAGAATTTTTGTACATGAAGTTAATTTCTAGATATCTAGTGGCCATAATTCAAAACTAAAATACATGGACATGTTTAAGATGAAGCAAAAAATGCAGGAAAAATCATTTTTATTTATGTACTAGTGCTTCCGTCTATATGCCACATGCAATAAATTTGGAGTTCCAGACATCTTGATTAAAGGTTTGGACACAAGCATTGTGAATAGTCCAGGTTTTTAAATACAAAAATAAATAAATAATGGTATGGAGTACATGAAAATCAGCATGATTTCCCGACACGGGGCCAAGATGTCATGGTCAAAGTGACGCTTGTTCGAGATAAGCTTTGACACATGCCTCTCACAAACCAGAGTACCACGCGCATGCTCGTATAGTTCCAATAGGAGACGTGGGGTTTTGTGTGATGACGAAACGGATCGATGCCTCATTCGGCCTAGTTTTTTTTCATTGATGCAATGTACGAATATGACCATCATCAAAAAATCTGAAAACAATACGACATTCAATTGACATTTTTATACATGAAGTTAGTTTCCAGAAATTTAATGGCCTTAGTTCAAAACTGAAACAGTTTAACAAGCAAGATAAAGCACCGCTTGAAAATCATATTTAGGTACTATTTTCTTCCGTATATATGCCACATGCAATAAATTTGAAGGAGTTCCAAACATCTTGAGTGACGGTTTTGACACAAAAGCATTAGGAATCTAGGTTGCTAAAGTCGAAAGTTGAAAAATGCGTCGAAGTACATGAAAATATGCATGATTTCCCCACATGGGGTCAAGATGTCATGATCAAAGTAACGGTTTGTTCGAGATAAGCTTTGCCATATGTGAAAGATGGTGCCTGCGTCCCTATGGGTAATTACTCTATTAGGGCACGGGTGCGAGCTTGAAAGCCCATCCGGAAGTTGATGGGTCAAATACCTTATGTACCGAGTGTGTAGTACGGGGATGAGGATGGGATAGCATTACCCGCCTTACCCATGAAAAGTACTCCCTCCATCTCGGTGCATAAGTCATCTTACGAAAACCAAATAACACCAAAACACTTAGGCGCGGTGCATTAAGTTTCACCTCCTTTCTTGTTTTTTGACATGAATCAAGGAATCAACCAATAAGAGACGTGGGGCATGTATGTTTTTAATGAATTGAGACTAACTAGCATGACATGCAGTGGTCAATTCATTGCACGCAATGATATTAATTAGCAAATTAACATTAAATCCTCTCGGTTTCTTCTCTATCTTGGTCATAGTGCACAACCTAAGATGAGTTATACACCGAGACGGAGGGAGTACTTACATTTGGGCTTTGAAATTAGTAGACCCCGCGTAATCTGGGGACTTGGTCACCCGAATTAACACACACCAAAATTCCCAAAGAAATCCCAAACCTAGCCACACCATATTGTTTAGTGCATTCAAATACTATTTTCGTACTGAAATGCGTGAAGGTTGTTCTTAAATGAATGTGTGAGTTTCCCCACAGTGATAAAGAACTTGGTTGGTACATGGATGGGAAACTTTTTATCCCCGCGCACGGGTACGTAGATGGGGACGGGGATGGGAGGGCGGTGATGGGGACGAAGATGGGACTCCAATACTTGCCTAAGAAGTCCCCAGTTTCAGACAAGCCTCTCAGAAAACAGAGCATCACACGAAGGCGCGTGGTTCCGAGGGGGAACGTGGGGCATGTGTGATGAAAAACCGCCAATCATTGTCTCATTCGACCTAGGGTTTTTTCATCGATACAAAGAACGAGTACGACCGACATCCTATTTTTTTAAATGGCATTCTATTTGCAATTTTATAAATTAAGTTAGTTTATAGAAATTTAATGGCGATATTTTAAAACAGAAATGAATGAACAAGCTAGATGAAGCAAAAACCGCTCAAAAATCATATTTATGTACTACTTGCTTACATATATATGCCACATGCAATATATTTGAAGGAGTTCCAAACATCTCGAGTGACGGTTTGTACACAAAAGCATTAAGAATCTAGGTTCTAAATTTAAAAATAATAATAATAAATTCTTTGAATTATGAAGTACATGAATACATGCATGATTTGCCGCCATGGGGCCAAGATGTCGTGGTTACTGCTCTTAGACTTGCTTCCGTAACACAAATGGCAGTCATGCATTACATTTGGATAGAAAATGTAAATATTTGGCAAAACAAACGTGTCCCACATGATTGGCACCCTGTTTCGCGTTTTGAGTTTTGAAAGCCAATTTTCATGGGCTATTAATCACACGTGGTCATGTATTGGGAACCATCTGTGATGTTAATTCACACACGGTTGTTGAGTAAAAAAACGTGTGCAATGACTGCTGGCGTCGATCAAGATTCCAGTCGCCTATCAATGCTGCCCCTTGAGGCATCATCCCGCCTACATTCACTCGTCTCCCTATCCCACCCCTCGCACAAAACTTTGCCATGGTGTTCCCGGTATGTGCACAAGAGGAGGAGGATTCTCCACGCCACAAGGACATGGCAAAATGTAACGACGAGGAGGACCCTTTCGCGCCCCCAGATGAGGTCGCGCCAGACCACCCAACGAAAGATAAGTTTTGAGGCCAGTACAATCTGGATTTGTGGAAGGCGCTACCACCGTCTTAGAGAGTCAGGCAGGTGGCGTTCAAGGAGTGTGCTCGGGAGCGTGCTAGGAACCTCGTGGCCTAGAATGACCTTAGTGCCACAAGGGAAAAGGAGGAGTTGGAGCTTTGGCGGCGGGCGAGTCGACGAGCGGTCGAGGTGTACGAAGACGGCCAGTACCACACAATGAATGCTAGAGGCGCTAGGCGCCTCACCGCTGCGTGGGCATGGGACGATAAGATCGAGCGTGCCACCACCAAAGAGCTCCAGTGGGCGCCCAGTGAACTGTCCTGCATGGTCGCGCGCCTCCGCCAGCAAGAGGTTGATCGTCACGTCGAACATTGTGAGGCGGAGGAGGCAACAAACTCCCTCCGCATTGGGAAGCCACCGCGCACCAGGGAGCTGCTGGTGAGAGGCTGCCATTTTACTCCTACCTGCTCAAGGATGGGTTATTATTAGTTTAGTTTTTATTCATTGTGCGTATTAGTTAAGTACTATCATCACGTATATGTGATGATATATTCTGTATATGTATCATGTCTTCAATGAGCTCTTCGACAATTAATTTATATTATTAATTTCACATTTCTACATATCTGTTTTCATACTGATTTTCTGGCTCTAACTGTAGCATTTTAGACATATTGGAACATAACAATAGAACATAAAATCATTCACACATCGAAACATATGAATATTGTGATTGTTGTCCAGACATTGGGATCGACATCTAAACAGTTTCAACAAAATAAAACGCGTCCATGACTAGTTTATACACCCTATCCTACGGAAGCTCTTGGCTATGCTTGAACTCGGTGAGGCGTTCGTACATGCGGTTTACACGCTCGCGGCACAGCTAGAACGCGATCTCGAGCTCTAAACTGGCTATTTTGTAGGAGATTACCATCTCGAGGATGCGACGGCCATTTTCTTCTACCGCTCCCCACTAGATACCTGGTCCAAGGAGGTGCTTGAGCCTACCGACGAGTCCGCCAGCATCAAGTGGGGCTTGGACAAGGCGAACGGAACGACCCATGCGAACAGCATGGCCAGAGTCCATGGCAAGGACGATGCGGTCGGGCTTTGGTGCAAGTACGACGCAGATGGACGCTGCCCATGCCTGGCGAGAAATAGGGCTACTCACGTGCCTTGGACACAGCTGCAACGTCATGATGGGTGGGATAGCAGTCAAGCGGGGATGGAACCGCTCTTGCTCTGCCACGCGCCGCGCCTCTTGCTCTGCGGCCGTCCATCGATCTTGCTGTGCGGCACGCCTTGCCCTCTCGGCACGGACGCACATGTTTTGCTCTACGGAGCACCACCGATGATCTTCTTGTGCGGCAGGCTGTAGCCTCTGGGCGGTGAGGCGGCTATGTTGCTCGGCAGCGCTGCCGTGCCCTGTGACAAGGGTATACTCAACCCTTGCGATGATGCGCAGCATAGCATTGTTCGGCGCGTCGCTGGACAGGCCATCGGCCTTGACACGCCGTTGCGCCTACACCAGATCATTTCCATCATCGAGGAGGTTGATGGCAGAGGCGACGCTAGGTCAGGTTGGGATGCTTCATAGATGGGCTAGGTTTCACTAGGTGTGCAGCCGCGTGTGAACGCACTCACAGGCTCTTATGCTCATTAGCTTCTGGCGGGAAACTGATGGTGCGGGAACATGTGCAGTTTCGTGCGGGAACATGGCCAAAAGAAACGATGGTGCGGTGCTGAAGCTTCCACTAGAATTCTTGGGCAAAAACATAGTGAAAAGACGTGAGAGAGGAAGAAGAGGTGATGTGCAGTCAGACTAGTAATAATATTAAAACATCTGTGATATTAATATGGGCAAATGACACTTCTGTACATATCGTCGGTAATGATTTCATCAATTGCTGACAATTGTGTTGGCAGCAACCATCTGCCCACAACACACACAACTTGTCTGGATGAATGGTTTCGGGTATTATTGGTCTTCCCACACAATTTTGTTGAATGAACCGATTGCTGCGGATCACGCACACATTCTTATGCTAACCCATTTGTGTTCTGCTAGATCAGTGCAAATAGTTTATCCGAGTGAACTCTGTGTCGTACTTCGCCCACGTACATAGTTTTGTTAATTGTTTCTGTTATCTTAGCTAATCCCAAACAGTTCATAAGAATAAACTATCTGTCGTGGATCGCACAAACAACTATTTTTTGAATCATATTTGATGGATATGCCATCACTCACAGTTCGTGTCATTGGTGATGGAGGTTGAACAATACCGTTTGTGATTGGTGGATCGCACACAGTTTCGTCGAAGGGTCTCTGATTGATGCGTCACATTAGCAGCATCCTTCAGTAGTGAGGGGCGACAGCCAGAGGAGGGAGGAGGGCAATTATGGATGGTGGGGAGGGAGAGGATGGAAGATAGAGTAGGGCGAAGGTGGAGGAGGCTTACGGTAATTGAGGAGAGAAGATGGTGGTGCAGCAACGGTGCCATCAGCGCGGGTGACTGGGCGGTGAGGAAGAAAGACTGTCACACCCTGTGTTTGTATCACTTTGCTGTGCTTGGGTTTATAAAATTTGGAACCAATTAAAACTTTTTGAGTGCATGCTTGTTTGAACTATTCCTTGTTTGATTGTTTGGTTGAGTTTGTTTGGTACTCTTAGGTTCTACTCCTCTCCATATTCATCTTCCTTGACCCAAACTTCTTTCCCAATGATCATGCCATGTGAATAGTGCCCAAAACTATTTTTATCAAGATTTATTTTGACCAACAAGAATTTATTGAAATTAGGTTTTCAAAAACTCCTAAGTTGAGGTTTGCACTGCAAGTCCTCAAATTGGGTAGGTTCTTTTTCCCGAAAAGCTTTATTTGAAACCTACTATGTATATGAATTCCCAAAACCACCAAATATAGATTTTAAAGATTATTTTGCTATTTTATTTAAAGGATTTTTCTTAAGGACAAAAATGGTTTTTCATAGGTAAAATTTATTTTAATGCTTTAAAAATATTTGAGAAAATTTGGGGAATCTCATTGCACATATATTTTTCCATATACATGAGTTTAAACACATGGTCATGTACAAAATCTTGAGAAAAACCCCTCAAAACCCTTTCTGCTCAAATCAAGCTTTTGAAATATTTCCATTAGAAATATTCTCAGTAAATTCCAAGCCAATTACCGCGAATCACACATGTGATATGTGAAGCTGTTGCAAAGTTTCATCTCAATCCTAATTGTTTTACCTCATCAGAATACTCCAAAACCCTCTCTGTCCATATTCAAATTTGAACAACTTTACATTGTGAAGTTTCTTCCCTTGACCCCAAACTTTGTGAACATCAAGGAGATTAATTTAACATGTCTAGATCTATAGAAAGCAGATTGTGTTGATTTCTAGGGTTTTACCAGCTTTCACTGTCAACTTTCCTCAAATCCTCTCGAACTTGGTGGTCCTCACTGTTTTTACCTACTGTTTCATCCTGTTAAATAACGACCAACAAACCCCATTTACTGGCCCAAACCTTGATCAAACACCTTTTGCCGGAATGGTAAAATCTCTGTTTGACCCCCTTATACTGATCTCCTTGGGTTCGAAATTTTACCATAGCCTTCTAGTGTTGCATTTCACCTCCAGTAACTTTCTCTGGCCAAGACTCAATGGATAAGTGTGGTAAAACCCACATTTACCTCTCTGGACAGAAAGTATCTCTCACTCTCTCCCCTCCCCTCTTATTCTATCAACCTCTCCAGGGCATCCAATGCCTCAAACCTGATTGTTTACTCCCCCTAGATCCCCTAGACACTAGAGGCCACGCACAAGCCGCGAAGAACATGCCATGGCATGCCAAAACAGCGCTCAGGAGCGCGCTACAGTGCGCACTCGCACTATAGCTGCCGCCCAACTGCAGCCCCCGACAGCCTAGGGCCGCCCCCTCGTGTCCCACGAGATGCCCTCGGCATCCGCGTCACGCCACCTTGTCAGCCCCCTCCTCCTTCTCTCTCCAACGGCTGTTGTCGCGCGTGCTCGACGCCGCCCAGCTCGGCCAACCCGTAGCCCTACACGCGCCTGCTCCCCTGCTCCATCTCTTCTCTCTCGTGGGCCTAGAGCAACCCCAGGAACAGCACGTAACAGCCCCGCGAGCTCTCTCTCCCTCTGGCCTCGGCCACGACCTCTCCGGCGCACGCGTCCATGATACTCTGTCACCCCCCTCTATTTAAGCCTCCTGAGCCTCTCTCCCCTCCTCTGGCTCACTCTCCACCCACATCGACCCCCAACAGAGCCCGATCCCCTTTCCCACACCGTGCACTTGGGATCGAGCTTGATGACGCCGCCTCTGGTTGCCATCGATCTCGCGGGCGACCAGGATGTCCTCCACCCAAAGCTCCTCCACCGCGGCCTCCTTGCCGCCGGTGACCCTGACCGTCTCCGGTCACCCTTCCACCTATAGGAGAACGGAGGATCGATGATGGGCCCATTCCTGCTCCCTTCTCCCCTCGCTGTGCCGTGATTCACCACTGATTGTTCTATTGACAAGGGAGTTGGACCCAAATACTTTGAAGACCCTGAAGACTTTGTCGAGACAGGCAAGCAGGACTTTGACCATGCTAAGAAACTTTTTCATGCATGTCATATAGCACATGTTTTTTCTAAGATTTGATCATGTTGATGTGGTGCTTCCCCTTTGGTGGGATGCCTCTGATACTTTTACCATTGATACTGGCATCATGCATGACACTACCTCCTTATGAGGGTTGTGCGGGTGGGAGTAGTTAGGTTGCCAGTAGTTGCTACACAAGTGGGATGGGATATGCATGGTGATGGAAATAAAGTGATGATTTCAAAGAGTTTTTTGAAAACCCCGTTGGGTGCCACTAATCCCTGAGGGAGATGATGATGAGTTGGGTGACCACTTGGGGAAGAAGTGGTGTACTGGAGCAAGTGAGTGTGTATGTTTTCAAAAGTGGATTAGATTTAAGGTATGCTGATCGTCCCAACCTTACATGCGCAACCACGATACCCCTTATGGGACGGGGCTTTGTTGATACTTTGGTGGGTACTATCATGGAGCCCGCATTACTAGTGGCGGGAGTGACGTGGTCACTCTCGATACGGGGTCGTGCCTGTAAGGATGATCATGCGTTGTCTTCACAAGCACCGGGCACACCGTTGGTCCCTACATGGACGCTACTTGTGATGTGCATCATGTGGGCTGTGTACCAATCAAGTGGACTCTTTGTTTAGTATCGCCAATGGAAAGACAATGTTCGGGTGCTTACCTCGGGAATGTTAATTACCGTGAGTCATGGATGACACAGAAGTTCCTCGAGTCTCGTGGGTAAAGTGTGCAACCTCTGCAAAGTGTAGAACTATTCGAATAGCCGTGTCCACGGTCATGGAAAGTTGGAGGTCCTTCTTAAACTACGTCCAGACGTTTCCCCAAAACTTGGTGTGTGTGTGGATGACACAGAGATGGTACTTGAGATAAGTCAGATGACTTGACGTGATGACTGAACATGAGATGTTCAAGCCCCTGTTTATGATGACATTTGTAACTTGTTCATATGGATATCAGCCAACTGTTGATGCATGCTTACTTAAATTTCTTGATCATGTCATTACACACAAAATTAGCTTTTTGCGAAAACTTACCTACTTAGTGCTATATCATGCATTGTTATGCCTTGTTCCACAACTTGGGTTGCCTGCGAGTACATTCAAAGTACTCATTGGCTTGCCACTGGTTATTTAATTGGCCAGGCCTGGAAGAACAGGAGTATGGTGAAGAGTTCGTTGGTGATGAACATGCGAGCTAGGACGCTTCCTAGTCAGAATGCCTGTAGGTTTAAGGCAGATGGCATGGGTTCACGCTTTCGACCAAGATTTCCGTTGCTTGTTATGTTTAAGTGTTTGGCCCTTGTCGCCCTATCTATGTAAGACTTGGCCTAGATGGCCCATTATTTGTGTAAGACGGTGTGTAAGGATGTAAGACTCTTGTTATTCGTCTTTTGTGTGTTCAGTGAGCATTGATCTCTGGGATCACTGTACACGTGCATTCAGTGATCACGACTTATGAGTCGGGGTCCCCACTGAGCTGGTATTAGAGCCAAGTTGTCTGTAGGAAGCCCTTAGTTAGCATGGACGTTAGGTAGGATAAAACCTGTCTCAAAAGTACTCCTAGCATCTATACTTAGGAGTTCTGCACTTATTACCCCTTCCATTCTTCACACAACACTCTGCTGACTCCCCTCCCTTCAAACCTTTGTAGATGTACGTCGTACCCAAAGCCCTCCTAGCATCCGGCTTTCCCCTATTCCTTGAGGATAGCTTGGAGAAGTGCCAGTATCACCGACACCTATTTACCTCTACCACGAGCACTAGGTCGATGTCATCACGAAGGAGTACCACGTGGATGTGGTCGTGAAGGCAAACAACTCCCCGGACAGTTGGTTCTTTGAAGGACCACAGATGGAGACCCTAGCACTCGCAGTCGAGATAGCTGCATGGAAGGCACTCATCCACCTTCGAGGGATCATTCGAGAGATGGCTGACGAACCAGCAACTCGCTATCTACCCTTCAGTAGGGATGATATTGGCAAGAGTTGAACGTTGGTTCCATCCAAGGAGGATGGGAAACCACTCAGATTCTAGACTTACTTCAGCCTCTCCGCGAACAGTGTGGATCACCACTTAATTAAGGAATCCGTGAAGCTCCGTGAGAAACTTCACCACACCCAAGAGCTACTTCGACAAGCCAAGATGAATCCAGACAAGATCAAGAAGGATGGAGCCCCTGAGGGACGACCAGCTGTCACTTATCGAGGATGAGTACCCCTAGATAGAGATGCACCCACACGTCGTCGTCGCATGAGTGCGAAGGAGTACCGCGAGCTCTTCACAGACCCATCGACAAAGTGTCATCGGGATGGACCTCCTCATTCCCCGACCCTTTCGACCAAAAACGATGCCCACTCAGGTGATGAACAAGAGGAAGACCTAGAGGAGCGTGACCACGAGACCGAGCACTCCATCACCTGAGTTCGAGAACCCCTAGGGTAGGATCAGTCATGTATCCCTCATGCGAAGTTGACTCCATGTAATGGTTCATATGAAACCATGTGTGCATGTTGTTTGTGTTACTATGCAACTTGCGCTTTTGCCTTAGGCAACATGTAAGCGACTCCATCGTCTATTTTATATTAATATATGTCTTGGTCCTTCGACCTTTGTTTTACCACACTTGCACTCGACCAACCCCCCTTAGGTGCGCTTTTCCATTGTTGATTTTCTTATCGTCTATCCCAGTTGTTTGACTTGGCTGCTCCAAATAGGATGGTGACTGCTACCCGCAATAGCTCCTTCACCAACCCTGAAGCTGGCAACTCCAGCCAGCAATAGGGAGCTAGTGGGACTGCTCAGGCTGGAGGACACCAGGAGCAGCCACAAGTCGACATTCCCCTGCCACCACCTCCACCGGAGAACATGGCCTTTGCTCAGTTTCTCGAAGTTCTCTGGGAGGAACGCCAAGCCAACACTGCTGCTATTCAGCAGATGGCCCAAGTCCTTGTGAACAACCAGCAGCAAGATGGGAACGGCAACGGCCGCACCACTCTGTCTGAGTTCATGAGGATTTCGCCCCCAATTTTCACCATGACTGCTAAACCCTTGGATGTTGACGATTGGATCCGCACCATCGAGGACCTACTTGCACTGGTCAATTGCAATGAGGATCGTGAGAAGGTGTTGTATGCCTCTCACTGCCTTGGAGGTATCGCCCAAGCTTGGTGGGATGGATTCAAGGTCATGCAAGGCGATCGTGTGTTCACTTTGGTCTTAAGGGAAGGATTTGCACCACCCACATTCCTTCTGGGATCATGGCTATCAAGAAGAGAGAATTCTGAGCGCTGAAGCAAGGAAGTGGCTCTGTCAAGGAGTACCTGCAGAAGTTCAACGTGCTGTCAAGGTATGCACCTGAAGATGTCAACACGGAATCTGCCAAGCAGGAACACTTCATGGAAGAACTTCAGCAGACCCTGTAGTATCAGCTCATCGTCTGTGACTGTCGGGCCATCTTCGACCTGGTGAACAAGGCCCTCATGCTAAAAGACAAGTGTTGTGCCATAGATGACACTCGCAAGTGCAAGATGATTAGCAAGGTCAGTTCCAGCAACCAGAAGACTCGCCCCTGGTAGCTAGCCCCAGCCAAGCCGACCTATCAGCCACAGTAGGCTAGACCTCATGCGCCTCGTCCGAGCTACTAGCCTCAGCAGTATGCCAAATCCAGGCCAGCTTACAACAACCCTAGGCAACTCACTTGCTTTCGATGTGGTCAACCAGGACACATATCTAGGCTATGTCCCAACAAGAAGCCAGATGCACCGTGCCCCAATGCACTGAACCAAGGTCAAGGCCATGGAGCACCATAAAGGAACCTAGCTCCCTGCAACTAGCCCAACAATGGCAAGGGTCATGTGAATCACGTCACCGCTGAGGAAGCCCAGGAAGACCCGGGCGTCATACTGGGTACGTTCCTCGTCAACTCAACCCTAGCAACATTAATGTTTGATTGTGGAGCTTCGCATTCTTTTGTCGCCCAAAAGTTTGCACTAGAGAGTGGCATGGATCCTACACTCCTGGGTAGTCATATGTTGGTACAAACCCCGGGATCAGTTATGAAGTCTGGGATAGGTTGTAAGGGAGTTGAGATTAACATCAACGACGTAGATTCCCTAGCAGACCTTATCATCCTGAAGTTAGAAGGCTTGGATGTGATCCTAGGATTGGACTAGTTAACCAATCACCAAGGCTTGTTAGACTGTGCCAAGAGGATTGTTACCATGACCAAGAGCCAAGGAGTGGAAGTTAAGTATGTTCCCAACCCTTCCTCCACTCAAGCCCTCAGGCTAACTGTCTATCGGGAATTGAGTTGGAACAAGTGCCAGTGGTATGTGAATGCATGGATGTATTTCCTAATGAGCTGCTCGGGATGCCTCCTGACCACGACATTGAGTTCATCATTGAACTAATGCCCGGGTCAATGCCCATCTATAAGAAGCCCAATAGGATGGGATCCAAAGAGTTGGCTTAATTGAAGAAGCAACTGGCAGAGCAGCTCGGAAAAAGATTCATTCGCCCTAGTGCCTCCCCTTGGGGATCGCATGTTCTGTTTGTGTCAAAGAGGGATGGAACTATCAGACTCTGTGTCGATTACCATTCTCTCAATGAGGTCATAATAAAGAACAAGTACCCGCTCCCCAAGATTGAAGACCTGTTCGATCAGTTGAACGGAGCCAAGGTGTTCTCCAAGATCGACCTCAGGTCTAGGTACTAATAGCTAAAGATCAGACCCCAAGACATTCCGAGGACGGCGTTTGTAACCCGGTATGGCTTGTATGAGTACACGATCATGTCATTTGGGTTAACCAATGCCACTGCCTACTTCAAGTACCTCATGAACAAGGTCTACATGGAGTACTTGGACAAGTTTGTTGTCGTCTTCATTGATGACATACTCATCTTCTCCAAGTCTGAAGAAGAGCATGAGCAACACTTGAGATTGGTCCTAGACGAGCTTCGAGAGCACCAGCTTTACGCCAAATTTAGCAGTGTGAATTCTGGCTACATGAAGTTGGATTATTGGGTCATGTGTTGATGCATAAGGATTGTTAGTGGATCCTACCAAGATTGAAGCCGTGACTGAATGACAATGCAACCACTATGAAGGAAGTTAGGAGCTTCCTCAGACTCGCGGGATAATACTGCAAGTTCGTCGAAGGATTCTCGAGCATTGCTCGACCAATGACTCAGCTTCTGAAGAAGGACAAGAAGTTCGAATGGACGCCAAAGTGTGAAGAAAGCTTCCAAGAGCTCAAGAAGAGGTTGACCATAGCCCCAGTTTTGGCCACCTCCGATATTCATAAGGAGTTTGTGATATATTGTGATGCATCAAAAACCGGGCTTGGAGGTGTTCTGATGCAAGAAGGCAGAGTCGTAGCATATCTATCCAGACAACTACGTCCTGATGAGGAGAACTACGCAACTCATGATCTTGAGTTGACAGTTGTGGTTCATGCATTGAAGACATGGCGGCATTACCTTCTGGAGAAGCGATGTGAGATATACACAGACCGTAAGAGTTTGAAGTATATTTTCACTCAGAGGGAACTGAACATGAGGCAGCGAAGTTGGTTGGAGTTGATCAAGGATTATGACCTCAGTGTTCAGTACCACCCCAGAACGGCTAACGTGGTAGCAAACGCCTTAAGCAGAAAGGCTTGCTCCTTGAATGCTCTGATTAAGGAAAGGCTGCCCGCCCTGTATGAAGAGCTTGAAAGCTTCGGCTTGGAACTAGTTGCACCTGGATTCCTTGCCAACCTCGAAGCGAAGCCTACCTTGATGCATGCCATTAAGGAAGCTCAAAAGGGGCACGAGAGCATTGAAGGCATCAAAAGGAAGATCAAGGCCGGCAAGGCCCCAGGATTCTCAATGGATGAACACAGAGTTGTATGGTTCGAGAATCGCATCTACGTACCCAACAAGGAAGAGCTCAAGAATTTGATCTTGCAAGAATCTCATGACACTTCGTATTCCATCCATCCTGGAGGAACCAAGATGTACCAAGACCTCAAGGCAAGATTCTGGTGGCATGGAATGAAACGGGAAATAGGCACCTTTGTTGCTAAGTGTGACATATGCCAGATAGTCCAAGCTAAGCATCAGCGACCCGCTAGACTACTACAACCCCTCAAAGTGATTGAATGGAAATGGGATAAAGTCGATGGACTTCATCACCAGATTACCATGGTCAAGCAAGGGACATGATTCCATTTGGGTCATTGTCGACCACCTGACCAAGGAAGCCCATTTAATTCCCATCTAGACCACCTATAATGGTAACAAGCTAGGCATCCTTTATATCGAGCGTATCGTGAGTCTTCACAGAATTCCTAAGGAGATCATGTCAGACCGAGGCACCCAGTTCACCTCGAAATTCTAGAAGATGTTGTTGGAAATATGCCCTAGAGGCAATGATAAATTAGTTATTATCCTATTTCCTTGTTCATAATAATCGTTTATTATCCATGCTAGAATTCTATTGATCGGAAACTCAGATACATGTGTGGATACATAGACAACACCATGTCCCTAGTATGCCTCTGATGGACTAGCTCGTTGATCAAAGATGGTTAAGGTTTCCTAGCCATGGACATGAGATGTCATTTGATAACGGGATCACATCATTAGGAGAATGATGTGATGGAAAAGACCCAAACTATAAACGTAGCATATGATCGTGTCAGTTTATTGCTACAGTTTTTTGAATGCCAACTATCAATTCCTATGACCAAGAGATCACGAACCTCACTGACACCGAAGGAGTACCTTGTGTGTATCAAAAGTTCCAACGTAACTGGGTGACTATAAAGGTGCTCTATAGGTATCTCCGAGGGTGTCTGTTGGGTTAGCATGGATCAAGACTGGGATTTGTTACTCCATGTGATGAAGAGGTATCTCAGGGTCCACTTGGTAATACAACATCACAACAAGCCTTGCAAGCAATGTGACTAAAGTGTTAGCCACAGGATCTTGTATTACGTAATGAGTAAAGAGACTTGTCGGTAACGAGATTGAACTAGGTATGGAGATGCCAGCGATTGAATCTCGAGCAAGTAACATACCGAAGAACAAAGAGAACAACATACGTGATTAACTCAATCCTTGACATAAAGGTTCAACCTATAAAGATTAGAATATGTAGGAACCAATATGGGCATCCAGGTCCCACTATTGGTTATTGACCGTAGATGTGTCTCGGTCATGTCTACAAAGTTCTCGAACCCGCAGGGTCTGCACACTTAAGGTTCGGTGACGTTTCGATAGTATAGAGTTATGTATGGTGGTGACCAAAGTTTTTTCGGAGTCCTGGATGAGATCCCGGAGGTCACGAGGAGCTTCGTAATGGTCTAGAGGTAAAGATTGATATATAGGAAGTCCTATTTTGGTCGCCGGAAAAGTTTTGTGCCCATCGGTAGTGTACCAGGAGTGTCGGGAGGGTACCGGGGGACAATCGGGAGTGGTGTCTTGACCCAAGAGGCTACATGGGCTGTGGGAGAAGGTAAACTAGCCCCTGGTGGGATGGCCGAAGCCTCCCCTAAGGGCCCATGCGGCTGGAGTGGTTTGAGAGGGGAAAAACTCAAGGTGGAAAGTGTTTCCAAGTGGGAAGGAGGACTCCTAATCCTACTAGGATTTGAGGAGGACTCCTCCTCTCCTCCTTGCGCCAAGCCAAGGGCTTGCGCTAAGACTCCTCCCTCCCTCCTTCTATATATACTAGAGGTTTTGAGGGTTTTGAGACACAGAAAACTACCATGTGCTACCTGTCCTCTAGATCGTAATTTCTCCTCTAGATTATTTCAGCAGTGCTTAGGCGAAGCCCTGCTGGGATTGTTCCACCACCATCGCCGCCACGCCGTCGTGCTACCGGAGAACTCATCTACCTCTCCGCTCCCTCTTGCTGGATCAAGAAGGCGGAGATCGTCACCGAGCTATACGTGTGCTGAACGCGGAGGTGTCATCCATTTGTCGCTAGATCGGAAGAACCGTTATCAAGATCGTGAGATGATTCGTGATTGGATCACGGGACGGATCATGATGGGATCGTGGTACACTTGGCGATTTGGATCGCGAAGATGTTTGACTACATCAACCGTGTTTCTTAACACTTCCTGCTTAGCGATCTACAAGGGTATGTAGATCCACTCTCCCTCTCGTAGATGCTCATCACCATGGATAGATCTTTCGTGTGCGTAGGAAAATTTCTGTTTCCCATGCAACGTTTCCCAACAGTGGAATCATGAGCTAGGTCCATGTGTAGATGGGATGTCGAGTAGAACACAAAGGAGTTTGTGGGCGTTGATGCTTAGATTGCTTCCTCCCTTGGTCGTGTTTTGGTTCAGCGGTATTATGGGATGAAGCGACCCGGACCAACCTTACTCGTATGCTTACGAGAGACCGGTTCCATCGACTGACGTGTAACTTTTTTGCACAAAGATGGCTGGCGGGTGTCTGTTTCTCCTACTTTAGTTGGATCGGATTCGACAAAGGTGGTCCTTCAGAAGGTTGAAAAGCAACTTATGTATCACCGTTGTGGTTTTTGCGAAGGTGAGAATTCTTCTTGTTATATACCTGTAGTAGCCACGTAAAACTACAACAACAATTAGAGGACTTCTAACTTGTTTTCGTAGGGTATGTTGTGATGTGATATGGCCAATTACATTATGAGATATATGTGATGTATGAGATGATCATGTATTGTATAGAATATCACGACTTGCATGTCGATGAGTACGGCAACTGGTAGGAGCCATAAGGTTGTCTTTAATTATTGTATGACCTATGTGTCAATCATTAAGCGCTATGTAATGCTTTACTTTATCACTAAGCGATAGCAATAGTAGTAGAAGCATGGTGGGCATGACAACCCCGATGGTGACAGGTTGATGGAGATCAAGATGATGGATATCATGGTGTCATGCCAGTGATGATGGAGATCATGCCGGTGCTTTAAGGATGGAGATCAAGAGCACAAGTTCATGGCCATATCATGTCACTTATGATTTGCATGTTATGTTAATCCTTTTATGCACCTTGTTTTGCTTAGGACGATGATAGCATTATAAGGTGATCCATCACTAAAATTTCAAGATCAATTGTGTTCTCCCCGAGTGTGCACGGTTGTGAAAGTTCGTCGTGTCAAGACACCACGTGATGATCGGGTGTGATAGACTGTACGTTCACATACAACGGGTGCAAGCCAGTGTTGCACGTGCAGTACACTCGGCTTAAACTTGACGAGCCTAGCATGTACAGACATGGCCTCGGGACACAACAGACCGAAAGGTTGAACATGAGTCATATAGTAGATATGATCAACATGAGGATGTTCACCATTGAAACCGCCTCCACTCACGTGATGATCGGACATGTGTTGGTGAATTTGGATCATGTATCATTCGAATGACCGGAGGGATGTCTATTTGAGTGGGAGTTCTTAAGTAATATGATTAATTGAACTCATTATCATGAAAATAGTCAGTAGTGTCTTTGCAAATTATGTTATAGATTACTAGATCATGCTGCAGTTCCCTTGAATTTTTATATGTTCCTAGAGAAATAGAGTTGACACATGATGGTAGCAATATTGCGGACTGGGTCCGTGATCTGAGGATTGTCCTCATTGCTGCACAAAAGGCTTATGTCCTTAATGCACCGCTCGGTGCGCCACCCCCTCTAGCATCATCTGTAGATGTTGAGAACATATGACAGGCACGTTCTGATGACTACTTGACAGTTTAGTGCGTCATGCATTACGGCTTAGAATTGAGGCTCCAAAACGTTTTGAACGTCACGGAACATATGAGATGTTCTAAGAGCTTAAATTGGGATCTCAGACTCATGCCCGTGTTGTGAGATATGAGATCTCCAACAAGATTCTTTGCCTGCAAGATGAAGGAGAATAGCTCAATCTTTGAGCATGTGCTCAGATTGTCTGGGTGCTACAATCACTTGAATTGAGTGGGAGTTGATCTTCCAGATAAGAAAGTGATTGGTATAGTTCTCCAAGCCACTATCACTAAGCTACTAGAACTTTGTGATGAACTATGATCATGCCAGGGATAGAAATGATAATCCCTGAGCTATTCACGATGTTTGACACCGCAAAGGTAGATATCAAGAAGGAGCATCAAGTGCTGATGGTTAGTAAAACCACTAGTTTTAAAAGGGAAAGGGTAAGTAGGGAAACTTCATGGATGGCAAGTCAGTTGCTGCTCTAGTGAAGCAACCCAAGTTGAACCCAAACCCGAGACTAAGTGCTTCTATTATGAGGAGAGCGGTCACTGAAGCGGAACAACCCTAAATACTTGGTAGATAAGAAGGCTGACAACATCGACAGAAGTATATTGATATACGTGTTATTGATATGTACCTTTATAGTACTCCTAGTAGCACCTGGGTATTGGATACCGGTTTGGTTGCTAAATGTTAGTAAGTGGTAATAAAAGCTACCGAATAAACGGAGACTAGCTAAGTCTAAGGTCACGATGTGTGTTGGAAATGTTTCCAAGATCGATGTGATCAACATCGCACGCTTTCTCTACCTTTGGGATTAGTGGCAAACCTAAATAAATGTTATTTGGTTTTTGCGTTAAGCATGAACATGATTAGATCATGCTTATTACAGTATGGTTATTCATTTAAGTGAGAGAATAATGGTTATTCTATTTACATGAATAATACCTTCAATGGTCATGCACCCAATGTGAATGGTTTGTTGAATCTTGATCGTAGTAATACACATGTTCATAACATTGATGCCAAAAGATGCAAAGTTAATAATGATAGTACCACATACCTGTGGCACTGCCTCTAAATGTCATATTGCTATAAATCGCGTGAAGAAACTCCATGCTGATGGATCTTTGGACTCATTTGGTTTTGAATCGGTTGAGACATGCGGACCATGCCTCTTGGGCAAGATGACTAAAAACCCCGTTTTCAGCATGATGGAGCAGGCTAGTAACTTATTGGAAATAATACATGTTCATGTATGAGATCCAATGTGTGTTGTAGCGTGTAGTGGATATCGTTATTTTTCTTACCTTCACTAATGATTTGAGTATATATGAGTATATTTGCTTAATGAAACACAAGTCTGAAATGTTTGGAAAGTTCAAAAAAAATTCATAGTGAAGTTTAAGATCATTGTGACAAGATAAAAATGTCTATGATATGATCGTGGAGGTGAACATCTGAGTTACGAGTTTGGCATACAACTTTAGACAATGTGAAAGTTGTTTCACAACTCACGCCACCTGGAACACCATAGTGTGATGGTGTGTTCGAATGTCATAGTCGTGCTCTATTGGATATGGTGCGTACTATGATGTATCTTATCATTTTGCCACTATCGTTTTGGGGTTATGCATTAGAGACAACTACATTCACTTTCAATAGGGCACCATCTAAATCCGTTAAGATGACACCGTATGAATTATGGTTTGATAGAAACCTAAGCTGTCATTTCTTAACGTTTGGTGCTGCAGCGCTTATGTGGAAAAGGTTTTCACTTAATGAGCTTGAATCGAAAGAGGAAAAATGCATCTTAATAGAATACCCTAACGTAACAGTTGGGTATACCTTCTATTCCAGATCCGAGCACAAAGTGTTTGTTGCTAAAACGGGTCCTTTCTTGAGAAAGAGTTTCTCTCGAAAGAATTGAGTGGGAGGAAGATAGAACTTGGTGAGGTTGTTGAACCTTTGTTTCAGCTATAGAGTAGGGTATCAAAGAAAGATGTTTTTGTGGAGCCTACGTCAGTTGAAGAGGAAGTTAATGATGATGATCATGAAGCTTCGGATAAGGTTACTATCGAACCTCGTAGGTCGACAAGGACGTGTCCTTCTCCTGAGTGGTATGGCAACCCTGTCTTAGAGGTCATGTTGTTGGACAACGATGAACCTACGAACTATGGAGAAGCGATGATGAGCCCGGATTCCAACAAATGGTTAGAGGCCATGAAATCCGAGAAAGGATTCGTGTATGAAAACCAAGTATAGACTTTGGTAGACTTGCTCGTTGGACGGCAGGTCGTTGAGTACAAATGGACCTTTAAGACGAAGACAAACGCTACTGGTGAATGTCACCATTTGTAAAGCTCGACTTGGCGCAAAGAAGTTTCTGCTAAGTTCAAGGAGTTGACTATGATGAGACTTTCTCACTCGTAGCGATGCTAAAGTCTGTTGAATTATGTTAGGAGTTGCTGCGTTTTTCAATTATGGAATCTGGCAGATGGATGTCAAAACATCATTTCCTTCCTTGAGGAAAGGTTGTATGAGATACAACCAGAAGATTTTGTCGGTCCTAAGGATGCTAAAAGGTGTGCGAGCTCCAACAATCCTTCTTTGGGCTGGAGCAAGCATCTCGGAGTTGGAATATATGCTTTGATGAGGTGATCAAAGTTTTTTAGTCTATACAAAGTTTATGAGAAACTTGTATTTACAATAAAGTGAGCGGAGCACTAGAGTTTCTGATAAGCATATGTGGATGACATATTGTTGATCAGAAAAGATGCAGTATTTCTGGAAAGCATAAAGGGTTGTTTGAAAATAGTTTTTCAAAGGAAGACCTGGATAAAGCTACTTAATTGTTGGGCATCGAGATCTATAGAGATAGATCAAGACGTCTGGTAAGACTTTCAATGAGTACATACCTTGACAAGATTTGGAAAGAGTTCAAAATGGATCAGTCAAAGAAAGAGTTCTTGCCTGATTTGTAAGGTGTGAAGTTGAGTGAGACTCAAAGCTCGACAACGACGGAAGAAAGAGAAAGGCGAAGGTCATTCCCTATGCCTTATCCATAGGCTCTGTATAGTATGCCATGCTATGTACCGCACCTATGTGTGCCTTGCCATGAGTCCGTCAAGGGGTACAAGAGTAATCCAGGAGTGGATTACTGGACAGCGGTCAAAATTATCCTTAGTAACCAGAGGACTAAGGAGATGTTTCTCGATTATGGAGGTGATAAAGAGTTCGTCGTAAAGAGTTACATCGATGCAAGCTTTAACACCAATCCGGATGACTCTTATTAGCAATCCGGATATGTATAGTGGAGTTGCCATTTGGAATAGCTCCAAGTGGAGCGTGGTAGCAGTGTTTACAGTATGACATAGATATTTGCAAAGTACTCACGGATCTGAATGTCTCAGACCCGTTGACTAAAACCTCTTTCACATGCAAAGCATGATCGAACCCCAGAACTCATTGGGTGTGAGATTTATAACAGATCACATGGCAATGTGAGCTAGATTATTGACACTAGTGCAAGTGGGAGACTATTGGAAATATGCCCTAGAGGCAATGATAAATTAGTTATTATCATATTTCCTTGTTCATAATAATCGTTTATTATCCATGCTAGAATTGTATTGGTCGGAAACTCAGATACATGTGTGGATACATAGACAACACTATGTCCCTAGTATGCCTCTGATGGACTAGCTCGTTGATCAAAGATGGTTAAGGTTTCCTAGGCATGGACATGAGATGTCATTTCATAATGCGATCACATCATTAGCATATGATCGTGTCAGTTTATTGCTATAGTCTTCTACATGTCAAGTATCTGTTCCTATGGCCATGAGATCATGCAACTCACTAACACCGGAGGAGTACCTTGTGTGTATCAAACATCGCAACATAACTAGGTGACTATAAAGGTGCTCTACAGGTATCTCCGAGGGTGTTTGTTGGGTTAGCATGGATCAAGACTGGGATTTGTTACTCCATGTGACGGAGAGGTATCTCAGGGCCCACTCGATAATACAACATCACAATAAGCCTTACAAGGAATGTGACTAAAGTGTTAGCCATGGGATCTTGTATTACATAACGTGTAAAGAGACTTTCCTCTAATGAGATTGAACGAGGTATGGAGATGTCGACGATCGAATCTCAGGCAAGTAACATACCGAAGAACAAAGGGAACATCATAAGGGATTAACTGAATCCTTGACATAGAGGTTCAACTGATAAAGATCTTCATAGAATATGTAATAACCAATATGGGCATCTAGGTCTCGTTATTGGTTATTGACCGTACAGGTGTCTCGGTCATGTCTACATAGTTCTCGAACCCGCAAGGTCTGCACACATAAGGTTCGGTGACGTTCCGGTAGTATAGGGTTATGTATGGTGGTGAATGAAGGTTGTACGGAGTCCCGGATGAGATCCTAGACGTCAAGAAGAGCTCCTAAATGGTCCGGAGTTAAATATTGATATATAGGAAGTCCTGTTTTGGTCGCCGAAAAAGTTTCGGGCTCATCGATAGTGTACCGGGAGTGCCGGGAGGGTACCAGGGGACCATCGAGAGGCGTGTCTTGGCCCTAGAGGCTACATGGGCTGTGGGAGAAGGTAAACCAGCCCCTGGTGGGCTGGCTGAAGCCTCCCACATGGGACCATGCGGCTGGAGTGGTTTGAGAGGGAAAAACTCAAGGTGGAAAGAGTTTCCAAGTGGGAAAGAGGAGTCCTAATCCTACTAGGATTGGAGGAGGACTCCTCATTTCCTCGTTGTGCCAAGCCAAGGGCTGGACCCTTGTGCGACAATACTCCTCCCTCCCTCCTCCTATATATACTAGAGGTTTTGAGGGTTTTGAGACATAGAAAACTGCCACATGCTACCTCTCCTCTGGATCGTAGTTTCTCCTCTAGATCATTTCACTGGTGCTTAGGCAAAGCCCTGTTGGAATTGTTCCACCACCATCGCCGCCACGCCGTCGCACTGCCGGAGAACTCATTTACCTCTACGCTCCCTATTGGTGGATCAAGAAGGCGGAGATCGTCATCGAGCTGTACGTGTGCTTAACGCGGAGGTGTTGTCCGTTTGGCGCTAGATTGGAAGTACCGTGATCAAGATCGCGAGACGATTTGTGATTGGATCGCGGGACGGATCGTGATGGGATCGCGGTATGCTCGGCGATTTGGATCGCGAAGACGTTCGACTACATCAACCGCGTTTCCTAATGCTTCCCGCTTAGCGATCTACAAGGGTATGTAGATCCACTCTCCCTCTCGTAGATGCTCATCACCATGGATAGATCTTGCGTGTGCAGAGGACTTTTTTGATTTCCCATGCAATGTTTCACAATAGATGTTTGAAGAAGCAATGGGAACCAAGCTCTCCTTCAGCACTGCTTTTCACCGCTGAACAGGTGGGCAAACAGAACGAGTAAATTAGATACTCAAAGATATGCTCCACGCTTATGTTTTGGCATACAAAGTCAAGTGGGAAGATTGCCTACCATTCGCCGAGTTCTCCTATAACAATAGTTATCAGTAGAGTCTTCAAATGGCACCCTTTGAGGTGTTGTTTGGACGCAAGTGTCGTACTCCCCTCAACTGGTCAAAAACCGGAGAAGTATTAGTGTTTGGACCAGACATCCTCTGTGAAGCACAAGAGCAAGTTCAACTCATCCGAGACTGCCTTGAGACCGCCAAGACAAGACAGAAGAGCTACACCGACTCTCACTGTCGAGAACTGAACCTCAACATCGGAGATTATGTTTATCTCTTAGTCACGCCTCTCGAAGGGACCAAGCGTTTCCATGTCAAAGGGAAGCTTGCACCAAGATACATCGGCCCCTTCAAGATCACCACAAGATGAGGAGAAGTTTCCTACCAGCTAGAGCTACCTTCTGAGCTATGAGATGTGCACAACATGTTCCACGTGACACAACTTCGGAAGTGTCTTCAAGTTCCCAACCGCCCCGACCTCTACAAGGATATCGAACATCAAGCCATTGACCTTCAGCTAGACCTGACTTCTGGTGAGAGGCCAGTCCTTCTGGTTGAAGTGGAGTGTTGCACCCGAAGCCGCACCATCAAGTACTTCAAGGTCCAATGGAGCAACCACACTGAAGCAGAAGCCATATGGGATCATGAAGACTATCTTAGATCTGAGTTCCCTTATCTTTTTAGCGCTTAGCCTAGGAATCTCGGGGACGAGATTCTTGTAAGGGGGGTAGGTCTGTCACACCCTGTGTTTGTATCACTTTGTTGTGCTTGGGTTTATAAAATTTGGAACCAATTAAAACTTTTTGAGTGCATGCTCGTTTGAACTATTGCTTGTTTGATTGTTTGCTTGAGTTTCTTTGGCACTCTTAGGTTCTACTCCTCTCCATATTCATCTTCCTTGACCCAAACTTCTTGCCCAATGATCATGCCATGTGAATAGTACCCAAAATTATTTTATCAAGATTTATTTTAACCAAAAAGAATTTATTCAAATTAGGTTTTCAAAAACTCTTGAGTTGAGGTTTGCACTGCAAGTCCTCAAATTGGGTGGATCCTTTTCCCCCCACAAGCTTTATTTGAAACCTACTATATATATGGCTTCCCAAAACCACCAAATATAATTTTTAAAGATTATTTTGCTATTTTATTTAAAGGCTTTTTTGTAAGGCCATAAATGGTTTTTCATAGGGAAAAATTATTCTAATACTTCAAAAATATTTGAGAAAAATTGGGGAAACTCAGTGGACATATATTTTTCATATACATGAGTTTTAACACACGGTGATGTTCGAAATCTTGGGCAAAACCCCTCAAAACCCTTTCTGCTCAAATCATGCTTTTGAAGTATTTCTATAAGAAATATTCTCAATACATTCCAAGAAAATTCCAGCAAGTCACACATGTTATATGTGAAGCTCTTGCAAAGTTTCATCTCAATCCTAATTGTTTTGCCTCATCAAAATACTCCAAAACCCACTCTGTCCAAATTCAAATTTGAACAACTTTACATTGTGAAGTTTCTTCCCTTGACCCCAAACTTTGTGGGCATGTTCTAATCCCCATATGATGATGCTACACTAAGTGGTGCATCAAGGAGATTAGTTTATCGTGTCTAGATCTACAGAGAGCAAATTCTGTAGATTTCTAGGATTTTACAAGGTTTCATTGTCAACTTTCCTCAAATCCCCTCAAACTTGGTGGTCCTCACTGTTTTTACCTTCTGTTTCATCCTGTTAAATCCCATGGCCAGCAAACCCATTTACTGGCCCAAACCTTGATCAAACACCTTCTAGCAGAATAGTAAAATCTCTGTTTGACACCCTTATACTAGTCTCCTTGGGTTCAAATTTTTACCATAGCCTTCTAGTGTTGCATTTCACCTCCAGTAACTTTCTCTGGCCAAAACTCAATGGATAAGTGGGGGAAAACCCACATTTACCTCTCTGGACAGCAAGTATCTCTCTCTCTCCACTCCCCTCTTATTCTATCAACCTCTCCACGGCATCCAATGCCTCAAACCTGATTGTTTACTCCCCCTAGATCCCCTAGACATGGGAGGCCACGTAGAAGCCGCCAAGGACATGCCAAAACGGCGCTCGGGAGCATGCTACAGTGCACACCCAAACTGTAGCTGCTGCCCAACCGCAACCCCCGACAGCCTCGGGCCTCCCCCTCGTGTCCCCCGAGATGCGCTCGGCGTTCGCGTCATGCCACCTTGTCGGCCCCCTCCTCCTTCTCTCTCCAACCGCCGCTGCCACGCGTGCCTGACGCTGCCTAGCTCGGCAAACCCGCAGCCCCACATGCGCGCGCTCCCCTGCTCTCTCTCTTCTCTCCTGCAGGCCTAGACCAATCCTAGGAACACCCCCTAGCAGCCCCGCGAGCTCTCTCTCCCTCTGGCCTCGGCCATGACCTCGCCGACACTCGGGTCCATGATGCTCCATCACTCCCCTCTATTTAAGACTACCAGGCCGCTGTCTCCCCTCCTCTAGCTCACTCTCCACCCACATCGATCCCCAGCAGAGCCCGAGCCCCTCTCTCGCACCCTGCGCTCGGGATCGGGCTCGACATTGCCACCCCTAGTCGCCGTCGATCTCGCGGGCGACCGGAACGTCCTCTACCCGAAGCTCTTCCACCGTGACTGATGAGGACATCCCTACTAATGTTACACCCACCCCGACTGCTATACATACAGGACCAATTACTAGAGCTCGCGCACGTCAATTGAATTACCAGGTACTTTCGTTTCTTGGAAATCCTTCTAATATTCATGAACATATGATGCTGCCTAAATTAGATACTTTTGTTTTACTTATGAATGAAGGACCTATCATGGATAAGAAGGATGACCATTGGAGCGGGATCAAGCATGGAGGAGAAGGTGCGCGCGCGGGGAAGAACAATGGAGCTTCCAGTGATGATTTTCGCACATTGAAGCCACCATAATGGGAGTGGGAAGCTTTGGACGAAATATGCATGATGCCACTTTATAAAATTCGTCCATAGGCTAATATAGGTGCTGCGCCACCTTAATTTTGGGCCAGGCCCATGTAATTTCGAAATACCATATTATAGGCTGTTTTTAGAGTCCGTATGTATGGGGAAACTGACTTAGGGTCGGTTTCGGACCCCTCCTCCAAGGGGCCACGAAATTCCCTTCTATTCCCCCATATATACAGCCCTTAGGGCTTCGTTTTAGGTTTGGGTTTTGTTTAGATTACAAGTTCGCCATAGCAGCAACTTCGCGTTCTTCGTTTGTGTTCCACGACCAGACAAAGGCGTCACAGAACCCCACTTCATCAATAAAGCTTTCCTCTTATATTCGCAATATCCAGATTGCAATCTTAGTTTCTTGCTTGTTCTTCGTTTGCGTGCAGGAAATAGACCCTCGTGGTCAGGTTGATCGTGCTCCGGCGTGGTCAATAACCTCTCAGAGTTGGTTTAGCGATTGCTAAGGCGCGACGTCTCACACGTTCGTAGTCGGATCGTGAAAGTCTACTCCACCAAAAACGATAGCCACCATCTCATCGAAAGACAGGGACAACTTCGCCTATATCAAGTGGTATCAGATTTCCAGGTTGCTCGGTGAGATTTTACCAGTTTTCGTAGTTTAGATCGCATCTGTTCTTCATACCTTTAGTCCACGAAAAAGCCAAAAAAAAAATTAATTAGGGTTAGATCATCATATCCGAACCAATCTGAGCCTTTGCATAGTCTTTTCAGTATTTTGCTTTGTTGAATTGGCGGTTACATCGTTGTGTCGAGTTGCTGGTCTTAGTGTCTAGTCCTTTAGAGTTTCGAGTTCTTTTCACAGGTTGTCACGCCGCCACCGCATCATCTTCATAGTTGCCATATACCACCACCATCATCGCCGCTGCCATATCTCATCATCCATCATCACTCTCCATTGGTGTCCATATATACCACCACAAATCCTCCACCAATCCAAGTCCAGTTTGTTTTAGGTTTAGTTTCGAGATCCTTTTGATTTCGGATCCGTGTTTTGCTACCTGCGCAGGTGTCGGAAAAAAAAAAAAAGTCTGGCACGCTTTGCAGAGCACGTTTTGGCCCAAAAAAATTTCGGCTGAAAATATTTTTTCCCTATCTTGATTTTAGGTTCCCCGGAGCGTTTTGAGACACTTGCTATCATAGTGATTTTTGTCGAAATTTTTGGGTCGTCGCAGCCCCCGGATTGCTCCAGAAAAAAAAAAAATAGTCCACAAGAAAAATTCGTGCCCATCTTGCTTATATGACGTGGCAAGAGTTTTGAGACACTCGCCATTGTAGTGAGTTTTTGAAAAAAAAAAAAAGAGGCGTAGAAAAAAAAAAAAAAGAGGCGCCGAAAAAAAAAAAAACGAAAAAAAAAATCCGATTGTGCTTTTCCCTTTCTTAGGTGTATCGTCGTGTTTTTGTTGGTGTTTTAGGCTCGCGTCTCTAGCACGGTCTAGCCTAGGACCAGCACAGTACCGTCGTTGAGCGTTTATTCAACCTTGCATCTCTGAATTGATTATTGCTGACCCTTTTTGCTACCATATTATAAGCCATCCCAGCTCCACATACTTCTACGCCGTGTGCTTGACACCACCTGGCAATCGCTCTATCCAAGCTTTGAGAGTTTTGGCTACAACGGTTGCCGATCACCGCCTGCTACTGGGTAAGAACTGGTAAGAAATTGAGATTCGCTTAAAGGATTTGTGCCACACCACCACCACCGCCACGTCCCAGCAGTCTGTAGGTTTCATATTGTGTGTTTCCTATTTCTGCTAACCATGCCAGGATCACACGATGACGAGATCGACTGGGAGAGCATGACCAACAAAGCGCTCTATGATAAATTTCAGCAAATGATGGCTGAGCAGGTACAGGACTTCGTGAACAACTTTGGAGTTGCCATGGAGAAGCTAGATGGTTTGGAGAAGACATTCGACTCCAAGATGGACGCCAAGTTCAATGAGGTGCTTGCCCGTCTACCTCCACCAGCTGCAGTTCCTATTCCTTTCGAACGACGAGCGCGACGTGTGCCTCTCGGCCACGCCCAACATCCTGGTACTGTTGATACTGCTGCTACTTCGGTGGCTCGTGCGGCTACTGTCGTTGAGCAGGTTGAAGATTATGATGGTGATTTCGATGATGAGGGTGAGGTTGCTCCAGATCCGCCCCATGGGCAACCACCACCATACGCACCAGGTCGACCACATGGCTACAACCGTAACGGTAGGGCTGCACCGCCCCCGCAGGTACGGGATCATGACCATCTCCCTAAACTTAAATTGAATATTCCGACGTTTGAGGGTAGATATGTTCCTGATATATATCTTACATGGGAGTTAGAAACAGAACAACGTTTTACATGCTTACAATTTCCAGAGGATCGACGTGTTGCTGCTGCTGTTTGTTCATTCACTAGTTTTGCTTGTGTTTGGTGGTCAGAACATTGTAGAATACACCCTGATAATATCCCAACTACTTGGGCTGCTTTGAAAACTGCTATGCGAAATCGTTGGGTGCCACCTTATTATCAACGTGAATTGCTTCAAAATTTGCAGCGTTTAAGACAAGGAAAAAATTCTGTAGAAGAATATTATCAGGAATTACAAACTGGTATGATTAGATGTGGTATTGTTGAGGAGAATGAAGCTATGCTTGCACGTTTTATGGGTGGATTAAATAGAGAGATTCAGACTATTCTAGAGTATAAGGAGTATAACACTATCACTCGTTTATTTCATCTTGCTTGCAAAGCTGAACGTGAAGTGCAGGATCGACAGGCAATGGCGAGAACTACTAATTTTGCAGGCCGTACTTCATCATGGACGCCACGTACCTCCTCTGCTTCCGCACGTCCTGCTGCAACACCACCTCCTTCAACCTCCAACTCTAATCGCGATACCAGGAAACAGGCTCCTACTGCACCCTCTGCGAAGAGCACACCTTTTGGGCCTGCACAGAGTTCTTCTTCATCTATTGCATCCACAGGGCAAACACATGAGGTTATATGTCGTCGTTGCAAGGGTGGAGGTCACTATGCGAGAGAATGCCCTTCCAAGCGTGTAATGATTGTTACTGAGGATGGTGGATATGCGTCCGCTAGTGATTATGATGAGGAGACTTTGGCACTTATTGCAAGTGACGAACAGGGTGGCGAGGATGCAGAACCAGAAACACAATACATGGCTGCTGATTACGCCGACAGGTATGAAAGTTTAGTTGCTCAACGTGTTCTCAGTGTGCAGGTTACACACGCTGAGCAAAATCAGAGGCACAACTTGTTCCACACAAAGGGAGTTGTGAAAGAGCGTTCTGTTCGCATCATCATCGATGGAGGGAGTTGCAATAACTTGGCTAGCATGGAGATGGTGGAGAAGCTGTCTCTATCCACCAGACCACATCCTCATCCTTATTACATCCAATGGTTCAACAATAGTGGCAAGGTTAAGGTAACACGTACTGTTCGTGTGCATTTTAGCATTGCTACATATTCTGATTATGTGGATTGTGATGTGGTACCCATGCAAGCATGTTCTGTTTTACTTGGTAGACCATGGCAGTTTGATAAAAATTCTGTACACCATGGTAGGACAAATCAGTATACTCTTGTTCATAAGGATCATAATATCACTTTGCTTCCTATGTCTCCCGAACATATTATGAAAGATGACATTGCTAGAGCTAGTAAAGCAAAACAGGAGAAAAATAAGAGTGAAAATCAGATTGTAGCACAGGAATTTGAGCAACACCATAAGCATAATAAACCATCATCTACTGTTGCATCTGAAATAAAATTGAAGAGTGGATGTTTACTTGCTACTAAATCTGATATTAATGATTTGGATGTTGGTACATATGTTTGCTATGCTTTTGTATGTAAAGAGGTATTATTTTCATTCGAGGACATGCCTCCCTCTTTGCCTCCTGCTGTCATTAACATTTTGCAGGAGTTCGCTGACGTCTTTCCACAAGACGTGCCACCGGGATTACCGCCTATTCGCGGGATTGAGCATCAGATTGACTTAATTCCCGGTGCATCCCTACCCAACCGTGCGCCCTACCGTACCAATCCAGAGGAGACAAAGGAGATTATGCGTCAAGTACAGGAGCTGCTTGACAAAGGTTATATACGTGAATCCCTTAGTCCTTGTGCTGTTCCTATTATTCTAGTGCCTAAAAAGGATGGTACATCGCGCATGTGTGTGGATTGTAGAGGCATTAATAATATTACTATTCGTTATCGTCATCCTATTCCTAGACTAGATGATATGCTTGATGAATTAAGTGGCTCTACAATTTTCTCCAAAGTTGATTTGCGTAGTGGATACCATCAAATTCGTATGAAATTGGGCGATGAATGGAAAACAGCATTTAAAACTAAGTTTGGATTATATGAGTGGCTCGTCATGCCTTTTGGGTTAACTAATGCACCTAGCACTTTCATGAGATTAATGAACGAGGTTTTACGTGCTTTCATTGGACGATTTGTGGTAGTCTATTTTGATGATATATTGATTTTTAGTAGATCTTTGGAGGAACATTTGGAACATTTACGTGCTGTTTTTACTGCGCTACGTGATGCACGTTTGTTTGGTAACCTTGGGAAGTGCACCTTTTGCACCGACCGAGTATCTTTTCTTGGCTATGTTGTTACTCCACAGGGAATTGAAGTTGATACAGCCAAGATCGAAGCTATTGAGAGTTGGCCGCAGCCCAAAACGGTCACACAAGTAAGGAGTTTTCTTGGCCTCGCTGGTTTCTATAGGCGTTTTGTGAGAAATTTCAGCACCATTGCTGCGCCTCTCAATGAGCTTACAAAGAAGGACGTGCCTTTTTCTTGGGGTACCGCACAGGAAGAAGCCTTCACGGTCTTGAAAGATAAGTTAACACATGCTCCTTTACTCCAACTTCCTGATTTTAATAAGACTTTCGAGCTTGAATGTGATGCTAGTGGAATTGGGTTAGGAGGTGTGTTACTACAAGATGGTAAACCTGTTGCGTACTTTTCTGAAAAATTAAGTGGGCCTAGTCTGAATTATTCTACTTATGATAAGGAATTATATGCTCTTGTTCGGACTTTGGAAACATGGCAACATTATTTATGGCTCAAAGAATTTGTTATACATTCTGATCATGAATCTTTGAAACATATTAAAAGTCAAGCAAAACTGAACCGTAGACATGCTAAATGGGTTGAATTCATTGAGACTTTCCCTTATGTCATTAAACACAAGAAGGGTAAAGACAATGTTATTGCTGATGCTTTGTCTCGTCGTTATACTATGCTTTCACAACTTGACTTTAAAATATTTGGTTTGGAGACCATCAAAGATCAATATTTGCATGATGCTGAATTTAGAGACGTGTTGCAGAATTGTAAAGAAGGGAGAACATGGAACAAGTTCGTTATTAATAATGGATTTGTGTTTCGCGCTAACAAGCTATGCATTCCAGCTAGCTCCGTTCGTCTTTTGTTGTTACAGGAGGCGCACGGAGGAGGACTAATGGGACACTTTGGCGTGAAGAAGACGGAGGACGTACTTGCTACACATTTCTTTTGGCCAAAGATGAGACGGGATGTTGAGCGTTTTGTTGCTCGCTGCACTACATGTCAAAAAGCTAAGTCACGACTCAATCCTCATGGTTTATATATGCCTTTACCTGTACCTAGTGTTCCTTGGGAGGATATATCTATGGACTTTGTTTTAGGTTTACCTCGAACAAAGAAGGGGAGGGATAGCATATTTGTTGTCGTGGATAGATTTTCTAAAATGGCACACTTTATACCATGTCATAAAAGTGATGATGCTGCTCATGTTGCTGATTTGTTCTTTCGTGAAATTATTCGGTTGCATGGTGTGCCAAATACAATTGTTTCCGATCGTGATGCTAAATTTCTTAGCCACTTTTGGAGATGTTTATGGGCTAAGTTGGGGACTAAACTGCTTTTTAGTACTACATGTCACCCCCAAACTGATGGCCAAACTGAAGTAGTCAATAGATCATTGTCTACTATGCTTAGGGCTGTTTTGAAGAATAACCTGAAAATGTGGGAAGAATGCTTGCCTCATATTGAATTTGCTTATAATCGTTCGCTACATTCTACCACTAAGATGTGCCCTTTTGAAGTTGTGTATGGTTTCTTACCTCGTGCACCTATTGATTTGTTGCCTCTTCCGTCTTCGGAGAAGGTTAATTTTGATGCTAAAGAACGTGCTGAATTGATATTAAAGATTCATGAGTTAACTAAGGAAAACATTGAGCGTATGAATGCTAAATACAAACTTGCTGGAGATAAGGGTAGAAAACATGTTGTCTTTGCACCTGGAGATCTTGTTTGGTTACATTTGCGTAAGGATAGATTTCCTGATTTGCGCAAGTCAAAGCTAATGCCACGTGCTGATGGTCCTTTTAAGGTGTTAGAGAAAGTAAATGATAATGCATATAAACTTGAGCTGCCTGCAGAGTTTGGGGTTAGCCCCACTTTTAACATTGCAGATTTGAAGCCTTATTTGGGTGAGGAAGATGAGCTTCCGTCGAGGACGACGTCAGTTCAAGAAGGGGAGGATGATGAGGACATCCCTACTAATGTTACACCCACCCCGACTGCTATACATACAGGACCAATTACTAGAGCTCGCGCACGTCAATTGAATTACCAGGTACTTTCGTTTCTTGGAAATCCTTCTAATATTCATGAACATATGATGCTGCCTAAATTAGATACTTTTGTTTTACTTATGAATGAAGGACCTATCATGGATAAGAAGGATGACCATTGGAGCGGGATCAAGCATGGAGGAGAAGGTGCGCGCGCGGGGAAGAACAATGGAGCTTCCAGTGATGATTTTCGCACATTGAAGCCACCATAATGGGAGTGGGAAGCTTTGGACGAAATATGCATGATGCCACTTTATAAAATTCGTCCATAGGCTAATATAGGTGCTGCGCCACCTTAATTTTGGGCCAGGCCCATGTAATTTCGAAATACCATATTATAGGCTGTTTTTAGAGTCCGTATGTATGGGGAAACTGACTTAGGGTCGGTTTCGGACCCCTCCTCCAAGGGGCCACGAAATTCCCTTCTATTCCCCCATATATACAGCCCTTAGGGCTTCGTTTTAGGTTTGAGTTTTGTTTAGATTACAAGTTCGCCATAGCAGCAACTTCGCGTTCTTCGTTTGTGTTCCACGACCAGACAAAGGCGTCACAGAACCCCACTTCATCAATAAAGCTTTCCTCTTATATTCGCAATATCCAGATTGCAATCTTAGTTTCTTGCTTGTTCTTCGTTTGCGTGCAGGAAATAGACCCTCGTGGTCAGGTTGATCGTGCTCCGGCGTGGTCAATAACCTCTCAGAGTTGGTTTAGCGATTGCTAAGGCGCGACGTCTCACACGTTCGTAGTCGGATCGTGAAAGTCTACTCCACCAAAAACGATAGCCACCATCTCATCGAAAGACAGGGACAACTTCGCCTATATCAGTGACCTCCTCGCCGCTGGCATTCCTGCTCCCTTCTCCCCTCGTCATGTCGTGCTTCACGGCCGATTGTGCTATTGACGAGAGAGTTGGACCAAAAGACTTTGAAGATGCCAAAGACTTTGTTGAGCCAGGCAAGCAGCCCTTTGACCATGCTAAGAAACTTTTTCATGCATGTCATATAACACTTGTTGTTTCAATGATCTGTAATGTTGATGTGGTGCTTGCCCTTCAGTGGGATGCCTCCGATATTTTTACCCTTGATACTGGCATCATGCATGACCCTACCTCCTTATGAGGGTTGTGCGGGTGGGAGTAGTTAGGTTGCCAGTAGTTGCTATGCCAGTGGTATGGGATATGCATGGTGATGGAAATAAAGAGATGATTTCAAAGACTTTGTCGAAAAACCCGTCAGGTGCCAATAATGCCTGAGGGAAATGATGATGAGTTGGGTGACCACTTGAGGAAGAAGTGGTGTACCGGAGCAAGTGAGTGTGCGTGTTTTCGAAAACGGATTAGATTTAAGGTCTGCTGGCCGTCCCAACCTTACATGCGCAACCACGATACCCCTTATGGGATGGGGCTTTGTTGATTACTTGGTGGGTACTAGCATGGAGCCCGCATTACTAGTGGCAGGAGTGGCATGGTCACTCCCGATACGGGGTCGTGCTGGTAAGGACGATCATGCGATGTCTGTTGGGGAACGTTGCATGGGAAACAAAAAAATCCTATGCTTCACCAAGAACAATCTGGGAGATGAGCATCTACGTGAGGGGAGAGTGGATCTACATACCCTTGTAGATCGCTAAGCAGGAAGCGTTATGAAACGCGGTTGATGTAGTCGAACGTCTTCGCGATCCAAATCGCCGAGCGTCCCGCGATCCAATGACGATCCGTCCCGATCTAGCACCGAACGAACGGCACCTCCGCATTCAGAACATGTATGACGATCTCTGCCTTCTTGATCCAACAAGAGGGAGCAGAGAGGTAGACGAGTTCTCCGGCAGCGTGATGGCGTTGCGGCGATGGTGGTGGAGTAATTCCAGCAGGGCTTCGCCTAAGCACTGCTGAAACCGATCTAGAGGAGAAACTACGGAGTAGAGGAGAGGGTAGCAATCCTCTTGGTCATGGTAACAATCCTCTTGGCACAGTCTAACAAGCCTTGGTGATTGGTTAACAAGTCCAATCCTAGGATATATAGGAAGTCCTATTTTGGTCGCCGGAAAAGTTTCAGGCTCATCGGCAGTGTACCAAGAGTGTCAGGAGGGTACCAGGGGACCATCGGGAGTGGTGTATTGACCCAAGAGGCTACATGGGCTGTGGGAGAAGGTAAACCAGCCCCTGGTGGGATGACCGAAGCCTCCCCTAAGGGCCCATGCGGCTAGAGTGGTTTGAGAGGGAAAAAACTCAAGGTGGAAAGTGTTTCCAAGTGGGAAGGAGGAGTCCTAATCCTACTAGGATTTGAGGAGGACTCCTCCTCTCCTCCTTGCGCCAAGCCAAGGGCTTGTGCCAAGACTCCTCCCTCCCTCCTTCTATATATACTAGAGGTTTTGAGGGTTTTGAGACACAGAAAACTACCACGTCCTACCTCTCCTCTAGATCGTAATTTCTCCTCTAGATTATTTCAGCGGTGCTTAGGCGAAGCCCTACTGGGATTGTTCCACCACCATCGCCGCCACACCGTCGTGCTGTCAGAGAACTCATCTACCTCTCTGCTCCCTCTTGCTGGATCAAGAAGGCGGAGATCATCACCGAGCTATACGTGTGCTGAACGCAGAGGTGTCATCCATTTGTCGCTAGATTGGAAGGACCGTTATCAAGATCGCGAGACGATTCGTGATTGGATCATGGGACCGACCATGATGGGATCGTGGTACGCTCGGCGATTTGGATTGCGAAGATGTTTGACTACAACAACCGTGTTTCTCATCACCATGGATAGATCTTCCGTGTGCGTAGGAAATTTTTTGTTTCCCATGCAACGTTTCCCAACAGTGGAATCATGAGCTAGGTCTATGTGTAGATGGGATGTCGAGTAGAACACAAAGGAGTTTGTGGGCGTTGATGCTTAGATTGCTTCCTCCCTTGGTTGTGTTTTGGTTCAGCGGCATTGTGGGATGAAGCGGCCCAGACCAACCTTACTCGTACGCTTGCGAGAGACCGGTTCCATTGACTAACGTGTAACTTTTTTGCACAAAGATGGCTGGCGGGTGTCTATTTCTCCTACTTTAGTTGGATCGGATTCGACAAAGGTGGTCCTTGAGAAGGTTGAAAAGCAACTTATGTATCACCGTTGTGGTTTTTTGGTAGGTGAGAATTCTTCTTGTTAGATACCTGTAGTAGCCACGTAAAACTTGCAACAACAATTAGAGGACTTCTAACTTGTTTTCGTAGGGTATGTTGTGATGTGATATGGCCAATTACATGATGAGATATATGTGATGTATGAGATGATCATGTATTGTATAGAATATCACGACTTGCATGTCGATGAGTACGGCAACTGGCAGGATCCATAAGGTTGTCTTTAATTATTGTATGACCTATGTGTCAATCATTAAGCGCTATGTAACGCTTTACTTTATCGCTAAGCAGTAGAAATAGGAGTAGAAGCATGGTGGGCATGACAACCCCGATGGTGACAGGTTGATGGAGATCAAGATGATGGATATCATGGTGTCATGCGAGTGATGATGGAGATCATGCCGGTGCTTTAAGGATGGAGATCAAGAACACAAGTTCATGGCCATATCATGTCACTTATGATTTGCATGTTATGTTAATCCTTTTATGCACCTTGTTTTGCTTATGACGATGATATCATTATAAGGTGATCCATCACTAAAATTTTAAGATCAATTGTGTTCT
Organism: Hordeum marinum; assembly: GCA_022496015.1. Taxonomy (NCBI): domain Eukaryota; kingdom Viridiplantae; phylum Streptophyta; class Magnoliopsida; order Poales; family Poaceae; genus Hordeum; species Hordeum marinum. The sequence goes on along the minus strand of CM039677.1, from coordinate 217,552,318 downwards.
CCCCGAGTGTGCATGGTTGTGAAAGTTCGTCGTGTCAAGACACCACGTGATGATCGGGTGTAATAGACTGTACGTTCACATACAACGGGTGCAAGCCAGTGTTGCACGTGCAGAACACTCGGCTTAAACTTGACTAGCCTAGCATGTACAGACCTGGCCTCGGGACACAAGAGACCGAAAGGTCGAACATGAGTCATATAGTAGATATGATCAACATGATGATGTTCACCGTTGAAACCGCCTCAACTCACGTGATGATCGGACTTGTGTTGGTGAATTTGGATCATGTATCATTCGAAAGACCGGAGAGATGTCTATTTGAGTGGGAGTTCTTAAGTAATATGATTAATTGAACTCATTATCATGAAAATAGTCAGTAGTGTCTTTGCAAATTATGTTGTAGATTACTAGATCATGCTGCAGTTCCCTTGAATTTTTATATGTTCCTAGAGAAATAGAGTTGACACATGATGGTAGCAATATTGCGAACTGGGTCCGTGATCTGAGGATTGTCCTCATTGCTGCACAAAAGGCTTATGTCCTTAATGCACTGCTCGGTGCGCCACCCCCTCTAGCATCATCTGTAGATGTTGAGAACATATGACAGGCATGTTCTGATGACTACTTGACAGTTTAGTGCGTCATGCATTACGGCTTAGAATTGAGGCTCCAAAACGTTTTGAACATCACGAAACATATGAGATGTTCTAAGAGCTCAAATTGGGATCTCAGACTCGTGCCCGTGTTGTGAGATATGAGATCTCCAACAAGATTCTTTGCCTGCAAGATGAAGGAGAATAGCTCAATCTTTGAGCATGTGCTCAGATTGTTTGGGTGCTACAATCAATTGAATCGAGTGGGAGTTGATCTTCCAGATAAGAAAGTGATTGATATAGTTCTCCAAACCACTATCACTAAGCTACTAGAACTTTGTGATGAACTATGATCATGCCAGGGATAGAAATGATAATCCCTGAGCTATTCACGATGTTTGACACCGCAAAGGTAGATATCAAGAAGGAGCATCAAGTGCTGATGGTTATTAAAACCACTAGTTTTAAAAGGGAAAGGGTAAGTAGGGAAACTTCATGGATGGCAAGTCAGTTGCTGCTCTAGTGAAGCAACCCAAGTTGAACCCAAACCCGAGACTAAGTGCTTCTATTATGAGGAGAGCGGTCACTAAATTGGAACAACCCTAGATACTTGGTAGATAAGAAGGCTGACAACATCGACAGAAGTATATTGATATACGTGTTATTGATATGTACCTTTATAGTACTACTAGTAGCACCTGGGTATTGGATACCGGTTTGGTTGCTAAATGTTAGTAAGTGGTAATAAAATCTACCGAATAAACGGAGACTAGCTAAGTCTAAGGTCACGATGTGTGTTGGAAATGTTTCCAAGATCGATGTGATCAACATCGCACGCTTTCTCTACCTTTGGGATTAGTGGCAAACCTAAATAAATGTTATTTGGTTTTTGCGTTAAGCATGAACATGATTAGATCATGCTTATTACAGTATGGTTATTCATTTAAGTGAGAGAATAATGGTTATTCTATTTACATGAATAGTACCTTCAATGGTCATGCACCCAATGTGAATGGTTTGTTGAATCTTGATCGTAGTAATACACATGTTCATAACATTGATGCCAAAAGATGCAAAGTTAATAATGATAGTACCACATACCTGTGGCACTGCCTCTAAATGTCATATTGGTATAAATCGCGTGAAGAAACTCCATGCTGATGGATCTTTGGACTCATTTGGTTTTGAATCGGTTGAGACATGCAGACCATGCCTCTTGGGCAAGATGACTAAAAACCCCGTTTTCAGTATGATGGAGCAGGCTAGTAACTTATTGGCAATAATACATGTTGATGTATGAGATCCAATGTGTGTTGTAGAGTGTAGTGGATATCGTTATTTTTCTTACCTTCACTGATGATTTGAGTACATATGAGTATATTTGCTTAATGAAACACAAGTCTGAAATGTTTGGAAAGTTCAAAAAAATTCATAGTGAAGTTTAAGATCATTGTGACAAGATAAAAATGTCTATGATATGATCATGGAGGTGAACATCTGAGTTATGAGTTTGGCATACAACTTTAGACAATGTGAAAGTTGTTTCACAACTCACGCCACTTGGAACACCATAGTGTGATGGTGTGTTCGAACGTCATAGTCATGCTCTATTGGATATGGTGCGTACTATGATGTATCTTATCATTTCGCCACTATCGTTTTGGGGTTATGCATTAGAGACAACTACATTCACTTTCAATAGGGCAGCATCTAAATCCGTTAAGATGACACCATATGAATTATGGTTTGATAGAAACCTAAGCTGTCATTTCTTAATGTTTGGGGCTGCAACGCTTATGTGGAAAAGGTTTTCACCTAATGAGCTTGAACCGAAAGAGGAAAAATGCATCTTCAAAGAATACCCTAACATAACAGTTGGGTATACCTTCTATCTCAGATCCGAGCAGAAAGTGCTTGTTGCTAAAACGGGTCCTTTCTCGAGAAAGAGTTTCTCTCGAAAGAATTGAGTGGGAGGAAGATAGAACTTGGTGAGGTTGTTGAACCTTTGTATCAGCTATAGAGTAGGGTATCAAAGAAAGATGTTTTTGTGGAGCCTACATCAGTTGAAGAGGAAGTTAATGATGATGATCATGAAGCTTCGGATAAGGTTACTATCGAACCTCGTAGGTCGACAAGGACGCATCCTTCTCCTGAGTGGTATGGCAACCCTGTCTTAGAGGTCATGTTGTTGGACAACGATGAACCTACGAACTATGGAGAAGCGATGATGAGCCCGGATTCCGACAAATGGTTAGAGGCCATGAAATCCGAGAAAGGATTCGTGTATGAAAACCAATTATAGACTTTCATAGACTTGCTCGTTGGACGGCAGGTCGTTGAGTACAAATGGACCTTTAAGATGAAGACAAACGCTACTAGTGAATGTCACCATTTGTAAAGCTCGACTTGGCGCAAAGAAGTTTCTGCTAAGTTCAAGGAGTTGACTATGATGAGACTTTCTCACTCGTAGCGATGCTAAAGTCTGTTGAATTATGTTAGGAGTTGCTGCGTTTTTCAATTATGGAATCTGGCAGATGGATGTCAAAACATCATTTCCTTCCTTGAGGAAAGGTTGTATGAGATACAACCAGAAGATTTTGTCGGTCCTAAGGATGCTAAAAGGTGTGCAAGCTCCAACAATCCTTCTTTGGGATGGAGCAAGCATCTCGGAGTTGGAATATATGCTTTGATGAGGTGATCAAAGATTTTTAGTCTATACAAAGTTTATGAGAAACTTGTATTTACAATAAAGTGAGGGGAGCACTATAGAGTTTCTGATAAGCATATGTGGATGACAAATTGTTGATCAGAAATGATGCAGTATTTCTGGAAAGCATAAATGGTTGTTTGAAAATAGTTTTTCAAAGGAAGACCTGGATAAAGCTACTTAATTGTTGGGCATCGAGATGTATAGAGATAGATCAAGACGTCTGGTAAGACTTTCAATGAGTACATACCTTGACAAGATTTTGAAAGAGTTCAAAATGGATCAGTCAAAGAAAGAGTTCTTGCCTGATTTGTAAGGTGTGAAGTTGAGTGAGACTCAAAGCTCTACCAGGACAGAAGAAAGAGAAAGGACGAAGGTCGTTCCCTATGCCTTATCCATAGGCTCTGTATAGTATGCCATGCTATGTACCGCACCTATGTGTGCCTTGCCATGAGTCCATCAAGGGGTACAAGAGTAATCCAGGAGTGGATTACTAGACAGCGGTCAAAATTATCCTTAGTAACCAGAGGACTAAGGAGATGTTTCTCGATTATGGAGGTGATAAAGAGTTCGTCGTAAAGAGTTACGTCGATGCAAGCTTTAACACCAATCCGGATGACTCTTATTAGCAATCCGGATATGTATAGTGGAGTTTCCATTTGGAATAGCTCCAAGTGGAGTGTGGTAGCAGTGTTTACAGTATGACATAGATATTTGCAAAGTACTCATGGATCTGAATGTCTCAGACCCGTTGACTAAAACCTCTTTCACATGCTTGCATGATCGAACCCTAGAACTCATTGGGTGTGAGATTTATAACAGATCACATGGCAATGTGAGCTAGATTATTGACTCTAGTGCAAGTGGGAGACTGTTGGAAATATGCCCTAGAGGCAATGATAAATTAGTTATTATCATATTTCCTTGTTCATAATAATCGTTTATTATCCATGCTAGAATTGTATTGATCGAAAACTCAGATACATGTGTGGATACATAGACAACACTATGTCCCTAGTATGCCTCTGATGGACTAGCTCGTTGATCAAAGATGATTAAGGTTTCCTAGCCATGGACATGAGATGTCATTTAATAATGGGATCACATCATTAGGAGAATGATGTGATGGAAAAGACCCAAACTATAAACGTAGCATATGATCGTGTCAGTTTATTGCTATAGTCTTCTACATGTCAAATATCTGTTCCTATGGCCATGAGATCATGCAACTCACTAACACCGGAGGAGTACCTTATGTGTATCAAACATCGCAACATAACTGGGTGACTATAAAGGTGCTCTACAGGTATCTCCGAGGGTGTCTGCTGGGTTAGCATGGATCAAGACTGGGATTTGTTACTCCATGTGACGGAGAGGTATCTCAGGGCCCACTCGATAATACAACATCACAACAAGCCTTACAAGGAATGTGACTAAAGTGTTAGCCATGGGATCTTGTATTACGTAACGTGTAAAGAGACTTTCCGATAACGAGATTGAACTAGGTATGGAGATGTTGACGATCGAATCTCAGGCAAGTAACATACCGAAGAACAAAGGGAACATCATAAGGGATTAACTGAATCCTTGACATAGAGGTTCAACTGATAAAGATCTTCATAGAATATGTAGGGACCAATATGGGCATCTAGGTCCTGTTATTGGTTATTGACTGTACAGGTGTCTCGGTCATGTCTACATAGTTCTCGAACCCGCAAGGTCTGCACACATAAGGTTCGGTGACGTTCCTGTAGTATAGGGTTATGTATGGTGGTGAATGAAGGTTGTTCGAAGTCCCAAATGAGATCCTAGACGTCACGAGGAGCTCCTAAATGGTCCGGAGTTAAAGATTGATATATAGGAAGTCCTGTTTTGGTCGCCGGAAAAGTTTCGGGCTCATCGATAGTGTACCGGGAGTGCCGGGAGGGTACCAGGGGACCATCGAGAGGCGTGTCTTGGCCCTAGAGGCTACATGGGCTGTGGGAGAAGGTAAACCAGCCCCTGGTGGGCTGGCCGAAGCCTCCCATATGGGACCATGCGACTGGAGTGGTTTGAGAGGGAAAAACTCAAGGTGGAAAGTGTTTCCAAGTGGGAAGGAGGAGTCCTAATCCTACTAGGATTGGAGGAGGACTCCTCATTTCCTCGTTGTGCCAAGCCAAGGGCTGGACCCTTGTGCGCCAATACTCCTCCCTCCCTCCTCCTATGTATACTAGAGGTTTTGAGGGTTTTGAGACACAGAAAACTGCCACATGCTACCTCTCCTCTGGATCATAGTTTCTCCTCTAGATCGTTTCACTGGTGCTTAGGCAAAGCCCTGTTGGAATTGTTCCACCACCATCACCGCCACGCCATCGCGCTGCCAGAGAACTCATTTACCTCTCCGCTCCCTATTGGTGGATCAAGAAGGCGGAGATCGTCATCGAGCTGTACGTGTGCTGAACGCGGAGGTGTCATCTGTTCGGCGCTAGATTGGAAGGACCGTGATCAAGATCGCAAGACGATTCGTGATTGGATCGCGGGACGGATCGTGATGGGATCATGGTACGCTCGGCGATTTGGATCGCGAAGACGTTCGACTACATCAACCGCGTTTCCTAATGCTTCATGCTTTGCGATCTACAAGGGTATGTAGATCCACTCTTCCTCTCGTAGATGCTCATCACCATGGATAGATCTTGCGTGTGCATAGGACTTCTTTTATTTCCCATGCAATGTTTCACAACAGATGTTTGAAGAAGCAATGGGAACCAAGCTCTCCTTCAGCACTGCTTTTTACCCCTGAACAGGTGGGCAAACAGAACGAGTAAATCAGATACTCGAAGATATGCTCCGCACTTATGTTTTGGCATACAAAGTCAAGTGGGAAGATTGCCTACCATTCGCCGAGTTCTCCTACAACAATAGTTATCAGTTGAGTCTTCAAATGGCACCCTTTGAGGTGTTGTTTGGACGCAAGTGTCGTACTCCCCTCAACTGGTCAAAAACCGGAGAAGTATTAGTGTTTGGACCAGACATCCTCTGTGAAGCACAAGAGCAAGTTTAACTCATCCGAGAGTGCCTTGAGACCGCCAAGATAAGACAGAAGAGCTACGCCGACTCTCACTGCCGAGAACTGAACCTCAACATCGGAGATTATGTTTACCTCTGAGTCATGCCTCTCAAAGGGACCAAGCGTTTCCATGTCAAAGGGAAGCTTGCACGAAGATACATGGGCACCTTCAAGATCACCGCAAGATGAGGAGAAGTTTCCTACCAGCTAGAGCTACCTTCTGAGCTATGAGATGTGCACAACATGTTCCACGTGACACAACTTCGGAAGTGTCTTCAAGTGCCCAACCGCCCCGACCTCTACAAGGATATCGAACATCAAGCCATTGACCTTCAGCTAGACCTGACTTATGGTGAGCGGCCAATCCTTCTAGTTGAAGTGGAGCGTTGCACCCGAAGCCGCACCATCAAGTACTTCAAGGTCCAATGGAGCAACCACACTGAAGCAGAAGCCACACGGGAGCATGAAGACTATCTTAGATATGAGTTCCCTTATCTTTTTAGCGCTTAGCCTAGGAATCTCGGGGACGAGATTCTTGTAAGGGGGGGGGGTAGGTCTGTCACACCTTGTGTTTGTATCACTTTGTTGTGCTTGAGTTTATAAAATTTGGAACCAATTAAAACTTTTTGAGTGCATGCTTGTTTAAACTATTGCTTGTTTTATTGTTTGCTTGAGTTTCTTTGGCACTCTTAGGTTCTACTCCTCTCCATATTCATCTTCCTTGACCCAAACTTCTTGCCCAATGATCATGCCATGTGAATAGTACCCAAAATTATTTTATCAAGATTTATTTTAACCAAAAAGAATTTATTCAAATTAGGTTTTCAAAAACTCTTGAGTTGAGGTTTGCACTGCAAGTCCTCAAATTGGGTGGATCCTTTTTCCCTACAAGCTTTATTTGAAACGTACTATGTATATGGCTTCCCAAAACCACCAAATATAATTTTTAAAGATTATTTTGCTATTTTATTTAAAGGCTTTTTCGTAAGGCCATAAATGGTTTTTCATAGGGAAAAATTATTCTAATACTTTAAAAATATTTGAGAAAATTTGGGGAAACTTAGTGGACATATATTTTCCATATACATGAGTTTCAACACACGGTCATGTTCGAAATCTTGGGCAAAACCCCTCAAAACCCTTTCTGCTCAAATCATGCTTTTGAAATATTTCTATAAGAAATATTCTCAATACATTCCAAGAAAATTCCAGCAAGTCACACATGTTATATGTGAAGCTCTTGCAAAGTTTCATCTCAATCCTAATTGTTTTGCTTCATCAAAATACTCCAAACCCCGCTCTATCCAAATTCAAATTTGAACAACTTTACATTGTGAAGTTTCTTCCCTTGACCCCAAACTTTGTGGGCATGTTCTAATCCCCATACGATGATGCTACACTAAGTGGTGTATCAAGCATGTCTAGATCTACAGAGAGCAGATTCTGTATATTTCTAGGATTTTACAAGGTTTCATTGTCAACTTTCCTCAAATCCTCTCAAACTTGGTGGTCCTCACTGTTTTTACCTTCTGTTTCATCCTGTTAAATCCCATGGCCAGCAAACCCCATTTACTGGCCCAAACCTTGATCAAACACCTTCTAGCAGAATGGTAAAATCTCTGTTTGACACCCTTATACTAGTCTCCTTGGGTTCAAATTTTTACCATAGCCTTCTAGTGTTGCATTTCACCTCCAGTAACTTTCTTGGGCCAAAACTCAATGGATAAGTGAGGGAAAACCCACATTTACCTCTATGGACAGCAAGTATCTCTCTCTCTCCTCTCCCCTCTTATTCTATCAACCTCTCCACGGCATCCAATGCCTCAAACCTGATTGTTTACTCCCCCTAGATCCCCTAGACCTGGGAGGCCACGTAGAAGCCGCCAAGGACATGCCATGGCATGCCAAAACGGCGCTCAGGAGCATGCTACAGTGTGGGTGCTGCCCAACCGCAGCCCCCGACAGCCTAGGGCCTCCCCATCGTGTCCCCCGAGATGCCCTCGGCGTTCGCGTCATGCCACCTTGTCGGCCCCCTCCTCCTTCTCTCTCCAACCGCCGCTGCCGTGTGTGCCCGACGCCGCCCAACTCGGCCAACCTGCAGCCCCACATGCGCGTGCTCCCCTGCTCTCTCTCTTCTCTCCCGCAGGCCTAGACCAACCCCAGGAACACCCCCGAGCAGCCCCACGAGCTCTCTCTCCTTCTGGCCTCGGCCATGACCTCGCCGGCACTCGGGTCCATGATGCTCCATCACTCCCCTCTATTTAAGCCTACCAGGCCACTGTCTCCCCTCCTCTAGCTCACTCTCCACCCACATCGATCCCCGGCAGAGCCCGAGCTCCTCTCTCGCACCCTGCGCTCGGGATCGGGCTCGACATTGCCACCTCTGGTCGCCGTCGATCTCGCGAGCGACCGAAACGTCCTCCACCCAAAGCTCTTCCACCATGACCTCCTCGCCGCTAGCATTCCTGCTCCCTTCTCCCCTCGTCATGCCGTGCTTCACGGCCGATTGCGCTATTGACGAGAGAGTTGGACCCGAAGACTTTGAAGACCCCAAAGACTTTGTTGAGCCAGGCAAGCAGCCCTTTGACCATGCTAAGAAACTTTTTCATGCATGTCATATAACACTTGTTGTTTCAATGATCTGTAATGTTGATGTGGTGCTTCCCCTTCAGTGGGATGCCTCCGATATTTTTACCCTTGATACTGGCATCATGCATGACCCTACCTCCTTATGAGGGTTGTGCGGGTGGGAGTAGTTAGGTTGCTAGTAGTTGCTATGCCAGTGGTATGGGATATGCATGGTGATGGAAATAAAGAGATGATTTCAAAGACTTTGTCGAAAAACCCGTTAGGTGCCAATAATGCCTGAGGGAAATGATGATGAGTTGGGTGACCACTTGAGGAAGAAGTGCTGTACCGGAGCAAGTGAGTGTGCGTGTTTTCGAAAACGGATTAGATTTAAGGTCTGCTGGCCGTCCCAACCTTACATGCGCAACTACGATACCCCTTATGGGATGGGGCTTTGTTTATTACTTTGGTGGGTACTAGCATTGAGCCTGCATTACTAGTGGCAGGAGTGACATGGTCACTCCCGATACAGGGTCATGCCGGTAAGGACGATCATGCGCTGTTTGTTGGGGAACGTTGCATGGGAAACAAAAAAATTCCTACGCTTCACCAAGAACAATCTGGGAGATGAGCATATACGTGAGGGGAGAGTGGATCTACATACCCTTGTAGATCGCTAAGCGGGAAGCGTTATGAAAAGCGGTTGATGTAGTCGAACGTCTTCGCGATCCAAATCGCCGAGCGTCCCGCGATCCAATCACGATCCGTCCCGATCTAGCACCGAACGGACGGCACCTCCGCATTCAGAACACGTACGGTTGATGACGATATCCGCATTCTTGATCCATCAAGAGGGAGCGGAGAGGTAGACGAGTTCACCGCCAGCGTGATGGCGTTGCGGCGATGGTGGTGGAGTAATTCCAGCAGGGCTTCGCCTAAGAACTGCTGAAACCAATCTAGAGGAGAAACTACGGAGTAGAGGAGAGGGTAGCACGTGGCTGAAAATCTTATCCCAAAAACCCTAAAACCTCTAGTATATATAGGAGGAGAGGAGGAGGCTTGGCCGCAAGGGCAAGCCCTTTTGGCTTCGGCCGAAGTGGAGGCAGGAGTCCTACTCCTCCACTCCTAGTCGATTTAGGACTCCTTCCTTATATTAGCCTTTTTTCCACCTTTTACACTTTGGATTTCCTTCACAGCCGCGTGGGCCCTATGTGGGACTTTGGCCAGACCAATTGTTGTTAATATGCCCTAGAGGCAATAATAAATTAGTTATTATCATATTTCCTTGTTCATGATAATCGTTTATTATCCATGCTATAATTGTATTGATCGGAGACTTAAATGCATGTGTGGATACATAGACAAAACCATGTCCCTAGTATGCCTCTAGTAGACTAGCTCGTTGATCAAAAGATGGTTAAGGTTTCCTAGCCATGGACATGAGATGTCATTTGATAATGGGATCACATCATTAGGAGAATGATGTGATGGACAAGACCCAAACTACAAACATAGCATATGATCGTGTCAGTTTATTGCTACTGTTTTCTGCATGTCAAGTATATGTTCCTATGACCATGAGATCATGCAACTCACGGATATCGGAGGAGTGCCTTGTGTGTATCAAACGTCGCAACGTAACTGGGTGGCTATAAAGGTGCTCTACAGGTATCTCCGATGGTGTCTGTTGAGTTGGCATGGATCGAGACTGGGATTTGTTACTCCGTGTGACGGAGAGGTATCTCAGGTCCCACTCGGTAATACAACATCACAACAAGCCTTGCAAGCAATGTGGCTAAGTGTTAGTCATGGGATCTTGTATTACGAAACGAGTAAAGAGACTGAACTAGGTATGGATATTGAACTAGGTATGTAGATTGAACTAGGTATGGAGATACCGACGATCGAATCTCGGGCAAGTAACATACCGAAGAACAAAGGGAACGTTATACGGGATTAACTGAATCCTTGACATAGAGGTTCGACCGATAAAAGATCTTCGTAGAATATGTAGGAACCAATGTGGACGTCCAGGTCCCGCCATTGGTTATTGGCCGTAGAGGTGTCTCGGTCATGTCTACATAGTTCTCGAACCCGCAGGGTCTGCACACTTAAGGTTCGGTGACGTTTCGGTAGTGTAGAGTTATGTATGGTGGTGACCGAAGGTTGTTCGGAGTCCCGGATGAGATTCCGGACGTCACGAGGAGCTCCGGAATGGTCCAGAGGTAAAGATTCATATATAGGAAGTCCCAGTTTGGTCGCCGGAAAAGTTTCGGGCTCATCGGTAGTGTACCGGGAGTGCCAGTAGTGTACCGGGAGACCTCCGGGAGGGGTATTTCGACCCCAAGGGGTCCATGGGCTGTGGGAAAGTAATAACCAGCCCTTAGTGGGCTGGTGAGACAGCCACATAAGGCCCATGGCGCAGGGAAAAAGGTGGAAAAGGCCAAAAAGGAGCAATCCTAGGACTAGGATTGGAGGAGGAGAGTCCTCCTCTCCCACCTTTCCTTGGCCGACTCCAAAGTGTGGTGCCTTGTGCGCCAGCCCTCCCTCTCCTTCCCTCCTATATATACTAGTGGATTGGGTGGCTTTTGGACAGATTTTATGGCCACGTGCTACCCGTTTCACCGGTGCTCCTCTAGATCGGATTTCTGCAGCGCTTAGGCAAAGCCCTGCCGGAATCACTCCACCACCATCACTGGAGCGCCGTCACGCTGCCGGTGAACTCTCTCTCCTCTCCACCTTGGTCGTATTTTGGTTCAGCGGGATTGTGAGATGAAGTGGCCCGGACCAACATTACTCGTACGCTTACGAGAGACCAATTCCCTCGACGCAACTTGTTGCCTAGATGGCTTGCGGGTGACAGTTTCTCTCACTTTAGTTGGATTGGATTCGACAAAGGCGGTCCTTGAGAAGGTTGAAAAGCAAATTAGTGTATCACCGTTGTGGTTTATGCGTAGGTGAGAATTGTTCTTGCTAGATACCCGTAGCAGCCACGTAAAACATGCAACAACAATTAGAGGACGTCTAACTTGTTTTTGCAGGGTATGTTGAGATATGATATGGTCAATTACATGATGTGATATATGTGATGTATGAGATGATCATGTGATGTATAGATTATCACGACTTGCATGTCGATGAATACGGCAACCGGCAGGAGCCATAGGGTTGTCTTTAATTATTGTATGACCTGCGTGTCAATCATTAAGCGCTATGTAATGCTTTACTTTATCGCTAAACGGTAGCAATAGTAGTAGAAGCATGCAGGGCGTGACAACCCCGATGGTGACACGTTGATGGAGATCAAGATGATGGAGATCATGGTGTCATGCCGGTGACGATGGAGATCATGCCGGTGCTTTCTAGATGGAGATCAAAAGCACAAGTTCATGGCCATATCATGTCACTTATGATTTGCATGTGATGTTAATCCTTTTTTATGCACCTTGTTTTGCTTAGGACGACGATAGCATTATAAGGTGATCCCTCACTTAATTTCAAGATAAATTGTGTTCTCCTCGAGTGTGCACCATTGCAAAAGTTCGTCGGGTTGAGACACCACGTGATGATCGGCTGTGATAGACTCTACGTTCACATACAACGGGTGCAAGCCAGTGTTGCACATGCAGAACACTCGGGTCAAACTTGACGAGCCTAGCATGTACAGACATGGCCTCGGAACACAAGAGACCGAAAGGTCGAACATGAGTCATATAGTAGATATGATCAACATGATGATGTTCACCATTGCAGCCACCTCAACTCACGTGATGATCGGACTTGAGTTGGTGAATTTGGATCATGTATCACTCGAATGATCGAAGGGATGTCAATTTGAGTGGGAGTTCTTAAGTAATATGATTAATTGAACTCATTATCATGAACATAGTCAAAGTGTCTTTGCAAATTATGTTGTAGATTACTAGCTCGCGCTGTAGCTCCCTTGTATTTTTATATATTCCTAGAGAAATAGAATTGAAAGATGTTGGTAGCAAAATTGCGGACTGGGTCCGTGATCTGAGGATTGTCCTCATTGCTGCACAGAAGGCTTATGTCCTTAATGCACCGCTTGGTGCGCCACCCCATCTAGCGTCGTCTGTAGATGTTGTGAACATCTGACAGGCACGTTTCGATGACTACTTGATAGTTTAGTGCGTCATGCATTACGGCTTAGAATTGAGGCTCCAAAACATTTTGAACGTCACGGAACATATGAGATGTTCTAAGAGCTGAGATTGTGATCTCAGGCTCGTGCCCGAGTTGCAAGATATAAGATCTCCAACTAGATTCTTTGCCTGCAAGATGAAAGAGAATAGCTCAATCGTCGAGCATGTGCTCAGACTGTCTGGGTACTACAATCGCTTGAATCGAGTGGGAGTTGATCTTCCAGATAAGATAGTGATTGATGTAGTTCTCCAAGTCACTGTCACTGAGCTACTAGAACTTGGTGATGAACTATAAAATGTCAGGGAAAGAAATGTTGATCCCTGAGTTGTTCGCGATGTTTGACACCGCGAAGGTAGAAATCAAGAAGGAGCGTCAAGTGTTGATGGTTAATCAAACCACTAGTTTCGAGAAGGGCAAGAGCAAGGAGGGAAACTTCATGGATAGCAAGTCAGTTGCTGCTCCAGTGAAGCAACCCAAAGTTGAACTCAAACCCGAGACTAAGTGCTTCTGTTATGAGGTGAGTGGTCGCTGAAGCGGAACAACCCTAGATACTTGGTACATAAGAAGGCTGGCAACATTGATAGAAGTATATTTGATATAAGAGTTATTAATGTGTACCTTGCTGGTACTCTTAGTAGCACCTGGGTATTGGATACCGGTTCAGTTGCTAAATGTTAGTAACTCGAAATAAAAGCTACGGAATAAACAGAGAACTAGCTAAGGGTGAGGTGACGATATGTGTTGGAAGTGTTTCCAAGGTTGATGTGATCAACATCGCACGCTCTCTCTACCTTCAGGATTAGTGATGAACCTAAATAAATGTTATTTGGTGTTTTGCGTTGAGCATGAACAAGATTAGATCATGTTTATTGCAATACGGTTATTCATTTAAGTTAGAGAATAATGGTTATTCTGTTTACATGAATAATACCTTCAATGGTCTTGCACCCAGTGAGAATGGTTTGTTGAAATCTTGATCATAGTAGTACACATGTTCATAACATTGATGTCAAAAGATACAAAGTTAATAATGATAGTACCACATACTTGTGGCACTGCCGCTAAATGTCATATTGGTATAAAGCGCATGAAGAAACTCCATGCTAATGGATATTTGGACTCATTCGATTTCGAATCGGTTGAGACATGCGAACCATGCCTCTTGGGCAAGATGACTAAAGGACCCCGTTGGATGGAGTGGGCAAGTGATTCATTGGAAATGATACATGTTGATGTATGCAATCTAGTGAGTCTTGTAACGTGCAGTGGATATCGTTATTTTCTTACCTTCACTGATGATTTGAGTAGATATAGTGTATATTTACTTAATGAAACACAAGTCTGAATCGTTTGAAAGGTTCAAGCAAATTCAGAGTGAAGTTTAAAGATCATCGTGACAAGAAGATAAAAATGACCGCGATATGATCGTAAAGGTGAATATCTGAGTTACGAGTTTGGCATACAACTTAAGACAATGTGAAATTTGTTTCACAACTAACGCCACCTGGAACACCATAGTGTGATGGTGTGTCCGAACATCATAGTCATGCTCTATTGATATAGTGCATACTGTGATGTCTCTTATCGTTTTACTACTATAATTTTTGGGGTTATGCATTAGAGACAACTACATTCACTTTAAATAGGGCATCATCTAAATCCGTTGAGATGACACCGTGTGAATTATGGTTTGATAGAAACCTAAGCTGTCATTTCTTAATATTTGGGGCTGTGACACTTGTATGGAAAATGTTTTCACCTAATGAGGTCGAACCCAAGGCAGACAAATGCATCTTCATAGAATACCCTAAGATCAGTTGGGTGAACCTTCAATCTCAGATCCTAGTGCAAAGTGTTTGTTGCTTAAACGGATCCTTTCTCGAGGAAATGTTTCTCTCGAAAGAATTGAGTGGGAGGAAGATAGAACTTGATGAGGTTGTTAAACCTTTGTTCAACCAGAGAGTAGCGCAGCGCAGAAAGATGTTTCTGTGAAGCCTACGTTTGTTGAAGAGGAAGTTAATGATGATGATCATGAAGCTTCAGGATCAAGTTACTATCAAACTTCGTAGGTCGACAAGGATGTGTACTGCTCCTAAGTGGTACGACAACTCTGTTTTGGAGATCATGTTGTTGGACAAGGATGAACCTACGAGCTATGGAGAAGCGATGATGGGCCCGGATTCCGACAAATGGTTGGAGGCCATGAAATCCGAGATAGGATCCATGTATGAAAACCAAGTGTAGACTTTGGTAGACTTGCTCGTTGGACGGCAGGTCGTTGAGCACGAATGGATCTTTAAAATGAAGACAGACACTGATGGTGAATGTCACTATTTGTAAAGCTCGACTTGTTGCAAAGATGTTTGTGACAAGTTCAAGGAGTTGACTACGATGAGACTTTCTCACTCGTAGTGGTGCTAAAGTCTGTTGGAATTATGTTAGCAGTTGTTGTGTTTTCAATTATGAAATCTGGCAGATGGATGTCAAAACATCGTTTCCTTAACGGTTTACTTGAGTAAAGGTTGTATGTGATACAACTAGAAGGTTTTGTCTGTCCTAAGGATGCTAAAAGGTGTGCAAGCTTCGGTGATCCTTCCATGGACTGAAGCAAGCATCTCGGAGTTGGAATATACGCTTTGATGAGGTGATCAAAGTTTTGATGTTTATACAAAGTTTACGAGAAACTTGTATTTGCAATAAAGTGAGTGGGAGCACTATAGAATTTCTGATAAGTATATGTGGATGACATATTGTTGATCAAAAATAATGTAGAATTTCTGGAAAGCATAAAACGGTCATTTGGAAAGTGATTTTCAAAGGAAGACCTGGATGAAGCTACCTAATTGTTGAGCATCAAAATCTATGGAGATAGATCAAGACGCTCGATGAGACTTTCAATGAGTGCATACCTTGACAAGATTTTGAAAGAGTTCAAAATGGATCAGTCAGAGAAAGAGTTCTCGCCTGATTTGTAAGGTGTGAAAGTTGAGTGAGACTCAAAGCTCGACAACGGCAGAAGAAAGAGAAAGGACGAACATCGTCCCCTATGCCTTAGCCATAGGCTCTATATTATGCCATGCTGTGTACCGCACCTGTGTGTGCCTTGCCATGAGTCCGTCAGGGGGTACAAGAGTGAACTAGGAGTGGATCACTGGACAGCGGTCAAGATTATCCTCAGTAACTAAGTGACTGTGGAGATGTTTCTCGATTATGGAGGTGATAAAGAGTTCGTCGTAAGGAGTTACGTCGATACAAGCTTTAACACTAATTCGGATGACTCGTAGTAGCAATCTGGATACGTATAGTGGAGCAGCCATTTGGAATAGTACCAAGTGGAGAGTGGTAGCAGTGTTTACAGTTTGACATAGGGATTTGCAAAGTGCACACGGATCTGAATGTTACAGACCCGTTGACTATAAGACCTCTCTCACATGCAAAGCATGATCGAACCCTAGAACTCATTGGGTGTTAGATTCATAACAATGCGAATCACATGGTGATGTGCACTAGATTATTGACTCTAGTGCAAGTGGGAGACTGTTGGAAATATGCCCTAGAGGCAATAATAAATTAGTTATTATCATATTTCCTTGTTCATGATAATCGTTTATTATCCATGCTATAATCGTTTATTGTACGGATCGTGATGAGATCGCGGGACGGATCGTGATGAGTTCGCGGGACGGATCGTGATGTGATCGCGGGACGCTCGGCGATTTGGATCGCGAAGATGTTTGACTACACCAACCGCGTTTCTTAACGCTTCCCGCTTAGCGATCTATAAGGGTATGTAGATCCACTGTGATGAGGACATCCCTACTAATGCTACACCCACAACTCCGACTGCTATACATACATGACCAATTACTAGAGCTCGCGCACATCAATTGAATTACCAGGTACTTTCGTTTCTTGCAAATCCTTCTAATGTTCATGAACATATGATGCTGTCTAAATTAGATACTTTTGTTTTACTTGTGAATGAAGGACCTGGCATGGACAAGAAGGATGACCATTGGAGCGGCGTCAAGCATGGAGAAGAAGGTGCGCGCGCGGGAAAGAACAATGGAGCTTCTAGTGATGATTTTCGCACTTTGAAGCCACCATAATGGGAGCAAGAAGCCTTGGACGAAATATGCATGATGCCACTTTATAAAATTCGTCCCTAGGCTAATATAGGTGTTACGCCACCTTATTTTTGGGCCAGGCCCATGTAATTTCGAAATACCGTATTATAGGCTATTTTTAGAGTCCGTATGTATGGGGAAACTGAGTTAGGGTCGGTTTCGGACCCCTCCTCCAAGGGGCCACGGAATTCCCCTCTATTCCCCCATATATACAGCCCTTAGGGCGTCGTTTTAGGTTTGGGTTTTGTTTAGATTATAAGTTTGCCATAGCTGCAACTTCGCGTTCTTCGTTTGTGTTCCACGACCAGACAAAGGCGTCACAGAACCCCACTTCATCAATAAAGCTTTCCTCATATATTCGCAATATCCAGATTGCAATCTTAGTTTCTTGCTTGTTCTTCGTTTGCGTGCAGGAAACAGACCCTCGTGGTCAGGTTGATCGTGCTCCGGCGTGGTCAATAACCTCTCGGAGTTGGTTTAGCGATTGCTAAGGCGCAGCGTCATCACACGTTCGTAGTCGGATCGTCAAAGTCTACTCCACCAAAACGATAGCCATCATCTCATCGAAAGACAGGGACAACTTCGCCTCTATCAAGTGGTATCAGATTTCCAGGTTGCTCGGTGAGATTTTATCAGTTTTCGTAGTTTATATCGCATCTGTTTCTTCATGCCTTTAGTCCACGAAAAAGCCAAAAACAAAATTGGGGTTAGATCATCATATCCGAACCAATCTGAGCCTTTGCATAGTCTTTTCAGTATTTTGCTTTGTTGAATTTGCGATTACATCGTCGTGTCGAGTTGCTGGTCTTAGTGTCTAGTCCTTTAGAGTTTCGAGTTCTATTCACAGGTTGTCACGCCGCCAACGCATCGTCTTCATAGTCGCCATATACCACCACCATCATCACCGCTGCTAGATATCACCACCCACTATCCATTGGTGTCCATATATACCACCACCAATCCGAGTCCAGCTCGTTTTAGATTTCGTTTCGAGATCTTTTTGATTTCGGATTCGCGTTTTGCTACCTGCGTAGGTGTCGGAAAAAAAAAACGAGTATGGCACGCTTTGCAGCACGTTTTGGCCCAAAAAAATTCGGCCGAAAATATTTTTTCCCTATCTTGATTTTAGGTTCTCCGGAGCGTTTTGAGACACTTGCTATCATAGTGATTTTTGTTGAAAATTTTGGTCGTCACAGCCCCCGGATTGCTCCAAAAAAAATAGTCCAAAAACTTTTTCGTGCCCATCTTGCTTATACGACGTGGCAAGAGTTTTGAGACACTCGCCATTGTAGTGATTTTTTGAGCAAAAAAAAAGAGGCGCCGACAAAAAATATATATATTCAAAGTGTGCTCTTCCCTTGATTACGTGTAGCGTCGTGATTTTGTTGGTGCTTTAGGCTCGCGTCTCTAGTACGGATCTAGCCTCGGACCAGCACAGTACCGTCGTTGAGCGTTTATTCAACCTTGCATCTCTGAATTGATTATTGCTAACCCTTTTTGCTACCATATTATAAGCCATCCCAGCTCCACATACATCTACGTCGTGTGTTTGACACCACCTGGCAATCGCTCTATCCAAGCTTTGAGAGTTTTGACTACAACGGTTGCCGATCACCGCCTGCTGCTGGGTGAGAACTGGTAAGAATTTGAGATTTGCTTAAAGGATTTGTGACACACCACCACCACCACCACCACCACGTCCAAGTAGTCCGTAGGTTTCATATTCTTGTGTGTTTCCTATTTGCTAACCATGCCAGGATCACACGACAATGAGATCGACTGGGAGAGCATGACCAACAAAGCGCTATATGATAAATTTCAGCAAATGATGGCTGACCAGGTACAAGACTTCGTGACCAACTTTGGAGAGGCCATGGAGAAGCTAGATGGTTTGGAGAAGACCTTTGACACCAAGATGGACGCCAAGTTCAATGAGGTGCTTGCCCGTCTACCACCACCAGCTGCAGCTCCTATTCCTTTCGAACGACGAGCACGACGTGTGCCTCTCGGCCAAGCCCAACATACTGGTACTGTTGATACTGCTGCTATTTCTATGGCTCGTGCTGCTACTGTCGTTGAGCAGGTTGACGAGTATGATGGTGATTACGATGATGAGGGAGAGGTTGCTCCCGATCAGCCTCAGGGGCAACCACCACCATACGCACCAGGTCGACCACATGGCTACAACCGTAACGGTAGGGCTGCCCCACCCCCTCAGGTACGGGATCATGACCATCTCCCTAAACTTAAATTGAATATTCCAACGTTTGAGGGTAGATATGTTCCTGATATATATCTTACATGGGAGTTAGAAACAGAACAACGTTTTACATGCTTACAATTTCCTGAGGATAGACGTGTTGCTGCTGCTGTTTGTTCATTCACTAGTTTTGCTTGTGTTTGGTGGTCAGAACATTGTAGAATACACCATGCTAATATTCCAACTACTTGGGCTGCTTTGAAAACTACTCTGCGTAATCATTGGGTGCCACCTTATTATCAACGTGAATTGCTTCAAAATTTGCAGCGTTTAAGACAAGGGCAAAATTCTGTAGAAGAATATTATCAGGAATTACAAACCGGTATGATTAGATGTGGTATTATTGAGGAGAATGAAGCTATGCTTGCACGTTTTATGGGTGGATTAAATAGAGAGATTCAGACTATTCTGGAGTATAAGGAGTATAACACTATCACTCGTTTATTTCATCTTGCTTGCAAAGCTGAACGTGAAGTGCAGGATCGACAGGCAATGGCGAGAACTACTTTTTCTGCAGGTCGCACTTCATCATGGACGCCACGTACCTCATCTACTTCCACACGTCCTGCTGCAACACCACCTACTTCAACCTCCAACTCCAACCGTGATACCAGGAAACAGGCTCCTACTCCACCCTCTACGAAGAGCACACCTTCTAGGCCTGCATAGAGCTCTTCTTCATCTATTGCATCCACAGGGCAAACACATGAGGTTATATGTCGTCGTTGCAAGGGTGGAGGTCACTTTGCGAGAGAATGCCCTTCCAAGCGTGTCATGATTGTTACTGAGGATGGTGGATATGCGTCTGCTAGTGATTATGATGAGGAGACTTTGGCTCTCATTGCAAGTGAAGAACACGATGGCGACGATGCAGAACCAGAAACACACTACATGGCTGCTGATTACGTTGACAGGTATGAAAGTTTAGTTGCTCAACGTGTTCTCAGTGTGCAGGTTACACAGGCCGAACAAAATCAGAGGCACAACTTATTCCACACAAAGGGAGTTGTGAAGGAGCGTTCTGTTCGTGTCATCATCGATGGAGGGAGTTGCAATAACTTGGCTAGCATGGAGATGGTGGAGAAGCTGTCTCTAACCACCAGACCACATCCTCATCCTTATTACATCCAATGGTTCAACAATAGTGGCAAGGTTAAGGTAACACGTACTGTTCGTGTGCATTTTAGCATTGCTACATATTCTGATTATGTGGATTGTGATGTGGTACCCATGCAAGCATGTTCTGTTTTAATAGACCATGGCAGTTTGATAAAAATTCTGTACACCATGGTAGGACAAATCAGTATACTCTTGTTCATAAGGATCATAATATCACTTTGCTTCCTATGTCTCCCGAACATATTATGAAAGATGACATTGCTAGAGCTAGTAAAGCAAAACAGGAGAAAAATAAGAGTGAAAATCAGATTGTAGCACAGGAATTTGAGCAACACCATAAGCATATTAAACCATCATCTACTGTTGCATCCGAAATAAAATTGAAGAGTGGATGTTTACTTGCTACTAAATCTGATATTAATGATTTGGATGTTGCTACATCTGTTTGCTATGCTTTTGTATGCAAAGAGGTATTATTTTCATTCGAGGACATGCCTCCCTCTTTGCCTCCTGCTGTCATTAACATTTTGCAGGAGTTCGCTGACGTCTTTCCACAAGACGTGCCACCGGGATTACCGCCTATTCGCGGGATTGAGCATCAGATTGACTTAATTCCCGGTGCATCCCTACCCAACTGTGCACCCTACCGTACCAATCCCGAGGAGACAAAGGAGATTATGCGTCAAGTACAGGAGCTGCTTGACAAAGGTTATATATGTGAATCCCTTTGTCCTTGTGCTGTTCCTATTATTCTAGTTCCTAAAAAGGATGGTACTTCGCGCATGTGTGTGGATTGTAGAGGCATTAATAATATTACTATTCTTTATCGTCATCCTATTCCTAGACTAGATGATATGCTTGATGAATTAAGTGGCTCTACAATTTTCTCCAAAGTTGATTTGCGCAGTGGATACCATCAAATTCGTATGAAATTGGGAGATGAATGGAAAACAGCATTTAAAACTAAGTTTGGATTATATGAGTGGTTAGTCATGCCTTTTGGGTTAACTAATGCACCTAGCACTTTCATGAGATTAATGAACGAGGTTTTACGTGCTTTCATTGGACGATTTGTGGTAGTCTATTTTGATGATATATTGATTTTTAGTAGATCTTTGGAGGAACATTTGGAACATTTACGTGTTGTTTTTACTGCGCTACGTGATGCACGTTTGTTTGGTAACCTTGGGAAGTGCACCTTTTGCACCGACCGAGTATCTTTTCTTGGCTATGTTGTTACTCCACAGGGAATTGAAGTTGACAAAGCCAAGATTGAAGCTATTGAGAGTTGGCCGTAGCCCAAAACGGTCACACAAGTAAGGAGTTTTCTTGGCCTCGCTGGTTTCTATAGGCGTTTTGTGAGAGATTTCAGCACCATTGCTACGCCTCTCAATGAGCTTACAAAGAAGGACGTGCCTTTTTCTTGGGGTACCGCACAGGAAGAAGCCTTCACGGTCTTGAAAGATAAGTTAACACATGCTCCTTTACTCCAACTTCCTGATTTAAATAAGACTTTCGAGCTTGAATGTGATGCTAGTGGAATTGGGTTAGGAGGTGTGTTATTACAAGATGGTAAACCTGTTGCGTACTTTTCTGAAAAATTAAGTGGGCCTAGTCTGAATTATTCTACTTATGATAAGGAATTATATGCTCTTGTTCGGACTTTGGAAACATGGCAACATTATTTATGGCCCAAAGAATTTGTTATACATTCTGATTATGAATCTTTGAAACATATTAAAAGTCAAGCAAAACTGAACCGTAGACATGCTAAATGGGTTGAATTCATTGAGACTTTCCCTTATGTCATTAAACACAAGAAGGGTAAAGAAAATGTTATTGCTGATGCTTTGTCTCGTCGTTATACTATGCTTTCACAACTTGACTTTAAAATATTTGGTTTGGAGACCATCAAAGATCAATATGTGCATGATGCTGAATTTAGAGACGTGTTGTAGAATTGTAAAGAAGGGAGAACATGGACCAAGTTCGTTATTAATGATGGATTTGTGTTCCGTGCTAACAAGCTATGCATTCCAGCTAGCTCCGTTCGTCTTTTGTTGTTACAGGAGGCGCACGGAGGAGGATTAATGGGACACTTTGGCGTGAAGAAGACGGAGGACGTACTTTCTACACATTTCTTTTGGCCAAAGAGGAGACGGGATGTTGAGCGTTTTGTTGCTCGCTGCACTACATGTCAAAAAGCTAAGTCACGACTCAATCCTCATGGTTTATATATGCCTTTGCCTGTACCTAGTGTTCCTTGGGAGGATATATCCATGGACTTTGTTTTAGGTTTACCTCGAACAAAGAAGGGGAGGGATAGAATATTTGTTGTAGTGGATAGATTTTCCAAAATGGCACACTTTATACCATGTAATAAAAGTGATGATGCTGCTCATGTTGCTGATTTGTTCTTTCGTGAAATTATTCGATTGCATGGTGTACCAAATACAATTGTTTCAGATCGTGATGCTAAATTTCTTAGCCATTTTTGGAGCTGTTTATGGGCTAAGTTGGGGACTAAACTACTTTTTAGTACTACATGTCATCCCCAAACTGATGGCCAAACTGAAGTAGTCAATAGATCATTGTCTACTATGCTTAGGGCTGTTTTGAAGAATAACCTGAAAATGTGGGAAGAATGCTTGCCTCATATTGAATTTGCTTATAATCGTTCGCTACATTCTACCACTAAGATGAGCCTTTTTGAAGTTGTGTATGGTTTCTTACCTCGTGCACCTATTGATTTGTTGCCTCTTCCATCTTCGGAGAAGGTTAATTTTGATGCTAAAGAACGTGTTGAATTGATATTAAAGATGCATGAGTTAACGAAGGAAAACATTGAGCGTATGAATGCTAAATACAAAATTGCTGGAGATAAGGGTAGAAAACATGTTGTCTTTGCACCTGGAGATCTTGTTTGGTTACATTTGCGTCAGGATAGATTTCCTGATTTGTGCAAGTCAAAGCTAATGCCACGTGCTGATGGTCCTTTTAAGGTGTTAGAGAAAATAAATGATAATGCATATAAACTTGAGCTGCCTGTAGAGTTTGGGGTTAGCCCCACTTTTAACATTGTAGATTTGAAGCCTTCTTTGGGTGAGGAAGATGAGCTTCCGTCGAGGACGACTTCAGTTCAAGAAGGGAGGATGATGAGGACATCCCTACTAATGCTACACCCACAACTCCGACTGCTATACATACAGGACCAATTACTAGAGCTCACGCACATCAATTGAATTACCAGGTACTTTCGTTTCTTGCAAATCCTTCTAATGTTCATGAACATATGATGCTGCCTAAATTAGATACTTTTGTTTTACTTGTGAATGAAGGACCTGGCATGGACAAGAAGGATGACCATTGGAGCGGCGTCAAGCATGAAGAAGAAGGTGCGCGCGCGGGAAAGAACAATGGAGCTTCTAGTGATGATTTTCGCACTTTGAAGCCACCATAATGGGAGCAAGAAGCCTTGGACGAAATATGCATGATGCCTCTTTATAAAAATTCGTCCCTAGGCTAATATAGGTGTTGCGCCACCTTATTTTTGGGCCAGGCCCATGTAATTTCGAAATACCATATTATAGGCTATTTTTAGAGTTTGTATGTATGGGGAAACTGAGTTAGGGTCGGTTTTGGACCGCTCCTCCAAGGGGCCACGAAATTCCCCTCTATTCCCCCATATATACAGCCCTTAGGGCGTCGTTTTAGGTTTGGGTTTTGTTTAGATTATAAGTTCGCCATAGCTGCAACTTCGCGTTCTTTGTTTGTGTTCCACGACCAGACAAAGGCGTCACAGAACCCCACTTCATCAGTAAAGCTTTCCTCATATATTCGCAATATCCAGATTGCAATCTTAGTTTCTTGCTTGTTCTTCGTTTGCGTGCAGGAAACAGACCCTCGTGGTCAGGTTGATCGTGCTCCGGCGTGGTCAATAACCTCTCGGAATTGGTTTAGCGATTGCTAAGGCGCAGCGTCATCACACGTTCGTAGTCGGATCGTCAAAGTCTACTCCACCAAAACGATAGCCATCATCTCATCGAAAGACAGGGACAACTTCGCCTCTATCACACTCTCCCTCTCGTAGATGCTCATCACCATGGATAGGTTTGCGTGTGCGTAGGAAATTTTTTGTTTCCCATGCGACGTTCCCCAACACCAATAAGGGTTGGTATTCATCCTGCCACAGCCCATGTAACCTCTGGGGTCGGAATACCCCTCCCAATGGTCCCCCAGTACCCTCCCGGCACTCCTGGTACACTACCGATGCGCCCTAAACTTTTTCGGTGACCAAAACAGGACTTCCTATATATCAATATTTACCTCCGTACCATTCCAAAGCTCCTCGTGATGTCCGGGATCTCATCTTGGACTCCGAACAACCTTCGGTCACCACCATGCATAACTCTATACTATCGAAACGTCACCAAACCTTAAGTGTGCAGACCTTGCGGGTTCGAGAACTATGTAGACATGACCGAGACACCTCTATTGTCATTAACCAATAGGGGGACCTGGATGCCCATATTGATTCCTACATATTCTATGAAGATCTTTATCGGTCGAACGTCTGTGTCAAGGATTCAGTTAATCCCGTATGATGTTCCCTTTGTTCTTCGGTATGTTACTTGCCCGAGATTCAATCGCCGGTATCTGTATACCTAGTTCAACCTCATTATCGGCAAGTCTCTTTACTCATTCCATAATACAAGATCGTGTGGCTAACTCTTTAGTCACATTGCTTGCAAGGCTTATAGTGATGTTGTATTACCGAGTGGGCCCTAAGATACCTCTCCGTCACACGGAGTAACAAATCTCAGTCTTGATCCATGCCAACCCAATAGACACCCTTGAAGATACTTGTAGAGCACCTTTATAGTCACCCACTTATGTTGCGATGTTCGATACACAAAAGGTACTCCTCCGGTGTCAGTGAGTTGCATGATCTCATGGTCATAGGAACAGATACTTGACATGCAGAAAACTGTAGCAATAAACTGACTCGATCATATGCTACGTTTACAGTTTGGGTCTTGTCCATCACATCATTCTCCTAATGATGTGATCTCATTATCAAATAACATCTCATGTCTATGGCCAGGAAACCTTGACCATCTTTGATCAACGAGCCAGTCTACTAGAGGCATACTAGGGACATGGTGTTGTCTATGTATCCACACATGTATGTGAGTTTCCGATCAATACAATTCTAGCATGGATAATAAACGATTATCATGAACAAGGAAATATGATAATGACTAATTTATTATTGCCTCTAGTGCATATTTCCAACAGTCTCCCACTTGCACTAGAGTCAAGAATCTAGTTCACATCACCATGTGATTCACATTCTTAAGAATCTAACACCCAATGCGTTCTGGGGTTCGATCATGCTTTGCATGTGGGAGAGGTCTTTTAGTCAACGGGTCTGCGACATTCAGATCCGTGTGTACTTCGCGAATTTCTATGTCATACTGTAGACACTCCTACCACACTTCACTTGGAGCTATTCCAAATGGCTGCTCCACTATACATATCCGGATTGCTACTCAGAGTCATTCGGATTGGTGTTAAAGCTTGCATCGACGTAACTATCATGCCCAAGATGCGGTCCTATCCTTATTTTGGCACGAGGGCCTCAACAGGGATAGAAGCGCATCTCGTCGTGTTGCAAGAATGGATATCATTACAAGTACATGTACAGAAGAGATGAGTATATGGAATTGGCTTACACTCGCCACAAGCTACAACAAGATCTCATCAATTCAACAACATACTCAAACATCATAAAGAAGAGCAGGGTTCGACTACGGATGAAAACAAACGACAAAATGACATCCATCCTTGCTATCCCAGGCTGCTGCTTGGAACCCATCCTAGATTGATGATGAAGAAGAAGAACTCCAAATCAAACAAACATCACGCTCATGTTCAATCATCGCATTACCTGTACCTGCAACTGTTGTTGTAGTAATCTGTGAGCTACAGGGACTCAGCAATCTCATTTCCAAGGGTATCAAGACTATTAAAGCTTAATGGGTGAGGTATGGTTAAGTGGTGTGGCTGCAGCAAGCGACTAAGCATTTGTTTGAGTGGCTAACTTACGAGTACAGAAAGTAAAGTATGATGGTCTATGCATAAAAGACGTGAACTACTAATGACCACTAACTGATCTTGAACACCTACTTACGTCAACCATAACCCCATTTTGTTCTCTTTCGGATAAGAACTCACGAGAACAGACAGTCACGGTTACCCACACTGTTGGTGTATTTTATTTGAATTTATTTCAAGTTTGCTATGACCGGGTGTTAAACAAAGTATCCAAGTTTGCCACATAACTGCGGGCACGGCTTTCCGAAAGATTTAACCCTGTAGGGGTGCTCCAACTCATCCATCACAAATTAACCACACATAGCGGGAATAACCTTGACCACTAATCTCGTGATCTTCCTAGGCAATTCCATAGGAAATCCGCCACCTCGAGATAGCCCAAAGAATAACCGAAATTCCTCACTCAAGACGTTCGAGAAAGGTAAAACAAATCCAGCAAGGTGATAGAGGCGAAGTTGTCCCTGTCTTTCGATGAGATGGTGGCTATCGTTTTTGGTGGAGTAGACTTTGACGATCCGACTACGAACGTGTGATGACGTCGTGCCTTAGCAATCGCTAAACCAACTCCGAGAGGTTATTGACCACGCCGGAGCACGATCAACCTGACCACGAGGGTCTGTTTCCTGCAGGCAAACGAAGAACAAGCAAGAAACTAAGATTGCAATCTGGATATTGCGAATATGAGAGGAAAGCTTTATTGATGAAGTGGGGTTCTGTGACGTCTTTGTCTGGTCGTGGAACACAAACGAAGAACGCGAAGTTGCTGCTATGGCAAACTTGTAATCTAAACAAAACCCACCCTAAAACGAAGCCCTAAGGGCTGTATATATGGGGGAATAGAAGGGAATTTCGTGGCCCCTTGGAGGAGGGGTCCGAAACCGACCCTAAATCAGTTTCCCCATATATACGGACTCTAAAAACAGCCTAAAATATGGTATTTCGAAATTACATGGGCCTGGCCCAAAAATAAGGTGGCGCAGCACCTATATTAGCCTATGGACGAATTTTATAAAGTGGCATCATGCATATTTCGTCCAAGGCTTCCCGCTCCCATTATGGTGGCTTCAATGTGCGAAAATCATCACTGGAAGCTCCATTGTTCTTCCCCGCACGCGCACCTTCTCCTCCATGCTTGATCCCGCTCCAATGGTCATCCTTCTTATCCATGCTAGGTCCTTCATTCATAAGTAAAACAAAAGTATCCAATTTAGGCAGCATCATATGTTCATGAATATTAGAAGGATTTCCAAGAAACGAAAGTACCTGGTAATTCAATTGACGTGCGCGAGCTCTAGTAATTGGTCCTGTATGTATAGCAGTCGGGGTGGGTGTAACATTAGTAGGGATGTCCTCATCATCCTCCCCTTCTTGAACTGACGTCGTCCTCGACGGAAGCTCATCTTCCTCACCCAAATAAGGCTTCAAATCTGCAATGTTAAAAGTGGGGCTAACCCCAAACTCTGCAGGCAGCTCAAGTTTATATGCATTATCATTTACTTTCTCTAACACCTTAAAAGGACCATCAGCACGTGGCATTAGCTTTGACTTGCGCAAATCAGGAAATCTATCCTTACGCAAATGTAACCAAACAAGATCTCCAGGTGCAAAGACAACATGTTTTCTACCCTTATCTCCAGCAAGTTTGTATTTAGCATTCATACGCTCAATGTTTTCCTTAGTTAACTCATGAATCTTTAATATCAATTCAGCACGTTCTTTAGCATCAAAATTAACCTTCTCCGAAGACGGAAGAGGCAACAAATCAATAGGTGCACGAGGTAAGAAACCATACACAACTTCAAAAGGGCACATCTTAGTGGTAGAATGTAGCGAACGATTATAAGCAAATTCAATATGAGGCAAGCATTCTTCCCACATTTTCAGGTTATTCTTCAAAACAGCCCTAAGCATAGTAGACAATGATCTATTGACTACTTCAGTTTGGCCATCAGTTTGGGGGTGACATGTAGTACTAAAAAGCAGTTTAGTCCCCAACTTAGCCCATAAACATCTCCAAAAGTGGCTAAGAAATTTAGCATCACGATCGGAAACAGTTGTATTTGGCACACCATGCAACCGAATAATTTCACGAAAGAACAAATCAGCAACATGAGCAGCATCATCACTTTTATGACATGGTATAAAGTGTGCCATTTTAGAAAATCTATCCACGACAACAAATATGCTATCCCTCCCCTTCTTTGTTCGAGGTAAACCTAAAACAAAGTCCATAGATATATCCTCCCAAGGAACACTAGGTACAGGTAAAGGCATATATAAACCATGAGGAATGAGTCGTGACTTAGCTTTTTGACATGTAGTGCAGCGAGCAACAAAACGCTCAACATCCCGTCTCATCTTTGGCCAAAAGAAATGTGTAGCAAGTACGTCCTCCGTCTTCTTCACGCCAAAGTGTCCCATTAATCCTCCTCCGTGCGCCTCCTGTAACAACAAAAGACGAACGGAGCTAGCTGGAATGCATAGCTTGTTAGCACGAAACACAAATCCATTATTAATAACGAACTTGTTCCATGTTCTCCCTTCTTTACAATTCTGCAACACGTCTCTAAATTCAGCATCATGCACATATTGATCTTTGATGGTCTCCAAACCAAATATTTTAAAGTCAAGTTGTGAAAGCATAGTATAACGACGAGACAAAGCATCAGCAATAACATTGTCTTTACCCTTCTTGTGTTTAATGACATAAGGGAAAGTCTCAATGAATTCAACCCATTTAGCATGTCTACGGTTCAGTTTTGCTTGACTTTTAATATGTTTCAAAGATTCATGATCAGAATGTATAACAAATTCTTTGGGCCATAAATAATGTTGCCATGTTTCCAAAGTCCGAACAAGAGCATATAATTCCTTATCATAAGTAGAATAATTCAGACTAGGCCCACTTAATTTTTCAGAAAAGTACGCAACAGGTTTACCATCTTGTAGTAACACACCTCCTAACCCAATTCCACTAGCATCACATTCAAGCTCGAAAGTCTTATTAAAATCAGGAAGTTGGAGTAAAGGAGCATGTGTTAACTTATCTCTCAAGACCGTGAAGGCTTCTTCCTGTGCGGTACCCCAAGAAAAAGGCACGTCCTTCTTTGTAAGCTCATTGAGAGGCGCAGCAATGGTGCTGAAATTTCTCACAAAACGCCTATAGAAACCAGCGAGGCCAAGAAAACTCCTTACTTGTGTGACCGTTTTGGGCTGCGGGCAACTCTCAATAGCTTCAATCTTGGCTGTATCAACTTCAATTCCCTGTGGAGTAACAACATAGCCAAGAAAAGATACTCGGTCGGTGCAAAAGGTGCACTTCCCAAGGTTACCAAACAAACGTGCATCACGTAGCGCAGTAAAAACAGCACGTAAATGTTCCAAATGTTCCTCCAAAGATCTACTAAAAATCAATATATCATCAAAATAGACTACCACAAATCGTCCAATGAAAACACGTAAAACCTCGTTCATTAATCTCATGAAAGTGCTAGGTGCATTAGTTAACCCAAAAGGCATGACTAGCCACTCATATAATCCAAACTTAGTTTTAAATGCTGTTTTCCATTCATCGCCCAATTTCATACGAATTTGATGGTATCCACTACGCAAATCAACTTTGGAGAAAATTGTAGAGCCACTTAATTCATCAAGCATATCATCTAGTCTAGGAATAGGATGACGATAACGAATAGTAATATTATTAATGCCTCTACAATCCACACACATGCGCGATGTACCATCCTTTTTAGGCACTAGAATAATAGGAACAGCACAAGGACTAAGGGATTCACGTATATAACCTTTGTCAAGCAGCTCCTGTACTTGACGCATAATCTCCTTTGTCTCCTCTGGATTGGTACGGTAGGGCGCACGGTTGGGTAGGGATGCACCGGGAATTAAGTCAATCTGATGCTCAATCCCGCGAATAGGCGGTAATCCCGGTGGCACGTCTTGTGGAAAGACGTTAGCGAACTCCTGCAAAATGTTAATGACAGCAGGAGGCAAAGAGGGAGGCATGTCCTCGAATGAAAATAATACCTCTTTACATACAAAAGCATAGCAAACATATGTAGCAACATCCAAATCATTAATATCAGATTTAGTAGCAAGTAAACATCCACTCTTCAATTTTATTTCAGATGCAACAGTAGATGATGGTTTATTATGCTTATGGTGTTGCTCAAATTCCTGTGCTACAATCTGATTTTCACTCTTATTTTTCTCCTGTTTTGCTTTACTCGCTCTAGCAATGTCATCTTTCATAATATGTTCGGGAGACATAGGAAGCAAAGTGATATTATGATCCTTATGAACAAGAGTATACTGATTTGTCCTACCATGGTGTACAAAATTTTTATCAAACTGCCATGGTCTACCAAGTAAAACAGAACATGCTTGCATGGGTACCACATCACAATCCACATAATCAGAATATGTAGCAATGCTAAAATGCACACGAACAGTACGTGTTACCTTAACCTTGCCACTATTGTTGAACCATTGGATGTAATAAGGATGAGGATGTGGTCTGGTGGATAGAGACAGCTTCTCCACCATCTCCATGCTAGCCAAGTTATTGCAACTCCCTCCATCGATGATGATGCGAACAGAACGCTCTTTCACAACTCCCTTTGTGTGGAACAAGTTGTGCCTCTGATTTTGCTCAGCGTGTGTAACCTGCACACTGAGAACACGTTGAGCAACTAAACTTTCATACCTGTCAGCGTAATCAGCAGCCATGTATTGTGTTTCTGGTTCTGCATCCTCGCCACCCTATTCGTCACTTGCAATAAGTGCCAAAGTCTCCTCATCATAATCACTAGCGGACGCATATCCACCATCCTCAGTAACAATCATTACACGCTTGGAAGGGCATTCTCTCGCATAGTGACCTCCACCCTTGCAACGACGACATATAACCTCATGTGTTTGCCCTGTGGATGCAATAGATGAAGAAGAACTCTGTGCAGGCCCAAAAGGTGTGCTCTTCGCAGAGGGTGCAGTAGGAGCCTGTTTCCTGGTATCGCGATTAGAGTTGGAGGTTGAAGGAGGTGGTGTTGCAGCAAGACGTGCGGAAGCAGAGGAGGTACGTGGCGTCCATGATGAAGTACGGCCTGCAAAATTAGTAGTTCTCGCCATTGCCTGTCGATCCTGCACTTCACGTTCAGCTTTGCAAGCAAGATGAAATAAACGAGTGATAGTGTTATACTCCTTATACTCTAGAATAGTCTGAATCTCTCTATTTAATCCACCCATAAAACGTGCAAGCATAGCTTCATTCTCCTCAACAATACCACATCTAATCATACCAGTTTGTAATTCCTGATAATATTCTTCTACAGAATTTTTTCCTTGTCTTAAACGCTGCAAATTTTGAAGCAATTCACGTTGATAATAAGGTGGCACCCAACGATTTCGCATAGCAGTTTTCAAAGCAGCCCAAGTAGTTGGAATATTATCAGGGTGTATTCTACAATGTTCTGACCACCAAACACAAGCAAAACTAGTGAATGAACAAACAGCAGCAGCAACACGTCGATCCTCTGGAAATTGTAAGCATGTAAAACGTTGTTCTGTTTCTAACTCCCATGTAAGATATATATCAGGAACATATCTACCCTCAAACGTCGGAATATTCAATTTAAGTTTAGGGAGATGGTCATGATCCCGTACCTGCGGGGGTGGTGCAGCCCTACCGTTACGGTTGTAGCCATGTGGTCGACCTGGTGCGTATGGTGGTGGTTGCCCATGGGGCGGATCTGGAGCAACCTCTCCCTCATCATCGAAATCACCATCATAATCTTCAACCTGCTCAACGACAGTAGCCGCACGAGCCACCGAAGTAGCAGTAGTATCAACAGTACCAGGATGTTGGGCGTGGCCGAGAGGCACACGTCGCGCTCGTCGTTCGAAAGGAATAGGAACTGCAGCTGGTGGAGGTAGACGGGCAAGCACCTCATTGAACTTGGCGTCCATCTTGGAGTCGAATGTCTTCTCCAAACCATCTAGCTTCTCCATGGCAACTCCAAAGTTGTTCACGAAGTCCTGTACCTGCTCAGCCATCATTTGCTGAAATTTATCATAGAGCGCTTTGTTGGTCATGCTCTCCCAGTCGATCTCGTCATCGTGTGATCCTGGCATGGTTAGCAGAAATAGGAAACACACAATATGAAACCTACAGACTGCTGGGACGTGGTGGTGGTGGTGGTGTGGCACAAATCCTTTAAGCGAATCTCAATTTCTTACCAGTTCTTACCCAGTAGCAGGCGGTGATCGGCAACCGTTGTAGCCAAAACTCTCAAAGCTTGGATAGAGCGATTGCCAGGTGGTGTCAAGCACACGGCGTAGAAGTATGTGGAGCTGGGATGGCTTATAATATGGTAGCAAAAAGGGTCAGCAATAATCAATTCAGAGATGCAAGGTTGAATAAACGCTCAACGACGGTACTGTGCTGGTCCTAGGCTAGACCGTGCTAGAGACGCGAGCCTAAAACACCAACAAAAACACGACGATACACCTAAGCAAGGGAAAAGCACAATCGGAATTTTTTTTTTCGTTTTTTTTTCCGGCGCCTCTTTTTTTTTTTTCGGCGCCTCTTTTTTTTTTGTTTTTCAAAAACTCACTACAATGGCGAGTGTCTCAAAACTCTTGCCACGTCGTATAAGCAAGATGGGCACGAATTTTTCTTTTGGACTATTTTTTTTTTCTGGAGCAATCCGGGGGCTGCGACGACCCAAAAATTTCGACAAAAATCACTATGATAGCAAGTGTCTCAAAACGCGCCGGGGAACCTAAAATCAAGATAGGGAAAAATATATTTTCAGACGAATTTTTTTTGGGCCAAAACGTGCTCTGCAAAGCGTGCCAGACTCTTTTTTTTTTTCGACACCTGCGCAGGTAGCAAAACACGGATCCGAAATCAAAAGGATCTCGAAACTAAACCTAAAACGAACTGGACTTGGATTGGTGGAGGATTTGTGGTGGTATATATGGACACCAATGGATAGTGATGATGGATGATGAGATATGGCAGCGGCGATGATGGTGGTGGTATATGGCAACTATGAAGACGATGCGGTGGCGGCGTGACAACCTGTGAAAAGAACTCGAAACTCTAAAGGACTAGACACTAAGACCAGCAACTCGACACAACGATGTAACCGCCAATTCAACAAAGCAAAATACTGAAAAGACTATGCAAAGGCTCAGATTGGTTCGGATATGATGATCTAACCCTAATTTTTTTTTGGCTTTTTCGTGGACTAAAGGTATGAAGAACAGATGCGATCTAAACTACGAAAACTGGTAAAATCTCACCGAGCAACCTGGAAATCTGATACCACTTGATAGAGGCGAAGTTGTCCCTGTCTTTCGATGAGATGGTGGCTATCGTTTTTGGTGGAGTAGACTTTGATGATCCGACTACGAACGTGTGATGACGTCGTGCCTTAGCAATCGCTAAACCAACTCCGAGAGGTTATTGACCACGCCGGAGCACGATCAACCTGACCACGAGGGTCTGTTTCCTGCAGGCAAACGAAGAACAAGCAAGAAACTAAGATTGCAATCTGGATATTGCGAATATGAGAGGAAAGCTTTATTGATGAAGTGGGGTTCTGTGACGTCTTTGTCTGGTCGTGGAACACAAACGAAGAACGCGAAGTTGCTGCTATGGCAAACTTGTAATCTAAACAAAACCCACCCTAAAACGAAGCCCTAAGGGCTGTATATATGGGGGAATAGAAGGGAATTTCGTGGCCCCTTGGAGGAGGGGTCCGAAACCGACCCTAAATCAGTTTCCCCATATATACGGACTCTAAAAACAGCCTAAAATATGGTATTTCGAAATTACATGGGCCTGGCCCAAAAATAAGGTGGCGCAGCACCTATATTAGCCTATGGACGAATTTTATAAAGTGGCATCATGCATATTTCGTCCAAGGCTTCCCGCTCCCATTATGGTGGCTTCAATGTGCGAAAATCATCACTGGAAGCTCCATTGTTCTTCCCCGCACGCGCACCTTCTCCTCCATGCTTGATCCCGCTCCAATGGTCATCCTTCTTATCCATGCTAGGTCCTTCATTCATAAGTAAAACAAAAGTATCCAATTTAGGCAGCAGCATATGTTCATGAATATTAGAAGGATTTCCAAGAAACGAAAGTACCTGGTAATTCAATTGACGTGCGCGAGCTCTAGTAATTGGTCCTGTATGTATAGCAGTCGGGGTGGGTGTAACATTAGTAGGGATGTCCTCATCACAAGGCCTCCCTGTGAGCCAGATCCGTAGCTAGAGCCGCGCACTCTCTATCCACAGGCATCATCCGTCTATGCGATGTGGACGGTAGCCTGAGACGCCTCGAGTTGCCCCGAGGTGGCACTGCCAACTCCTAGGTAGGTGGACCAACACTCATGTGGAGTAATGGCCCGAGGGTTGATTAATTATCCATGGGGTGATCATGCCCTATGCAAATTTTAGTTGTTATTAAGCAAATAGTACCAATGTTGGGCCTTGCTAGACAAGTTTTATCCTAAAACGAAAATCAAGGTGTCCCCATAACAACCCCGGGCATGTTAGGAGCGCTCAATTATGGAACATAACACTGGTTCACAAGTAACTAGGGGCGGAAAGAGTGGAACAAAACACCGAGCAAAAGGCCAAGCCTTCCACCCTTTACCAAGTGTATAATTGCATTAAATTAAATAGAAATAATATTGTGATAACAAAAGAATGTCCATGTTGTCACATGGAAGCAATTGAACCTGTAGCTAGAAACACTATAAGAAGGGCTGAGCAAGCGGTAACATAGCCAAACAATGGTTTGCTGGGATGTGGAGGGGTTATAGGCTTTCCATGGCAATGTTGGGAGGCTTGACAAACAAGTGGTAGGTAGTGAGACATAACAATAAAAGCGGGACAACTAGCATGGCAATGATAGTAGTGGTATCTAGGGAAATGTGTCATCTTGGCTGAGATCCTGCTCGGAACAAGAACGAGTCCATGAAGAAGACGAGCCAACGTCGTCGAACGAATCCTCACACTCCGAACGCTTTCGGAACTCTATCGAGAAGAAACAATACGGAAACAACAATCAACACACAGAACACCACAACATATGCAGGATATGATGCACAAACAAATATGATGCATCTCCGGTTTAAATAGGCAACGCATGGCAAATCACATCAAACAACCACCACACATTAAAGTGAAGCTCAATATGCAACAAGTTGCATATTGACAAAACTCCATGTTCGAATTATTTAGTTCACTCTCGTTTAGGTACTCATCAATATTAAATGTTGTTTAACATGGCAAACGGTGAAGCACAAACAACTACAACTTCTAGGCATTTTAAATGAGGACGGAAGCATCATATAGCATTCCCGAAACAACCTCATATGCAATTTAAGATTTCGGTCCAGATCTGTACTAAACATGTTTTATATTTATTAAACATGGAAATAAATTGTGGCATGAGATTCTACACGTTTTTCTAGCCAAGTTACATATGTGGAACATTTTTATCGGAGATACAGTTTAGTAGTTATGAAATAAGTCATTTTAACTTGGCATTCACGCAAATAAATGCAAACAGCAAGTTTAAACATTTTATCACATGTGAGAGTTGGTTATTGTGAATCTACACAAAATTCTAGTCACTTTACATATATAAATTATTTCCATCCGATGCACGGTTAAAAAGTTATTGATGCATGAAGTGTAGGTTTTTTTGCAAATCTAAAAATCACTGGATAATTAGCATAATTCACAGGATAGGGAAAAAACATTATTGGGCCGAAATCTGGTAGGCGCAAATTAGCAATGCGCGCACTGGGCGAGGGATAGGCGGGGCTGCTCACCTAGCGGCCATGGGCCGGCTTGGGCTAACGTGGCGGCTGGGCTGTGGGCGTTGGCGCTGGTCAACCCGAGTGGACAGGCGGAGGCTCCGACCTCTCGCACGACCATGGAGGCGGCCATGGCAGTCAACGGTGAGAAGGCCTTGCCGAGAAGGCTCGGAGGGCATCGGGGCGGCCGAGAACGGGCGGATCCGGCCGGCAGCACTCCATTTTGGGCGACGGGGTGGCCTGGAACGACGCCTACGAGGAGATCCGGCGACATGGCTCCTGCGGGATGGTCACAGAGAAAGGGAGATGAAAGAGAGAGAGAGAGAGGGAGAGAGAGAGAAACGGGAGGAACGAGAAGGAAGAGGGGCGCGGGGGCGAGGTCCGGTCGAGGGCGCCAGCGAGGCGTTCTAGCAAGGGCTCGGCAGACCTCCGGTGGCCGGCCGGCCAAGGGGCAGCGGGGGCGCAGCTCTGGATCGGGAGCTCGTCTCTCGATCTGGAGTGCTCGTGATGAGGACATCCCTACTAATGTTACACCCACCCCGACTGCTATACATACAGGACCAATTACTAGAGCTCGCGCACGTCAATTGAATTACCAGGTACTTTCGTTTCTTGGAAATCCTTCTAATATTCATGAACATATGATGCTGCCTAAATTGGATACTTTTGTTTTACTTATGAATGAAGGACCTAGCATGGATAAGAAGGATGACCATTGGAGCGGGATCAAGCATGGAGGAGAAGGTGCGCGTGCGGGGAAGAACAATGGAGCTTCCAGTGATGATTTTCGCACATTGAAGCCACCATAATGGGAGCGGGAAGCCTTGGACGAAATATGCATGATGCCACTTTATAAAATTCGTCCATAGGCTAATATAGGTGCTGCGCCACCTTATTTTTGGGCCAGGCCCATGTAATTTCGAAATACCATATTATAGGCTGTTTTTAGAGTCCGTATATATGGGGAAACTGACTTAGGGTCGGTTTCGGACCCCTCCTCCAAGGGGCCACGAAATTCCCTTCTATTCCCCCATATATACAGCCCTTAGGGCTTCGTTTTAGGGTTGGGTTTTGTTTAGATTACAAGTTTGCCATAACAGCAACTTCGCGTTCTTCGTTTGTGTTCCACGACCAGACAAAGGCGTCACAGAACCCCACTTCATCAATAAAGTTTTCCTCTTATATTCGCAATATCCAGATTGCAATCTTAGTTTCTTGCTTGTTCTTCGTTTGCGTGCAGGAAATAGACCCTCGTGGTCAGGTTGATCGTGCTCCGGCGTGGTCAATAACCTCTCAGAGTTGGTTTAGCGATTGTTAAGGCGCGACGGCTCACACGTTCGTAGTCGGATCGTCAAAGTCTACTCCACCAAAAACGATAGCCACCATCTCATCGAAAGACAGGGACAACTTCGCCTCTATCAGCTCGGGTGGCGGCGGCGGTTTGGGCCTGGGAAGGGACCATATGGGCTCGACGGGCCCTGCGCGGGGAGGAGACTGCTGGTGGCTGCGGGGTGGTGGGAGGCTAGCGGCGCGGATTTCCAGGTGGGGCTAGGGTTGCCCAATTAGGTAGGGGAGGGGATTAAATAGGAAACTGGGGCTAGGGGTTGGTTTTAGGAGCCGATTTCGGCCATGCGATTGCAATCGGACGGCCAGATCGGGGCAAGGGTGGTGGTCTGTGTGTGAAGTGGGCTAGGAGGAGATGAGAGGGTGGTTTGTGGCCCGTGACACGAAGTTTTAGAACACCGAAAACGTCCGATAATAAACCGCTGACCGCACTGCTATGGATGACCGATGGGGTATCAAACGAACTCGGAATGCGACGAAATTTGGTAGGCGGCCTACCTACAGTATAATAAGACCACACGCCAGGTTTCGACCCAATCCAAGAATATTTTTCGCGCGCTTTAAAAACGGGTTTTTTAAATGATGCCGCGGGCACGTGCATGTGTGGCTGGTCTCGAAACGGGAAACGGCAAGAACGGAGAGAACCGGTGACTACGAATGGATGCAAGTTTTTGAAAATGGGTTACGATGCTATGCAGATGATGCGAATGATGCGATGATTAATGCAACAACCAAATGAAACACAGACGAGAATGGAAATAAAAGGGGAATCTTCTAGAGCGTCGGTCCCGGGCTGTTACAACTCTCCTCCACTACATGAGGATCTCATCCCGAGATCTAGAATGAAAAGGGGAAGAGAAAGAGCAAAAGGTAAAACTTAGTTGCTTCTCTAACAAACGAGTGAAAGCAATGATGATTGAAGGTTTCAACGAGATGAAGGTTGACACAGGGAACAAGGAAGAATTCACAAGAAATTTCGGCAGCACTTCGGTAGGATAGAGAGGAAAAATTAGATATGATGGAATGAAAGTGAAAGAGATACACCAAACTTCGGTTGGATTAGAATCAAAACTTCACAAGATGGAAGGATCATGAAAAGTTTCATAGCACTCTGATAAATGGACAAGCAAGGGAAAAACATGATCTTAAATCAAACTAGATGATGGTTCGAAGACAGCAACAACACCACACCTTCGGAACAAAGAATACAAGCTAGACCATCGGAAGAAAAGAACGGAGAAGAAAATGACAACTTCTACCACCAATGAATTTGAAAAGCATGGTTGAACGGAGTCGATGGAGAATCCTCAATGAAAAGAATATATTGTTATGGGCTTATGGATAACAATTTAAAATTATGCGGTGACAACCTGCCACAACAGGAACAATTGATTGCTTGAGAAAAACAAGATATGCAAAACTTCTTTCACCAAGAGGTGGAGGAGAAAACTTGGATCATTTATGACACCATGTTCGCAACAATCCTTAGGAAATGCTTTTGGTGAAATCCAACCCAAGATAACTCCGAGAAAACAAGATAGGTTTACTTATCTCATTCTTCACAATTTTCCTTCGAGACACCTCATAAACAAGAATTTAATAATACCATCTCAAAAGACAATGGAGAAGGAATTGAACTTAGAAATCCAAGATAAAGAACACTTAAGCACCTCCAACAAGAATCTTAAGAACACTTGAAAATGAAGGAAATCTTGATGAACCACCATGAAGAATCTCCGGAAGACTCTCAAAGGAAAGGATGATAGAAAGAATTGAAGGATGCAAAAAGAACAAGATTGAGGCCTTTCTATGAATTAGATGAAGCTTAGCGACAAGATATTTGAGAAAAACTAGGAACTCCGGAAAAGGAAAGATGAGAACACTTGAAACCTAGAATTGATATCATGCACAACTCCGGAAGAGGGATTGAAATCTCCTTGATGAAACTAGAATAAGAATTATGTTATGCTTATCCTTCATCAAGTTAAATTGATGACAAGAAACGGATTTAGCATAGCACTTATTCTTCTTGAAAAGATTGAAGAGAGAGATAGAACACAAACTTGAAGAGGTCTTGAATGATACACCAGAAAGAATTAGAAACTAAAGAGGACACATGAGAATGAAGAGATCAAGATCCACCTAATAGAAACTAAACAAGGCACCAGAATAATTGAGATACGAACGAAGGGACTAATTGAGAAGAATTTGAGAACGAAAGCTAAAAGCTGAGAACAAACAAATCTTCTGAAATGATGGCCTTCAGGAGGATCGAGAAATGAGAACAACTCTGAATGCACCGGATAGATATGGGAGAAATTTCTCATGAATGGAAACAATTTGAGATGATAACAACAAGCTGAAACCATGGATCTCTAGGAGAATGGATTAAGATTTAAGAGAACTCTCCTTCGGTCTTCAATGTAGAGAATGATGAAGAGAAACAACACCATGAATTACTTAGATACTCCGGAATAATGAATACGGAAGGTTGGGCCAACAATGAAAATGATTTAGAAGCGATCATGGAAGAGTAATATGAGTGATGAAAATCATTCTTGCATCATATTTCAAAAGAACTTGAGGATATCTCTAGAAAGATTAGAAGAGTCGGGTAAGATCCTGGGATAAAACCCTGTGGGTTATGGGCCCACTCAAAAGAACCATAGTTGAAACAATTGATTAGAAAGAGAGATTGCACCGGTACAATTAAGAACTTGATGATATGAGACCCTTGAAATAATTTGAAAGGATTATGAATGGAAGTGAAAGTCTTCTAAGATAACTTCAGCACACCGGATAGAATAGCAATAAGAATAAGCAAGAGAGGCTTGATGAGAATTCGAACACGGGAGAGCAATTAGAGAATAAAAAATGATATGATGAACACCGAGAATTTGAATTGAATCCACCGGAGAAGAATAACAACAAGAACTAGGAATATGAGGATAGATTTTGAAATTGAAACTTCTGAGAATCTCCACAAGAAATCACCGGATACAATACAAACGAAATGATAGCTGAAGCATCACATGAATAGAAAAGGCACTTTGATGAGAATTTAATCATTGAAGAACAAGGGCGGGAGGGTGGGAAAAACAAAGAAAATTGGAACAGATGAGACAACTCCGGAACAAAATATGAGGATTGATCTTGCAAATATTGGAGATGACTGAATTATCTTGAAGAGAAGCACACCGGATAAAAAGAATTTCATGACAACTTGATTGAGCAAAAGAATTAGCAATCCCACAAAATATGAGAACACTACTTCGGAAAGATATGAGATCACCACTTGACATCGAAGCAACTCAAATTACCATCTTCGAAAACAAAACAAAGGACGAGGCTTACGAAACAAGCCAGAACAAATACATACCCACGATGCACTTGTTGGAAAGATAATCCTAGGTACCTACTTGAATTCCCACCTAGGAACTTCTGAAAACTTTCTTGGTTATGCAATCCGGTGTTGGGGATACAAGGAGGAAATATCTCACACAACCAACAAACCTACACCCCAACTGTATCCATCCTTCAACACATAACCAGAGGCTTTCGCAAGTCCATCAAATTCAGATCCTCGAAAGCACAACAATACTAACCATGGTGGTACCCAGAACGCCTCCCCGGTACTGGGTGACTCCGACCTTATCTCACCACGACAAGTATTGAAGCAATTCCGAACACCCTTCGTCCTGAGATACTAAGGAAGCTGAATGATAACAATGTGCCAAGAATTCCCTCGAGCTCGATTCCCTAGAAGAATCAAGTCAGATAGGAGGCACCAAGATAGAACTGCGTCAAATCAACATCATATAGTTTCCAAAATACCCACGTGATCCTAAAAAAAATTTAAGCGAGAAGAGGAGTAGAATGAAAATTCCTAAGTCGCAATTCCCCACCAGAGGATAGAAGAGTAGTAAAAGAATCCTACTCTTTGATATAACTAGACTCAAAATTAGTTTTTCACTAGACTCGACTCGGCCAAGTTCGATCAATCAAGGGGGCTCCTAGGTCGGTACAGGCTCTAATACCAACTTGTCACGCCCAAGATGCGGTCATATCCTTATTTTGGCACGAGGGCCTCAACAGGGATAGAAGCGCATCTCGTCTGTTGCAAGAATGGATATCATTACAAGTACATGTACAGAAGAGATGAGTATATGGAATTGGCATACACTCGCCACAAGCTACAATAAGATCACATCAATTCAACAACATACTCAAACGTCATACAGAAGAGCAGGGTCCGACTATGGACGAAAACAAACGACAAAATGGCATCCATCTTGCTATCCCAGGCTGTCGCCTGGAACCAATCCTAGATTGATGATGAAGAAGAAGAACTCCAAATCAAACAAACATCACGCTCATGTTCAATCATCGCATTACCTGTACCTACAACTGTTGTTGTAGTAATCTATGAGCCACAGGGACTTAGCAATCTCATTTCCAAGGGTATCAAGACTATTAAAGCTTAATGGATGAGGTATGGTTAAGTGGTGTGGCCGCAGCAAGCGACTAAGCATTTGTTTGAGTGGCTAACTTACAAATACAGCAAGTAAAGTATGATGGTCTACGCATAACGGACATGAACTAGTAATGACCACTAACTGATCCTAAACACCTACTTACGTCAATCATAACCCCAGCGTGTTCTCTTTCGGATAAGAACTCACGAGAAGAGACAATCATGGTTACACACATTGTTGGTGTATTTTATTTGAATTTACTTCAAGTTTGCTATGACCAGCTGTTAAACAAAGTATCCAAGTTTTCCACATAACCGCGGACACATCTTTCCGAAAGATTTAACCCTGCAGGGGTGCTCTAACTCATCCATCACAAATTAAGCACATGCAACGGGAATAACCTCGACCACGAATCTCATGATCTTCCTCTGCAATTCCACAGGAAATCCGCCACCTCGAGATAGCCTGAAGAATAATCGGAATTCCTCACTCAAGACGTTCGAGAAAGGTAAAACAAATCCAGCAAGGCCTCCCGGTGAGCCAGATCTGCAGCTAGAGCCGTGCGCTCTCTATCCACGGGCACTATCCGTCTATGCGAAGTGGACGATAACCTGAAAACGCCTCGAGTTGCCCTGAGGTGGTAGCACCGACTGCTAGGTAGGTGGACCAACACTCATGTGGAGCACTGGCCCGAGGGTTGATTAATTATCCATGGGGTGATCATGTCCTATGCAAATTTTAGTTGTTATTAAGCAAATAGTACCAATGTTGGGCCTTGCCAGACAAGTTTTATCCTAAAACGAAAATCAAGGGGGTCCCCATAACAACCTCGAGCATTTTAGGAGCGCTCAATTATGGAACATAACATCGGTTCACAAGTAACTAGGGGCGGCAAGAGTGGAACAAAACACCGAGCAAAAGGACAAGCCTTCCACTCTTTACCAAGTGTATAAGTGCATTAAATTAAATAGCAATAATATTGTGATAACAAAAGAATGTCCATGTTGTCACATGGAAGCAATTGCACCTGCAGCTAGAAACACTATAAGAAGGGATGAGCAAGCGGTAACATAGCCAACCAATGGTTTGCTGGGATGTGGAGGGTTTAGAGGCTTTTCATGGCAATGTTGGGAGGCTTGACAAACAAGTGGTAGGTAGCGAGACATAACGATAAAAGCGGGACAACGAGCATGGCAATGATAGTAGTGGTATCCAGGGAAATGTGTCATCTTGCTAAGATCCCGCTCGGAAGAAGAATAGGTCCATGAAGAAGATGAGCCAACGTAGTCGAACGAATCCTCACACTCCGAACACTTTCAGAACTCTATCAAGAAGAAACAATACGGAAACAACAATCAACACACGGAACACCACAACATATGCAGGATATGATGCACAAACAAATATGATGCATGTCCGGTTTAAATATGCAACGCATGGCAAATCACATCAAACAACTACTACACATTAAAGTGAAGCTCAATATGCAACGAGTTGCATATTGACGAAACTCCATGTTCGAATTACTTAGTTCACTCTCGTTTAGGTACTCATCAATATTAAATGATGTGTAACATGGCAAACGGTGAAGCACAAACAACTACAACTTCTAGGCATTTTAAATGAGGACGCATCACATAGCATTCCCGAAACAACCTCATATGCAATTTAAGATTTCGGTCCAGATGATGAGGACATCCCTACTAATGTTACACCCACCCCGACTGCTATACATACAGGACCAATTACTAGAGCTCGCGCACGTCAATTGAATTACCAGGTACTTTCGTTTCTTGGAAATCCTTCTAATATTCATGAACATATGATGCTGCCTAAATTAGATACTTTTGTTTTACTTATGAATGAAGGACCTATCATGGATAAGAAGGATGACCAATGGAGCGGGATCAAGCATGGAGGAGAAGGTGCGCGCGCGGGGAAGAACAATGGAGCTTCCAGTGATGATTTTCGCACATTGAAGCCACCATAATGGGAGTGGGAAGCTTTGGACGAAATATGCATGATGCCACTTTATAAAATTCGTCCATAGGCTAAT
Organism: Hordeum marinum; assembly: GCA_022496015.1. Lineage (NCBI taxonomy): Eukaryota > Viridiplantae > Streptophyta > Magnoliopsida > Poales > Poaceae > Hordeum > Hordeum marinum. The sequence continues at coordinate 217,507,885 of CM039677.1, read as the reverse complement.
ATAGGTGCTGCGCCACCTTAATTTTGGGCCAGGCCCATGTAATTTCGAAATACCATATTATAGGCTGTATTTAGAGTCCGTATGTATGGGGAAACTGACTTAGGGTCGGTTTCGGACCCCTCCTCCAAGGGGCCACGAAATTCCCTTCTATTCCCCCATATATACAGCCCTTAGGGCTTCGTTTTAGGTTTGGGTTTTGTTTAGATTACAAGTTCGCCATAGCAGCAACTTCGCGTTCTTCGTTTGTGTTCCACGACCAGACAAAGGCGTCACAGAACCCCACTTCATCAATAAAGCTTTCCTCTTATATTCGCAATATCCAGATTGCAATCTTAGTTTCTTGCTTGTTCTTCGTTTGCGTGCAGGAAATAGACCCTCGTGGTCAGGTTGATCGTGCTCCGGCGTGGTCAATAACCTCTCAGAGTTGGTTTAGCGATTGCTAAGGCGCGACGTCTCACACGTTCGTAGTCGGATCGTGAAAGTCTACTCCACCAAAAACGATAGCCACCATCTCATCGAAAGACAGGGACAACTTTGCCTATATCAAGTGGTATCAGATTTCCAGGTTGCTCGGTGAGATTTTACCAGTTTTCGTAGTTTAGATCGCATCTGTTCTTCATACCTTTAGTCCACGAAAAAGCCAAAAAAAAAATAATTAGGGTTAGATCATCATATCCGAACCAATCTGAGCCTTTGCATAGTCTTTTCAGTATTTTGCTTTGTTGAATTGGCGGTTACATCGTTGTGTCGAGTTGCTGGTCTTAGTGTCTAGTCCTTTAGAGTTTCGAGTTCTTTTCACAGGTTGTCACGCCGCCACCGCATCATCTTCATAGTTGCCATATACCACCACCATCATCGCCGCTGCCATATCTCATCATCCATCATCACTCTCCATTGGTGTCCATATATACCACCACAAATCCTCCACCAATCCAAGTCCAGTTTGTTTTAGGTTTAGTTTCGAGATCCTTTTGATTTCGGATCCGTGTTTTGCTACCTGCGCAGGTGTCGGGAAAAAAAAAAAAAAAAAAAAAAAAAGAGTCTGGCACGCTTTGCAGAGCACGTTTTGGCCCAAAAAAATTTCGGCTGAAAATATTTTTTCCCTATCTTGATTTTAGGTTCCCCGGAGCGTTTTGAGACACTTGCTATCATAGTGATTTTTGTCGAAATTTTTGGGTCGTCGCAGCCCTCGGATTGCTCCAGAAAAAAAAAAATAGTCCAAAAGAAAAATTCGTGCCCATCTTGCTTATACGACGTGGCAAGAGTTTTGAGACACTCGCCATTGTAGTGAGTTTTTGAAAAAAAAAAAAAAAAAGAGGCGCCGAAAAAAAAAAAAAGAGGCGCCGAAAAAAAAAAACGAAAAAAAAAATCCGATTGTGCTTTTCCCTTTCTTAGGTGTATCGTCGTGTTTTTGTTGGTGTTTTAGGCTCGCGTCTCTAGCACGGTCTAGCCTAGGACCAGCACAGTACCGTCGTTGAGCGTTTATTCAACCTTGCATCTCTGAATTGATTATTGCTGACCCTTTTTGCTACCATATTATAAGCCATCCCAGCTCCACATACTTCTACGCCGTGTGCTTGACACCACCTGGCAATCGCTCTATCCAAGCTTTGAGAGTTTTGGCTACAACGGTTGCCGATCACCGCCTGCTACTGGGTAAGAACTGGTAAGAAATTGAGATTCGCTTAAAGGATTTGTGCCACACCACCACCACCGCCACGTCCCAGCAGTCTGTAGGTTTCATATTGTGTGTTTCCTATTTCTGCTAACCATGCCAGGATCACACGATGACGAGATCGACTGGGAGAGCATGACCAACAAAGCGCTCTATGATAAATTTCAGCAAATGATGGCTGAGCAGGTACAGGACTTCGTGAACAACTTTGGAGTTGCCATGGAGAAGCTAGATGGTTTGGAGAAGACATTCGACTCCAAGATGGACGCCAAGTTCAATGAGGTGCTTGCCCGTCTACCTCCACCAGCTGCAGTTCCTATTCCTTTCGAACGACGAGCGCGACGTGTGCCTCTCGGCCACGCCCAACATCCTGGTACTGTTGATACTGCTGCTACTTCGGTGGCTCGTGCGGCTACTGTCGTTGAGCAGGTTGAAGATTATGATGGTGATTTCGATGATGAGGGTGAGGTTGCTCCAGATCCGCCCCATGGGCAACCACCACCATACGCACCAGGTCGACCACATGGCTACAACCGTAACGGTAGGGCTGCACCACCCCCGCAGGTACGGGATCATGACCATCTCCCTAAACTTAAATTGAATATTCCGACGTTTGAGGGTAGATATGTTCCTGATATATATCTTACATGGGAGTTAGAAACAGAACAACGTTTTACATGCTTACAATTTCCAGAGGATCGACGTGTTGCTGCTGCTGTTTGTTCATTCACTAGTTTTGCTTGTGTTTGGTGGTCAGAACATTGTAGAATACACCCTGATAATATCCCAACTACTTGGGCTGCTTTGAAAACTGCTATGCGAAATCGTTGGGTGCCACCTTATTATCAACGTGAATTGCTTCAAAATTTGCAGCGTTTAAGACAAGGAAAAAATTCTGTAGAAGAATATTATCAGGAATTACAAACTGGTATGATTAGATGTGGTATTGTTGAGGAGAATGAAGCTATGCTTGCACGTTTTATGGGTGGATTAAATAGAGAGATTCAGACTATTCTAGAGTATAAGGAGTATAACACTATCACTCGTTTATTTCATCTTGCTTGCAAAGCTGAACGTGAAGTGCAGGATCGACAGGCAATGGCGAGAACTACTAATTTTGCAGGCCGTACTTCATCATGGACGCCACGTACCTCCTCTGCTTCCGCACGTCCTGCTGCAACACCACCTCCTTCAACCTCCAACTCTAATCGCGATACCAGGAAACAGGCTCCTACTGCACCCTCTGCGAAGAGCACACCTTTTGGGCCTGCACAGAGTTCTTCTTCATCTATTGCATCCACAGGGCAAACACATGAGGTTATATGTCGTCGTTGCAAGGGTGGAGGTCACTATGCGAGAGAATGCCCTTCCAAGCGTGTAATGATTGTTACTGAGGATGGTGGATATGCGTCCGCTAGTGATTATGATGAGGAGACTTTGGCACTTATTGCAAGTGACGAACAGGGTGGCGAGGATGCAGAACCAGAAACACAATACATGGCTGCTGATTACGCTGACAGGTATGAAAGTTTAGTTGCTCAACGTGTTCTCAGTGTGCAGGTTACACACGCTGAGCAAAATCAGAGGCACAACTTGTTCCACACAAAGGGAGTTGTGAAAGAGCGTTCTGTTCGCATCATCATCGATGGAGGGAGTTGCAATAACTTGGCTAGCATGGAGATGGTGGAGAAGCTGTCTCTATCCACCAGACCACATCCTCATCCTTATTACATCCAATGGTTCAACAATAGTGGCAAGGTTAAGGTAACACGTACTGTTCGTGTGCATTTTAGCATTGCTACATATTCTGATTATGTGGATTGTGATGTGGTACCCATGCAAGCATGTTCTGTTTTACTTGGTAGACCATGGCAGTTTGATAAAAATTCTGTACACCATGGTAGGACAAATCAGTATACTCTTGTTCATAAGGATCATAATATCACTTTGCTTCCTATGTCTCCCGAACATATTATGAAAGATGACATTGCTAGAGCTAGTAAAGCAAAACAGGAGAAAAATAAGAGTGAAAATCAGATTGTAGCACAGGAATTTGAGCAACACCATAAGCATAATAAACCATCATCTACTGTTGCATCTGAAATAAAATTGAAGAGTGGATGTTTACTTGCTACTAAATCTGATATTAATGATTTGGATGTTGGTACATATGTTTGCTATGCTTTTGTATGTAAAGAGGTATTATTTTCATTCGAGGACATGCCTCCCTCTTTGCCTCCTGCTGTCATTAACATTTTGCAGGAGTTCGCTGACGTCTTTCCACAAGACGTGCCACCGGGATTACCGCCTATTCGCGGGATTGAGCATCAGATTGACTTAATTCCCGGTGCATCCCTACCCAACCGTGCGCCCTACCGTACCAATCCAGAGGAGACAAAGGAGATTATGCGTCAAGTACAGGAGCTGCTTGACAAAGGTTATATACGTGAATCCCTTAGTCCTTGTGCTGTTCCTATTATTCTAGTGCCTAAAAAGGATGGTACATCGCGCATGTGTGTGGATTGTAGAGGCATTAATAATATTACTATTCGTTATCGTCATCCTATTCCTAGACTAGATGATATGCTTGATGAATTAAGTGGCTCTACAATTTTCTCCAAAGTTGATTTGCGTAGTGGATACCATCAAATTCGTATGAAATTGGGCGATGAATGGAAAACAGCATTTAAAACTAAGTTTGGATTATATGAGTGGCTCGTCATGCCTTTTGGGTTAACTAATGCACCTAGCACTTTCATGAGATTAATGAACGAGGTTTTACGTGCTTTCATTGGACGATTTGTGGTAGTCTATTTTGATGATATATTGATTTTTAGTAGATCTTTGGAGGAACATTTGGAACATTTACGTGCTGTTTTTACTGCGCTACGTGATGCACGTTTGTTTGGTAACCTTGGGAAGTGCACCTTTTGCACCGACCGAGTATCTTTTCTTGGCTATGTTGTTACTCCACAGGGAATTGAAGTTGATACATCCAAGATCGAAGCTATTGAGAGTTGGCCGCAGCCCAAAACGGTCACACAAGTAAGGAGTTTTCTTGGCCTCGCTGGTTTCTATAGGCGTTTTGTGAGAAATTTCAGCACCATTGCTGCGCCTCTCAATGAGCTTACAAAGAAGGACGTGCCTTTTTCTTGGGGTACCGCACAGGAAGAAGCCTTCACGGTCTTGAAAGATAAGTTAACACATGCTCCTTTACTCCAACTTCCTGATTTTAATAAGACTTTCGAGCTTGAATGTGATGCTAGTGGAATTGGGTTAGGAGGTGTGTTACTACAAGATGGTAAACCTGTTGCGTACTTTTCTGAAAAATTAAGTGGGCCTAGTCTGAATTATTCTACTTATGATAAGGAATTATATGCTCTTGTTCGGACTTTGGAAACATGGCAACATTATTTATGGCCCAAAGAATTTGTTATACATTCTGATCATGAATCTTTGAAACATATTAAAAGTCAAGCAAAACTGAACCGTAGACATGCTAAATGGGTTGAATTCATTGAGACTTTCCCTTATGTCATTAAACACAAGAAGGGTAAAGACAATGTTATTGCTGATGCTTTGTCTCGTCGTTATACTATGCTTTCACAACTTGACTTTAAAATATTTGGTTTGGAGACCATCAAAGATCAATATGTGCATGATGCTGAATTTAGAGACGTGTTGCAGAATTGTAAAGAAGGGAGAACATGGAACAAGTTCGTTATTAATAATGGATTTGTGTTTCGCGCTAACAAGCTATGCATTCCAGCTAGCTCCGTTCGTCTTTTGTTGTTACAGGAGGCGCACGGAGGAGGACTAATGGGACACTTTGGCGTGAAGAAGACGGAGGACGTACTTGCTACACATTTCTTTTGGCCAAAGATGAGACGGGATGTTGAGCGTTTTGTTGCTCGCTGCACTACATGTCAAAAAGCTAAGTCACGACTCAATCCTCATGGTTTATATATGCCTTTACCTGTACCTAGTGTTCCTTGGGAGGATATATCTATGGACTTTGTTTTAGGTTTACCTCGAACAAAGAAGGGGAGGGATAGCATATTTGTTGTCGTGGATAGATTTTCTAAAATGGCACACTTTATACCATGTCATAAAAGTGATGATGCTGCTCATGTTGCTGATTTGTTCTTTCGTGAAATTATTCGGTTGCATGGTGTGCCAAATACAATTGTTTCCGATCGTGATGCTAAATTTCTTAGCCACTTTTGGAGATGTTTATGGGCTAAGTTGGGGACTAAACTGCTTTTTAGTACTACATGTCACCCCCAAACTGATGGCCAAACTGAAGTAGTCAATAGATCATTGTCTACTATGCTTAGGGCTGTTTTGAAGAATAACCTGAAAATGTGGGAAGAATGCTTGCCTCATATTGAATTTGCTTATAATCGTTCGCTACATTCTACCACTAAGATGTGCCCTTTTGAAGTTGTGTATGGTTTCTTACCTCGTGCACCTATTGATTTGTTGCCTCTTCCGTCTTCGGAGAAGGTTAATTTTGATGCTAAAGAACGTGCTGAATTGATATTAAAGATTCATGAGTTAACTAAGGAAAACATTGAGTGTATGAATGCTAAATACAAACTTGTTGGAGATAAGGGTAGAAAACATGTTGTCTTTGCACCTGGAGATCTTGTTTGGTTACATTTGCGTAAGGATAGATTTCCTGATTTGCGCAAGTCAAAGCTAATGCCACGTGCTGATGGTCCTTTTAAGGTGTTAGAGAAAGTAAATGATAATGCATATAAACTTGAGCTGCCTGCAGAGTTTGGGGTTAGCCCCACTTTTAACATTGCAGATTTGAAGCCTTATTTGGGTGAGGAAGATGAGCTTCCGTCGAGGACGACGTCAGTTCAAGAAGGGGAGGATGATGAGGACATCCCTACTAATGTTACACCCACCCCGACTGCTATACATACAGGACCAATTACTAGAGCTCGCGCACGTCAATTGAATTACCAGGTACTTTCGTTTCTTGGAAATCCTTCTAATATTCATGAACATATGATGCTGCCTAAATTAGATACTTTTGTTTTACTTATGAATGAAGGACCTATCATGGATAAGAAGGATGACCATTGGAGCGGGATCAAGCATGGAGGAGAAGGTGCGCGCGCGGGGAAGAACAATGGAGCTTCCAGTGATGATTTTCGCACATTGAAGCCACCATAATGGGAGTGGGAAGCTTTGGACGAAATATGCATGATGCCACTTTATAAAATTCGTCCATAGGCTAATATAGGTGCTGCGCCACCTTAATTTTGGGCCAGGCCCATGTAATTTCGAAATACCATATTATAGGCTGTATTTAGAGTCCGTATGTATGGGGAAACTGACTTAGGGTCGGTTTCGGACCCCTCCTCCAAGGGGCCACGAAATTCCCTTCTATTCCCCCATATATACAGCCCTTAGGGCTTCGTTTTAGGTTTGGGTTTTGTTTAGATTACAAGTTCGCCATAGCAGCAACTTCGCGTTCTTCGTTTGTGTTCCACGACCAGACAAAGGCGTCACAGAACCCCACTTCATCAATAAAGCTTTCCTCTTATATTCGCAATATCCAGATTGCAATCTTAGTTTCTTGCTTGTTCTTCGTTTGCGTGCAGGAAATAGACCCTCGTGGTCAGGTTGATCGTGCTCCGGCGTGGTCAATAACCTCTCAGAGTTGGTTTAGCGATTGCTAAGGCGCGACGTCTCACACGTTCGTAGTCGGATCGTGAAAGTCTACTCCACCAAAAACGATAGCCACCATCTCATCGAAAGACAGGGACAACTTCGCCTATATCACCAGATCTGTACTAAACATGTTTTATATTTATTAAACATGGAAATAAATTGTGGCATGAGATTCTACATGTTTTCTAGCCAAGTTACATATGTGGAACATTTTTATCGGAGATACGGTTTAGTAGTTATGAAATAAGTCATTTTAACCTGGCATTCATGCAAATCAATGCAAACAGCAAGTTTAAACATTATATGACATGTGAGAGTTGGTTATTGTGAATCTACACGAAATTCTAGTCACTTTACATATATAAATTATTTCCATCCGATGCACGGTTAAAAAGTTATTGATGCATGAAGTGTAGGTTTTTTTTGCAAATCTGAAAATCACTGGATAATTAGCATAATTCATGGGATAGGGAAAAAACATTAGTGGGCCGAAAGCTGTTGGCCGCAACTTAGCAACGCACGCACTAGGCGAGGGATAGGCAGGGCTGCTCACCTAGCGACCATGGGCCGGCTTGGGCTGACGGGCCAGCTGGGCTATGGTCAACCCGAGTGGGCAGGCGGAGTCCCCGACCTCCAGCATGACCATGGAGGCGGCCATGGTGGTCAACAGCGAGAAGGCTCGGAGGGCATCGAGGCGGCCGGGAACGGGCGGATCCGACCGGCAACACTCCGTTTTGGGTGGTGGGGCGGCCTGGAACGACGCCGACGAGGAGATCCGGCGACATGGCTCCTGCGGGATGGTCATAGAGAAAGGGAGATGAGAGAGAGAAACGGGAGGAAGGAGAAGGAAGAGGGGCGCGGGGGCAAGGTCCGATCGGGGGCGCCGGCGAGGCGCTCCGGCGAGGGCCCGTCGGATCTCCGGTGGCCGGTCGACCAAGGGGTAGCGGGGGTGCAGCTCTGGATCGGGAGCTTCTCTCCCGATCTGGAGCGCTCGGGCGGCGACGGCTGTTCGGGCCTGGGGAGGGCCCAGATGGGCTTGGCGGGCCCTACGTGGGGAGGAGGCTATTGGCGGCTATGTGGTGGTGGGAGGCTGGCGGCACGGATTTCAAGGTGGGGCTAGGGTTGCCCAATTAGGTGGGGGAGGGGATTAAATAGGAAACTGGGGCTAGGGGTTGGTTTTCGGAGCCGATTTCGGCCGTGCCATCGCAATCGGACGGCCGGATCGGGGCAAGGGTGGTGGGCTGTGTGTGGAGTGGGCTAGGAGGAGATGAGAGGGAGGTTTGCGGCCCGTGACACGAAGTTTTAGAACACCGAAAACGTCCGATAATAAAACGATGACCGCACTGCTACGGATGACCGATGGGGTATCAAACGAACTCGGAATGCGACGAAATTTGGCAGGCGGCCTACCTACACTATAATAAGACCGCACGCCAGGTTTCGACCCAATCCAAGAATATTTTTCGTGCACTTTAAAAATGTTTTTTTAAATGATGCCTCGGGCGCGTGCATGTGTGGTTGGTCTCAAAACAGGTAACGGCGACTACGAATGGATGCAAGTGTTCAAAAACGGGTGATGATGCTATGCAGATAATGCAAATGATTTGATGGTGAATGCAACAACCAAATGAAACACAGACAAGAATGGAAATAAAAGGGGAATCTTCTGGAGCGTCGGTCCCGGGATGTTACAGTAACCCTTTACGACAAACTCTTTATCACCTCCATAATTGAGAAATATTTCCTTAGTCCTCTAGTTACTAAGGATAATCCTGACCGCTGTCCAGTTATCCACTCCTGGATCACTCTTTTTCCCCTTGACGGACTCATGGCAAGGCACACACAGGTGCGGTACACAGCTTGGCATACTATATAGAGCCTATGGCTAAAGCATAGGGGATGACATTCGTCCTTTCTCTTTCTTCTGCTTTGAATCTCACTCAACTTCACACCTTACAAATCAGGCAGGAACTCTTTCTGTGACTGATCCCTTTTGAACTCTTTCAAAATCTTGGCAAGGTATGTACTCATTGAAAGTCTCATCAAGTGTCTTGATCTATCTCTATAGATCCCGATACCCGACAATTAAGTAGCTTCATCCAGGTCTTCCTTTGAAAAACTCTTTTCAAACAACTCTTTATCCTTTCCACAAATTCTACATCATTTCCAATCAACAATACGTCATCCACATATGCTTATTAGAAAATTTATAGTGCTCCCTGATGAGGACATGACTACCTTCGATACGACCAAAAATATTGCATATGTGCATATTTGTGAGGTGATTTCTTATAATAATTATGCAATAATTTATTTATGTTATCCGGAACAAAAATACTTCACCTATTTTTATTTTATGCCTAAATGCAGAATGGCCGAACACTTGTATGAACCACGTGTGATGACAAAGGGAGAGGAAATGGTTGGATGCTATTCAAGAGGTCCTCTCACGTTAAAGGAAATAATTAGGTGTTGTTCAAGAAGTTCTATCACGTCACTTTTAGCCCAAGAGAAGATAGAGTCCTAATCTCTCACGTTCTGGACTCACATTCGGACTGCACAGACACACCTGTCTTAAAACGCCAACAACTTTTTCATACGGACTCGGAATTGGGTGATTCTTTTTTTGCTGGAAACTAGATTTCATATGCGTTCCATTCCAGGGGGAATCACCTTAATTCGTCCGGATAGCAAAGATATCGACGAAACAATCTGACGTTGCAGCAGAATCCGAGTCAAACTACAAGTCCAAAGGTGTTGCATCACCTCCACTTGGGCACATAGGCCTTGTACGACCTAGGGTTGGTTTTAGGGTGTCTTGGGACATCCTCCCACCTCCTTGGCCGCCACCCCTTGCTCCTATATAAGTAGATCAATCTAGTAGCTTTTCCTTTGGTTTTTGTTTAGTTAAAAGTTAGCCATTGCAACTTCGTGTACTTCGTTTGTGTCCAACGACCAGACCAAGACCACTTTCGGAACCCCACCCTTACCAATACTTAATCTATATTCGCAATATTCAGATTGCATTATCATATTCCTGCATGTTCTTCGATTGCTTGCAGGAATAGACCTTCGTAGTCAGGTTGATCGTGCTCCGATGTGGTCAATAACCTCTTGGAGATTGGTTTATTGATTGCTAAGGCGCAACGTCGTGCACGTTTGTAGTCGGATCGTCAAAGTCGTCTCCACCAAATTGATATTTATCATCTCATCAAAAGATCGGGACCCTCGCCTCTATCACTCCCACTCACTTTATTGTAAATACAAGTTTCTCATAAACTTTGTATAGACTCAAAAACTTTGATCACCTCATCAAAGTGTATATTCCAACTCCGAGATGCTTGCTCCAGCCCGTAAAAGGATTTTTGAAACTCGCACACCTTTTCGCATCCTTAGGACTCACAAAACCTTCTGATTGTATCTCATACAACCTTTCCTTAAGGAAGGAAACGATGTTTTGACATCCATCTGCCAAATTTCATAATTGAAAAATGTAGCAACTACTAACATAATTCCAACAGACTTTAGCATCGCTACGAGTGAGAAAGTCTCATTGCAGTCAACTCCTTGAACTTGTCGGAAACTTCTTTGCAACAAGTCGAGCTTTATAAATGGTGACATTTACCATCAGCGTCTGTCTTCATCTCAAAGGTCCATTTGTACTCGACGACCTGCCGTCCAACGAGCAAGTCTACCAAAGGTCCATTTCCCGAATTTCATGGCCTCTAACCATTTGTCAGAATCCGGGCCCATCGTTGCTTCTCCATAGCTCGTAGGTTCATCGTTTTCGAACAACATGACCTCCAAGACAAGGTTGTCGTACCATTCAGGAGTAGTACGCGTCCTTGTCGACCTACGAGGTTCGATAGTAATTTGATCCGAAGCTTCATGATCATCATCATTAACTTCCTATTCAACTGACGTAGGCTCCACAGAAATATCTTTCTACGCTGCGCTACTCTCTAGTTGAAACAAAGGTTCAATAACCTCATCAAGTTCTATCTTCCTCCCACTCAATTCTTTCCAGAGGAACTTATTCTCGAGAAAGGACCCAGTTTTAGCAATAAACACTTTATGCTTGGATCTAAGATAGAAGGTTTACCCAACCGTTCTTAGGGTATTCTATGAAGATGCATTTGTCGCTTTGGGTTCAAACTCATTAGGTGAAAACCTTTTTCACATAAGCGTCGCAGCCCCAAACATTAAGAAATGACAGCTTAGTTTCTATCAAACCATAATTCACACGGTGTCATCTCAACAGATTTAGCTGGTGCCCTATTTAAAGTGAATGTAGTTATCTCTAATGCATAACCCCAAAACGATAGTGGCAAAACGATAAGAGACATCATAGTACGCACCATATCCAATAGAGCACGACTATGACGTTCGGACACACCATCACACTATGGTGTTCTAGGTGGCGTGAGTTGTGAAACAACTTTCACATTGTCTAAAGTTTGTATACCAAACTCGTAACTCAGATATTCACCTCCACGATCATATCGTAGACATTTTACCTTCTTGTCACGTTGATCTCAAACTTCACTCTAATTCTTCTTGAACTTTTCAAACGATTCAGACTTGTGTTTCATTAAGTAAATATACACTATATCCACTGATAGAGGCGAAGTTGTCCCTGTCTTTCGATGAGATGGTGGCTATCGTTTTTGGTGGAGTAGACTTTGACGATCCGACTACGAACGTGTGAGACGTCGCGCCTTAGCAATCGCTAAACCAACTCTGAGAGGTTATTGACCACGCCGGAGCACGATCAACCTGACCACGAGGGTCTATTTCCTGCACGCAAACGAAGAACAAGCAAGAAACTAAGATTGCAATCTGGATATTGCGAATATAAGAGGAAAGCTTTATTGATGAAGTGGGGTTCTGTGACGCCTTTGTCTGGTCGTGGAACACAAACGAAGAACGCGAAGTTGCTGCTATGGCGAACTTGTAATCTAAACAAAACCCAAACCTAAAACGAAGCCCTAAGGGCTGTATATATGGGGGAATAGAAGGGAATTTCGTGGCCCCTTGGAGGAGGGGTCCGAAACCGACCCTAAGTCAGTTTCCCCATACATACGGACTCTAAAAACAGCCTATAATATGGTATTTCGAAATTACATGGGCCTGGCCCAAAATTAAGGTGGCGCAGCACCTATATTAGCCTATGGACGAATTTTATAAAGTGGCATCATGCATATTTCGTCCAAAGCTTCCCACTCCCATTATGGTGGCTTCAATGTGCGAAAATCATCACTGGAAGCTCCATTGTTCTTCCCCGCGCGCGCACCTTCTCCTCCATGCTTGATCCCGCTCCAATGGTCATCCTTCTTATCCATGATAGGTCCTTCATTCATAAGTAAAACAAAAGTATCTAATTTAGGCAGCATCATATGTTCATGAATATTAGAAGGATTTCCAAGAAACGAAAGTACCTGGTAATTCAATTGACGTGCGCGAGCTCTAGTAATTGGTCCTGTATGTATAGCAGTCGGGGTGGGTGTAAACATTAGTTGGGATGTCCTCATCATCCTCCCCTTCTTGAACTGAAGTCGTCCTCGACAGAAGCTCATCTTCCTCACCCAAATAAGGCTTCAAATCTGCAATGTTAAAAGTGGGGCTAACCCCAAACTCTGCAGGCAGCTCAAGTTTATATGCATTATCATTTATTTTCTCTAACACCTTAAAAGGACCATCAGCACGGGGCATTAGCTTTGACTTGCGCAAATCAGGAAATCTATCCTTACGCAAATGTAACCAAACAAGATCACCAGGTGCAAAGACAACATGTTTTCTACCCTTATCTCCAGCAAGTTTGTATTTAGCATTCATACACTCAATGTTTTCCTTCGTTAACTCATGCATCTTTAATATCAATTCAGCACGTTCTTTAGCATCAAAATTAACCTTCTCTGAAGATGGAAGAGGCAACAAATCAATAGGTGCACGAGGTAAGAAACCATACACAACTTGAAAAGGGCACATCTTAGTGGTAGAATGTAGCGAACGATTATAAGCAAATTCAATATGAGGCAAGCATTCTTCCCACATTTTCAGGTTATTCTTCAAAACAGCCCTAAGCATAGTAGACAATGATCTATTGACTACTTCAGTTTGTCCATCAGTTTGGGGATGACATGTAGTACTAAAAAGTAGTTTAGTCCCCAACTTAGCCCATAAACATCTCCAAAAATGGCTAAGAAATTTAGCATCACGATCTGAAACAATTGTATTTGGTACACCATGCAATCGAATAATTTCACGAAAGAACAAATCAGCAACATGAGCAGCATCATCACTTTTATTACATGGTATAAAGTGTGCCATTTTGGAAAATCTATCCACGACAACAAATATGCTATCCCTCCCCTTCTTTGTTCGAGGTAAACCTAAAACAAAGTCCATAGATATATCCTCCCAAGGAACACTAGGTACAGGCAAAGGCATATATAAACCATGAGCATTGAGTCGTGACTTAGCTTTTTGACATGTAGTGCAGCGAGCAACAAAACGCTCAACATCCCGTCTCATCTTTGGCCAAAAGAAATGTGTAGAAAGTACGTCCTCCGTCTTCTTCACGCCAAAGTGTCCCATTAATCCTCCTCCGTGCGCCTCCTGTAACAACAAAAGACGAATGGAGCTAGCTGGAATGCATAGCTTGTTAGCACGGAACACAAATCCATCATTAATAACGAACTTGTTCCATGTTCTCCCTTCTTTACAATTCTGCAACACGTCTCTAAATTCAGCATCATGCACATATTGATCTTTGATGGTCTCCAAACCAAATATTTTAAAGTCAAGTTGTGAAAGCATAGTATAACGACGAGACAAAGCATCAGCAATAACATTGTCTTTACCCTTCTTGTGTTTAATGACATAAGGGAAAGTCTCAATGAATTCAACCCATTTAGCATGTCTACGGTTCAGTTTTGCTTGACTTTTAATATGTTTCAAAGATTCATGATCAGAATGTATAACAAATTCTTTGGGCCATAAATAATGTTGCCATGTGTCCAAAGTCCGAACAAGAGCATATAATTCCTTATCATAAGTAGAATAATTCAGACTAGGCCCACTTAATTTTTCAGAAAAGTACGCAACAGGTTTACCATCTTGTAATAACACACCTCCTAACCCAATACCACTAGCATCACATTCAAGCTCGAAAGTCTTATTAAAATCAGGAAGTTGGAGTAAAGGAGCATGTGTTAACTTATCTTTCAAGACCGTGAAGGCTTCTTCCTGTGCGGTACCCCAAGAAAAAGGCACGTCCTTCTTTGTAAGCTCATTGAGAGGCGCAGCAATGGTGCTGAAATCTCTGACAAAACGCCTATAGAAACCAGCGAGGCCAAGAAAACTCCTTACTTGTGTGACCGTTTTGGGCTGCGGCCAACTCTCAATAGCTGCAATCTTGGCTTTATCAACTTCAATTCCCTGTGGAGTAACAACATAGCCAAGAAAAGATACTCGGTCGGTGCAAAAGGTGCACTTCCCAAGGTTACCAAACAAACGGGCATCACGGAGCGCAGTAAAAACAGCACGTAAATGTTCCAAATGTTCCTCCAAAGATCTACTAAAAATCAATATATCATCAAAATAGACTACCACAAATCGTCCAATGAAAGCACGTAAAACCTCGTTCATTAATCTCATGAAAGTGCTAGGTGCATTAGTTAACCCAAAAGGCATGACTAGCCACTCATATAATCCAAACTTAGTTTTAAATGCTGTTTTCCATTCATCTCCCAATTTCATACGAATTTGATGGTATCCACTACGCAAATCAACTTTGGAGAAAATTGTAGAGCCACTTAATTCATCAAGCATATCATCTAGTCTAGGAATAGGATGACGATAACGAATAGTAATATTATTAATGCCTCTACAATCCACACACATGCGCGATGTACCATCCTTTTTAGGCACTAGAATAATAGGAACAGCACAAGGACTAAGGGATTCACGTATATAACCTTTGTCAAGCAGCTCTTGTACTTGACGCATAATCTCCTTTGTCTCCTCTGGATTGGTACGGTAGGGCGCACGGTTGGGTAGGGATGCACCGGGAATTAAGTCAATCTGATGCTCAATCCCACGAATAGGCGGTAATCCCGGTGGCACGTCTTGTGGAAAGACGTCAGCGAACTCCTGCAAAATGTTAATGACAGCAGGAGGCAAAGAGGGAGGCATGTCCTCGAATGAAAATAATACCTCTTTGCATACAAAAGCATAGCAAACAGATGTAGCAACATCCAAATCATTAATATCAGATTTAGTAGCAAGTAAACATCCACTCTGCAATTTTATTTCGGATGCAACAGTAGATGATGGTTTATTATGCTTATGGTGTTGCTCAAATTCCTGTGCTACAATCTGATTTTCACTCTTATTTTTCTCCTGTTTTGCTTTACTAGCTCTAGCAATGTCATCTTTCATAATATGTTCGGGAGACATAGGAAGCAACGTGATATTATGATCCTTATGAACAAGAGTATACTGATTTGTCCTACCATGGTGTACAGAATTTTTATCAAACTGCCATGGTCTACCAAGTAAAACAGAACATGCTTGCATGGGTACCACATCACAATCCACATAATCAGAATATGTAGCAATGCTAAAATGCACACGAACAGTACGTGTTACCTTAACCTTGCCACTATTGTTGAACCATTGGATGTAATAAGGATGAGGATGTGGTCTGGTGGTTAGAGACAGCTTCTCCACCATCTCCATGCTAGCCAAGTTATTGCAACTCCCTCCATCGATGATGATGCGAATAGAACGCTCCTTCACAACTCCCTTTGTGTGGAACAAGTTGTGTCTCTGATTTTGCTCAGCCTGTGTAACCTGCACACTGAGAACACGTTGAGCAACTAAACTTTCATACCTGTCAGCGTAATCAGCAGCCATGTAGTGTGTTTCTGGTTCTGCATCGTCGCCATTGTGTTCTTCACTTGCAATGAGAGCCAAAGTCTCCTCATCATAATCACTAGCAGACGCATATCCACCATCCTCAGTAACAATCATGACACGCTTGGAAGGGCATTCTCTCGCAAAGTGACCTCCACCCTTGCAACGACGGCATATAACCTCATGTGTTTGCCCTGTGGATGCAATAGATGAAGAAGAGCTCGGTGCAGGCCCAGAAGGTGTGCTCTTGGTAGAGGGTGGAGGAGGAGCCTGTTTCCTGGTATCGCGGTTGGAGTTGGAGGTTGAAGTAGGTGGTGTTGCAGCAGGACGTGTGGAAGTAGAGGAGGTACGTGGCGTCCATGATGAAGTGCGACCTGCAGAAAAAGTAGTTCTCGCCATTGCCTGTCGATCCTGCACTTCACGTTCAGCTTTGCAAGCAAGATGAAATAAACGAGTGATAGTGTTATACTCCTTATACTCCAGAATAGTCTGAATCTCTCTATTCAATCCACCCATAAAACGTGCAAGCATAGCTTCATTCTCCTCAACAATACCACATCTAATCATACCAGTTTGTAATTCCTGATAATATTCTTCTACAGAATTTTTTCCTTGTCTTAAACGCTGCAAATTTTGAAGCAACTCACGTTGATAATAAGGTGGCACCCAACGATTACGCATAGCAGTTTTCAAAGCAGCCCAAGTAGTTGGAATATTAGCATGGTGTATTCTACAATGTTCTGACCACCAAACACAAGCAAAACTAGTGAATGAACAAACAGCAGCGGCAACACGTCTATCCTCGGGAAATTGTAAGCATGTAAAACGTTGTTCTGTTTCTAACTCCCATGTAAGATATATATCAGGAACATATCTACCCTCAAACGTCGGAATATTCAATTTAAGTTTAGGGAGATGGTCATGATCCCGTACCTGCGGGGGTGGTGCAGCCCTACCGTTACGGTTGTAGCCATGTGGTCGACCGTATGGTGGTGGTTGCCCCTGGGGCGGATCTGGAGCAACCTCTCCCTCATCATCGAAATCACCATCATAATCTTCAACCTGCTCAACGACAGTAGCCGCACGAGCCACCGAAGTAGCAGCAGTATCAACAGTACCAGGATGTTGGGCGTGGCCGAGAGGCACACGTTGCGCTCGTCGTTCAAAAGGAAGAGGAGCTGCCGCTGGTGGAGGTAGACGGGCAAGCACCTCATTGAACTTGGCGTCCATCTTGGTGTCGAATGTCTTCTCCAAACCATCTAGCTTCTCCATGGCCACTCCAAAGTTGTTCACGAAGTCTTGTACCTGCTCAGCCATCATTTGCTGAAATTTATCATAGAGCGCTTTGTTGGTCATGCTCTCCCAGTCGATCTCGTCATCGTGTGATCCTGGCATGGTTAGCAGAAATAGGAAACACACAATATGAAACCTACAGACTACTGGGACGTGGTGGTGGTGGTGGTGTGGCACAAATCCTTTAAGCGAATCTCAATTTCTTACCAGTTCTTACCCAGTAGCAGGCGGTGATCGGCAACCGTTGTAGCCAAAACTCTCAAAGCTTGGATAGAGCGATTGCCAGGTGGTGTCAAGCACACGGCGTAGAAGTATGTGGAGCTGGGATGGCTTATAATATGGTAGCAAAAAAGGTCAGCAATAATCAATTCAGAGATGCAAGGTTGAATAAACGCTCAACGACGGTACTGTGCTGGTCCTAGGCTAGACCGTGCTAGAGACGCGAGCCTAAAACACCAACAAAAGCACGACGATACACGTAATCAAGGGAAGAGCACACTCTGTTTTTTTTTCGTTTTTTTTTGCGCCTCTTTTTTTTTTGCGCCTCTTTTTTTTTTTTTTTTGCTCAGAAAAACACTATAATTGCGAGTGTCTCAAAACCCTTCCCAAGTCGTATAAGCAGGATAGACACGAAAAAAAAATTTGAATTTTTTTTTTCTGGAGCGATGCGGGGGCTGCGACGACCAAAAAATTTCGACAAAACTCACTATGATAGCAAGTGTCTCAAAACGCTCCGGAGAACCTAAAATCAAGATAGGGAAAAAATATTTTCGGCCGAATTTTTTTTGGGCCAAAACGTGCCAGACTCTCTTTTTTTTTTCCGACACCTACACAGGTAGCAAAACGCGAATCCGAAATCAAAAAGATCTCGAAACTAAATTTAAAACGAGCTGGACTCGGATTGGTGGTGGTATATATGGACACCAATAGATAACTGGCAGCGGGGATGATGGTGGTGGTATATGGCGACTATGAGGACGATGCGTTGGCGGCGTGACAACTTGTGAATAGAACTCGAAACTCTAAAGAACTAGGCACTAAGACCAGCAACTCGACACGACGATGTAACCGCAAATTCAACAAAGCAAAATACTGAAAAGACTATGCAAAGGCACAGATTGGTTCGGATATGATGATCTAACCCTAATTTTTTTTGTGGCTTTTTCATGGACTAAAGGTATGAAGAACAGATGCGATCTAAACTACGAAAACTGGTAAAATCTCACCGAGCAACCTGGAAATCTGATACCACTTGATAGAGGCGAAGTTGTCCCTGTCTTTCGATGAGATGGTGGCTATCGTTTTTGGTGGAGTAGACTTTGACGATCCGACTACGAACGTGTGAGACGTCGCGCCTTAGCAATCGCTAAACCAACTCTGAGAGGTTATTGACCACGCCGGAGCACGATCAACCTGACCACGAGGGTCTATTTCCTGCACGCAAACGAAGAACAAGCAAGAAACTAAGATTGCAATCTGGATATTGCGAATATAAGAGGAAAGCTTTATTGATGAAGTGGGGTTCTGTGACGCCTTTGTCTGGTCATGGAACACAAACGAAGAACGCGAAGTTGCTGCTATGGCGAACTTGTAATCTAAACAAAACCCAAACCTAAAACGAAGCCCTAAGGGCTGTATATATGGGGGAATAGAAGGGAATTTCGTGGCCCCTTGGAGGAGGGGTCCGAAACCGACCCTAAGTCAGTTTCCCCATACATACGGACTCTAAAAACAGCCTATAATATGGTATTTCGAAATTACATGGGCCTGGCCCAAAATTAAGGTGGCGCAGCACCTATATTAGCCTATGGACGAATTTTATAAAGTGGCATCATGCATATTTCGTCCAAAGCTTCCCACTTGATGAGGACATCCCTACTAATGTTACACCCACCCCGACTGCTATACATACAGGACCAATTACTAGAGCTCGCGCACGTCAATTGAATTACCAGGTACTTTCGTTTCTTGGAAATCCTTCTAATATTCATGAACATATGATGCTGCCTAAATTAGATACTTTTGTTTTACTTATGAATGAAGGACCTATCATGGATAAGAAGGATGACCATTGGAGCGGGATCAAGCATGGAGGAGAAGGTGCGCGCGCGGGGAAGAACATTGGAGCTTCCAGTGATGATTTTCGCACATTGAAGCCACCATAATGGGAGTGGGAAGCTTTGGACGAAATATGCATGATGCCACTTTATAAAATTCGTCCATAGGCTAATATAGGTGTTGCGCCACCTTAATTTTGGGCCAGGCCCATGTAATTTCGAAATACCATATTATAGGCTGTTTTTAGAGTCCGTATGTATGGGGAAACTGACTTAGGGTCGGTTTCGGACCCCTCCTCCAAGGGGCCACGAAATTCCCTTCTATTCCCCCATATATACAGCCCTTAGGGCTTCGTTTTAGGTTTGGGTTTTGTTTAGATTACAAGTTCGCCATAGCAGCAACTTCGCGTTCTTCGTTTGTGTTCCGCGACCAGACAAAGGCGTCACAGAACCCCACTTCATCAATAAAGCTTTCCTCTTATATTCGCAATATCCAGATTGCAATCTTAGTTTCTTGCTTGTTTTTCGTTTGCGTGCAGGAAATAGACCCTCGTGGTCAGGTTGATCGTGCTCCGGCGTGGTCAATAACCTCTCAGAGTTGGTTTAGCGATTGCTAAGGCGCGACGTCTCACACGTTCGTAGTCGGATCGTCAAAGTCTACTCCACCAAAAACGATAGCCACCATCTCATCGAAAGACAGGGACAACTTCGCCTATATCAAGTGGTATCAGATTTCCAGGTTGCTCGGTGAGATTTTACCAGTTTTCGTAGTTTAGATCGCATCTGTTCTTCATACCTTTAGTCCACGAAAAAGCCAAAAAAAAAATTAGGGTTAGATCTTCATATCCGAACCAATCTGAGCCTTTGCATAGTCTTTTCAGTATTTTGCTTTGTTGAATTGGCGGTTACATCGTTGTGTCGAGTTGCTGGTCTTAGTGTCTAGTCCTTTAGAGTTTCGAGTTCTTTTCACAGGTTGTCACGCCGCCACCGCATCATCTTCATAGTTGCCATATACCACCACCATCATCGCCGCTGCCATATCTCATCATCCATCATCACTCTCCATTGGTGTCCATATATACCACCACAAATCCTCCACCAATCCAAGTCCAGTTCGTTTTAGGTTTAGTTTCGAGATCCTTTTGATTTCGGATCCGTGTTTTGCTACCTGCGCAGGTGTCGGAAAAAAAAAAAAAAGTCTGGCACGCTTTGCAGAGCACGTTTTGGCCCAAAAAAATTTCGGCTGAAAATATTTTTTCCCTATCTTGATTTTAGGTTCCCCGGAGCGTTTTGAGACACTTGCTATCATAGTGATTTTTGTCGAAATTTTTGGGTCGTCGCAGCCCCCGGATTGCTCCAAAAAAAAAAATAGTCCAAAAGAAAAATTCGTGCCCATCTTGCTTATACGACGTGGCAAGAGTTTTGAGACACTCGCCATTGTAGTGAGTTTTTGAAAAAAAAAGAGGCGCCGAAAAAAAAAAACAAAAAAAAAATCCGATTGTGCTTTTCCCTTGCTTAGGTGTATCGTCGTGTTTTTGTTGGTGTTTTAGGCTCGCGTCTCTAGCACGGTCTAGCCTAGGACCAGCACAGTACCGTCGTTGAGCGTTTATTCAACCTTGCATCTCTGAATTGATTATTGCTGACCCTTTTTGCTACCATATTATAAGCCATCCCAGCTCCACATACTCGTACGCTGTGTGCTTGACACCACCTGGCAATCGCTCTATCCAAGCTTTGAGAGTTTTGGCTACAACGGTTGCCGATCACCGCCTGCTACTGGGTAAGAACTGGTAAGAAATTGAGATTCGCTTAAAGGATTTGTGCCACACCACCACCACCACCACGTCCCAGCAGTCTGTAGGCTTCATATTGTGTGTTTCCTATTTCTGCTAACCATGCCAGGATCACACAATGACGAGATCGACTGGGAGAGCATGACCAACAAAGCGCTCTATGATAAATTTCAGCAAATGATGGCTGAGCAGGTACAGGACTTCGTGAACAACTTTGGAGTTGCCATGGAGAAGCTAGATGGTTTGGAGAAGACATTCGACTCCAAGATGGACGCCAAGTTCAATGAGGTGCTTGCCCGTCTACCTCCACCAGCTGCAGTTCCTATTCCTTTCGAACGACGAGCGCGACGTGTGCCTCTCGGCCACGCCCAACATCCTGGTACTGTTGATACTGCTGCTACTTCGGTGGCTCGTGCGGCTACTGTCGTTGAGCAGGTTGAAGATTATGATGGTGATTTCGATGATGAGGGAGAGGTTGCTCCAGATCCGCCCCATGGGCAACCACCACCATACGCACCAGGTCAACCACATGGCTACAACCGTAACGGTAGGGCTGCACCACCCCCGCAGGTACGGGATCATGACCATCTCCCTAAACTTAAATTGAATATTCCGACGTTTGAGGGTAGATATGTTCCTGATATATATCTTACATGGGAGTTAGAAACAGAACAACGTTTTACATGCTTACAATTTCCAGAGGATCGACGTGTTGCTGCTGCTGTTTGTTCATTCACTAGTTTTGCTTGTGTTTGGTGGTCAGAACATTGTAGAATACACCCTAATAATATTCCAACTACTTGGGCTGCTTTGAAAACTGCTATGCGAAATCGTTGGGTGCCACCTTATTATCAACGTGAATTGCTTCAAAATTTGCAGCGTTTAAGACAAGGAAAAAATTCTGTAGAAGAATATTATCAGGAATTACAAACTGGTATGATTAGATGTGGTATTGTTGAGGAGAATGAAGCTATGCTTGCACGTTTTATGGGTGGATTAAATAGAGAGATTCAGACTATTCTAGAGTATAAGGAGTATAACACTATCACTCGTTTATTTCATCTTGCTTGCAAAGCTGAACGTGAAGTGCAGGATCGACAGGCAATGGCGAGAACTACTAATTTTGCAGGCCGTACTTCATCATGGACGCCACGTACCTCCTCTGCTTCCGCACGTCCTGCTGCAACACCACCTCCTTCAACCTCCAACTCTAATCGCGATACCAGGAAACAGGCTCCTACTGCACCCTCTGCGAAGAGCACACCTTTTGGGCCTGCACAGAGTTCTTCTTCATCTATTGCATCCACAGGGCAAACACATGAGGTTATATGTCGTCGTTGCAAGGGTGGAGGTCACTATGCGAGAGAATGCCCTTCCAAGCGTGTAATGATTGTTACTCAGGATGGTGGATATGCGTCCGCTAGTGATTATGATGAGGAGACTTTGGCACTTATTGCAAGTGACGAACAGGGTGGCGAGGATGCAGAACCAGAAACACAATACATGGCTGCTGATTACGCTGACAGGTATGAAAGTTTAGTTGCTCAACGTGTTCTCAGTGTGCAGGTTACACACGCTGAGCAAAATCAGAGGCACAACTTGTTCCACACAAAGGGAGTTGTGAAAGAGCGTTCTGTTCGCATCATCATCGATGGAGGGAGTTGCAATAACTTGGCTAGCATGGAGATGGTGGAGAAGCTGTCTCTATCCACCAGACCACATCCTCATCCTTATTACATCCAATGGTTCAACAATAGTGGCAAGGTTAAGGTAACACGTACTGTTCGTGTGCATTTTAGCATTGCTACATATTCTGATTATGTGGATTGTGATGTGGTACCCATGCAAGCATGTTCTGTTTTACTTGGTAGACCATGGCAGTTTGATAAAAATTCTGTACACCATGGTAGGACAAATCAGTATACTCTTGTTCATAAGGATCATAATATCACTTTGCTTCCTATGTCTCCCGAACATATTATGAAAGATGACATTGCTAGATCTAGTAAAGCAAAACAGGAGAAAAATAAGAGTGAAAATCAGATTGTAGCACAGGAATTTGAGCAACACCATAAGCATAATAAACCATCATCTACTGTTGCATCTGAAATAAAATTGAAGAGTGGATGTTTACTTGCTACTAAATCTGATATTAATGATTTGGATGTTGCTACATATGTTTGCTATGCTTTTGTATGTAAAGAGGTATTATTTTCATTCGAGGACATGCCTCCCTCTTTGCCTCCTACTGTCATTAACATTTTGCAGGAGTTCGCTGACGTCTTTCCACAAGACGTGCCACCGGGATTACCGCCTATTCGCGGGATTGAGCATCAGATTGACTTAATTCCCGGTGCATCCCTACCCAACCGTGCGCCCTACCGTACCAATCCAGAGGAGACAAAGGAGATTATGCGTCAAGTACAGGAGCTGCTTGACAAAGGTTATATACGTGAATCCCTTAGTCCTTGTGCTGTTCCTATTATTCTAGTGCCTAAAAAGGATGGTACATCGCGCATGTGTGTGGATTGTAGAGGCATTAATAATATTACTATTCGTTATCGTCATCCTATTCCTAGACTAGATGATATGCTTGATGAATTAAGTGGCTCTACAATTTTCTCCAAAGTTGATTTGCGTAGTGGATACCATCAAATTCGTATGAAATTGGGCGATGAATGGAAAACAGCATTTAAAACTAAGTTTGGATTATATGAGTGGCTAGTCATGCCTTTTGGGTTAACTAATGCACCTAGCACTTTCATGAGATTAATGAACGAGGTTTTACGTGCTTTCATTGGACGATTTGTGGTAGTCTATTTTGATGATATATTGATTTTTAGTAGATCTTTGGAGGAACATTTGGAACATTTACGTGCTGTTTTTACTGCGCTACGTGATGCACGTTTGTTTGGTAACCTTGGGAAGTGCACCTTTTGCACCGACCGAGTATCTTTTCTTGGCTATGTTGTTACTCCACAGGGAATTGAAGTTGATACAGCTAAGATCGAAGCTATTGAGAGTTGGCCGCAGCCCAAAACGGTCACACAAGTAAGGAGTTTTCTTGGCCTCGCTGGTTTCTATAGGCGTTTTGTGAGAAATTTCAGCACCATTGCTGCGCCTCTCAATGAGCTTACAAAGAAGGACGTGCCTTTTTCTTGGGGTACCGCACAGGAAGAAGCCTTCACGGTCTTGAAAGATAAGTTAACACATGCTCCTTTACTCCAACTTCCTGATTTTAATAAGACTTTCGAGCTTGAATGTGATGCTAGTGGAATTGGGTTAGGAGGTGTGTTACTACAAGATGGTAAACCTGTTGCGTACTTTTCTGAAAAATTAAGTGGGCCTAGTCTGAATTATTCTACTTATGATAAGGAATTATATGCTCTTGTTCGGACTTTGGAAACATGGCAACATTATTTATGGCCCAAAGAATTTGTTATACATTCTGATCATGAATCTTTGAAACATATTAAAAGTCAAGCAAAACTGAACCGTAGACATGCTAAATGGGTTGAATTCATTGAGACTTTCCCTTATGTCATTAAACACAAGAAGGGTAAAGACAATGTTATTGCTGATGCTTTATCTCGTCGTTATACTATGCTTTCACAACTTGACTTTAAAATATTTGGTTTGGAGACCATCAAAGATCAATATGTGCATGATGCTGAATTTAGAGACGTGTTGCAGAATTGTAAAGAAGGGAGAACATGGAACAAGTTCGTTATTAATAATGGATTTGTGTTTCGTGCTAACAAGCTATGCATTCCAGCTAGTTCCGTTCGTCTTTTGTTGTTACAGGAGGCGCACGGAGGAGGATTAATGGGACACTTTGGCGTGAAGAAGACGGAGGACGTACTTGCTACACATTTCTTTTGGCCAAAGATGAGACGGGATGTTGAGCGTTTTGTTGCTCGCTGCACTACATGTCAAAAAGCTAAGTCACGACTCAATCCTCATGGTTTATATATGCCTTTACCTGTACCTAGTGTTCCTTGGGAGGATATATCTATGGACTTTGTTTTAGGTTTACCTCGAACAAAGAAGGGGAGGGATAGCATATTTGTTGTCGTGGATAGATTTTCTAAAATGGCACACTTTATACCATGTCATAAAAGTGATGATGCTGCTCATGTTGCTGATTTGTTCTTTCGTGAAATTATTCGGTTGCATGGTGTGCCAAATACAATTGTTTCCGATCGTGATGCTAAATTTCTTAGCCACTTTTGGAGATGTTTATGGGCTAAGTTGGGGACTAAACTGCTTTTTAGTACTACATGTCACCCCCAAACTGATGGCCAAACTGAAGTAGTCAATAGATCATTGTCTACTATGCTTAGGGCTGTTTTGAAGAATAACCTGAAAATGTGGGAAGAATGCTTGCCTCATATTGAATTTGCTTATAATCGTTCGCTACATTCTACCACTAAGATGTGCCCTTTTGAAGTTGTGTATGGTTTCTTACCTCGTGCACCTATTGATTTGTTGCATCTTCCGTCTTCGGAGAAGGTTAATTTTGATGCTAAAGAACGTGCTGAATTGATATTAAAGATTCATGAGTTAACTAAGGAAAACATTGAGCGTATGAATGCTAAATACAAACTTGCTGGAGATAAGGGTAGAAAACATGTTGTCTTTGCACCTGGAGATCTTGTTTGGTTACATTTGCATAAGGATAGATTTCCTGATTTGCGCAAGTCAAAGCTAATGCCACGTGCTGATGGTCCTTTTAAGGTGTTAGAGAAAGTAAATGATAATGCATATAAACTTGAGCTGCCTGCAGAGTTTGGGGTTAGCCCCACTTTTAACATTGCAGATTTGAAGCCTTATTTGGGTGAGGAAGATGAGCTTCCGTCGAGGACGACGTCAGTTCAAGAAGGGGAGGATGATGAGGACATCCCTACTAATGTTACACCCACCCCGACTGCTATACATACAGGACCAATTACTAGAGCTCGCGCACGTCAATTGAATTACCAGGTACTTTCGTTTCTTGGAAATCCTTCTAATATTCATGAACATATGATGCTGCCTAAATTAGATACTTTTGTTTTACTTATGAATGAAGGACCTATCATGGATAAGAAGGATGACCATTGGAGCGGGATCAAGCATGGAGGAGAAGGTGCGCGCGCGGGGAAGAACATTGGAGCTTCCAGTGATGATTTTCGCACATTGAAGCCACCATAATGGGAGTGGGAAGCTTTGGACGAAATATGCATGATGCCACTTTATAAAATTCGTCCATAGGCTAATATAGGTGTTGCGCCACCTTAATTTTGGGCCAGGCCCATGTAATTTCGAAATACCATATTATAGGCTGTTTTTAGAGTCCGTATGTATGGGGAAACTGACTTAGGGTCGGTTTCGGACCCCTCCTCCAAGGGGCCACGAAATTCCCTTCTATTCCCCCATATATACAGCCCTTAGGGCTTCGTTTTAGGTTTGGGTTTTGTTTAGATTACAAGTTCGCCATAGCAGCAACTTCGCGTTCTTCGTTTGTGTTCCGCGACCAGACAAAGGCGTCACAGAACCCCACTTCATCAATAAAGCTTTCCTCTTATATTCGCAATATCCAGATTGCAATCTTAGTTTCTTGCTTGTTCTTCGTTTGCGTGCAGGAAATAGACCCTCGTGGTCAGGTTGATCGTGCTCCGGCGTGGTCAATAACCTCTCAGAGTTGGTTTAGCGATTGCTAAGGCGCGACGTCTCACACGTTCGTAGTCGGATCGTCAAAGTCTACTCCACCAAAAACGATAGCCACCATCTCATCGAAAGACAGGGACAACTTCGCCTATATCACCACTCCCATTATGGTGGCTTCAATGTGCGAAAATCATCACTGGAAGCTCCATTGTTCTTCCCCGCGCGCGCACCTTCTCCTTCATGCTTGATCCCGCTCCAATGGTCATCCTTCTTATCCATGATAGGTCCTTCATTCATAAGTAAAACAAAAGTATCTAATTTAGGCAGCATCATATGTTCATGAATATTAGAAGGATTTTCAAGAAACGAAAGTACCTGGTAATTCAATTGACGTGCGCGAGCTCTAGTAATTGGTCCTGTATGTATAGCAGTCGGGGTGGGTGTAACATTAGTAGGGATGTCCTCATCATCCACTCAGATCATGAGTGAAGGTAAGAAACGAATGATATCCACCACACACTACAATACTCATTGGACCGGATACATCAATATGTACCATTTCCAATAAGTCACTTGCCCATTCCATCAAGTCGGAAAACGGGGTTTTAGTCATCTTGCCCAAGAGGCATGGTTCACATGTCTCAACTGATTCAAAATCGAATGAGTCCAAAGATCCATCAGCATGGAGTTTCTTCATGCGCTTTTACACCAATATGGCATTTAGCGGCAGTGCCACAAGTATGTGGTACTATCATTATTAACTTTGTATCTTTTGGCATCTATGTTATGAACATGTGTACTACTACGATCAAGGTTCAACAAACCATTCATTGGGTGCATGACCATTGGGTATTATTCATGTAAACTGAATAACCATTATTCTTTGACTTAAATGAATAACCGTATTGCAGTAAACAAGATCTAATCACGTTCATGCTCAATGCGAACACCAAATAACATTTATTTAGGTTCGAAACTAATCCCGAAGGTAGAGAGCATGCGATGTTGATCACATCAACCTTGGAAACATTTCCAACACACATCATCACCTCACCCTTAGCTAGTCTCCATTTATTCCGTAGCTTTTATTTCGAGTTACTAACACTTAGCAACCAAACCGGTATCCAATACCCAGGTGCTACTAGGAATACTAGCAAGGTAGACATTAATAACACATATATCAAATATACTTCGGCCGACGTTGCCAGCCTTCTTATCTACCAAGTATCTAGGGTTGTTCCGCTTCAACGACCGCTCTCCTCATAATAGAAGCACCTAGTCTCGGGTTTGGGTTCATCTTTTGGTTGCTTCACTAGAGTAGTAACTGACTTTCCATCCATGAATTTTCCCTCCTTGCCCTTGCCCTTCTCGAAACTAGTGGTTTTACTAACCATCAACACTTGATGCTCTTTCCTTATTTCTACCTTCGCGGTGTCAAACATCGCAAACAGCCCAGGGATCATTCTTTCCAGCCCTAGCATTTTATAGTTCATCACGAAGCTCTAGTAGCTTAGTGACAGTGACTCAGAGAACTATATCAATCACTATCTTATCTGGCAGATCAACTCCCACTCGATTCAAGCGATTGTAGCACCCAGACCATTTGAGCACATGCTCAACGATTGAGCTATTCTCCTTCATCTTGCAGGCAAAGAATCTTGTTGGAGATCTCATATCTCACCACACGGGCACGAGCCTGAGATCCCAATTTCAGCTCTTAGAACATCTCATATGTTCCGTGACGTTTCAAAATGTTTTGGAGCCTCATTTCTAAGCCGTAATGCATGATGCACTAAACTATCAAGTAGTCATCAGAACGTGTCTGTCAGATGTTCACAACATCTATAGACGACGCTAGAGGGGGTGGCGCACCGAGCGGTGCATTAAGGACATAAGCCTTCTGTGCACCAATGAGGACAATCCTTAGATCACAGACCCAGTCCGCAATATTGCTACCATCATCTTTCAACTCTATTTCCCTAGGAACATATAAAAATTCAAGGGAGCTACAGCGTGAGCTACACCATAATTTGCAAAGACACTACTCACTATGTTCAAGATAATGAGTTCAACTAATCATATTACTTAAGAACTCATACTCAAATTGACATCCCTCCGGTCATTCGAGTGATACATGATCCATATGCACCAACTCAAGTCCGATCATCACGTGAGTTAAGGTGGTTTCAATGGTGAACATCATCATGTTGATCATATCCACTATATGACTCATGTTCGACCTTTCGGTCTCTTGTGTTCCGGGGCCATGTCTGTACATGCTAGGCTCGTCAAGTTTAACCCGAGTGTTCTGCATGTGCAACACTAGCTTGCACCCGTTGTATGTGATCGCATAGTCTATCACACCCGATCATCACGTGGTGTCTCGACACGACGAACTTTGGCCATGGTGCACACTCGGGTAGAACACAATTCATCTTGAAATTTAGGGGAGGGGTCACCTTATAATGCTACCATCGTCCTAAGCAAAACAAGGTGCATAAAAGGATTAAGATCACATGCAAATCATAAGTGACATGATATGGCCATGAACTTGTGCTTTTTATCTCCATCTTCAAAGCACCGGCATGATCTCCATCGTCACCGGCATGACACCATGATCTCTATCATCTTGATCTCCATCAACGTGTCGCCATCGGGGTTGTCGTGCCTTTTGGGGAACGTTGCGTGGGAAACAAAAAATTTCCTACGCACACGCAGATCTATCCATGGTGTTGAGCATCTACGAGAGGGAGAGTGGATCTACGTACCCTTGTAGATCGCTAAGCGGGAAGCGTTAAGAAACACGGTTGGTGTATTCGAAACGTCTTCGCGATCCAAATTGCCGAGCGTCCCGCGATCTCATCACGATCCGTCCCGCGATCCAATCACGATCCGTCCCGTGAACTCATCACGATCATCTCGCGATCTTGATAACGATCCGTCCCGCGAACTCATCACGATCCGTCTCGCGAACTCCTCATGATCCATCTCGCGATCTTGATCACGGTCCTTCCGATCTAGCGCCGAACGGACGTCACCTCCGCAATCAGCACACGTGCAGCATTATAACGATCTCCACCGTCTTGATCCAGCAAGAGGAAGTGGAGAGGAGGAAGAGTTCGCCGGCAGCGTGACGGCGCTCCGGCGATGGTGGTGGAGCAATTCCGACACAGCTTCGCCTAAGCACAGCGGAAATCCGATCTAGAGGAGCACCGGTGGAACGGGTAGCACGTGGCCGTAAAATCTCGTGCAAAACACCCAATACCACCAGTATATATAAGAGGGAGGGAGGAGGAGGGCTGGCGCACCAAGGCTGCCCTTGCGCAAGGAGGAGAGGACGAATCCTCCTCCAATCCTAGTAGGACTAGGATTCCTCCTTTCCTACTTGGAATCTCTTTCCACCTTGCGTTTTTTCTTTCTCTTTCAACTCCAGCCGCATGGGAATCTTAGAGGACTTCCACCAGACCACTAATGGCTGGTTTCCACCCTCCCACAGCCCATGTAGCCTCTTGGGTCGAAATACCTCTCCCGATGGTCCCCCGGTACACTCCCAGCACTCTTGGTACACTACCGATGAGCCCGAAACTTTTCCGGCGACCAAAATAGGACTTCCTATATATGAATCTTTACCTCCGGACCATTCCGGAGATCCTCGTGACGTCCGGGATCTCATCCGGGACTCCAAACAACCTTCAGTCACCACCATGCATAACTCTATACTACCGAAACGTCACCGAACCTTAAGTGTGCAGACCCTGCGGGTTCGAGAACTATGTAGACATGACCGAGCCACCTCTACGGTCAATAACCATAGCGGGACCTGGATGCCCATATTGGTTCCTACATATTCTACGAAGATCTTTATCGGTCGAACCTCTATGTCAAGGATTCAGTTAATCCCGTATGATGTTCCCTTTGTTCTTCGGTATGTTACTGCCCGAGATTTGATCGTCGGTATCTCCATACCTAGTTCAACCTCGTTACCGGCAAGTCTCTTTACTCGATCCGTAATACGATATCCCGTGACTAGCACTTAGTTACATTGTGTGCAAGGCTTGTTGTGATGTTGTATTACCGAGTGGGCCCTGAGATACCTCTCCGTCACACGGAGTAACAAATCCCAGTCTTGATCCATTCCAACTCAATAGACACCCTCGGAGATACCTGTAGAGTACCTTTATAGTCACCCAGTTACGTTGCGACGTTTGATACACACAAGGCACTCCTCCGGTGTCAGTGAGTTGCATGATCTCATGGTCATAGGAACATATACTTGACATGCAGAAAACAGTAGCAATAAACTGACATGATCATATGCTACGTTTGTAGTTTCGGTCTTGTCCATCACACCATTCTCCTAATGATGTGATCCCGTTTATCAAATGACATCTCATGTCCATGGCTAGGAAACCTTAACTATCTTTGATCAACGAGCTAGTCTATTAGAGGCATACCAGGGACATGGTGTTGTCTATGTATCCACACATGTATTTGAGTTTCTGATCAACACAATTTATAGCATGGATAATAAACGATTATCATGAACAAGGAAATATGATAATAACTAATTTTTTATTGCCTCTAGGGCATATTTCCAATAGTCTCCCACTTGCACTAGAGTCAATAATCTAGTTCACATCACCATGTGTTTCGCACTGTTATGAATCTAACACCCAATGAGTTCTGGGGCTCGATCATGCTTTGCATGTGAGAGAGGTCATATAGTCAACGGGTCTGCAACATTCAGATCCATGTGTACTTTGCAAATCTCTATGTCAAATTGTAAACACTGCTACCACACTCCACTTGGTACTATTCCAAATGGCTGCTCCATTTTTACGTATCCAGATTGCTACTACGAGTCATCAAGATTGGTGTTAAAGCTTGCATCGACGTGACTCTTTACGACAAACTCTTTATCACCTCCATAATCGAGGAACATATCCTTAGTCTTTTACTTACTAAGGATAATCTTGACCGCTGTCCAGTGATCCACTCCTGGATCACTCTTGTACCCCTTGACAGACTCATGGCAAGGCACACATAGGTGCGGTACACAGCATGGCATACTATACAGAACCTATGGCTAAGGCATAGGGGACGACATTCATCCTTTCTCTTTCTTTTGCTGTTGTCGAGCTTTGAGTCTTACTCAACTTCACACCTTACAAAGCAGGCGAGAACACTTCTCTCTGGCTAATCCATTTTGAACTCTTTCAAAATCTTGTCAAGGTATGTACTCATTGAAAGTCTTATCAAACATCTTGATCTATCTTTATAGATCATTATGCTCAACAATTAGGTAGCTTTATCCAGGTCTTCCTTCGAAAAACTCTTTTCAAACAACCGTTTATGCTCTCCAAAAATTCTACATCATTTCTGAATAGCAATATGTCATCCTCATATACTTATCAGGAACTCTATAGTGCTCCCACTCACTTTATTGCAAATACAAGTTTCTCATAAACTTTGTATAGACTCAAAAACTTTGATCACCTCATCAAAGTGTATATTCCAACTCCGAGATGCTTGCTTCAGTTCATAGAAGAACCACTGAAGCTTGCACACCTTTTAGCATCCTTAGGACTGACAAAACCTTCTAGTTGTATCACATACAACCTTTCCTCAAGTAAACCGTTAAGGAAACGATGTTTTGACATCCATCTGCCAGAATTCATAATTGAAAGTGCAGCAACTGCTAACATAGTTTCAACAGACTTTAGCATCACTACGAGTGAGAAAGTCCCATCGCAGTCAACTCCTTGAACTTGTCGTAAACTTCTTTGCAACAAGTCGAGCTTTACAAATGGTGACATTTACCATCAGCGTTTGTCTTCTTTTAAAGATCCATTTGTACTTAACGACCTGCCGTCCAACGAGCAAGTCCACCAAAGTCTATACTTGGTTTTCATACATGGATCCTTTCTCGGATTTCATGGCCTCTAACCATTTGTTGGTTTTCGGGCCCATCATCGCTTCTCCATTGTTCGTAAGTTCATCGTTGTCCAACAACATGACCTCCAAGACAAGGTTGTCGTACCGCTCAGGAGCAGTACACGTCCTTGTCGACCTACGAAGTTCGATAGTAACTTGATCCGAAGCTTCATGATCATCATCATTAACTTCCTCTTCAACTAACGTAGGCTTCACAGAAACAACTTCCTGCACTGCGCTACTCTCTGGTTGAAACAGAGGTTCAATAACCTCATCATGTTCTATCTTCCTCCCACTCAATTCTTTCAAGATAAACTTTTCCTTGAGAAAGGACCCAGTTTTAGCAATAAACATTTTATGCTTGGATCTAAGATAGAAGGTTCACCCAACTGTTCTTAGGATATTCTATGAAGATGCATTTGTTCGCTTTGGGTTCGAGCTCATTAGGTGAAAACATTTTCCACAAAAGTGTCGTAGCCCCAAACATTAAGAAATGACAGCTTAGGTTTCTATCAAACCATAATTCACACGGTGTCATCTCAACGGATTTAGATGGTGCCCTATTTAAAGCGAATGTAGTTGTCTCTAATGCATAACCCCAAAATTATAGTAACAAAACGATAATAGACATCATAGCACGCACCATATCCAATAGAGCACGACTATGATGTTCGGACACACCATCACACTATGGTGTTCCAGGTGGCGTGAGTTGTGAAACAACTTTCACAATGTCTAAAGTTGTATGCCAAACTCGTAACTCAGATATTCACCTCGACGATCATATCGCAAACATTTTTATCTTCTTGTCACGATGATCTTCAACTTCACTCTGAATTTGCTTGAACCTTTCAAATGATTCAGACTTGTGTTTCATTAAGTAAATATACACTATATCTACTCAAATCATCAGTGAAGGTAAGAAAATAACGATATCCACCGCATGCTACAAGACTCATTGGATTGCATACATCAACATGTATCATTTCCAATAAATCACTTGCCCGCTTCATCAAAATAGAAAACGGGGTCCTTAGTCATCTTGACCAAGAGGCATGGTTCGCATGTCTCAACTGATTCGAAATCGAATGAGTCCAAAGATCCATTAGCATGGAGTTTCTTCATGCGTTTTATACCAATATGACATTTAGCGGCAGTGCCACAAGTATGTGGTACTATTATTATTAACTTTGTATCTTTTTGGCATCAATGATATGAACATGTGTATTACTGCGATCAAGTTTCAACAAACCATTCTTGCTGGGTGCACGACCATTGAAGGTATAGTTCATGTAAATAGAATAACCATTATTCTCTAACTTAAATGAATAACCGTGTTGCAATGAACATGATCTAATCACGTTCATGCTCAACGCAAAAACACCAAATAACATTTATTTAGGTTTGTCACTAATCTCGAAGGTAGAGAGAGCGTGCGATGTTGATCACATCAACCTTGGAAACATTTCCAACACACATCGTCACCTCACACTTAGCTAGTATCCGTTTATTCCGTAGCTTTTACTTCGAGTTACTAACATTTAGCAACCGAACCGGTATCCAATACCCAGGTGCTACTAGGAGTACTAGCAAGGTACACATCAATAACACGTATATCAAATACACTTCTGTCGACTTTGCCAGCCTTCTTATCTACCAAGTATCTAGGATTGTTCCGCTTAAGCGACCGTTCTCCTCATAATCGAAGCACTTAGTCTCGGGTTTGGGTTAGACTTTGGGTTGCTTCACTGGAGCTACAACTGACTTGCTATCCATGAAGTTTCCCTCCTTGCTCTTGCCCTTCTCGAAACTAGTGGTTTTGAATAACCATCAACACTTTGACGATCCTCCTCGATTTCTTCCTTCGTGGTGTCAAACATCGCGAATAGCTCAGGGATCATTATTTCTATCCCTGGCGTTTTATAGTTCATCACCAAGTTCTAGTAGCTTTAGTGACAGTGACTTGGACAACTATTGATATAGGCGAAGTTGTCCCTGTCTTTCGATGAGATGGTGGCTATCGTTTTTGGTGGAGTAGACTTTCACGATCCGACTACGAACGTGTGAGACGTCGCGCCTTAGCAATCGCTAAACCAACTCTGAGAGGTTATTGACCACGCCGGAGCACGAT
Source organism: Hordeum marinum (assembly GCA_022496015.1). Classification (NCBI taxonomy): domain Eukaryota; kingdom Viridiplantae; phylum Streptophyta; class Magnoliopsida; order Poales; family Poaceae; genus Hordeum; species Hordeum marinum. The sequence continues at coordinate 217,472,746 of CM039677.1, read as the reverse complement.
CAACCTGACCACGAGGGTCTATTTCCTGCACGCAAACGAAGAACAAGCAAGAAACTAAGATTGCAATCTGGATATTGCGAATATAAGAGGAAAACTTTATTGATGAAGTGGGGTTCTGTGACGCCTTTGTCTGGTCGTGGAACACAAACGAAGAACGCGAAGTTGCTGCTATGGCGAACTTGTAATCTAAACAAAACCCAAACCTAAAACGAAGCCCTAAGGGCTGTATATATGGGGGAATAGAAGGGAATTTCGTGGCCCCTTGGAGGAGGGGTCCGAAACCGACCCTAAGTCAGTTTCCCCATACATACGGACTCTAAAAACAGCCTATAATATGGTATTTCGAAATTACATGGGCCTGGCCCAAAATTAAGGTGGCGCAGCACCTATATTAGCCTATGGACGAATTTTATAAAGTGGCATCATGCATATTTCGTCCAAAGCTTCCCACTCCCATTATGGTGGCTTCAATGTGCGAAAATCATCACTGGAAGCTCCATTGTTCTTCCCCGCGCGCGCACCTTCTCCTCCATGCTTGATCCCGCTCCAATGGTCATCCTTCTTATCCATGATAGGTCCTTCATTCATAAGTAAAACAAAAGTATCTAATTTAGGCAGCATCATATGTTCATGAATATTAGAAGGATTTCCAAGAAACGAAAGTACCTGGTAATTCAATTGACGTGCGCGAGCTCTAGTAATTGGTCCTGTATGTATAGCAGTCGGGGTGGGTGTAACATTAGTAGGGATGTCCTCATCATCCTCCCCTTCTTGAACTGACGTCGTCCTCGACGGAAGCTCATCTTCCTCACCCAAATAAGGCTTCAAATCTGCAATGTTAAAAGTGGGGCTAACCCCAAACTCTGCAGGCAGCTCAAGTTTATATGCATTATCATTTACTTTCTCTAACACCTTAAAAGGACCATCAGCACGTGGCATTAGCTTTGACTTGCGCAAATCAGGAAATCTATCCTTACGCAAATGTAACCAAACAAGATCTCCAGGTGCAAAGACAACATGTTTTCTACCCTTATCTCCAGCAAGTTTGTATTTAGCATTCATACGCTCAATGTTTTCCTTAGTTAACTCATGAATCTTTAATATCAATTCAGCACGTTCTTTAGCATCAAAATTAACCTTCTCCGAAGACGGAAGAGGCAACAAATCAATAGGTGCACGAGGTAAGAAACCATACACAACTTCAAAAGGGCACATCTTAGTGGTAGAATGTAGCGAACGATTATAAGCAAATTCAATATGAGGCAAGCATTCTTCCCACATTTTCAGGTTATTCTTCAAAACAGCCCTAAGCATAGTAGACAATGATCTATTGACTACTTCAGTTTGGCCATCAGTTTGGGGGTGACATGTAGTACTAAAAAGCAGTTTAGTCCCCAACTTAGCCCATAAACATCTCCAAAAGTGGCTAAGAAATTTAGCATCACGATCGGAAACAATTGTATTTGGCACACCATGCAACCGAATAATTTCACGAAAGAACAAATCAGCAACATGAGCAGCATCATCACTTTTATGACATGGTATAAAGTGTGCCATTTTAGAAAATCTATCCACGACAACAAATATGCTATCCCTCCCCTTCTTTGTTCGAGGTAAACCTAAAACAAAGTCCATAGATATATCCTCCCAAGGAACACTAGGTACAGGTAAAGGCATATATAAACCATGAGGATTGAGTCGTGACTTAGCTTTTTGACATGTAGTGCAGCGAGCAACAAAACGCTCAACATCCCGTCTCATCTTTGGCCAAAAGAAATGTGTAGCAAGTACGTCCTCCGTCTTCTTCACGCCAAAGTGTCCCATTAGTCCTCCTCCGTGCGCCTCCTGTAACAACAAAAGACGAACGGAGCTAGCTGGAATGCATAGCTTGTTAGCGCGAAACACAAATCCATTATTAATAACGAACTTGTTCCATGTTCTCCCTTCTTTACAATTCTGCAACACGTCTCTAAATTCAGCATCATGCACATATTGATCTTTGATGGTCTCCAAACCAAATATTTTAAAGTCAAGTTGTGAAAGCATAGTATAACGACGAGACAAAGCATCAGCAATAACATTGTCTTTACCCTTCTTGTGTTTAATGACATAAGGGAAAGTCTCAATGAATTCAACCCATTTAGCATGTCTACGGTTCAGTTTTGCTTGACTTTTAATATGTTTCAAAGATTCATGATCAGAATGTATAACAAATTCTTTGGGCCATAAATAATGTTGCCATGTTTCCAAAGTCCGAACAAGAGCATATAATTCCTTATCATAAGTAGAATAATTCAGACTAGGCCCACTTAATTTTTCAGAAAAGTACGCAACAGGTTTACCATCTTGTAGTAACACACCTCCTAACCCAATTCCACTAGCATCACATTCAAGCTCGAAAGTCTTATTAAAATCAGGAAGTTGGAGTAAAGGAGCATGTGTTAACTTATCTTTCAAGACCGTGAAGGCTTCTTCCTGTGCGGTACCCCAAGAAAAAGGCACGTCCTTCTTTGTAAGCTCATTGAGAGGCGCAGCAATGGTGCTGAAATTTCTCACAAAACGCCTATAGAAACCAGCGAGGCCAAGAAAACTCCTTACTTGTGTGACCGTTTTGGGCTGCGGCCAACTCTCAATAGCTTCGATCTTGGCTGTATCAACTTCAATTCCCTGTGGAGTAACAACATAGCCAAGAAAAGATACTCGGTCGGTGCAAAAGGTGCACTTCCCAAGGTTACCAAACAAACGTGCATCACGTAGCGCAGTAAAAACAGCACGTAAATGTTCCAAATGTTCCTCCAAAGATCTACTAAAAATCAATATATCATCAAAATAGACTACCACAAATCGTCCAATGAAAGCACGTAAAACCTCGTTCATTAATCTCATGAAAGTGCTAGGTGCATTAGTTAACCCAAAAGGCATGACGAGCCACTCATATAATCCAAACTTAGTTTTAAATGCTGTTTTCCATTCATCGCCCAATTTCATACGAATTTGATGGTATCCACTACGCAAATCAACTTTGGAGAAAATTGTAGAGCCACTTAATTCATCAAGCATATCATCTAGTCTAGGAATAGGATGACGATAACGAATAGTAATATTATTAATGCCTCTACAATCCACACACATGCGCGATGTACCATCCTTTTTAGGCACTAGAATAATAGGAACAGCACAAGGACTAAGGGATTCACGTATATAACCTTTGTCAAGCAGCTCCTGTACTTGACGCATAATCTCCTTTGTCTCCTCTGGATTGGTACGGTAGGGCGCACGGTTGGGTAGGGATGCACCGGGAATTAAGTCAATCTGATGCTCAATCCCGCGAATAGGCGGTAATCCCGGTGGCACGTCTTGTGGAAAGACGTCAGCGAACTCCTGCAAAATGTTAATGACAGCAGGAGGCAAAGAGGGAGGCATGTCCTCGAATGAAAATAATACCTCTTTACATACAAAAGCATAGCAAACATATGTACCAACATCCAAATCATTAATATCAGATTTAGTAGCAAGTAAACATCCACTCTTCAATTTTATTTCAGATGCAACAGTAGATGATGGTTTATTATGCTTATGGTGTTGCTCAAATTCCTGTGCTACAATCTGATTTTCACTCTTATTTTTCTCCTGTTTTGCTTTACTAGCTCTAGCAATGTCATCTTTCATAATATGTTCGGGAGACATAGGAAGCAAAGTGATATTATGATCCTTATGAACAAGAGTATACTGATTTGTCCTACCATGGTGTACAGAATTTTTATCAAACTGCCATGGTCTACCAAGTAAAACAGAACATGCTTGCATGGGTACCACATCACAATCCACATAATCAGAATATGTAGCAATGCTAAAATGCACACGAACAGTACGTGTTACCTTAACCTTGCCACTATTGTTGAACCATTGGATGTAATAAGGATGAGGATGTGGTCTGGTGGATAGAGACAGCTTCTCCACCATCTCCATGCTAGCCAAGTTATTGCAACTCCCTCCATCGATGATGATGCGAACAGAACGCTCTTTCACAACTCCCTTTGTGTGGAACAAGTTGTGCCTCTGATTTTGCTCAGCGTGTGTAACCTGCACACTGAGAACACGTTGAGCAACTAAACTTTCATACCTGTCAGCGTAATCAGCAGCCATGTATTGTGTTTCTGGTTCTGCATCCTCGCCACCCTGTTCGTCACTTGCAATAAGTGCCAAAGTCTCCTCATCATAATCACTAGCGGACGCATATCCACCATCCTCAGTAACAATCATTACACGCTTGGAAGGGCATTCTCTCGCATAGTGACCTCCACCCTTGCAACGACGACATATAACCTCATGTGTTTGCCCTGTGGATGCAATAGATGAAGAAGAACTCTGTGCAGGCCCAAAAGGTGTGCTCTTCGCAGAGGGTGCAGTAGGAGCCTGTTTCCTGGTATCGCGATTAGAGTTGGAGGTTGAAGGAGGTGGTGTTGCAGCAGGACGTGCGGAAGCAGAGGAGGTACGTGGCGTCCATGATGAAGTACGGCCTGCAAAATTAGTAGTTCTCGCCATTGCCTGTCGATCCTGCACTTCACGTTCAGCTTTGCAAGCAAGATGAAATAAACGAGTGATAGTGTTATACTCCTTATACTCTAGAATAGTCTGAATCTCTCTATTTAATCCACCCATAAAACGTGCAAGCATAGCTTCATTCTCCTCAACAATACCACATCTAATCATACCAGTTTGTAATTCCTGATAATATTCTTCTACAGAATTTTTTCCTTGTCTTAAACGCTGCAAATTTTGAAGCAATTCACGTTGATAATAAGGTGGCACCCAACGATTTCGCATAGCAGTTTTCAAAGCAGCCCAAGTAGTTGGGATATTATCAGGGTGTATTCTACAATGTTCTGACCACCAAACACAAGCAAAACTAGTGAATGAACAAACAGCAGCAGCAACACGTCGATCCTCTGGAAATTGTAAGCATGTAAAACGTTGTTCTGTTTCTAACTCCCATGTAAGATATATATCAGGAACATATCTACCCTCAAACGTCGGAATATTCAATTTAAGTTTAGGGAGATGGTCATGATCCCGTACCTGCGGGGGTGGTGCAGCCCTACCGTTACGGTTGTAGCCATGTGGTCGACCTGGTGCGTATGGTGGTGGTTGCCCATGGGGCGGATCTGGAGCAACCTCACCCTCATCATCGAAATCACCATCATAATCTTCAACCTGCTCAACGACAGTAGCCGCACGAGCCACCGAAGTAGCAGCAGTATCAACAGTACCAGGATGTTGGGCGTGGCCGAGAGGCACACGTCGCGCTCGTCGTTCGAAAGGAATAGGAACTGCAGCTGGTGGAGGTAGACGGGCAAGCACCTCATTGAACTTGGCGTCCATCTTGGAGTCGAATGTCTTCTCCAAACCATCTAGCTTCTCCATGGCAACTCCAAAGTTGTTCACGAAGTCCTGTACCTGCTCAGCCATCATTTGCTGAAATTTATCATAGAGCGCTTTGTTGGTCATGCTCTCCCAGTCGATCTCGTCATCGTGTGATCCTGGCATGGTTAGCAGAAATAGGAAACACACAATATGAAACCTACAGACTGCTGGGACGTGGCGGTGGTGGTGGTGTGGCACAAATCCTTTAAGCGAATCTCAATTTCTTACCAGTTCTTACCCAGTAGCAGGCGGTGATCGGCAACCGTTGTAGCCAAAACTCTCAAAGCTTGGATAGAGCGATTGCCAGGTGGTGTCAAGCACACGGCGTAGAAGTATGTGGAGCTGGGATGGCTTATAATTGGTAGCAAAAAGGGTCAGCAATAATCAATTCAGAGATGCAAGGTTGAATAAACGCTCAACGACGGTACTGTGCTGGTCCTAGGCTAGACCGTGCTAGAGACGCGAGCCTAAAACACCAACAAAAACACGACGATACACCTAAGAAAGGGAAAAGCACAATCGGATTTTTTTTTTCGTTTTTTTTTTCGGCGCCTCTTTTTTTTTTTTTTTTTTTCTGCGCCTCTTTTTTTTTTTTTTTTTCAAAAACTCACTACAATGGCGAGTGTCTCAAAACTCTTGCCACGTCGTATAAGCAAGATGGGCACGAATTTTTCTTTTGGACTATTTTTTTTTCTGGAGCAATCCGGGGGCTGCGACGACCCAAAAATTTCGACAAAAATCACTATGATAGCAAGTGTCTCAAAACGCTCCGGGGAACCTAAAATCAAGATAGGGAAAAAATATTTTCAGCCGAAATTTTTTTGGGCCAAAACGTGCTCTGCAAAGCGTGCCAGACTCTTTTTTTTTTTTCGACACCTGCGCAGGTAGCAAAACACGGATCCGAAATCAAAAGGATCTCGAAACTAAACCTAAAACGAACTGGACTTGGATTGGTGGAGGATTTGTGGTGGTATATATGGACACCAATGGATAGTGATGATGGATGATGAGATATGGCAGCGGCGATGATGGTGGTGGTATATGGCAACTATGAAGACGATGCGGTGGCGGCGTGACAACCTGTGAAAAGAACTCGAAACTCTAAAGGACTAGACACTAAGACCAGCAACTCGACACAACGATGTAACCGCCAATTCAACAAAGCAAAATACTGAAAAGACTATGCAAAGGCTCAGATTGGTTCGGATATGATGATCTAACCCTAATTAATTTTTTTTTTGGCTTTTTCGTGGACTAAAGGTATGAAGAACAGATGCGATCTAAACTACGAAAACTGGTAAAATCTCACCGAGCAACCTGGAAATCTGATACCACTTGATATAGGCGAAGTTGTCCCTGTCTTTCGATGAGATGGTGGCTATCGTTTTTGGTGGAGTAGACTTTCACGATCCGACTACGAACGTGTGAGACGTCGCGCCTTAGCAATCGCTAAACCAACTCTGAGAGGTTATTGACCACGCCGGAGCACGATCAACCTGACCACGAGGGTCTATTTCCTGCACGCAAACGAAGAACAAGCAAGAAACTAAGATTGCAATCTGGATATTGCGAATATAAGAGGAAAACTTTATTGATGAAGTGGGGTTCTGTGACGCCTTTGTCTGGTCGTGGAACACAAACGAAGAACGCGAAGTTGCTGCTATGGCGAACTTGTAATCTAAACAAAACCCAAACCTAAAACGAAGCCCTAAGGGCTGTATATATGGGGGAATAGAAGGGAATTTCGTGGCCCCTTGGAGGAGGGGTCCGAAACCGACCCTAAGTCAGTTTCCCCATACATACGGACTCTAAAAACAGCCTATAATATGGTATTTCGAAATTACATGGGCCTGGCCCAAAATTAAGGTGGCGCAGCACCTATATTAGCCTATGGACGAATTTTATAAAGTGGCATCATGCATATTTCGTCCAAAGCTTCCCACTCCCATTATGGTGGCTTCAATGTGCGAAAATCATCACTGGAAGCTCCATTGTTCTTCCCCGCGCGCGCACCTTCTCCTCCATGCTTGATCCCGCTCCAATGGTCATCCTTCTTATCCATGATAGGTCCTTCATTCATAAGTAAAACAAAAGTATCTAATTTAGGCAGCATCATATGTTCATGAATATTAGAAGGATTTCCAAGAAACGAAAGTACCTGGTAATTCAATTGACGTGCGCGAGCTCTAGTAATTGGTCCTGTATGTATAGCAGTCGGGGTGGGTGTAACATTAGTAGGGATGTCCTCATCAACTATATCAATAACTATCTTATTTGGAAGATCAACTCCCACTCGATTCAAGCGATTGTAGCACCCAGACAATCTGAGCACATGCTCCATGATTAAGCTATTCTCTTTCATATTACAGGCAAAGAATCTTGTTGGAGATCTCATATCTCGCAACACGGGGATGAGCCTGAGATCCTAATTTCAGCTCTTAGAACATCTCATATGTTCTATGACGTACAAAATGTTTCGGAGCCTCAATTCTAAGACATAATGCATGACGCACTAAACTATCAAGTAGTCATCAGAACATGCGTGTTAGATGTTCACAACATCTACAGACAATGCTAGAGGGGTTGGCGCACCGAGCGGTGCATTAAGGACATAAGCCTTCTGTGCAGCAACGAGGACGATCCTCAGATCACGAACCCAGTCCGCAATATTGCTACCATCATCTTTCAACTCCATTTCACTAGGAACATATAAAAATTCAAGGGAGCTATAGCGTGAGCTAGTAATCTACAACATAATTTTGCAAAGTCACTACTGACTATGTTCATGATAATGAGTTCAGTTTATCATATTACTTAAGAACTCCCACTCAAATTGACATCCCTCCGGTCATTCGAGTGATCCATGATCCAAATTCACCAAATCGAGTCCGATCATCACGTGAGCTGAGGTGGTTTCAATGGTGAACATCATTATGTTGATCATATCTACTATATGACTCATGTTCGACCTTTCGGTCTCTTGTGTTCCGAGGCCATGTCTGTACATGCTAGGCTCGTCAAGTTTAACCCGAGTGTTCTGCACCTGCAACACTGGATTGCACCCGTTGTATGTGAACGTAGAGTCTATCACACCCGATCATCACATGGTGTCCCAACACGACGAACTTTCGCAATGGTGCACACTCAAGGAGAACACAATTTATCTTGAAATTAAGTGAGGGAACACCTTATAATGCTACCATCGTCCTAAGCAAAACAAGGTGCATAAAAGGATTAACATCACATGCAAATCATAAGTGACATGATATGGCCATGAACTTGGGCTTTTGATCTCCATCTCGAAAGCACCGACATGATCTCCATCGTCACCGGCAAGACACCATGATCTCCATCATCTTGATCTCCATCAATGTGTCGCCATCGGGGTTGTCGCGCCCAACATGCTTCTACTACTATTTCTACCGTTTAGCGATAAAGTAAAGCATTACATAGCGCTTAATGATTGACACGCAGGTCATACAATAATTAAAGACAACCCTATGGCTCCTTCCGGTTGCCGTACTCATTGACATGCAAGTCGTGATAATCTATACATCACATGATCATCTCATACATCACATATATCACATAATGTAATTGGCAATATCACATCACAACATACCCTGCAAAAACAAGTTAGACGTCCTCTAATTGTTGTTGCATGTTTTACGTGGCTGCTACGGGTATCTAGCAAGAACAATTCTCATCTACGCAAAAACCACAACGGTGATACACTAGTTGCTTTTCAACCTTCTCAAGGACCGCCTTTGTTGAATCCGATCCAACTAAAGTGAGAGAAACTGGCACCCGCTAAGCCATCTATGCAACAAGTTGCGGTCGAGGGAAGTGGTCTCTCGTAAGCGTACGAGGAATGTTGGTCCGGGCCGCTTCATCTCACAATACCGCTGAACCAAAATCTGACCAAGGGAGGAAGCAATCTAAGCATCAATGCCCACAAACTCTTTGTGTTCTACTCGAGATCTCATCTACACATAGACCTAGCTCATGATGCCACTGTTGGGGAACGTTGCATGGGAAACACAATTTTTCCTATGCACACGCAGATCTATCCATGGTGATGGGCATCTACGAGAGGGAGAGTGGATCTACGTACCCTTGTAGATCGCTAAGCGGGAAGCGTTAAGAAATGCGGTTGGTGTAGTCGAACGTCTTCGCGATCCAAATCGCCAAGCGACCCGCGATCTCATCACGATCCGTCCCGCGATCCAATCACGATCCATCCCATGAACTCATCACGATCCGTCCCGCGAACTCATCACGATCCATCTCGTGATCTTGATCACAATCCGTCCCGCGAACTTATCACGATCTGTCCCGCGAACTCCTCACGATCCATCTCGCGATCTTGATCGCGGTCCTTCCGATCTAGCACCGAACGGACGACACCTCCGCGTTCAGCACACGTGCAACATGATGACGATCTCCACCGTCTTGATCCAGCAAGAGGAAGTGGAGAGGAGGAAGAGTTCACCGGCAGCGTGACGGCGCTCCGGCGATGGTGGTGGAGCTATTCCGGCAGGGCTTCGCCTAAGCACTGCGGAAATCCGATCTAGAGGAGCACCGGTGGAATGGGTAGCATGTGGCCATAAAATCTCGTGCAAAACACCCAATACCACCAGTATATATAAGAGGGAGGGAGGAGGAGGGCTGGCGCACCAAGGCTGCCCTTGCGCAAGGCGGAGAGGACGAATCCTCCTCCAATCCTAGTAGGACTAGGATTCCTCCTTTCCTACTTGGAATCTCTTTCCACCTTGCATTTTTTTCTTTCTCTTTCAACTCCAGCCGCATGGGCCTCTTATAGGACTTCCACCAGCCCACAAAGGGCTGGTTTCCACCCTCCCACAGCCCATGTAGCCTCTTGGGTCGAAATACCTCTCCCGATGGTCCCCCGGGACACTACCGGCACTCCCGGTACACTTCCGATGAGCCTGAAACTTTTCCAGCGCCAAAATAGGACTTCCTATATATGAATCTTTACCTCCGGACCATTCCAGAGCTCCTCGTGACGTCCGGGATCTCATCCGGGACTCCGAACAACCTTCGGTCACCACCATGCATAACTCTATACTACCGAAACGTCACCGAACCTTAAGTGTGCAGACCCTGCGGGTTCGAGAACTATGTAGACATGACCGAGACACCTCTACGGTCAATAACCAATAGCGGGACCTGGATGCCCATATTGGTTCCTACATATTCTACAAAGATCTTTATCGGTCGAACCTCTATGTCAAGGATCCAGTTAATCCCGTATGATGTTTCCTTTGTTCTTCGGTATGTTACTTGCCCGAGATTCGATCGTCGGTATCTCCATACCTAGTTCAACCTCGTTACCGGCAAGTCTCTTTACTCTTCCGTAATACAAGATCCCGCAACTAACAATTAGTCACATTGCTTGCAAGGCTCATTGTGATGTTGCATTACCGGGTGGGCCCCGAGATACCTCTCCGTCATAACAAATCCCAGTCTCGATCCATGCCAACTCAACAGACACCATCGGAGATACCTGTAGAGCACCTTTATAGTCACCCAGTTACGTTGCGACGTTTGATACACACAAGGCACTCCTCCGGTGTCAGTGAGTTGCATGATCTCATGGTCATAGGAACATATACTTGACATGCAAAAAACAGTAGCACTAAACTAACACGATCATATGCTACGTTTGTAGTTTCGGTCTTGTCCATCACACCATTCTTGTAATGATGTGATCCCGTTTATCAAATGACATCTCATGTCCATGGCTAGGAAAACTTAACTATCTTTGATCAACGAGCTAGTCTATTAGAGGCATACCAGGGACATGGTGTTGTCTATGTATCCACACATGTATCTGAGTTTCCGATCAACACAATTTATAGCATGGATAATAAACGATTATCATGAACAAGGAAATACGATAATAACTAATTTATTATTGCCTCTAGGGCATATTTCCAACAGTGCCCACCATGCTTCTACTACTATTGCTACCGTTTAGCAATACAGTAAAGCATTACATAGCGCTTAATGATTGACGTGCAGGTCATACAATAATTAAAGACAACCCTATGGCTCCTGTCGGTTGCCGTACTTATTGACATGCAAGTCATGATATTCTATACAACACATGATCATCTCATACATCACATATATCTCATCATGTAATTGGCCATATCACATCACAACATACCCTGCAAAAACAAGTTAGACGTCCTCTAATTGTTGTTGCATGTTTTACGTGGCTGCTACGGGTATCTAGCAAGAACAATTCTCACCTACGCATAAACCACAACGGTGATACATAAGTTGCTTTTCAACCTTCTCAAGGACCGTCTTTGTCGAATCCGATCCAACTAAAGTAGGAGAAATAGACACCCGCCACCCATCTTTGTGCGATGAAGTTACACGTCAGTCGATGGAACCGGTCTCTCGTAAGCATACGAGTAAGGTTGGTCCGGGATGCTTCATCCCACAATACCGCTGAACCAAAAAACGACCAAGGGAGGAAGCAATCTAAGCATCAACACCCACAAACTCTTTGTGTTCTACTCGAGATCTCATCTACACATAGACCTAGCTCATGATGCCACTCTTGGGGAACGTTGCACGGGAAACAAAATATTTCCTATGCTTCACCAATATCAATCTAGGAGACGAGCATCTACGAGAGGGGAGAGTGGATCTACATACCCTCGTAGATCACTAAGTGGGAAGCGTTAAGAAACGCAGTTGATGTAGTCGAACGTCTTCACGATCCAAATCACCTAGCGTCCCGCGATCCAATCACGATCCGTCCCGATCTAGCTCCGAATGGACGATACCTCCGCGTTCAGCACACGTACAGCATGATCATGATCTCTGCCTTCTTGATCCAGCAAGAAGGAGTGGAGAGGTAGACGAGTTCTCCGGCAGCACGACGGTGTTGTGGCGATGGTGGTGGAGTAATTCCAGCAGGGCTTCGCCTAAGCACTGCTGAAACCGATCTAGAGGAGAAACTACTTACTAAAGGAGAGGGTAGCACGTGGCTGAAAATCTTATCCCAAAAACCCTAAAACCTCTAGTATATATAGGAGAGGAGAGGAGGAGGCTTGGCCGCAAGGGCAAGCCCTTTTGGCTTCGGATGAAGTGGAGGGAGGACTCCTACTCCTCCACTCCTAGTCGGTTTAGGATTCCTTCCTTATATTAGCCTCTTTCCACCTTTTCCACTTTGGATTTCCTTCCCAGCTGCATGGGCCCTATGTGGGACTTCGGTCAGCCCACTAAGGGCTGGTTTCATCCTCCCATAGCCCATGTAACCTCTTGTGTCGAAATACCCCTCATGATGGTCCCTGGTACCCTCCCGACACTCCCGGTACACTACCGACGAGCCCAAAACTTTTCTAGTGACCAAAACAGAACTTCCTATATATCAATCTTTACCTCTAGACCATTCTGGATCTTCTCGTGACGTCCGGGATCTCATCCGGGACTCCGAACAACCTTCGGTCACCACCATGCATAACTCTATACTACCGAAACGTCACCAAACCTTAAGTGTGTAGACCCTGCGGGTTCGAGAGCTATGTAGACATGACCGAGACACCTCTATGGTCAATAACCAATAGCGGGACCTGGATGCCCATATTTATTCCAACATATTCTATGAAGATCTTTATCGGTTGAACCTCTATGTCAAGGATTCAGTCAATCCCGTATGATGTTCCCTTTGTTCTACGGTATGTTACTTACCCTAGATTCGATCGTCGGTATCTGTATACCTAGTTCAACCTCGTTACCGGCAAGTCTCTTTACTCATTCCGTAATACAACATCCCATGGCTAACTCTTTAGTCACATTGCTTGCAAGGCTGATAGTGATGTTGTATTACCAAGTGGCCCCTGAGATACCTCTCCATCACACGGAGTAACAAATCCCAGTCTTGATACATTCCAACCCAACAGACACCCTCGGAGATACCTGTAGAGCACCTTTATAGTCACCCAGTTACGTTGCGACGTTTGATACACACAAGGTACTCCTCCGGTGTTAGTGAGTTGCATGATCTCATGGTCATAGGAACAGATACTTGACATGCAGAAAACTGTAGCAATAAACTGACACGATCATATGCTACATTTATAGTTTGGGTCTCGTCCGTCACATCATTCTCCTAATGATGTAATCCCATTATCAAATGACATCTCATGTCTATGGACAGGAAACCTTGACCATCTTTGATCAATGAGCTAGTCTACTATAGGCATACTAGGGACATGGTGTTGTCTATGTATCCACACGTGTATCTGAGTTTCCGATCAATACAATTCTAGCATGGATAATAAACGATTATCATGAACAAGGAAATATGATAATAACTAATTTATTATTGCCTCTAGGGCATATTTCCAACACTGTCTTCACAGGCACCGGGCACACCGTTGGTCCCTGCATGGATGCTACTTATGATGTGAATCATGTGCGATGTCTACCAATCGAGTGGACTCTTTGTTTAGTATTGCCAGGGTAAAGACAATGTTTGGATGCTTATCTCGGGTATGTTAATTACTGCGAGTTGTGGATGACATGGAAGTTCCTCGAGTCTCGTGGGTAAAGTGTGCAACCTTTGCAGACAGTAAAACTATTCGATTAGCCATTTCCACGGTCATGGACAGTTGGAGGTCCTTCTTAAACTACATCCATACGTTTTCTCAAAACTTTGTGTGTGTGTGGATGACTTGACGTGATGACTAAACATGAGATGTTCAACCCCCTGTTTATGATGATATCTGTAACTTGTTCCTATGGATATCGGCCAACTGTTGATGCATGCTTACTTAAATTTCTTGATCATGTCATTGCACACAAAATTAGCTTTCTGCAAAAACTTACCTACTTAGTGCTATATCATGCATTGTTATACCTTGTTCCACAACTTGGGTTGCTTGCGAGTACATTCAAAGTACTCATTGGCTTGCCACTGGTTATTTAATTGGCCAATCATGGAAGAACAACAGTATGGTGAAGAGTTCGTTGGTGACGAACATGTGAACTAGGACGCTTCCTAGTCAGAATGCATGTAGGTTTAAGGCAGATGGCATGGGTTCATGCTTTTGACCAAGACTTCTGCTGCTTGTTATGTTTAAGTGTTTGGCCCTTGTGGCCCTGTCTATGTAAGACTTGGCCTAGTTGTCCCATTATTCGTGTAAGACGGTATATAAGGATGTAAGACTCTTGTTATTCAGCTTCTGTGTGTTTAGTGAGCATTGATCTCTGGGATCACTGTACACGTGCATTCGGTGATTACGACTTATGAGTCGGGGTCCCCACAAAGACACAGAGTGTGGAGAGGAGAGTGAGCAATGCGTGCGGGTGGAGAAGAGGATAAGGGTAGAATAGCAGTAATGCGGGGCAGCGACCCATGCTACTGGTATAGGTTTAGAAGTAGCGCGTCTCCCGAAAGTGCACTGATGCGATGCGTAGCCTGGTGGGTTCGTTGCCGGCCACTATAGCGGCAACACTGCTTTCTTACACGGTGCTAGTGCTAAAGTGGTACTAGTACCACCCGTACAGTGCATGCGGTATTGTCAATTAGCAGTAGAGCGCCTGGCCGACCCGTGCTATTGTTAGTCCTGCGCGTATAAGGATTTCCCTAGTAGTGTTCGGTGCCTCAAACCACCATCAAACACATTTGGCCAAAATCTTGTGCTCAATAACCGAGGGAGCAAAAGAGTTATCCTTGGGTGGGAATTTTAGCACAACTCCTCCTCATACCCATTTTACCTCCAGTAAATATTTCAGGCAATTGATCAAGCATTGAGGGGGTAAAAACCCACATTTTCCTCTCTGTTGTCACCATGACAGCAACATTTCTCTATCCCTCCTTAGTTAAACCATTTCCTTACCCCCTAATCCTCAAAGAGCATCTCCAGAACCTCCAGGAACTAGCTGACACCAATGGTCGTGCCCAGGACACAAAAGCCATGCCCTGGCATGCCAAATACGTGCACTTGAGCATGCTAAAGTGCCCAGTCGCACTGTAGCCGGCAAATACCGAGGCTCTCGAAAGCCTGGGGAGGCAGGACCTTGTCACCCGACTCCACCTCAATGTCAACAAAACGCTAGATGATCGGCTCCATCCTCTCTCTCTCTCCGAGGACCCTTGTCGGGCGTGCCCGAGCATCGCCCACATCCGCCTATTCCTGTGCGCACTCTGGACCGCCTCGAGCTCGCATTTCCCTCCCTCTCGCTTTCTTCATCTTAACTGAGCACCACGAGCACCACGCAGAGCCAAAGAGCTGCTCTCATGGCCACCTAAGCCGCACAAGCGAATGGTTGTGGACTCCGTCCACGGTGAACCTCGGGTCGGCTATATAAGGTCACGCCACGCCCCCTCTCGGTGCCTCTGTGTCCCTCTCAAACCCCAATCGCTCCCGCACCCTCAAGTTATCTGGGAGATCTCGAGCTTGAGATCAAGCTGAAGCTCCGCCACCTCGAACCTCTGGTGATTCCATGGCATAGACCGCCCCTGGCTCCCATTTTTATTCCCTTGGAACCCCATGTCCTCCAGAATCATCTCCCTCTCGTCTCCGCATTCTTAATAGCCCAGGGTGATATGATCAAGCCCAACCGAAACCGCTCCACTGCACTTCTTCTTTGTCGGCGAACCAGGGCACCCCGACGGTCAACTCCAGCACCCCCCAAACGGCGGCTCTTCCCTGAGTCCGTCGGCGCCATCTGTTTCCTCCTCATGCCCAATAGCGTCAACGGTAAGCACTCCGGCCTCCCCTACCATGAGGTTAGGGATGATAGGTGGGGCCTGCGTGCAATTCACCTCCCGCTCTTCCTCCCTCTCCCTCACACTAAGGCCTAGGCCCATCCTGTCGGGATTAAACCCGACCTATGCACGCACACCAGTTTGCCATGGGCTGGGTTTGCTCTGGGCCGGCCCAACACTGTCGGTTCTGCTCCAACCACTCTATTGGCCACATTTCCTTTTTGTATTTTGCTAAATCTTGCGAAAATTCCATAGCTTCCAATAATAATCCAAATGCAACGATTCAAATTCCTACAACCTTCTAGAAATCCCACCTATTATTTGGCACCACTTCCATATTTTTCCACAACATTTTTTTGCACTGTTCAAATCTAAATTCAACTTTGAAGATCTAAAGACCACTTTGAAAATCCATAGAACATTCATTCTAGATCCAAATGGACCGGATCCAATTTCTCCGTGCTTTGTATATCATGCACTATTTGTCTAAAAATAGTGAACATTTTTCCGAGGCATAGATTTTGTTGGACCTAATAAATATCCCATTTCTTCATATGATTTAACTTGGGAAATTCCTACAGTGGTCATAGGATGTCCAAATCCAGTAAAACCAACCCCCTCTTATTTCTAAAATCATGCCTGATTTAATGAGTATATTCACTCGTTTTCATAAAAAGGCATTCTACGGATTCCTTGCAAGTCCTTGTTCCCTTTTGATTCCATCGTAACAAAATTCCTAGAGCTTCTAATCTAGTAGATCTACTTTGGTTATTTTTCATATAACCAGAGGTGTCCTTGAAAAATTCAAATTCCTATTTGTAGACCACTTTTATTTTCTTCCTTGTTGTGTTGCTTATTGTGATTGCTCTCGATGTTACTTGACGAAGTAGACGGAGTGCTTGGAGGAGGACTAGAAGAATTGAAGACATTGCTAAGCCAGGAAAGCAGCCCTTTGCCCATGTTGATGAAACCATTTTATGCATGTCATTATAGCATTTTACTTTTGCATAAAAGGCATGATGATTGTGGTGACAACCTTGCTAGGTTTGTCGCCATTGCATTCCTCGTTGATACTTGCATTATGCATGATTCTATCCTCACTTAGAGTTATGTGGGTGGGAAGTAGATAGGGGCTAAGTAGTTGGCTACACAAGTGGGATGGGCTTATGCATCGAGATGGAAACAAAAAGTGACTTTTATCAAAGACTTTTGAAAACCCCAATGGGTGCCACTAATGGCCTAGGGAGATGATGAGCTAGGTAACCACTTGATAAAGAAGGGGCGTACTGAGGCAAGTTGAGTATGTTGTTTTCGAAAAAGGATTGGTTTAAGTTGCGACCATTAGTCCAACCTTACATTTACAACCACACTAACCGTATATGGGAAGGGACTTTATTGAGTACCTGCTCGTTACTACCAAAGAGTCAGCATTACTAGTGGCGGGAGTGGTGGGTCACTCTCGATACAGGGTCATGCCGGAATGGACGATCATAACTGTTTTTATAGACATTGGGCACACCATTGAGTCCCCTCATGTAGTTTTGTTTTTGGTATTGACCAAATGTATTTATCCTCTCACTTGAGGCATGCATTTGTTCTCTCGTATGAGGTTGTGACAAGAGGGCTAGGTATTAATGAGTTGGATCGGTGATAGCAGGGTCTGGGGAAAGGTATTGTTCGGGTGCTTACCTTGTATCACCAGCCATGAATAAACATGAAGGTTCGTCGAGTCTTGTGGGTAAAGTGTGCAACATTTGTAGAATGTCAAACTATTCAAATATTGGTGTCCACGGTGATGGATAGTTGGATAATCGCTCTTCAGCTACGTCCAGTGTTTTACAAAAGTTAGGTATGTGAAAGAAAACCTAGAACTATGGGAGATGATTTGTCAAGATGATGAAACTAGAGTTGAGATGCTCTGTTTATATTTATGTATGTAATCTGTTGATATGGATACCTGTAACTTGTCGATGCATGATTTATAAAATGTTAGGACATGATATTGCCCTCAAAACTAGCTTTCCACAAAAGTACCTACATAGTGTTATACCATGCATTGTTACATTGTTCCAAAACATGGGTTGCTTGCGAGTACATTCAAAAGTACTCATTGGCTTGTCCCTAGTTATTTAATTGGCCGGGCATGGAAGAACATGAATTTGATGAAGAGTACCTTGGTAATGACCATGCGAATTAGGACGCTTCCCAATCAGAATGACTGTAGGGTAAGTGCAGATGGCATGGGTCCAAGTAATCTTTGAGAATTTCTGTTGCTAGTGTTTATTTGATGTTTGGCCTTCGTGAACCTATTTGTGTAAGACTTGACAATAATGGTCCTATTTGTGTAAGACGGTATGTAATGGATGTAAGACTCATGACTATTCTGTTTTGTGTGTTTAGTGAGCATTGATCATGGGATCATTGTGCACGTGCATTTGAAGACTTCGAATTATGAGTCGGGGTACCCACATCTGCCCTCTTAGCGATGAGCACTAGCTAGTGCTTCTTGGTGTCATGGATCAAATCACTCTTCACTCTTATAGGCGTCTCCCCCAAGTTGGTGAACCATTCGTCCACTATGGTTGGTTAGGTTGATTCTAGTTTCTCTCCACACCTTGGGTAGTGCATGCCTGCATCATTGCCAAGATGGAGTCCCTGGCAGTGTTGTTGCATAGTGGGGTGACACTTTTTGGCAACTCTTTAGAGCTCCCCCATTGAAGAGTCGCCTGAAGATCTAGGAGTGCTCAATTACCTTCAAGCTATCGTAAGTGGCGGGATGGAGCTGCATGGTTTTGGCTGCGTTCTAATATAGCCAAGTTCTTTGTCTCTTCATTTGGAATGGAGCCACGTGGCGCCACAAAAAGTTAGCTCCAATCATTACAATGGTCAAAACATGGGCTATCAGACTCAAGATCTGCTCCAAGGCCAGCTTTGACTTGGCATCGTTGGGCCCCACATTGGACCAGTTGTTGTCCCTTTGGATCTTCCCTATCCTAGGGCTGCAGTACCCCGGGAAGTCTTTTTGTCTTATCCAACACCAGTCGCCCCTCTATTCAGTTCACTTGATGTGAAGCTTGCTTTTTGGAACTGTGCTTTTAGACCAATCCGGGAAGACCAAGTGACACTACTGGAGAGGGTGTCACCTTCAATCTGTGACATATAAAAATGGCGAAACAGAGGAACATTCGAACTATCCCCACAAAGTTGTCACATAGATGGGCAAAGACGGACATAAAAGTGGTTACGTTTGGAGCAAAATCCAAGAGACACAAAATCCATGTGTCCGAAACACCTCATCAAAGAAATCCGAGAAGGCAAACCAATCCGAGGTAGAAGTAATCAGTGAAGAACTAGTACTTATCAGCATTGGGGGTCGTGCTCCCTGGCAGGATTTCAGGAGCTTCATGATCCTCGGTCTTCCTCCCCCACACGTGTGAATAGAAGTTGGTGAGGTCCGTGGAACCCAGTTTGATGGTGAAGGTGACATCCTGCCTCCTTGTGTTCACCATGACGACCTTCCTCCTCTCCGTCTCCGCATCCACTAGCTTCTTATCCTTATTTGGGGTCATGGTGGTGTGGATTGGTGGATTTGGAGGAGGAGTGGTCATTAACTACTCTACATCTGTTGGCATCAATGTTATGAACATGTGTGTCATCACTATCAAGATTCAATATGAATAAACCCCTAACATTGGGTGCATGACCATAAAAGATATTACTCATATAAATAGAACAACCTTTATTCTCTGATTTAAATGAGTAACCGTCTCGCAATAAACAAGATCCAGATATAATGTTCATGCTTAACGCAGGCACTAAATAACAATTATTCAGGTTCATCACTAATCCCGATGGTAATCGAAGAGAGAGCGTGCCGACGGCGATCACATCAACCTTGGAACCATTTCCCACACGCATCGTCACTTCGTCCTTTGCCAATCTTCGTTTATTCCGTAGTTCCTGCTTTGAGTTGCAAATATGAGCAACCGAACCGGTATCAAATACCCAGGCACTACTACAAGAACTAGTAAGGTACACATGAATAACATGTATATCATATATACCTTGTTTGTCGTTGGCCGCCTTCTTGTCAGCCAGGTACTTGGGGCAGTTCCGCTTCCAGTGACCAGTTCCCTTGCAATGAAAGCACTCAGTTTCTGGCTTAGGTCCATGCTTAGGCCTTTTTGTAGGAGTAACAACTGCTTTGCCATCCTTCTTGGTTTTACCCTTCTTGCCCTTGCCCTTGACTTTGCCATTTTTCTTGAAACTAGTGGTTTTATTGACCATCAACACTTGATGTTCTTTCTGGATTTCAGACTCAGCGACTTTCAGCATCGCAAACAGCTCGGATGATGACTTGTTCATCCCATGCATGTTATAGTTCATTACAAAGCTCTTGTAGCTAGGTGGGAGTGATTGAAGAACTCTGTCAGTGATCGCCTCTTGCGGAAGGGCAATTCCCAACTCAGCTAGACGGTTTGAGTACCCAGACATTCTGAGTATATGCTCACTGACAGACCCGTTGTCCTCCATCTTGCAAGCATAGAATTTATCGGAGGTCTCATACCTCTCGATCCGGGCATTCTTCTGAAAGATAAACTTCAACTCCTGGAACATCTCATATGCTCCATGACGTTCAAAACGTCTTTGAAGTCCCGGTTCTAAGCCATACAATATTGCACACTGAACTATTGAGTAGTCTCCAGCACGAGCCTCCCAAGCGTTCTTAACATCTTCGGAGGTCATGTCTTCTGGTTGGTCACCAAGCGGTGCATCAAGGACATATTGTTTCTGGGAAGTCGTAAGGATAATCCTCAGATTACGGGCCCAATCAACAAAGTTACTTCCGTCATCTTTCAATTTAGCTTTCTCTAGGAACGCATTAAAATTCAGGGGTGCTACTGCGCGGGCCATTGATCTACAACATAAATATGCAAAGGTTACTTAGACTATTGTTCATGATAATGAGTTTAGTTAATCAAATTACTAAAACTCCCACTCAAATTGACATCCCTCAGGTCATCTGAGTGTAACATGATCCAAATTCACCAACTCAAGTCCGATCATCACGTGAGTTGAGGTGGCTTCAATGGTGAACATCATTATGTTGATCATATCTACTATATGACTCATGTTCGACCTTTCAGTCTCTTGTGTTCCGAGGCCATGTCTGTACATGCTAGGCACGTCAAGTTTAACCCGAGTGTTCTGCGCGTGCAAAACTGGCTTGCACCCATTGTATGTGAATGCAGAGTCTATCACACCCGATCATCACGTGGTGTCTCAACACGACGAACTTTCGCAACGGTGCACACTCCGGGAGAACACAATTTTATCTTGAAATTTAAGTGAGGGATCACCTTATAATGCTATCGCCGTACTAAGCATAACAAGGTGCATAAAAGGATTAACATCACATGCAATTCATAAGTGACATGATATGGCCATGAACTTGTTCTTTAGATCTCCATCTTGAAAGCACCGACATGATCTTCATTGTCACCGGCACAACACCATGATCTCCATCATCTTGATCTCCATCAACGTGTCGCCATCAAGGTTGTCACGCCCTGCATGCTTCTACTACTATTGCTACCGTTTAGCGATAAAGTAAAGCATTACATAGCGCTTAATGATTGACACGCAGGTCATACAATAATTAAAGAAAACCCTATGGCTCCTGCCGGCTGCCGTACTCATCGACATGCAAGTCGTGAAATTCTATACATCACATGATCATCTCATACATCACATATATCACATCATGTAATTGGCCATATCACATCACAACATACTCTCCAAAAACAAGTTAGACGTCCTTTAATTGTTGTTGCATGTTTTACGTGGCTGCTACGGGTTTCTAGCAAGAACGATTCTCACCTACGCGTAAACCACAACGGTGATACATAATTTGCTTTTCAACCTTCTCAAGGACCGCCTTTGTCGAATCCGATCCAACTAAAGTGAGAGAAACTGCCACCCGCAAGCCATCTAGGCAACAAGTTGCGTCGAGGGAACCGGTCTCTCGTAAGCGTAAGAGTAATGTTGGTCCGGGCCGCTTCATCTCACAATACTGCTGAACCAAAATCCGACCAAGGAAGGAAGCAATCTAAGCATCAACACCCACAAACCTTTTTTGTTCTACTTGAGATCTCATCGAACCATCAACCTAGCTCATGATGCCACTGTTGGGGAACGTTGCATGGGAAACAAAAAGTTTCCTACGCACACGCAAACCTATCCATGGTGATGAGCATCTACGAGAGGGGGGGTTGATCTACGTACCCTTGTAGATCACTAAGCGGGAAGCGTGAAGAAACGCGGTTGGTGTAGTCGAACGTCTTCGCGCCGAGCGTCCCGCGATCCAATCATGATCCGTCCCGCGATCTCGTCACGATCTGTCCCGCGATCACATCACGAACCGTCCCGCGATCTAATCACGAACCGTCCCGTGGCCTTGATCACGGTCCTTCCGATCTAGTACCGAACGGACGGCACCTCTACGTTCAGCACACGTGCAGCTTGATGACGATCTCCACCGTCTTGATCCAGCAAGAAGAAGTGGAGAGGAGGAATAGTTTGCCGGCAGCATGATGGTGCTCCGGCGATGGTGGTGGAGCAATTCCGGCAGGGCTTCGCCTAAGCACTGCGGAAATACGATCTAGAGGAGAAACTATGCACCGCTGGAACGGGTACCACGTGGCCGGAAAAACTAGTGCAAACAGCCCCAAATCCACCAGTATATAAAGGAGGGAGGGAGGAGGGCTGGCTTGGCACAAGGGCCAAGCCAATTCGGCCGCAAGAGGGAGGGAGAGAAGGACTCTCCTTCTCCAATCCTAGTTGGACTAGGATTGCTCCCTATTGGCCCTTTTTTCCACCTTTTCTTTAGGCCTTTTTCCTCCTGGCGCCGTGGGCCTTTTGTGGCTGTTCCACTAGCCCACTAAGGGCTGGTTATTAATCTCCCACAGCCCATGGACCCTCTAGGGTCGAAATACCCCTCCCGATGGTCTCCCGGTAAACTACCGGCACTCCCGGTACACTACCGATGAGCTCGAAACTTTTCCGGCGACCAAACCGGGACTTCCTATATATGAATGTTTACCTCCGGACCATTCCGGAGCTCCTCGTGACGTCCAGGATCTCATCTGGGACTCCGAACAAACTTCGGTCACCACCATACATAACTCTATACTACCAAAACGTCACCAAACCTTAAGTGTGCAGACCCTGCGGGTTCGAGAACTATGTAGACATGACCGAGACACCTCTGCAGTCAATAACCAATGGCGGGACCTGGATGTCCACATTGGTTCCTACATATTCTACGAAGATCTTTATCGGTCGAACCTCTATGTCAAGGATTCAGTTAATCCCGTATGATGTTCCCTTTGTTCTTCGGTATGTTACTTGCCTGAGATTCGATTGTCGGTATCTCCATACCTACTTCAATCTCGTTACCGGCAAGTCTCTTTACTCGTTCCGTAACACAAGATCCCGCAACTAACAATTAGTCACATCGCTTGCAAGGCTCATTGTGATGTTGTATTACCGAGTGGGCCCTGAGATACCTCTTCGTCACACGGAGTAACAAATCCTAGTCTCGATCCATGCCAACTCAACAGACACCCTCGGAGACACCTGTAGAGCACCTTTATAGTCACCCAGTTACGTTGTGATGTTTGATACACACAAGTTACTCCTCTGATATCTGTGATTTGCATGATCTCATGGTCATAGGAACATATGCTTGACATGCAGAAAACAGTAGCAATAAAATAACACGATCATAAGCTACGTTTGTAGTTTGGGTCTTGTCCATCACATCATTCTCCTAATGATGTGATCCCATTATCAAATGACATCTCATGTCCATGGCTAGGAAACCTTAACCATCTTTCAATCAACGAGCTAGTTCACTAGAGGCATACTAGGGACATTGTGTTTGTCTATGTATCCACACATGTATCCATGTTTCCAATTAATACAATTATAGCATGGATAATAAACGATTATCATGAACAAGGAAGTACAATAATAAACACTTTATTTATTGCCTCTAGGGCATATTTCCAACACCTATCCATATTAAGGTGTGGGGGACTCGATAGGGATAGAGGCGCATCTAGTCGTTCGCAAGTACAGTATCATCACATACATTTATGAAGAGAGGAGTATATGAGTTGGCTCACACTCGCCACATGCTAAATAAAAATCCACACAGTTTAAGCAAACATCAATCCAAAGACAGGGTCCATCTACGGACGAAAACAAACGATAAAAGAGATGCAATGAAACTATCTTGCTAGCCCCGAAGATCACGACCAAGGCCTCTCTACTCATCTGGATAAGTGACGTCCATCCTGCCACGGTCCTCGTCATACTCCCACTGGAGCTGCGTCACATCATCTGGCATGATCTCATTTGCACCTGCACCTGTATTTGTTGTACTAATCTGTGAGCCAAGGGGACTTAGTAATCTCGCGACCGGGTACCGAGACTATTCAAGCTTATTAGGTAGGATGGGGGATAAGTATTTAGTTTGCAGCAACACTAAGCATTTTATGGTGGCTAACCTACAAATAACAAGAATGTAAATATGGTGGACTATGTTAAACGATCGAGGACTAACATGACTGCTAAGCGATCCTAAACACCTACTTACGTCAAACATAACCCCACTATGTTCTCTCTCGGTTCATCTTCACGAGTAGAGACGATCACGGCACACAGTTGGTGTATTTTATTGGAGTTTACTTCAAGTTAACTATAACCTGGTGTTAAACAAATATCCAAGTTGCCACATAACCATGGGCATGACTTTCCGAAAGATTTCACCCTACATGGGTGCTCCAACTAGTCCATCATAAATTAGCCACGCTCCACGGGCATAACCTCGACCACGGATCTCGTGATCATCCTAGGCAAGTCCAAAGGAATTCCGACACCTTGAGATAGCCCTAAGAAAATCAGAGTTCCTCACGCAAGCCACGCGAGAAAGGTAAAACAAGTGCAGCAAGACCGCCCGACATGTCGACTAACCCGATAAGAGCCACGTATCTCGTTCTCAGGACACGACGGATGAGCGATGGTTACCACGCCAATCACGGAGTTGCCCCGGGCGACGTTAATAAGCTGCACCGGGTTGGACCAACACTCATGAGGAGCACTGGCCTGGGTTGTTGATTAAAGTATCCACGGGTTTGCAAAGCCCTATGCAAGTTTAGTAAGTTGTTTAAGCAAATAATACCAATGTTGGGTCTTGCCAGACAAGTTTTAATCTCAACCGACTAATCAAGGGGGTCCCCATAACAACCCCGATCATGTTAAGAGTGCAAAGTATGGAATCATAACATCGGTAACAAGAAGCTATGGTGGTAAAAGTGGAACAAATCACCGAGCAAAAGGCCAAGCCTTCCACCATACCAAAATATATATGTGCATTAAATTAAATAGCAGTTAATATTGTGATATCTCCAGATATCCATGTTATCACATGCAAACAAACTGCACCTGCAACTAAGAATGCTATAAGAGGGGTTGAGCAGCGGTAACTTAGCCTAACAAGGTTTGCTAGGATGTGGAGGGGTTAGAGGCTATCATGGCAATGTAGGAAGCTTGACATACAAGTGGTAGGTAACGCATATGTAACGATAAGAGCGAGACATCTTGCAAAGCAAAAATAGTGTCGGGATCCGGGTACGATCATCTTGCCTGTTGGTTCTTGAGAGGGACAAAGAGCGGGGTCCTCGTAGTGGTACTCTCCTGGATCCTCGTACTCAAGTTCAACACTCGTGTCTACCCAATAGAAACAACAACAATCTAGTAGAGCAGCCCAATCCTCAACAGTGGATTCGTATCTAGCACCTTCAGTCATCCATACAATTCTACCATCTCCATAGAAGTGAGCGGTGGAGTAGAATTGCATGATCACCTCGTCGTTCCACGTTGTAAGCTCTTTGCCAATGAACTTATCCAGACCAATACAATGGAAGTTGTCTTGGACACTTGGGAAGTAGTCCACATTGTCTTTGATGAACTTCCAATCGACATACCTCATGTCACTAACAGTTGGGCTCTTGTCAAGCAGTACGGTCTCATAGAAATCTTGTTGCTGTCTAGTATAGAACATGTGGTCAACAGCGGTCTTCCTCCGCTGAGCATAAGGATCTATGGCTCTCCAGGTCTCAAGCCCGAGTCTTTCCTTTTCTTCATGTCCTCAGCAACTAAGTGGCTGGCATCATGCACTTGAAGATGTGGTCTGAGCTTCATCAAAGTAGTCAAGTCCTCATCATCTTCCACTCTAGAGGCAGTCCCTTTGTTCTTCTCTGAAGCAGGAATGTCCCTGGTGGTCCTCTTGGACTTCTGAGCAGCAGCCTTCTTGGATGTAGGCTTGGTGCTCTTGGAGGTGCCAGTCTTTGGCATAGCATCAGCCATGAGCTTCTTGGCTTTCTTCTTGGGAGGCACTATCTCAACATGCTCTTCCTCCTCCTCCTTAGCAACAGCACCAACAGCCTCCTCTAGATCCTCAAACATAGAGGTAGGCCTGCCCATAACATGGACAATCCTCTTCCTGGAATTTTTCTCCGCTGCCTTCTTAGGCATAACTTTCTTGGAGACCTCAACTGACACGGTGGCTCTTGCACTCTCATGTGCCTTGATAGTTGAAGCAGGAGCATAGACTTTGCTGACAACTTTACGAGATGAAGTAGCTTCAGTTGCTGACTTCTTGACAACTTTTTCTTTTGCTTCTTAGCAAGAGTTTCCTCAGGAATGAAATCTGAATCTTCTTCATTAGAGTTGAGCTTCTTCCTTGTTCTGGTGGCAGCCTTGGGCAACCCATGAGAGCTTGGGGTGCCTGGATCTAAGAAAGAACTGGCTTCTGGGCTTGTTTCCAGAACTCATGTCAACTCCCTGCTATGGCAAATTCTGACTGTCTTCTGAGCCTAACATACTAACCTTGTGAATAGACTATAGGAGAGCGGAAGAAGATGAGTCATCACAAAATGAGGCTGGTTTTTGAAATTTGAGCAATGAATTTCAAAAGTTTTGCAATTTGTCAAATAGATATCGGTGCAGCCGAAAAGAAATTTTTGGTGGGGCCGAGACAGACTAACTCTTTAAAGGAACTTGGCAGCCTTTTTGGTCGAATAGAGCAACTCGGTTCCACCGAGTAAGTTCTCAACCACACAGAAAAGCATATCGGTGAGACCGATATTTTCTTTTTGGTTCCACCGAGATTTATTGGGCGGACGACAAAACCCTAGAAAATCCATCTAACGCGGGATTTTGGAGTTTTAAGTGGATGGAAACATGTGCAAAGGGTGCAATGATGATAAACAAGAATCTAATGCGCAAGAATTGGATGGGGAGCGCACTAGAGATCGAATTCGTACCCTACCTTGGCACGGATCCTCTACAGCGGCGACGAGGGAGTTGATTTTGTCGACGACAGCGATTCCCAGCGGCGGAGGAGCGCGGGGACACAAATGCGATGACCAGGGGTCCTTGGAGAGGCAGCATAGGGTTTTGGAGCGCGACGTATGAGATAGAAATTTCAAAGCATCGGAGTCCAGCTTTATATACCCACCAATGTCGGTGACACTACTTCTAAGTTTTCGGTCTCACCGAGTGCCTCAACTGTCAGCTGGCAGGGACACTCGGTGTAACCGAGAAAATGGAATCGGTGGTACCGAGACTGAAAACCAGATCAACCCTAGGCATTCGATGAGACCGAGTTTTTGGTGTTGGTTCCACTAGATGCACTTGGGAGGTTTTAATGGCGAGTCCTTGTCGATATGGAACTCCGAGTGCTCCACACACAGAGGGATCGAAAAGCACTTGTTCAAATTTTGTGATGCAGCATGAATAGAGAATGAGGCGAGAAAGCATAGATAGCTAACGAAGTGGTCCTATGCATTCTTTTATATCCAATTGGCAGAAGATAAATCAAAATCCAAATAACAACAATTGGATATCCTCGAATGAGAAAATAAATGCAGACCAACATGCTCACACAATAAGATTTCAAATGAAAACATGGCAAACATGCACATATGAAAGTGCGTTATATCGGCTAGAGGGGGGGTGAATAGGAGATTTTTAAAGATTCATCATTTGAGGAATTTCAACTTTGAGGAATTTGAAATGTGATGAATAACTAGCAGCGGAATAAGTACTCAAGTGCATGAGGAACATAGTGACAGCATAGTCTTCATGATTAAATGAAACATGCACAAATAGAGAGTAGCGTGATACAGGATAAGCAGTGATGAACAAGGTAACTTGAGGAATTTGAGGTGAGGAATTTGTGAAAGTCTTCAGTCAAATTCTTCCAACTGTAACGATCAATTTCATCAACAGATATATGAGGAATAGAAAGGTTGAGGAAATAGAACCAGATGGCTTGTTGAAGGCAATATGATGACCCAGTTCCAACTGCTATGACAGTCGTACGTCTGGTTTGGAGCGGCCTGGTATTTAAACCAGAGGACACACAGTCCTTACCGTATTCTCCTTGAGCTAAGGTCACACGGTCCTCGCCCAAAACTCGTGGTAAGTTTTCAGGGTAGACTTCCAAAATCCTCACAAACTGGTCACCCGGTGATCCACAATTTACTGCTAGATGCTCTAGACCAAGGTCACTTTGTGGTCCCCAATTGACTGCAGGAGCACTAGACCATGATGCCTAACCGTCTGGAGGATACACAGTCCTCAAAGGTAACAAGCGTCGGTTCCACACAGGAATTTCTTCAGTGATGCTCAATCACTATGGGTTTTATGGTTTGGTTGTGGGTTTGTCCTCACTGATGATTTTCTCTCAAAGTCCTTAGAGGATGGGTTGCTCTCAAATGACAAGTGTTAGTTCTTTCTCGGAGCAGCCATCCAGCTAGTGGTTGTGGGGGTTGGCTATTTATAGCCAGGGTGCAACCTGACATGATAAGTCATAAATGCCCCCAATGATATGACCGTTATGTGGATAAGAACGATTGGGGACAGCTGGCGCTAAGCACATCAACGGTCGGAATTTCGAACTATGAAAGTCCTCAGCTTATCATAATCCTCACTTGTAGGCAATTCGCACTGGCGAAATCCTAACTCCTCAGCCAGAACAATTTCCTTAGAGACCAGAAGAACTTCGTCTCTGTCACTGAAAAACTTGTCTGAACTGTAAGAGATTTCCAAAGGCTTTACTCGAAGGATTGTATGGGTTGTGGATTTTGGAGTTGAGCATCAGTTGGAAATTTTCCTTAGTATTACCTCGACCCCCTTTAACAGTACGGTGTTTCCTATGACACAAGTAAATGAAATGAAACAGCGAAAACAAAGTCTTCACGCTCCATATTCCTCATTCATATCTTCAAGGTCACACCAACTTCTTCAGTTTCAAAATCTTCACAAAGTCTTCACCAAAGTCTTCAATACACCAAAATCACTAAGGGGCACTAGATGCACTAACAATCTCCCCCTTTTTGGTGATTGATGACAAATAGGTTAAGTTTTCAACGGGGATAAACATATGAAGTGAAAGTATAGATTTTGAGGAATTTGATTGCAAGATATAGAAGAACTCCCCGTGAAGATGTGCATATTTGAGGAATTTGCTTTGGGCTGCAAATGCACATGGCAGGTTCAAAACATGGAGAACTCCCCCTATATCTTGTAATTCATACACGCATTTGAATATATGAAATAAAGAATTTAAAATGCATGAGGAAAATGGTGTCTGACAAAATTCAGCATGCATGCGAGGACATAAACATGCGAGGACATAGTTCAAAAGTGTTAGACCACCATCGGACTTAAGTTTACAACTCAATAACCAAAAACTTCAGAAGAGCGAGAGTTGCAACTTAAACAAAAATAGCCCATATATGTAGACCCGCTTGAAGACTAACTCAAATTTTCTCCCCCTTTGTCATTGAGGACCAAAAGGGAAGAAAAAACGATGACTAACGTCCCATGATGAATTTCATTTTGTTGGTGAAGAAGGAGCGCCAGCGTTGTCGGGGTCGATTGTTGATGCAGGTCTAGCAGCAGTATCATCAATGTCTTCATCTTCCTCGTGCTCGCGAGATGAAGAATAGGAACTGGTGACCATCAGAGGAACTTGGACTTTCTTGAACTTCTTCTGAGGACAGCGAGCAAAGTCTGGATATTCTTCAAAGTTCAGCTCATCCAATTCTTTTGAGACATGATGTGATTTAGCACAGCCCAAGAGCGCTTGAGGTTTTCATGAGCATAGTAGTGGTTCCTCTTGACAGTGTTCTGCGTCATAGTCATATTCTGCACAATATATCCAAGTTGACGCTTGACCCACTTGTGATTTCGATCGACTTTCTGATGAAGACTTAAGAGAAGCTCACGATCAGTCATCACACGAGGAGCAGTTGCATGAGGCTTTTGTGCAGAGGTTTTGGCAGAGTAGTCCTGTGTTGCAGAGTCATCATTGGTCTGAGTTTCCTCAGCAGCACTAGCAGATGTTTTTGATGCAAAAGCTCTTTCTTCAGAAGTTTCTTCAGGCTGAGCATTTTCATCAGCAACCTGAGGAATTTCATATTCAGTCTTAGCATTTTCTTCAGACTGAGTCTTTTGTGGTTGCGATCGAGCTGCAACCCTGGTGTTGTGATCCTTTACAGCCGCATTAGCAGCCTTGACGAGTCTAAACTTGGTGCCTTGCCATTCAGCATCATATCTTTGTTGATCCAAGGATAGAGTGCGAATCTCGGATTGAACTGTGACCAGTTGATTTGGGGTCAAGTTCATCACATTTTCGCGCAGAAACTTTTCTTTGCGAGTCTTGTTCCTCTTAGCCCTCTGAGCTTGCTCTCTTTTCCATTGTTCTTCAGAGATAAAATGGGTGAGGACATGATCCACTTCAGGAGGCAGATTTAGTGAGGAAAGTGGAGTACTGGGGTCCTCATGCCATATATCAATGAAGTTGAGGATCAACTTGGGATCCAACATGAGAGGAACAGAGCTCCCCTTTGCTTTAGCTGCCCTGTGCTGACTCTGTCTGATGATTTCTACCAATTCCTCATCATCAGCATCATCATCAGCATCAGAAGAAGAATCTAAGAGAATTGTAACCAGAGCCTTGCTGGTGTGAGAGCTTGGTTTTTGACGTCCAGCCGTCTTCTTCAGTTTAAGTGCAGAGGGACTGGTTGAAGACTTTGCAGTAGTGGAGGGGCTTGCAGCGAGCTTCGGCACTAACGCGAAACCATCAGTCCTTTTGCATGTTGCCAGATGCACTGGAGTTGAGGACTTTTTGACAGTTGCAGATGACTGAGCAGCAACAGTTCCACGAGCTGAAGGTTTTCTGGGCTGAGGCCTTTGACCTTGAGGAATTTGCACTGAAGATTTTGAAGAGTCAATTTTCAGAGCAGATTTCTTTAACATCTTCTTCGGTGCACTAGCAGAAGCTCCAGCAGAGGCAGCAGCAGCAGAATCCTCGTTGAATTTCTTCACAGCCTTGGCTTTCCTTGCCAATTTGGCTTGTTGCTTTTCCCACATGGCAGGAAAGTCCTCACCAGTTTTGATGCTAGAAGGATCAGCAATTTGGTTAGGAGCAAGAGGAGGCCTGCTGCAGGGTGGTTTCACAGCGAATTTCATCATGTATTTTGGAGTTACATAACGATATTCTCTCCATTCTTTGGCCCATCTCCTCTCAATCTTTTGCAGACGAATCTTCCTCTGCTTGGTCGTCTCTTTTCCATGAGTTTCTTCATCAGGTGTGCAATATTCATCATATAGATCCACAGGGATCTCAAATGCAGTGTGCACATCTGGCTTTTTCCCTCCTTTCTAAGGTTTCTTTCCATCAGACATTTTCTCACTTGAGGAATATGAACTGAAGATTCTGAGGAGGTACACAGTTTTTCTTCAAGTAGCACTGCAAATGAGTTAAGTTGATGAGAACCTAGTGATTCATCAGTGGACATGTTGTACTTGTGAATAGAGTATAGGTGCAAAGAATTTGAAGAGGTCATATGCGTTCTCAGAAATTTTAAGAGAGATAGGTGTGAGGAATTTGACCATGGATGTCTTGAGGATTTTTACTAAGTGTTCTTAGCCTCAGGTTCCAGAGTTGTGCAAATTTGAGGATTCGCACAATTGAGGAATCTTGAAGAAAGTCATTACTTAGAAAAAAACATCAAGTATCAAGTATGAGGAGATGAAGGTGCTTGTGTATTTGATTTATAACGTTTAAACACATATTTGAGGAATAGTTGATGAGGACATCCCTACTAATGTTACACCCACCCCGACTGCTATACATACAGGACCAATTACTAGAGCTCGCGCACGTCAATTGAATTACCAGGTACTTTCGTTTCTTGGAAATCCTTCTAATATTCATGAACATATGATGCTGCCTAAATTGGATACTTTTGTTTTACTTATGAATGAAGGACCTAGCATGGATAAGAAGGATGACCATTGGAGCGGGATCAAGCATGGAGGAGAAGGTGCGCGTGCGGGGAAGAACAATGGAGCTTCCAGTGATGATTTTCGCACATTGAAGCCACCATAATGGGAGCGGGAAGCCTTGGACGAAATATGCATGATGCCACTTTATAAAATTCGTCCATAGGCTAATATAGGTGCTGCGCCACCTTATTTTTGGGCCAGGCCCATGTAATTTCGAAATACCATATTATAGGCTGTTTTTAGATTCCGTATATATGGGGAAACTGACTTAGGGTCGGTTTCGGACCCCTCCTCCAAGGGGCCACGAAATTCCCTTCTATTCCCCATACATACAACCCTTAGGGCTTCGTTTTAGGGTTGGGTTTTGTTTAGATTACAAGTTTGCCATAGCAGCAACTTCGCGTTCTTCGTTTGTGTTCCACGACCAGACAAAGACGTCACAGAACCCCACTTCCTCAATAAAGTTTTCCTCTTATATTCGCAATATCCAGATTGCAATCTTAGTTTCTTGCTTGTTCTTCGTTTGCGTGCAGGAAATAGACCCTCGTGGTCAGGTTGATCGTGCTCCGGCGTGGTCAATAACCTCTCAGAGTTGGTTTAGCGATTGCTAAGGCGCGACGGCTCACACGTTCGTAGTCGGATCGTCAAAGTCTACTCCACCAAAAACGATAGCCACCATCTCATCGAAAGACAGGGACAACTTCGCCTCTATCAAGTGGTATCAGATTTCCAGGTTGCTCGGTGAGATTTTACCAGTTTTCGTAGTTTAGATCGCATCTGTTCTTCATACCTTTAGTCCACGAAAAAGCCAAAAAAAATATTAGGGTTAGATCATCATATCCGAACCAATCTGAGCCTTTGCATAGTCTTTTCAGTATTTTGCTTTGTTGAATTGGCGGTTACATCGTTGTGTCGAGTTGCTGGTCTTAGTGTCTAGTCCTTTAGAGTTTCGAGTTCTTTTCATAGGTTGTCACGCCGCCACCGCATCATCTTCATAGTTGCCATATACCACCACCATCATCGCCGCTGCCATATCTCATCATCCATCATCACTATCCATTGGTGTCCATATATACCACCACAAATCCTCCACCAATCCAAGTCCAGTTCGTTTTAGGTTTAGTTTCGAGATCCTTTTGATTTCGGATCCGTGTTTTGCTACCTGCGCAGGTGTCGGAAAAAAAAAAGAGTCTGGCACGCTTTGCAGAGCACGTTTTGGCCCAAAAATATTTCGGCCGAAAAAAAAGAGGCGCCGAAAAAAAACAAAAAAAAATCCGAGTGTGCTTTTCCCTTGCTTACGTGTATCGTCGTGCTTTTGTTGGTGTTTTAGGCTCGCGTCTCTAGCACGGTCTAGCCTAGGACCAGCACAGTACCGTCGTTGAGCGTTTATTCAACCTTGCATCTCTGAATTGATTAATGCTGACCCTTTTTGCTACCATATTATAAGCCATCCCAGCTCCACATACTTCTACGCCGTGTGCTTGACACCACCTGGCAATCGCTCTATCCAAGCTTTGAGAGTTTTGGCTACAACGGTTGCCGATCACCGCATGCTACTGGGTAAGAACTGGTAAGAAATTGAGATTCACTTAAAGGATTTGTGACACACCACCACCACCACCACGTCCCAGTAGTCTGTAGGTTTCATATTGTGTGTTTCCTATTTCTGCTAACCATGCCAGGATCACACGATGACGAGATCGACTGGGAGAGCATGACCAACAAAGCGCTCTATGATAAATTTCAGCAAATGATGGCTGAGCAGGTACAGGACTTCGTGAACAACTTTGGAGTGGCCATGGAGAAGCTAGATGGTTTGGAGAAGACATTCGACGCCAAGATGGACGCCAAGTTCAATGAGGTGCTTGCCCGTCTACCTCCACCAGTTGCAGTTCCTATTCCTTTCGAACGACGAGCACGACGTGTGCCTCTCGGCCACGCCCAACATCCTGGTACTGTTGATACTGCTGCTACTTCGGTGGCTCGTGCGGCTACTGTCGTTGAGCAGGTTGAAGATTATGATGGTGATTTCGATGATGAGGGAGAGGTTGCTCCAGATCCGCCCCAGGGGCAACCCCCACCATACGCACCAGGTCGACCACATGGCTACAACCATAACGGTAGGGCTGCACCACCCCCGCAGGTACGGGATCATGACCATCTCCCTAAACTTAAATTGAATATTCCGACGTTTGAGGGTAGATATGTTCCTGATATATATCTTACATGGGAGTTAGAAACAGAACAACGTTTTACATGCTTACAATTTCCAGAGGATCGACGTGTTGCTGCTGCTGTTTGTTCATTCACTAGTTTTGCTTGTGTTTGGTGGTCAGAACATTGTAGAATACACCCTGATAATATTCCAACTACTTGGGCTGCTTTGAAAACTGCTATGCGAAATCGTTGGGTACCACCTTATTATCAACGTGAATTGCTTCAAAATTTGCAGCGTTTAAGACAAGGAAAAAATTCTGTAGAAGAATATTATCAGGAATTACAAACTAGTATGATTAGATGTGGTATTGTTGAGGAGAATGAAGCTATGCTTGCACGTTTTATGGGTGGATTAAATAGAGAGATTCAGACTATTCTAGAGTATAAGGAGTATAACACTATCACTCGTTTATTTCATCTTGCTTGCAAAGCTGAACGTGAAGTGCAGGATCGACACGCAATGGCGAGAACTACTAATTTTGCAGGCCGTACTTCATCATGGACGCCACGTACCTCCTCTACTTCCGCACGTCCTGCTGCAACACCACCTCCTTCAACCTCCAACTCTAATCGCGATACCAGGAAACATGCTCCTACTGCACCCTCTGCGAAGAGCACACCTTCTGGGCCTGCACAGAGTTCGTCTTCATCTATTGCATCCACAGGGCAAACACATGAGGTTATATGTCGTCGTTGCAAGGGTGGAGGTCACTATGCGAGAGAATGCCCTTCCAAGCGTGTAATGATCGTTACTGAGGATGGTGGATATGCGTCCGCTAGTGATTATGATGAGGAGACTTTGGCACTTATTGCCAGTGACGAACAGGGTGGCAAGGATGCAGAACCAGAAACACAATACATGGCTGCTGATTACGCTGACAGGTATGAAAGTTTAGTTGCTCAACGTGTTCTCAGTGTGCAGGTTACACACGCTGAGCAAAATCAGAGGCACAACTTGTTCCACACAAAGGGAGTTGTGAAAGAGCGTTCTGTTCGCATCATCATCGATGGAGGGAGTTGCAATAACTTGGCTAGCATGGAGATGGTGGAGAAGCTGTCTCTAACCACCAGACCACATCCTCATCCTTATTACATCCAATGGTTCAACAATAGTGGCAAGGTTAAGGTAACACGTACTGTTCGTGTGCATTTTAGCATTGCTACATATTCTGATTATGTGGATTGTGATGTGGTACCCATGCAAGCATGTTCTGTTTTACTTGGTAGACCATGGCAGTTTGATAAAAATTCTGTACACCATGGTAGGACAAATCAGTATACTCTTGTTCATAAGGATCATAATATCACTTTGCTTCCTATGTCTCCCGAACATATTATGAAAGATGACATTGCTAGAGCTAGTAAAGCAAAACAGGAGAAAAATAAGAGTGAAAATCAGATTGTAGCACAGGAATTTGAGCAACACCATAAGCATAATAAACCATCATCTACTGTTGCATCCGAAATAAAATTGAAGAGTGGATGTTTACTTGCTACTAAATCTGATATTAATGATTTGGATGTTGCTACATATGTTTGCTATGCTTTTGTATGTAAAGAGGTATTATTTTCATTCGAGGACATGCCTCCCTCTTTGCCTCCTGCTGTCATTAACATTTTGCAGGAGTTCGCTGATGTCTTTCCACAAGACGTGCCATCGGGATTACCGCCTATTCGCGGGATTGAGCATCAGATTGACTTAATTCCCGGTGCATCCCTACCCAACCGTGCGCCCTACCGTACCAATCCATAGGAGACAAAGGAGATTATGCGTCAAGTACAGGAGCTGCTTGACAAAGGTTATATACGTGAATCCCTTAGTCCTTGTGCTGTTCCTATTATTCTAGTGCCTAAAAAGGATGGTACATCGCGCATGTGTGTGGATTGTAGAGGCATTAATAATATTACTATTCGTTATCGTCATCCTATTCCTAGACTAGATGATATGCTTGATGAATTAAGTGGCTCTACAATTTTCTCCAAAGTTGATTTGCGTAGTGGATACCATCAAATTCGTATGAAATTGGGCGATGAATGGAAAACAGCATTTAAAACTAAGTTTGGATTATATGAGTGGCTAGTCATGCCTTTTGGGTTAACTAATGCACCTAGCACTTTCATGAGATTAATGAACGAGGTTTTACGTGCTTTCATTGGACGATTTGTGGTAGTCTATTTTGATGATATATTGATTTTTAGTAGATCTTTGGAGGAACATTTGGAACATTTACGTGCTGTTTTTACTGCGCTACGTGATGCACGTTTGTTTGGTAACCTTGGGAAGTGCACCTTTTGCACCGACCGAGTATCTTTTCTTGGCTATGTTGTTACTCCACAGGGAATTGAAGTTGATACAGCCAAGATTGAAGCTATTGAGAGTTGACCGCAGCCCAAAACGGTCACACAAGTAAGGAGTTTTCTTGGCCTCGCTGGTTTCTATAGGCGTTTTGTGAGAGATTTCAGCACCATTGCTGCGCCTCTCAATGAGCTTACAAAGAAGGACGTGCCTTTTTCTTGGGGTACCGCACAGGAAGAAGCCTTCACGGTCTTGAAAGATAAGTTAACACATGCTCCTTTACTCCAACTTCCTGATTTTAATAAGACTTTCGAGCTTGAATGTGATGCTAGTGGAATTGGGTTAGGAGGTGTGTTACTACAAGATGGTAAACCTGTTGCGT
Organism: Hordeum marinum; assembly: GCA_022496015.1. Taxonomy (NCBI): domain Eukaryota; kingdom Viridiplantae; phylum Streptophyta; class Magnoliopsida; order Poales; family Poaceae; genus Hordeum; species Hordeum marinum. The sequence goes on along the minus strand of CM039677.1, from coordinate 217,435,243 downwards.
ACTTTTCTGAAAAATTAAGTGGGCCTAGTCTGAATTATTCTACTTATGATAAGGAATTATATGCTCTTGTTCGGACTTTGGAAACATGGCAACATTATTTATGGCCCAAAGAATTTGTTATACATTCTGATCATGAATCTTTGAAACATATTAAAAGTCAAGCAAAACTGAACCGTAGACATGCTAAATGGGTTGAATTCATTGAGACTTTCCCTTATGTCATTAAACACAAGAAGGGTAAAGATAATGTTATTGCTGATGCTTTGTCTCGTCGTTATACTATGCTTTCACAACTTGACTTTAAAATATTTGGTTTGGAGACCATCAAAGATCAATATGTGCATGATGCTGAATTTAGAGATGTGTTGCAGAATTGTAAAGAAGGGAGAACATGGAACAAGTTCGTTATTAATAATGGATTTGTGTTTCGTGCTAACAAGCTATGCATTCCAGCTAGCTCCATTCGTCTTTTGTTGTTACAGGAGGCGCACGGAGGAGGATTAATGGGACACTTTGGCGTGAAGAAGACGGAGGACGTACTTGCTACACATTTCTTTTGGCCAAAGATGAGACGGGATGTTGAGCGTTTTGTTGCTCGCTGCACTACATGTCAAAAAGCTAAGTCACGACTCAATCCTCATGGTTTATATATGCCTTTACCTGTACCTAGTGTTCCTTGGGAGGATATATCTATGGACTTTGTTTTAGGTTTACCTCAAACAAAGAAGGGGAGGGATAGCATATTTGTTGTCGTGGATAGATTTTCTAAAATGGCACACTTTATACCATGTCATAAAAGTGATGATGCTGCTCATGTTGCTGATTTGTTCTTTCGTGAAATTATTCGGTTGCATGGTGTGCCAAATACAATTGTTTCCGATCGTGATGCTAAATTTCTTAGCCACTTTTGGAGATGTTTATGGGCTAAGTTGGGGACTAAACTGCTTTTTAGTACTACATGTCACCCCCAAACTGATGGCCAAACTGAAGTAGTCAATAGATCATTGTCTACTATGCTTAGGGCTGTTTTGAAGAATAACCTGAAAATGTGGGAAGAATGCTTGCCTCATATTGAATTTGCTTATAATCGTTCGCTACATTCTACCACTAAGATGTGCCCTTTTGAAGTTGTGTATGGTTTCTTACCTCGTGCACCTATTGATTTGTTGCCTCTTCCGTCTTCGGAGAAGGTTAATTTTGATGCTAAAGAACGTGCTGAATTGATATTGAAGATTCATGAGTTAACTAAGGAAAACATTGAGCGTATGAATGCTAAATACAAACTTGCTGGAGATAAGGGTAGAAAACATGTTGTCTTTGCACCTGGAGATCTTGTTTGGTTACATTTGCGTAAGGATAGATTTCCTGATTTGCGCAAGTCAAAGCTAATGCCACCTGCTGATGGTCCTTTTAAGGTGTTAGAGAAAATAAATGATAATGCATATAAACTTGAGCTGCCTGCAGAGTTTGGGGTTAGCCCCACTTTTAACATTGCAGATTTGAAGCCTTATTTGGGTGAGGAAGATGAGCTTCCGTCGAGGACGACGTCAGTTCAAGAAGGGGAGGATGATGAGGACATCCCTACTAATGTTACACCCACCCCGACTGCTATACATACAAGACCAATTACTAGAGCTCGCGCACGTCAATTGAATTACCAGGTACTTTCGTTTCTTGGAAATCCTTCTAATATTCATGAACATATGATGCTGCCTAAATTGGATACTTTTGTTTTACTTATGAATGAAGGACCTAGCATGGATAAGAAGGATGACCATTGGAGCGGGATCAAGCATGGAGGAGAAGGTGCGCGTGCGGGGAAGAACAATGGAGCTTCCAGTGATGATTTTCGCACATTGAAGCCACCATAATGGGAGCGGGAAGCCTTGGACGAAATATGCATGATGCCACTTTATAAAATTCGTCCATAGGCTAATATAGGTGCTGCGCCACCTTATTTTTGGGCCAGGCCCATGTAATTTCGAAATACCATATTATAGGCTGTTTTTAGATTCCGTATATATGGGGAAACTGACTTAGGGTCGGTTTCGGACCCCTCCTCCAAGGGGCCACGAAATTCCCTTCTATTCCCCATATATACAGCCCTTAGGGCTTCGTTTTAGGGTTGGGTTTTGTTTAGATTACAAGTGTGCCATAGCAGCAACTTCGCGTTCTTCGTTTGTGTTCCACGACCAGACAAAGACGTCACAGAACCCCACTTCATCAATAAAGTTTTCCTCTTATATTCGCAATATCCAGATTGCAATCTTAGTTTCTTGCTTGTTCTTCGTTTGCGTGCAGGAAATAGACCCTCGTGGTCAGGTTGATCGTGCTCCGGCGTGGTCAATAACCTCTCAGAGTTGGTTTAGCGATTGCTAAGGCGCGACGGCTCACACATTCGTAGTCGGATCGTCAAAGTCTACTCCACCAAAAACGATAGCCACCATCTCATCGAAAGACAGGGACAACTTCGCCTCTATCAATAGTAGTTGTAGTTGAGGATCAAACATGGGTAGTAAAAATAAATTTTAATTACCCTAGTGAAGAACACGACGAACACAGAGATGAACCGAGGAGATTCGTCTGTTCAGAGCTCCCACGCCCTAGCTTGGCAGAAGGAGACAGCTACAGCAGCGGCGGGATGAAGATTTCCGCGGCCGATGCGAGTACATCGATGACGAGGTTGAGGCAGCGAAGCTCTTCCTCACTGGCAACGATGACTTTTAGCGGTGGCGCTTGGGTGGAGCTCGGGAGAGAGATGAGATGCGGAGTAACCGAGCACAGTAGTTGGGTAGGGGGCATTTATAGAGGAAGTAAAAACGGATCCTCCCGTAGATTTTGGATAGGATTGCCCCTGACCCTTGCTCTCCACGCGACAGGTGTCACCCACGATCTGGGTAGTGTAGATTGTGGAGCATCGTGGGTTATCCAGGCGCGGGAATCGGAATAGTTTGAGCGGAAACCGCCGAAAATTTTGGTAGTGAAGATTTCAAAGTTTCCGTTTGCAAATTCTTCAGCTGTCAAGGACACAGTGAAGACTTTGAACAAGTTTCAAAGTAGAACGCATATGAGGAATTTGTGAACAGACTGGGTTGAGTTTAGCATAGACGGGAAAAGGTTCCGATCACATTCACTTAGATGAAAATCAACTTGAAGAATTAGCAATAAGTGAATGCTGTTGAGGACATTGAAAACTCAAAAGTATATATGAGTCATCAAAAAAAAGTTTTGAAGAATTTGAAAACTTGATGAATTTGAAAAACTTGAGGAATTTGAAAATTTGAGTAATTTGGAACAATACTCAATTTTGAAGAACATCAACTTTTGGTTGGTGGCTTAACCCACCGTATAAGAATGATGATTTCAGACACCGCTTACAATTGTTGTAGAGTTATGAGAATCAAATTCTTCGTTAATTTCTTCACACTTAGAGAGTTATTCTTCATTGATTGAAGAAAAACTTTACTTCGTGTGTTGCACATCTAAGTCATCAATTTTGCATACTTGTTAGGATGTGTGTTCTTCATCAAAGTACATTCGAAGATTCTAAGATATTTAGCTCACACCGCAACTTGCAAAATCTCTTTTCATCCAAGGGCTTTGTGAAGATATCTGCCAGTTGTTCTTCAGTAGGAATGTGATTGATGGAGATGTCGCCCTTGAGTACATGATCTCGAAGAAAGTGATGACGAATCTAGATGTGCTTGGTCTTAGAGTGCTGAACAGGGTTGTACGCAATCTTGATGGCACTCTCGTTGTCGCAGAAAAGAGGCACATTCTTCAGCTTGATTCCATAGTCCTTGAGGGTTTGCTTCATCCATAGTAATTGAGCACAACACGAGCCAACAACAATGTACTCAGCTTCTGCAGTAGAGAGTGAAACACAGTTCTGCTTCTTCGAGGACCAACAGACTAAGGATCGTCCGAGGAAATGACATGTGCCTGAGGTTGACTTGCGATCCACGTGATCTCCAGCATAGTCAGCATCAGAGTATCCGACGAGATGAAGATTTGAGCCCTTGGGATACCACAATCCAAGTGTTGGTGTGTGAGCTAAGTATCGAAGAATGTGTTTCACAGCCTTATGGTGTGATTCCTTCAGAGTTGCTTGGAATCGAGCACACATACATACACTTAGCATTATATCAGGCCTAGATGCACATAGGTACAATAAGGAGCCAATCATGGAGCGGTATACCTTCTGATCGAAATCTTTACCATTTTCATCAGTGCAGAGATGGCCTTTTGAAGGCATTGGATTTTTGACGCCTTTGCAATCTTGCATGTCGAATTTCCTCAGAACATCTTTGAGGTATTTCTCTTGTGAGATGAAGATACCATTGTCTTGCTGACGAATTTGAAGACCTAAGAAGAATTTCAACTCTCCCATCATAGACATTTGATATTCTTCACTCATCATATAGGCAAATTCATCACTATAACGTTTGTCAGTACATCCAAAGATAATATCATCAACATATATTTGGCATATGAATAGTTCATTGTCATAGGATTTTGTGAAAAGAGTAGAGTCGAGTGAACCGGGTTTGAAGCCTTTCTTCATGAGGAATTCCTTTAGAGTGTCATACCACGCCCGAGGGGCCTGCTTGAGGCCATAGAGGGCCTTGTTTAGTCTGAAGACTTTGTCAGGATGATTAGGATCTTCAAAACCTGGAGGTTGAGCAACATATACTTCTTCCTCAAGCTTACCATTGAGGAATGCACTTTTCACATCCATTTGATATAAGATGATATTATGATGGTTTGCGTAAGCCAGTAATATGCGAATAGCTTCAAGTCTAGCAACAGGTGCAAAAGTTTCATCAAAGTCAATTCCCTCAACCTGTGTGTAGCCTTCAGCTACAAGTCGAGCCTTATTCCTCACCACAAGACCATTTTCATCTTGCTTGTTGCGGTAGATCCACTTGGTACCTATGATGTTATGCTTGCGAGGATCTGGCCGCTTGACAAGTTCCCACACGTTGTTGAGCTTGAATTGATGCAATTCCTCTTGCATGGCTTGAATCCATTCGTGCTCCTTGAATGCTTCATCAACTTTGGTGGGCTCTAAGATAGAGACAAAGCCAAAGTGCCCACAAAAGTTAGTTAGATGTGAAGCTTTTGAGCGTGTGAGAGGACTTGGTGCATTGATGTCATCGATGATTTTGTCAATCTACACTTCATTTGCTACTCTAGGATGAGCAGGTTGACGAGGCTGAGGTATTTCGTCAGCACCATTTTCTTTAGGCATATCAGCATGAGAGTCTTCATTTGTTGAAATGATTTCCTCAGTGGGTATGACATCTTCAGTTGCCTTTAGCTTGATGGATTCCTCAGGAGATTGTTCATCTAACACAGAAGGCAGGTGCTCTCTTTGCGAGCCATTAGTTTCATCGAACCGCACATCTACAGTTTCAATAACCTTGTGATGGTAGGTGTTGAAGACTTTGTAGGTGTGCAAGTCCTTTCCATAACCAAGCATAAAACCTTCATGTGCTTTCGGTGCAAACTTAGAACTGTGATGAGGATCTCTGATCCAGCATTTTGCACCGAAGACTTTGAGATAACTTACATTGGGTTTCTTGCCTGTCATGAGCTCATATGAAGTCTTCTTGAGGAATTTGTGAAGATATACCCTGTTGATGATGTGGCATGCAGTATCAATTGCTTCAGGCCAGAAGCGACGAGGGGTTTTGTATTCGTCAAGCATGGTTCGAGCCATCTCAACAAGAGTCTTGTTCTTGTGCTCCACGATGCCATTCTGCTGAGGAGTGTAAGGAGCAGATAACTCATGAGTAATACCAAGTTCATCAAGATATTCATCAAGGTTAGTGTTCTTGAATTCAGTCCCATTATCACTCCTGATATGCTTGATCTTGACGCCAAAGTTGGTGGAGGCCCTTGAAGCAAATCGTCTGAAGACATCCTGTACTTCATTTTTGTACAAAATGATATGCACCCATGTATAACGAGAGTAATCATCAACAATGACAAATCCATAAAAACTTGAAGAATTTGTTAGTACAGAGTAATGAGTGGGACCAAAGAGATCCATATGAAGCAATTCAAAAGGTCGTGTAGTGGTCATGATTGTCTTTGAGGGATGCTTGGATCTGGTCATCTTCCTAGATTCACATGCACCACAAAGGTGGTCCTTGAGGAATTTGACACCCTCGATGCCAATGACGTGCTTTTTCTTCACGAGTGTGTGCAGATTCCTCATACCAGCATGTCCAAGTCGTCGATGCCACAACCAGCCTTCTGAAGACTTTGCAAGTAAGCAAGTGGTAGGTTGAGGACCTGTAGAGAAATCAACAATATACAGGTCTCCTCTCCTAAAGCCTTCGAGGACTTTGGAATTGTCAGATTCCATGATGACAACACAACGATATTTTCCAAATATGACAACCATAGCAAGATCACAAAGCATTGAGACAGACATAAGGTTGAACCCGAGGGATTCAACAAGCATCACCTTGTCCATGGTTCGGTCCTTTGAAATAGCAACCTTACCAAGTCCCAATACCTTGCTTTTTCCTTTGTCTGCGTAGGTGATATGCTTCAGAGGGGATGGCATGAGTGGCAAATTCATCAGTAGATTCTTGTCACCCGTCATGTGGTTTGTGCATCCACTATCGAGAACCCATTCAGTAGCTTTTAAATTATCATCCTGCAGATGAATTAGTACATCTTACGAACTTATATGCTTTAGAGTGAAGAATATGATATCAATTTCATCAAACATAATTTCATCACACAAGATAGTAAGCAAGTAGAGTGAGGACGTGAGAAATGAAGAATTCATTTCATCATGGTTAACTTGCGTCCTTTCAAGCATTTCCTCAGGTCTCCAGCAAATTCATCAGATGTTCAAATTCATCTGGAGACCTGACCCTGCATAACATGTCAGTTTGTTTTCTTCACCACCCACATTTGGAGGGGTGGCAAAGAATTCATCATTCTATGAGCACCATGTGAGAAGGGAGGCATTGAAGCAAGGGCGCTTCGTTTCACAGGGCGAGGGTTAGAGTATTCAAATGAATAAGCAGAGAAATTCTTCGAGGACTTATGAACATAATGGTTTGAAGAATAATGCACATATTCATAACTCTTAGGTTTTCCCTGCGAAACAGAGGCATTAGCACGAGAATGATGATTTTGACCATTTGAGGAATTTGGTCTGGGGTTCCGATTCTTCATGAGTGGTGTCGTGAGGACATTCACTTGAAGATTTTGTAGGTAGCTCTTGGGAACCCAGATTTTCTTCATAGGAGAACCGTTCCTGCAGTTAGTTCCAACATATCTAGCAAATACCTCACTTGACTTATTTTTGAAGAATCTGTAATTGGAGTCAAGTGACTCTTCAGAGGAATATGAAGTTTCACAAGAATAGCCAGATAAAGTGGATGGATCCACAGGAGATCCTTTTGCAGCAATCCATGAGGTTTTGGGGTACTGCTCAGGTGTCCAGTAGGATCCATCAGCATTGAGTTTCCTCACAAAGGCAATACCCTCTTTCCTAGGGTTCCTGTTCAGAATCTGCTTTTTGAGGACATCACAAAGGGTTTGATGCCCTTTGAGACTTTTGTATATGCCTGTCACATACAATTCCTTCAACCCTACATTGTCATCAGTGATACTAGTGGTATCCTTAGATGAGGAATTTAAGACCACGGGAATAGTTGAAGAAATTGCAGCAATAGAAGCATTTGAACATTCAGGTGAAGAATTAGCAGTTTCACGTTCGATGCATTTCAAACAAGGTGGAACAAATTCTTCCTGAGCGGTACTGATCTGTTGAGCCAGTAAGGAATCGTTTTCCCTTTGGAGATCCTCATTTGACATCCTCAGGTTTTCAAGATCTTGCTTTCTTTGAAGAAATTCATATGAAAGCTTCTCATGATCGGCTAAAAGGTCGTTATGATGACTCTGAAGGTTATCATACTTTGCCTGAAGACTTTTAAGATCAACAGACAGAGTTTGAGTCCGATCCACTTCATGGTTTAACAGATCATCGCTTTTGTCTAGCATTTTCTGAAGCTTTTCAAGTGCACTTTGTTGCTTAGTGGCAATTTTAACATTTTTAGCATAGCTAGGTTTCACATATTCATTAGATTCACCTTCACTTGATTCAGATGAGGAATGATGTTTGTGTACCTTTGAGCCTTTTGCCATGAAGCAATAAGTGGGAGCATAATCATCATTGCTGACGTTAGAGTCGTTGGAGTGGTCATATTCTTCATTGAAGATGGACTTGCTAACGAACGTAATAGCGAGAGCAAGGCTAGCGACACCAGATTCTGATTCCTCCTCAAATTCTTCCTCTTCTTCATATTCTTCAGATTCTTCCTCAGAATCCATTTCCTTGCCGATGAATGCTCGAGCCTTTCTGGAACCATTCTTCTTGTGCTTTGAGGACTTTGAAGATGAGGACTTTGAAGATGAGGACTTTGAAGATGAGGACTTTGCAGATGAGGACTTTGAAGATTTCTTCTTTTTCTTCGAGTCATCAGAACTATCATCCTTGTATTTGTTCTTCTTCTTTGAGTCTTTCTCCCAGAGAGGACAATCAGAGATAAAGTGGCCAGGCTTCTTGCAACGATGACATGTTCTCTTTTTGTAATCTTCTGAGGAATCTGATTTCCTCAAGCCACTTTTTGATGACTTTCCAAATCCACCTCGTCTTGAAAACTTCTAGAATTTCCTCACAAGCATCGCTAGTTCCTGACTTGATTCTTCAGGATTACCAAGGCTGCTGTCAGAATCTTCTTCTTCAGATGAGGAAATTGCTTTTGCCTTTAGAGCACGAGATCTTCCATAGCTTGGCCCGTAGAGGTCTCTTTTCTCAGCTTGTTGGAATTCATGAGTATTGAGTCTCTCAAGAATATGAGCAGGATCAAGAGCTTTGTAGTTTCCACGTTCTTGTATCATCAACACAAGAGTATCAAATGAGGAATCGAGAGATCGAAGCAGTTTCTTCACCACTTCATGGTCAGTGATATCAGTGGCACCCAATGCTTGAAGTTCATTTGATATATCAGTGCGGCGATCAAATGTTTGCTGAACATTTTCATTGTCAAGCCTCTTGAAGCGGTTGAAGAGATTGCGAAGAACATCAGCGCGAGAGTCACGTTGAGTGGAAACACCTTCGTTGACTTTGGACAGCCTATCCCAGATAAGCTTAGTAGATTCCAAAGCACTCACTCTACCATACTGTCCTTTGCTCAGATGACCATAGATGATATTCTTTGCTTGAGAATCGAGTTGCTTGAATCTCTTCACATCAGCAGCTGTAACAGTGGGAGCGGCAGAGGGCACACCATTTTCCACAACGTACCAGAGATCGTTGTCAATAGCTTCAAGGTGCATACGCATCTTGTTCATCTAGTAGGGGTAGTCTGTCCCATCGAAGGTAGGACAGCCCGCGGAAACCTTGATCATACCTGCAGTCGACATAACTAAAACTCCAGGTGGTTAAATCAAAATCACACAGAGCGAGGGAGTACCTGCTCTGATACCAATTGAAAGTGCGTTATATCGGCTAGAGGGGGGTGAATAGGCGATTTTTACAGATTCATCATTTGAGGAATTTCAACTTTGAGGAATTCGAAATGTGATGAATAACTAGCAGCGGAATAAGTACTCAAGTGCATGAGGAACATAGTGACAACATAGTCTTCATGATTAAATGAAACATGCACAAATAGAGAGTAGCGTGATACAGAATAAGCAGTGATGAACAAGGTAACTTGAGGAATTTGAGGTGAGGAATTTGTGAAAGTCTTCAGTCAAATTCTTCCAACTGTAACGATCCATTTCATCAACAGATATATGAGGAATAGAAAGGTTGAGGAAATAGAACCAGATGGCTTGTTGAAGACAATGATTTGATGACCCACTTCCAACTGCTGTGACAGTCGTACGTCTGGTTTGGAACGGCCTGGTATTTAAACCAGAGGACACACAGTCCCAGGACACACAGTCCTTACAGTATTCTCCTTGAGCTAAGGTCACACAGTCCTCGCCCAACACTCGTGGTAAGTCTTTAGGGTATGATGAGGACATCCCTACTAATGTTACACCCACCCCGACTGCTATACATACAGGACCAATTACTAGAGCTCGCGCACGTCAATTGAATTACCAGGTACTTTCGTTTCTTGGAAATCCTTCTAATATTCATGAACATATGATGCTGCCTAAATTGGATACTTTTGTTTTACTTATGAATGAAGGACCTAGCATGGATAAGAAGGATGACCATTGGAGCGGGATCAAGCATGGAGGAGAAGGTGCGCGTGCGGGTAAGAACAATGGAGCTTCCAGTGATGATTTTCGCACATTGAAGCCACCATAATGGGAGCGGGAAGCCTTGGACGAAATATGCATGATGCCACTTTATAAAATTCGTCCATAGGCTAATATAGGTGTTGCGCCACCTTATTTTTGGGCCAGGCCCATGTAATTTCGAAATACCATATTATAGGCTGTTTTTAGATTCCGTATATATGGGGAAACTGACTTAGGGTCGGTTTCGGACCCCTCCTCCAAGGGGCCACGAAATTCCCTTCTATTCCCCATATATACAGCCCTTAGGGCTTCGTTTTAGGGTTGGGTTTTGTTTAGATTACAAGTTTGCCATAGCAGCAACTTCGCGTTCTTCGTTTGTGTTCCACGACCAGACAAAGACGTCACAGAACCCCACTTCATCAATAAAGTTTTCCTCTTATATTCGCAATATCCAGATTGCAATCTTAGTTTCTTGCTTGTTCTTCGTTTGCGTGCAGGAAATAGACCCTCGTGGTCAGGTTGATCGTGCTCCGGCGTGGTCAATAACCTCTCAGAGTTGGTTTAGCGATTGCTAAGGCGCGACGGCTCACACGTTCGTAGTCGGATCGTCAAAGTCTACTCCACCAAAAACGATAGCCACCATCTCATCAAAAGACAGGGACAACTTCGCCTCTATCAAGTGGTATCAGATTTCCAGGTTGCTCGGTGAGATTTTACCAGTTTTCGTAGTTTAGATCGCATCTGTTCTTCATACCTTTAGTCCACGAAAAAGCCAAAAAAAATATTAGGGTTAGATCATCATATCCGAACCAATCTGAGCCTTTGCATAGTCTTTTCAGTATTTTGCTTTGTTGAATTGGCGGTTACATCGTTGTGTCGAGTTGCTGGTCTTAGTGTCTAGTCCTTTAGAGTTTCAAGTTCTTTTCATAGGTTGTCACGCCGCCACCGCATCATCTTCATAGTTGCCATATACCACCACTGATAGAGGCGAAGTTGTCCCTGTCTTTCGATGAGATGGTGGCTATCGTTTTTGGTGGAGTAGACTTTGACGATCCGACTACGAACGTGTGAGACGTCGCGCCTTAGCAATCGCTAAACCAACTCTGAGAGGTTATTGACCACGCCGGAGCACGATCAACCTGACCACGAGGGTCTATTTCCTGCACGCAAACGAAGAACAAGCAAGAAACTAAGATTGCAATCTGTATATTGCGAATATAAGAGGAAAGCTTTATTGATGAAGTGGGGTTCTGTGACGCCTTTGTCTGGTCGTGGAACACAAACGAAGAACGCGAAGTTGCTGCTATGGCGAACTTGTAAGCTAAACAAAACCCAAACCTAAAACGAAGCCCTAAGGGCTGTATATATGGGGGAATAGAAGGGAATTTCGTGGCCCCTTGGAGGAGGGGTCCGAAACCGACCCTAAGTCAGTTTCCCCATACATACGGACTCTAAAAACAGCCTATAATATGGTATTTCGAAATTACATGGGCCTGGCCCAAAATTAAGGTGGCGCAGCACCTATATTAGCCTATGGACGAATTTTATAAAGTGGCATCATGCATATTTCGTCCAAAGCTTCCCACTCCCATTATGGTGGCTTCAATGTGCGAAAATCATCACTGGAAGCTCCAATGTTCTTCCCCGCGCGCGCACCTTCTCCTCCATGCTTGATCCCGCTCCAATGGTCATCCTTCTTATCCATGATAGGTCCTTCATTCATAAGTAAAACAAAAGTATCTAATTTAGGCAACATCATATGTTCATGAATATTAGAAGGATTTCCAAGAAACGAAAGTACCTGGTAATTCAATTGACGTGCGCGAGCTCTAGTAATTGGTCCTGTATGTATAGCAGTCGGGGTGGGTGTAACATTAGTAGGGATGTCCTCATCAACCACCATCATCGCCGCTGCCATATCTCATCATCCATCATCACTATCCATTGGTGTCCATATATACCACCACAAATCCTCCACCAATCCAAGTCCAGTTCGTTTTAGGTTTAGTTTAGAGATCCTTTTGATTTCGGATCCGTGTTTTGCTACCTGCGCAGGTGTCGGAAAAAAAAAGAGTCTCGCACGCTTTGCAGAGCATGTTTTGGCCCAAAAAAAAATTTCGGCCGAAAATATTTTTTCCCTATCTTGATTTTAGGTTCCCCGGAGCGTTTTGAGACACTTGCTATCATAGTGATTTTTCTCGAAATTTTTGGGTCGTTGCAGCCCCCGGATTGCTCCAGAAAAAAAAATTGTCCAAAAGAAAAATTCGTGCCCATCTTGCTTATACGACGTGGCAAGAGTTTTGAGACACTCGCCATTGTAGTGAGTTTTTGAAAAAAAAAAGAGGCGCCGAAAAAAAAAACGAAAAAAAAAATCCGAGTGTGCTTTTCCCTTGCTTACGTGTATCGTCGTGCTTTTGTTGGTGTTTTAGGCTCGCGTCTCTAGCACGGTCTAGCCTAGGACCAGCACAGTACCGTCGTTGAGCGTTTATTCAACCTTGCATCTCTGAATTGATTAATGCTGACCCTTTTTGCTACCATATTATAAGCCATCCCAGCTCCACATACTTCTACGCCGTGTGCTTGACACCACCTGGCAATCGCTCTATCCAAGCTTTGAGAGTTTTGGCTACAACGGTTGCCGATCACCGCCTGCTACTGGGTAAGAACTGGTAAGAAATTGAGATTCGCTTAAAGGATTTGTGCCACACCACCACCACCACCACGTCCCAGTAGTCTGTAGGTTTCATATTGTGTGTTTCCTATTTCTGCTAACCATGCCAGGATCACACGATGACGAGATCGACTGGGAGAGCATGACCAACAAAGCGCTCTATGATAAATTTCAGCAAATGATGGCTGAGCAGGTACAGGACTTCGTGAACAACTTTGGAGTGGCCATGGAGAAGCTAGATGGTTTGGAGAAGACATTCGACGCCAAGATGGACGCCAAGTTCAATGAGGTGCTTGCCCGTCTACCTCCACCAGCTGCAGTTCCTATTCCTTTCGAACGACGAGCGCGACGTGTGCCTCTCGGCCACGCCCAACATCCTGGTACTGTTGATACTGCTGCTACTTCGATGGCTCGTGCGGCTACTGTCGTTGAGCAGGTTGAAGATTATGATGGTGATTTCGATGATGAGGGAGAGGTTGCTCCAGATCCGCCCCAGGGGCAACCCCCACCATACGCACCAGGTCGACCACATGGCTACAACCGTAACGGTAGGGCTGCACCACCCCCGCAGGTACGGGATCATGACCATCTCCCTAAACTTAAATTGAATATTCCGACGTTTGAGGGTAAATATGTTCCTGATATATATCTTACATGGGAGTTAGAAACAGAACAACGTTTTACATGCTTACAATTTCCAGAGGATCGACGTGTTGCTGCTGCTGTTTGTTCATTCACTAGTTTTGCTTGTGTTTGGTGGTCAGAACATTGTAGAATACACCCTGATAATATTCCAACTACTTGGGCTGCTTTGAAAACTGCTATGCGAAATCGTTGGGTACCACCTTATTATCAACGTGAATTGCTTCAAAATTTGCAGCGTTTAAGACAAGGAAAAAATTCTGTAGAAGAATATTATCAGGAATTACAAACTGGTATGATTAGATGTGGTATTGTTGAGGAGAATGAAGCTATGCTTGCATGTTTTATGGGTGGATTAAATAGAGAGATTCAGACTATTCTAGAGTATAAGGAGTATAACACTATCACTCGTTTATTTCATCTTGCTTGCAAAGCTGAACGTGAAGTGCAGGATCGACACGCAATGGCGAGAACTACTAATTTTGCAGGCCGTACTTCATCATGGACGCCACGTACCTCCTCTACTTCCACACGTCCTGCTGCAACACCACCTCCTTCAACCTCCAACTCTAATCGCGATACCAGGAAACATGCTCCTACTGCACCCTCTGCGAAGAGCACACCTTCTGGGCCTGCACAGAGTTCGTCTTCATCTATTGCATCCACAGGGCAAACACATGAGGTTATATGTCGTCGTTGCAAGGGTGGAGGTCACTATGCGAGAGAATGCCCTTCCAAGCTTGTAATGATTGTTACTGAGGATGGTGGATATGCGTCTGCTAGTGATTATGATGAGGAGACTTTGGCACTTATTGCCAGTGACGAACAGGGTGGCAAGGATCCAGAACCAGAAACACAATACATGGCTGCTGATTACGCTGACAGGTATGAAAGTTTAGTTGCTCAACGTGTTCTCAGTGTGCAGGTTACACACGCTGAGCAAAATCAGAGGCACAACTTGTTCCACACAAAGGGAGTTGTGAAAGAGCGTTCTGTTCGCATCATCATCGATGGAGGGAGTTGCAATAACTTGGCTAGCATGGAGATGGTGGAGAAGCTGTCTCTAACCACCAGACCACATCCTCATCCTTATTACATCCAATGGTTCAACAATAGTGGCAAGGTTAAGGTAACACGTACTGTTCGTGTGCATTTTAGCATTGCTACATATTCTGATTATGTGGATTGTGATGTGGTACCCATGCAAGCATGTTCTGTTTTACTTGGTAGACCATGGCAGTTTGATAAAAATTCTGTACACCATGGTAGGACAAATCAGTATACTCTTGTTCATAAGGATCATAATATCACTTTGCTTCCTATGTCTCCCGAACATATTATGAAAGATGACATTGCTAGAGCTAGTAAAGCAAAACAGGAGAAAAATAAGAGTGAAAATCAGATTGTAGCACAGGAATTTGAGCAACACCATAAGCATAATAAACCATCATCTACTGTTGCATCCGAAATAAAATTGAAGAGTGGATGTTTACTTGCTACTAAATCTGATATTAATGATTTGGATGTTGCTACATATGTTTGCTATGCTTTTGTATGTAAAGAGGTATTATTTTCATTCGAGGACATGCCTCCCTCTTTGCCTCCTGCTGTCATTAACATTTTGCAGGAGTTCGCTGATGTCTTTCCACAAGACGTGCCATCGGGATTACCGCCTATTCGCGGGATTGAGCATCAGATTGACTTAATTCCCGGTGCATCCCTACCCAACCGTGCGCCCTACCGTACCAATCCAGAGGAGACAAAGGAGATTATGCGTCAAGTACAGGAGCTGCTTGACAAAGGTTATATACGTGAATCCCTTAGTCCTTGTGCTGTTCCTATTATTCTAGTGCCTAAAAAGGATGGTACATCGCGCATGTGTGTGGATTGTAGAGGCATTAATAATATTAATATTCGTTATCGTCATCCTATTCCTAGACTAGATGATATGCTTGATGAATTAAGTGGCTCTACAATTTTCTCCAAAGTTGATTTGCGTAGTGGATACCATCAAATTCGTATGAAATTGGGCGATGAATGGAAAACAGCATTTAAAACTAAGTTTGGATTATATGAGTGGCTAGTCATGCCTTTTGGGTTAACTAATGCACCTAGCACTTTCATGAGATTAATGAACGAGGTTTTACGTGCTTTCATTGGACGATTTGTGGTAGTCTATTTTGATGATATATTGATTTTTAGTAGATCTTTGGAGGAACATTTGGAACATTTACGTGCTGTTTTTACTGCGCTACGTGATGCACGTTTGTTTGGTAACCTTGGGAAGTGCACCTTTTGCACCGACCGAGTATCTTTTCTTGGCTATGTTGTTACTCCACAGGGAATTGAAGTTGATACAGCCAAGATTGAAGCTATTGAGAGTTGGCCGCAGCCCAAAACGGTCACACAAGTAAGGAGTTTTCTTGGCCTCGCTGGTTTCTATAGGCGTTTTGTGAGAGATTTCAGCACCATTGCTGCGCCTCTCAATGAGCTTACAAAGAAGGACGTGCCTTTTTCTTGGGGTACCGCACAGGAAGAAGCCTTCACGGTCTTGAAAGATAAGTTAACACATGCTCCTTTACTCCAACTTCCTGATTTTAATAAGACTTTCGAGCTTGAATGTGATGCTAGTGGAATTGGGTTAGGAGGTGTGTTACTACAAGATGGTAAACCTGTTGCGTACTTTTCTGAAAAATTAATTGGGCCTAGTCTGAATTATTCTACTTATGATAAGGAATTATATGCTCTTGTTCGGACTTTGGAAACATGGCAACATTATTTATGGCCCAAAGAATTTGTTATACATTCTGATCATGAATCTTTGAAACATATTAAAAGTCAAGCAAAACTGAACCGTAGACATGCTAAATGGGTTGAATTCATTGAGACTTTCCCTTATGTCATTAAACACAAGAAGGGTAAAGATAATGTTATTGCTGATGCTTTGTCTCGTCGTTATACTATGCTTTCACAACTTGACTTTAAAATATTTGGTTTGGAGACCATCAAAGATCAATATGTGCATGATGCTGAATTTAGAGACGTGTTGCAGAATTGTAAAGAAGGGAGAACATGGAACAAGTTCGTTATTAATAATGGATTTGTGTTTCGTGCTAACAAGCTATGCATTCCAGCTAGCTCCGTTCGTCTTTTGTTGTTACAGGAGGCGCACGGAGGAGGATTAATGGGACACTTTGGCGTGAAGAAGACGGAGGACGTACTTGCTACACATTTCTTTTGGCCAAAGATGAGACGGGATGTTGAGCGTTTTGTTGCTCGCTGCACTACATGTCAAAAAGCTAAGTCACGACTCAATCCTCATGGTTTATATATGCCTTTACCTGTACCTAGTGTTCCTTGGGAGGATATATCTATGGACTTTGTTTTAGGTTTACCTCGAACAAAGAAGGGGAGGGATAGCATATTTGTTGTCGTGGATAGATTTTCTAAAATGGCACACTTTATACCATGTCATAAAAGTGATGATGCTGCTCAAGTTGCTGATTTGTTCTTTCGTGAAATTATTCGGTTGCATGGTGTGCCAAATACAATTGTTTTCGATCGTGATGCTAAATTTCTTAGCCACTTTTGGAGATGTTTATGGGCTAAGTTGGGGACTAAACTGCTTTTTAGTACTACATGTCACCCCCAAACTGATGGCCAAACTGAAGTAGTCAATAGATCATTGTCTACTATGCTTAGGGCTGTTTTGAAGAATAACCTGAAAATGTGGGAAGAATGCTTGCCTCATATTGAATTTGCTTATAATCGTTCGCTACATTCTACCACTAAGATGTGCCCTTTTGAAGTTGTGTATGGTTTCTTACCTCGTGCACCTATTGATTTGTTGCCTCTTCCGTCTTTGGAGAAGGTTAATTTTGATGCTAAAGAACGTGCTGAATTGATATTAAAGATTCATGAGTTAACTAAGGAAAACATTGAGCGTATGAATGCTAAATACAAACTTGCTTGAGATAAGGGTAGAAAACATGTTGTCTTTGCACCTGGAGATCTTGTGTGGTTACATTTGCGTAAGGATAGATTTCCTGATTTGCGCAAGTCAAAGCTAATGCCACGTGCTGATGGTCCTTTTAAGGTGTTAGAGAAAATAAATGATAATGCATATAAACTTGAGCTGCCTGCAGAGTTTGGGGTTAGCCCCACTTTTAACATTGCAGATGTGAAGCCTTATTTGGGTGAGGAAGATGAGCTTCCGTCGAGGACGACGTCAGTTCAAGAAGGGGAGGATGATGAGGACATCCCTACTAATGTTACACCCACCCCGACTGCTATACATACAGGACCAATTACTAGAGCTCGCGCACGTCAATTGAATTACCAGGTACTTTCGTTTCTTGGAAATCCTTCTAATATTCATGAACATATGATGCTGCCTAAATTGGATACTTTTGTTTTACTTATGAATGAAGGACCTAGCATGGATAAGAAGGATGACCATTAGAGTGGGATCAAGCATGGAGGAGAAGGTGCGCGTGCGGGGAAGAACAATGGAGCTTCCAGTGATGATTTTCGCACATTGAAGCCACCATAATGGGAGCGGGAAGCCTTGGACGAAATATGCATGATGCCACTTTATAAAATTCGTCCATAGGCTAATATAGGTGCTGCGCCACCTTATTTTTGGGCCAGGCCCATGTAATTTCGAAATACCATATTATAGGCTGTTTTTAGATTCCGTATATATGGGGAAACTGACTTAGGGTCGGTTTCGGACCCCTCCTCCATGGGGCCACGAAATTCCCTTCTATTCCCCATATATACAGCCCTTAGGGCTTCGTTTTAGGGTTGGGTTTTGTTTAGATTACAAGTTTGCCATAGCAGCAACTTCGCGTTCTTCGTTTGTGTTCCACGACCAGACAAAGACGTCACAGAACCCCACTTCATCAATAAAGTTTTCCTCTTATATTCGCAATATCCAGATTGCAATCTTAGTTTCTTGCTTGTTCTTCGTTTGCGTGCAGGAAATAGACCCTCGTGGTCAGGTTGATCGTGCTCCGGCGTGGTCAATAACCTCTCAGAGTTGGTTTAGCGATTGCTAAGGCGCGACGGCTCACACGTTCGTAGTCGGATCATCAAAGTCTACTCCACCAAAAACGATAGCCACCATCTCATCAAAAGACAGGGACAACTTCGCCTCTATCAGGGTAGACTTCCAAAACCCTCACAAACTGGTCACCCGGCGATCCACAATTTACTTCTGGATGCTATAGACCAAGGTCACTTCATGGTCCCCAATTGACTGCAGGAGCACTAGACCATGACGCCTAACCGTCTGGAGGATACACAGTCCTCAAAGGTAACAAGCGTCGGTTCCACACACGAATTTCTTCAGTGATGCTCAATCACTATGGGTTTTATGGTTTGGTTGTGGGTTTGTCCTCACTGATGATTTTCTCTCAAAGTCCTCAGGGGATGGGTTGCTCTCAAATAACAAGTGTTAGTTCTTTCTCGGAGCAGCCAACCAGCTAGTGGTTGTGGGGGTTGGCTATTTATAGCCAGGGTGCAACCTGACATGATAAGTCATAAATGCCCCCAATGATATGACCGTTATGTGGATAAGAATGATTGGGAACAGCTGGCGCTAAGCACAGCAACGGTCGGAATTTCGAACTATGAAAGTCCTCATCTTATCATAATCCTCACTTGTAGGCAATTCGCACTGGCGAAATCCTAACTCCTCAGTCAGAACAATTTCCTCAGAGACCAGAAGAACTTCGTCTGTGTCACTGAAAAACTTGTCTGAACTGTAAGAGATTTCCAAAGGTTTTACTCGAAGGATTGTATGGGTTGTGGATTTTGGAGTTGAGCATCAGTTGGAAATTTTCCTTAGTATTACCTCGACCCCCTTTAATAGTACGGTGTTTCCTATGACACAAGTAAATGAAATGAAACAGCAAAAACAAAGTCTTCACGCTCCATATTCCTCATTCATATCTTCAAGGTCACACCAACTTCTTCAGTTTCAAAATCTTCACAAAGTCTTCACCAAAGTCTTCAAAAAATCTTCAGCAAAGTCTTCACTTGAAGACATTCATTTTTAGTTGTCGATAATCTCCGGTTATACCAAACTCCTCATCGACTTATAGAGCATGTGTACACTCACAAACACATTACTGCCTTAACCTATAAGTCTTCAATACACCAAAATCACTAAGGGGCACTAGATGCGCTAACAACATATACTCTAGCATCTAACAAACACTTTGGTGATGACGAAGTCATCTATATATGAGTATTTGACTTAGGAGCCAAGTACGAGTACTTCATCATAGGTCATACTCATCGTTTAAGCACAAGTGGGGTTACCACTTTTACATAAAGCATTTAATGTTTGTCACATTCTATGAGATGCTTTGACTCAAGTCTTAGAGTAAAGCTCCCCCTTGATGTGGCATCGCCCCATAAGAGGGATAAACTAACCTTGGGTTTTGTCGATGATGTTGGGAAACGTCGCATGGGAAACAAAAAATTTCCTACGCACATGCAAACCTATCCATGGTGATGAGCATCTACGAGAGGGAGAGTGGATCTACGTACCCTTGTAGATCGCTAAGCGGGAAGCGTTAAGAAACGCGGTTGGTGTAGTCGAACTTCTTCGCGATCCAAATCGCCGAGCGTCCCGCGATCCAATCACGAACCGTCCCGCGATCCAATCACGAACCGTCCCGCGATCCAAACACGAACGTACCGTGGCCTCGATCACGATCCTTCCGATCTAGTACCGAACGGACGGCACCTCCGCGTTCAGCACATGTGCAGCTTGACGACGATAACCACCGTCTTGATCCAGCAAGAGGAGGTGGAGAGGAGAGAGAGTTCACCGGCAGCGTGACGGCGCTTCGGCGATGGCGGTGGAGAGATTCCGGCAGGGCTTCGCCTAAGCGCTGCAGAAAACCGATCTAGAGGAGCACCGGTGAAACGGGTAGCGTGTGGCCGTAAGTTGTGTCCAAAAGCCACCCAATCCACTAGTATACATAGGAGGAGAGGAGAGGCAGCCCTTGGCACAAGGACAAGGGCCTCTTTGGTTCGGCCAGCTAGGGAGGGGTGGAATCCTATTCCATCTCCAATCCTAGTTGGACTAGGATTGCTTCCTATTGGCTGATTTTCCACTTTTCCCTTTAGGACTTTCTTTCCCTGCGCCATGGGTATTTGTGGCTGTTTCCCCAACCCACTAAGGCTGGTTATTATTCTCCCACAGCCCATGGACCCTCTAGGGTCGAAATACCCCTCCCGGAGGTCTCCTGGTACACTACCAGCACTCCCGGTACACTACCGATGAGCCCGAAACTTTTCTGGCGACCAAACTGGGACTTCCTATATATGAATCTTTACCTCTGGACCATTCCGTAGCTCCTTGTGACGTCCGGGATCTCATCCGGGACTCCGAACAACCTTCGGTCACCACCATACATAACTCTACACTACCGAAACGTCACCGAACCTTAAGTGTGCAGACCCTACGGGTTCGAGAATTATGTAGACATGACCGAGACACCCCTACGGCCAATAACCAATGGCGGGACCTGAACGTCCACATTGGTTCCTACATATTCTACGAAGATCTTATCGGTCGAACCTCTATGTCAAGGATTCAGTTAATCCCGTATAACGTTCCCTTTGTTCTTCGGTATGTTACTTGCCCGAGATTCGATCGTCGGTATCTCCATACCTAGCTCAACCTCGTTACCAGCAAGTCTCTTTACTCGTTCCGTAATACAAGATCCCACAACTAACAATTAGTCACATTGCTTGCAAGGCTTATTGTGATGTTGTATTACCGAGTGGGCCCTGAGATACCTCTCCGTCACACGGAGTAACAAATCCCAGTCTCGATCCATGCCAACTCAACAGACACCATCGGAGATACCTGTAGAGCACCTTTATAGTCACCCAGTTACGTTGCGACGTTTGATACACACAAGGCTCTCCTCCGATATCCGTGAGTTGCATGATCTCATGGTCATAGGAACATATACATTGACATGCAGAAAACAGAAGCAATAAACTGACACGATCATACGCTACGTTTGTAGTTTGGGTCTTGTCCATCATATCATTGTCCTAATGATGTGACCCCGTTATCAAATGACATCTCATGTCCATGGCTAGGAAACCTTAACCATCTTTTGATCAACGAGCTAGTTCAATAGAGGCACCCTAGGGACATTGTGTTGTCTATGTATCCACACATGTATTCATGTTTCCAGTTAATACAATTGCAGCAGGGACAATAAACAATCATCATGAACAAGGAAATATAATAATAAACACTTTATTTATTGCCTCTAGGGCATATTTCCAACAGTCTCCCACTTGCACTACAGTCAATAATCTAGTTCACATCACTATGTGATTTACATGGTAATGAATCGAACACCCATACAGTTCTGGTGTTGATCATGTTTAGCCCTTGGAAGAGGTTTAGTCAACGGGTCTGCAACATTCAGATCCGTGTGCACTTTGCTAATATTTATGTCCTTCTCCTCGATGTAGAACCGGATGGAGTTGAAGCGTCGCTTTATGTGTCTGGTCCTTTTGTGAAACCTTGGTTCCTTGGCTAGAGCAATGGCACCAGTGTTGTCACAGAACAGGTTTATTGGATTCAGTGCACTTGGCACTACCCCAAGATCTGTCATGAACTGCTTCATCCAGACACCTTCCTTCGCTGCCTCCGAGGCTGCGATGTATTCCGCTTTGCACGTAGAATCAGCTACCACGCTTTGCTTGGAACTGCACCAGCTTACCGCTCCCCCGTTAAGAATAAATACGTATCCGGTTTGCGACTTAGAGTCTTCCGGATCAGTGTCAAAGATTGCATCGACGTAACCCTTCACGACGAGCTCTTCATCACCTACATAAACGAGAAACATGTCCTTAGTCCTATTAAGGTACTTAAGGATATTCTTGACCGCTTGCCAGTGCTCCATTCCAGGATCACTTTGAAACCTTCCAGCCATACTTATGGCAAGGCTGACATCGGGTCTTGTGCACAGCATTGCATACATGATAGAGCCTATGGCTGAAGCATAGGGGATGACGCTCCTCTTTTCTTTATCTTCTGCAATCACTGGGCATTGAGTCTTACTCAACTTCACACCTTGTAACACAGGCAAGAACCCCTTCTTGGCCTGTTCCATTTTGAACTTCTTCAAAACTTTATCAAGGTATGTGCTCTGTGAAAGTGGTATTAAGCGTCTCGATCTATCTCTATAGATCTTAATGCCTAATATGAAAGCAGCCTCTCCTAGGTCCTTCATTGAAAAACTCTTATTCAAATACTCCTTCACGCTTTCCAGCATTTCTATATTGTTTCCAATCAGTAATATGTCATCCACATATAATACTAGAAACGCTATAGAGCTCCCACTCACTTTCTTGTAAATACAAGCTTCTCCATAAACTTGTATAAACTCAAACGCTTTGATCACCTCATCAAAGCGCTTATTCCAACTCCGAGATGCTTGTACCAGCCCATAAATGGATCGCTGGAGTTTGCAAACTTTGTCAGCATTCTCTGGATCGACAAAACCTTCGGGTTGCATCATATACAACTCCATAGCTCGTAGGTTCATTGTTGTCTAACAACATGACCTCCAAGACAGGGTTGCCGTACCACTCGGGAGTAGTACGCGCCCTTGTCGACCTACGAGGTTCAATAGTAGCTTGATCCAAAGCTTCATGATCATCATCATTAACTTCCTCTTCTACCGTCGTAGGTTCCACAGAAACATCTTTCGGCGCTGCACTACTTTCCGGTTGAAGTAAAGGTTCAATAACCTCATCAAGCTCTATTTTCCTCCCACTCAATTCTTTCGAGAGAAACTCTTTCTCAAGAAATGTTCCGTTCTTAGCGACAAACACTTTGCCTTCGGATCTGAGATAGAAGGTATATCCGACTGTCTCTTTTGGGTATCCTATGAAGACGCATTTCTCCGCTTTGGGTTCCAGCTTTTCAGGCTGAAGCTTTTTGACATAAGCATCACATCCCCAAACTTTAAGAAATGACAACTTTGGCCTTCTGCCAAACCACAGTTCATATGGGGTTGTCTCAATGGATTTCGATGGTGCCCTATTTAAAGTGAATGCAGCTGTCTCTAATGCATAACCCCAAAACGATAGTGGCAAATCGGCAAGAGACATCATAGAACGCACCATATCCAATAAGGTTCGATTACGACGTTCACACACGCCATTACGCTGTGGTGTTCCGGGCGGTGTCAACTGTGAAACAATTCCACATTGTCTTAAGTGACTGCCAGACTCATAACTCAGATATTCACCTCCTCAATCAGATTGCAGAAATTTAATCTTCTTGTTATGATGATTCTCAACTTCACTCTGAAATTGCTTGAACTTTTCAAACGTTTCAGACTTGTGTTTCCTCAAGTAAATATACCCATATCTACTCAAATCATTAGTGAAAGTGAGAAAGTAACGATATCCACCGCGCGCTGCAACATTCATTGGACCGCACACATCAGTATGTATGATTTCCAATAAGTCACTTGGCCGTTCCATTGTTCCTGAGAACGGCGTTTTAGTCATCTTGCCCATCAGGCATGGTTCACATGTGTCAAGTGATTCCAAATCAAGTGACTCCAAAAGTCCATCAGCATGGAGCTTCCTCATGCGTTTTACACCAATATGACCTGAACGGTAGTGCCACAAGAAAGTGGTACTATCATTAACAACTCTACATCTTTTGGCATCAATGTTATGAACATGTGTGTCCTCACTATCAAGATTAAAAATGAATAAACCCCTAACATTGGGTGCATGACCATAAAAGATATTACTCATATAAATAGAACAACCTTTATTCTCTGATTTAAATGAGTAACCGTCTCGCAATAAACAAGATCCAAATATAATGTTCATGCTTAACGCAGGCACTAAATAACAATTATTCAGGTTCATCACTAATCCCAGTGGTAATCGAAGAGAGAGCATGCCGACGGCGATCACATCAACCTTGGAACCATTTCCCACGCACATCGTCACTTCGTCCTTTGCCAGTCTTCGTTTATTCCGTAGTTCCTGCTTTGAGTTGCAAATGTGAGCAACTGAACCGGTATCAAATACCCAGGCTGATAGAGGCGAAGTTGTCCCTGTCTTTCGATGAGATGGTGGCTATCGTTTTTGGTGGAGTAGACTTTGACGATCCGACTACGAACGTGTGAGCCGTCGCGCCTTAGCAATCGCTAAACCAACTCTGAGAGGTTATTGACCACGCCGGAGCACGATCAACCTGACCACGAGGGTCTATTTCCTGCACGCAAACGAAGAACAAGCAAGAAACTAAGATTGCAATCTGGATATTGCGAATATAAGAGGAAAACTTTATTGATGAAGTGGGGTTCTGTGATGTCTTTGTCTGGTCGTGGAACACAAACGAAGAACGCGAAGTTGCTGCTATGGCAAACTTGTAATCTAAACAAAACCCAACCCTAAAACGAAGCCCTAAGGGCTGTATATATGGGGGAATAGAAGGGAATTTCGTGGCCCCTTGGAGGAGGGGTCCGAAACCGACCCTAAGTCAGTTTCCCCATATATACGGAATCTAAAAACAGCCTATAATATGATATTTCGAAATTACATGGGCCTGGTCCAAAAATAAGGTGGCGCAGCACCTATATTAGCCTATGGACGAATTTTATAAAGTGGCATCATGCATATTTCGTCCAAGGCTTCCCGCTCCCATTATGGTGGCTTCAATGTGCGAAAATCATCACTGGAAGCTCCATTGTTCTTCCCCGCACGCGCACCTTCTCCTCCATGCTTGATCCCGCTCCAATGGTCATCCTTCTTATCCATGCTAGGTCCTTCATTCATAAGTAAAACAAAAGTATCCAATTTAGGCAGCATCATATGTTCATGAATATTAGAAGGATTTCCAAGAAACGCAAGTACCTGGTAATTCAATTGACGTGCGTGAGCTCTAGTAATTGGTCCTGTATGTATAGCAGTCGGGGTGGGTGTAACATTAGTAGGGATGTCCTCATCATCCTCCCCTTCTTGAACTGACGTCGTCCTCGACGGAAGCTCATCTTCCTCACCCAAATAAGGCTTCAAATCTGCAATGTTAAAAGTGGGGCTAACCCCAAACTCTGCAGGCAGCTCAAGTTTATATGCATTATCATTTATTTTCTCTAACACCTTAAAAGGACCATCAGCACGTGGCATTAGCTTTGACTTGCGCAAATCAGGAAATCTATCCTTACGCAAATGTAACCAAACAAGATCTCCAGGTGCAAAGACAACATGTTTTCTACCCTTATCTCTAGCAAGTTTGTATTTAGCATTCATACGCTCAATGTTTTCCTTAGTTAACTCATGAATCTTTAATATCAATTCAGCACGTTCTTTAGCATCAAAATTAACCTTCTCCGAAGACGGAAGAGGCAACAAATCAATAGGTGCACGAGGTAAGAAACCATACACAACTTCAAAAGGGCACATCTTAGTGGTAGAATGTAGCGAACGATTATAAGCAAATTCAATATGAGGCAAGCATTCTTCCCACATTTTCAGGTTATTCTTCAAAACAGCCCTAAGCATAGTAGACAATGATCTATTGACTACTTCAGTTTGGCCATCAGTTTGGGGGTGACATGTAGTACTAAAAAGCAGTTTAGTCCCCAACTTAGCCCATAAACATCTCCAAAAGTGGCTAAGAAATTTAGCATCACGATCGGAAACAATTGTATTTGGCACACCATGCAACCGAATAATTTCACGAAAGAACAAATCAGCAACATGAGCAGCATCATCACTTTTATGACATGGTATAAAGTGTGCCATTTTAGAAAATCTATCCACGACAACAAATATGCTATCCCTCCCCTTCTTTGTTCGAGGTAAACCTAAAACAAAGTCCATAGATATATCCTCCCAAGGAACACTAGGTACAGGTAAAGGCATATATAAACCACGAGGATTGAGTCGTGACTTAGCTTTTTGACATGTAGTGCAGCGAGCAACAAAACGCTCAACAACCCGTCTCATCTTTGACCAAAAGAAATGTGTAGCAAGTACGTCCTCCGTCTTCTTCACGCCAAAGTGTCCCATTAATCCTCCTCCGTGCTCCTCCTGTAACAACAAAAGACGAACGGAGCTAGCTGGAATGCATAGCTTGTTAGCACGAAACACAAATCCATTATTAATAACGAACTTGTTCCATGTTCTCCCTTCTTTACAATTCTGCAACACGTCTCTAAATTCAGCATCATGCACATATTGATCTTTGATGGTCTCCAAACCAAATATTTTAAAGTCAAGTTGTGAAAGCATAGTATAACGACGATTCAGTTTTGCTTGACTTTTAATATGTTTCAAAGATTCATGATCAGAATGTATAACAAATTCTTTGGGCCATAAATAATGTTGCCATGTTTCCAAAGTCCGAACAAGAGCATATAATTCCTTATCATAAGTAGAATAATTCAGACTAGGCCCACTTAATTTTTCAGAAAAGTACGCAACAGGTTTACCATCTTGTAGTAACACACCTCCTAACCCAATTCCACTAGCATCACATTCAAGCTCGAAAGTCTTATTAAAATCAGGAAGTTGGAGTAAAGGAGCATGTGTTAACTTATCTTTCAAGACCGTGAAGGCTTCTTCCTGTGCGGTACCCCAAGAAAAAGGCACGTCCTTCTTTGTAAGCTCATTGAGAGGCGCAGCAATGGTGCTGAAATCTCTCACAAAACGCCTATAGAAACCAGCGAGGCTAAGAAAACTCCTTACTTGTGTGACCGTTTTGGGCTGCGGCCAACTCTCAATAGCTTCAATCTTGGCTGTATCAACTTCAATTCCCTGTGGAGTAACAACATAGCCAAGAAAAGATACTCGGTCGGTGCAAAAGGTGCACTTCCCAAGGTTACCAAACAAACGTGCATCACGTAGCGCAGTAAAAACAGCACGTAAATGTTCCAAATGTTCCTCCAAAGATCTACTAAAAATCAATATATCATCAAAATAGACTACCACAAATCGTCCAATGAAAGCACGTAAAACCTCGTTCATTAATCTCATGACAGTGCTAGGTGCATTAGTTAACCCAAAAGGCATGACTAGCCACTCATATAATCCAAACTTAGTTTTAAATGCTGTTTTCCATTCATCGCCCAATTTCATACGAATTTGATGGTATCCACTACGCAAATCAACTTTGGAGAAAATTGTAGAGCCACTTAATTCATCAAGCATATCATCTAGTCTAGGAATAGGATGACGATAACGAATAGTAATATTATTAATGCCTCTACAATCCACACACATGCGCGATGTACCATCCTTTTTAGGCACTAGAATAATAGGAACAGCACAAGGACTAAGGGATTCACGTATATAACCTTTGTCAAGCAGCTCCTGTACTTGACGCATAATCTCCTTTGTCTCCTCTGGATTGGTACGGTAGGGCGCACGGTTGGGTAGGGATGCACCGGGAATTAAGTCAATCTGATGCTCAATCCCGCGAATAGGCGGTAATCCCGATGGCACGTCTTGTGGAAAGACATCAGCGAACTCCTGCAAAATGTTAATGACAGCAGGAGGCAAAGAGGGAGGCATGTCCTCGAATGAAAATAATAACTCTTTACATACAAAAGCATAGCAAACATATGTAGCAACATCCAAATCATTAATATCAGATTTAGTAGCAAGTAAACATCCACTCTTCAATTTTATTTCGGATGCAACAGTAGATGATGGTTTATTATGCTTATGGTGTTGCTCAAATTCCTGTGCTACAATCTGATTTTCACTCTTATTTTTCTCCTGTTTTGCTTTACTAGCTCTAGCAATGTCATCTTTCATAATATGTTCGGGAGACATAGGAAGCAAAGTGATATTATGATCCTTATGAACAAGAGTATACTGATTTGTCCTACCATGGTGTACAGAATTTTTATCAAACTGCCATGGTCTACCAAGTAAAACAGAACATGCTTGCATGGGTACCACATCACAATCCACATAATCAGAATATGTAGCAATGCTAAAATGCACACGAACAGTAGGTGTTACCTTAACCTTGCCACTATTGTTGAACCATTGGATGTAATAAGGATGAGGATGTGGTCTGGTGGTTAGAGACAGCTTCTCCACAATCTCCATGCTAGCCAAGTTATTGCAACTCCCTCCATCGATGATGATGCGAACAGAACGCTCTTTCACAACTCCCTTTGTGTGGAACAAGTTGTGCCTCTGATTTTTCTCAGCGTGTGTAACCTGCACACTGAGAACACGTTGAGCAACTAAACTTTCATACCTGTCAGCGTAATCAGCAGCCATGTATTGTGTTTCTGGTTCTGCATCCTTGCCACCCTGTTCGTCACTGGCAATAAGTGCCAAAGTCTCATCATCCATCATCACTATCCATTGGTGTCCATATATACCACCACAAATCCTCCACCAATCCAAGTCCAGTTCGTTTTAGGTTTAGTTTCGAGATCCTTTTGATTTCGGATCCGTGTTTTGCTACCTGCGCTCTGATACCACTTGATAGAGGCGAAGTTGTCCCTGTCTTTCGATGAGATGGTGGCTATCGTTTTTGGTGGAGTAGACTTTGGTGATCCGACTACGAACGTGTGAGCCATCGCGCCTTAGCAATCGCTAAACCAACTCTGAGAGGTTATTGACCACGCCGGAGCACGATCAACCTGACCACGAGGGTCTATTTCCTGCACGCAAACGAAGAACAATCAAGAAACTAAGATTGCAATCTGGATATTGCGAATATAAGAGGAAAACTTTATTGATGAAGTGGGGTTCTGTGACGTCTTTGTCTGGTCGTGGAACACAAATGAAGAACGCGAAGTTGCTGCTATGGCAAACTTGTAATCTAAACAAAACCCAACCCTAAAACGAAGCCCTAAGGTCTGTATATATGGGGGAATAGAAGGGAATTTCGTGGCCCCTTGGAGGAGGGGTCCGAAACCGACCCTAAGTCAGTTTCCCCATATATACGGAATCTAAAAACAGCCTATAATATGATATTTCGAAATTACATGGGCCTGGCCCAAAAATAAGGTGGCGCAGCACCTATATTAGCCTATGGACGAATTTTATAAAGTGGCATCATGCATATTTCGTCCAAGGCTTCCCGCTCCCATTATGGTGGCTTCAATGTGCGAAAATCATCACTGGAAGCTCCATTGTTCTTCCCCGCACGCGCACCTTCTCCTCCATGCTTGATCCCGCTCCAATGGTCATCCTTCTTATCCATGCAAGGTCCTTCATTCATAAGTAAAACAAAAGTATCCAATTTAGGCAGCATCATATGTTCATGAATATTAGAAGGATTTCCAAGAAACGCAAGTACTTGGTAATTCAATTGACGTGCGCGAGCTCTAGTAATTGGTCCTGTAAGTATAGCAGTCGGGGTGGGTGTAACATTAGTAGGGATGTCCTCATCACAGGCACTACTACGAGAACTAGTAAGGTACACATCAATAACATGTATATCACATATACCTTGTTTATCGTTAGCCGCCTTCTTGTCAGCCAGGTACTTGGGGCAGTTTCGCTTCCAGTGACCAGTTCCTTTGCAATGAAAGCACTCAGTTTCTGGCTTAGGTCCATGCTTAGGCTTCTTTGTAGGAGTAGCAACTGCTTTGCCACCCTTCTTGGTTTTACCCTTGTTGCCTTTGCCTTTGCCATTTTTCTTGAAACTAGTGGTTTTATTGACCATCAACACTTGATGTTCTTTCTGGATTTCAGACTCAGCGACTTTCAGCATCGCAAACAGCTCGGCGACTGACTTGTTCATCCCATGCATGTTATAGTTCATCACAAAGCTCTTGTAACTAGGTGGCAGTGATTGAAGAACTCTATCAGTGATTGCCACCGGCGGAAGGGTAATTCCCAACTCAGCTAGACGGTTTGAGTACCCAGACATTCTGAGTATGTGCTCACTAATAGACCCGTTCTCCTCCATCTTGCAAGCATAGAATTTATCGGAGGTCTCATACCTCTCGATCCGGGCATTCTTCTGAAAGATAAACTTCAACTCCTGGAACATCTCATATGCTCCATGACGTTCAAAACGTCTTTGAAGTCCCGGTTCTAAGCCATACAATATTGCACACTAAACTATTGAGTAGTCTCCAGCACGAGCCTCCCAAACGTTCTTAACGTCTTCGGAGGTCATGTCTTCTGGTTGGTCACCAAGCGGTGCATCAAGGACATATGACTTCTGGGAAGCCGTGAGGATAATCCTCAGATTACGGGCCCAGTCAACAAAGTTACTTCCATCATCTTTCAATTTAGCTTTCTCTAGGAATGCATTAAAGTTCAGGGGTGCTACTGCGCAAGCCATTGATCTACAACATAAATATGCAAAGGTTACTTAGACTATTGTTCAAGATAATGAGTTTAGTTAATCAAATTACTAAAGCTCCCACTCAAATATACATCCCTCAGGTCATCTGAGTGTCACATGATCCAAATTCACCAACTCAAGTCCGATCATCACGTGAGTTAAGGTGGCTTCAATGGTGAACATCACTATGTTGATCATATCTACTATATGACTCATGCTCGACCTTTCGGTCTCTTGTGTTCCGAGGCCATGTCTGTACATGCTAGGCTCGTCAAGTTTAACCCGAGTATTCTGCGCGTGCAAATCTGGCTTGCACCCGTTGTATGCGAACGTAGAGTCTATCACACCCGATCATCACGTGGTGTCTCAACACGACGAACTTTCGCAACGGTGCGCACTCGGGGAGAACACAATTTTATCTTGAAATTTAAGTGAGGGATCACCTTATAATGCTACCGTCGTACTAAGCAAAACAAGGTGCATAAAAGGATTAACATCACATGCAATTCATAAGTGACATGATATGGCCATGAACTTGTGTTTAAGATCTCCATCTTCGAAACACCGGCATGATCTCCATCGTCACCGGCACAACACCATGATCTCCATCATCTTGATCTCCATCAATGTGCTACCATTGGGGTTGTGGCGCCAGCCCTGCTTCTACTTCTATTGCTACCGCTTAGCGATAAAGTAAAGCATTACATAGCGCTTAATGATTGACACGCAGGTCATACAATAATTAAAGACAACCCTATGGCTCCTACCGGTTGCCGTATTCACCGACGTGCAAGTCGTGAAATTCTATACATCACATGATCATCTCATACATCACATATATCTCATCATGTAATTGGCCATATCACATCACAACATACCCTGCAAAAACAAGTTAGACGTCCTCTAATTGTTGTTGCATGTTTTACGTGGCTGCTACGGGTATCTAGCAAGAACGATTCTCACCTACGCATAAACCACAACGGTGATACATAGATTGCTTTTCAACCTTCTCAAGGACCGCCTTTGTCGGATCCGATCCAACTAAAGTGAGAGAAACTCTCACCCGCAAGCCATCTAAGCAACAAGTTGCGTCGAGGGAACCAGTCTCTCGTAAGCGTACGAGTAATGTTGGTCCGGGCCGCTTCATCTCACAATCCCGCTGAACCAAAATCCGACCAAGGGAGGAAGCAATCTAAGCATCAACGTCCACAAACCTTTTGTGTTCTACTCGAGATCTCATCGAACCATGAACCTAGCTCATGATGCCACTGTTGGGAAACGTCACATGGGAAACAAAAAATTTCCTACGCACATGCAAACCTATCCATGGTGATGAGCATCTACGAGAGGGAGAGTGGATCTACGTACCCTTGTAGATCGCTAAGCGGGAAGCGTTAAGAAATGCGGTTGGTGTAGTCGAACTTCTTCGCGATCCAAATCTCCGAGCGTCCCGCGATCCAATCACGAACCGTCCCGCGATCCAATCACGAACCGTCCCGCGATCTCATCACGATCCGTCCCGCGATCCAATCATGAACGTACCGTGGCCTCGATCACGATCCTTCCGATCTAGTATCGAACGAACGGCACCTCCACGTTCAGCACACGTGCAGCTTGATGACGATCTCCACCGCCATGATCCAGCAAGAGGAGGTGGAGAGGAGAGAGAATTCACCGGCAGCGTGACGGCGCTCCGGTGATGGTGGTGGAGAGATTTCGGCAGGGCTTCGCCTAAGCGCTGCAGAAAACCGATCTAGAGGAGCACCGGTGAAACGGGTAGCGCGTGGGCGTAAGTTGTGTCCAAAAGCCAGCCAATCCACTAGTATATATAGGAGGAGAGGAGAGGCAGCCCTTGGCACAAGGCCAAGGGCCTCTTTGGTTCGGCCGGCTAGGGTGGGGTGGAATCCTATTCCACCTCCAATCCTAGTTGGACTAGGATTGCTTCCTATTGGCTGATTTTCCACTTTTCCCTTTAGGACTTTCTTTCCCTGTGCCATGGGTCTTTGTGGCTGTTTCCCCAGCCCACTAAGGGCTGGTTATTATTCTCCCACAGCCCATGGACCCTCTAGGGTCGAAATACCCCTCCCGGAGGTCTCCCGGTACACTACCGGCACCCCCGGTACACTACCGGCACCCCCGGTACACTACCGATGAGCCCGAAACTTTTCCGGCGACATAACTGGGACTTCCTATATATGAATCTTTACCTTCGGACCATTCCGGAGCTCCTCGTGACGTCTGGGATCTCATCCGAGACTCCGAACAACCTTCGGTCACCACCATACATAACTCTACACTACCGAAACGTCACCGAACCTTAAGTGTGCAGACCCTGCGGGTTCGAGAACTATGTAGACATGACCGAGACACCTCTACGGCCAATAACCAATGGCGGGACCTGGACGTCCACATTGGTTCCTACATATTCTACGAAGATCTTATCGGTCGAACCTCTATGTCAAGGATTCAGTTAATCCCGTATAACGTTCCCTTTGTTCTTCGGTATGTTACTTGCCCGAGATTCGATCGTCGGTATCTCCATACCTAGTTCAACCTCGTTACTGGCGAGTCTCTTTACTCGTTCCGTAATACAAGATCCCGCAACTAACAATTAGTCACATTGCTTGCAAGGCTTATTGTGATGTTGTATTACCGAGTGGGCCCTGAGATACCTCTCCGTCACACGGAGTAACAAATCCCAGTCTCGATCCATGCCAACTCATCAGACACCATCGGAGATACCTGTAGAGCACCTTTATAGTCACCCAGTTACGTTGCGACGTTTGATACACACAAGGCACTCCTCCGATATCCGTGAGTGGCATGATCTCATGGTCATAGGAACATATACATTGACATGCAGAAAACAGTAGCAATAAACTGACACGATCATACGCTACGTTTGTAGTTTGGGTCTTGTCCATCATATCATTCTCCTAATGATGTGACCCCGTTATCAAATGACATCTCATGTCCATGGCTAGGAAACCTTAACCATCTTTTGATCAACGAGCTAGTTCAATAGAGGCACACTAGGGACATTGTGTTGTCTATGTATCCACACATGTATTCATGTTTCCAATTAATACAATTCCAGCATGGACAATAAACAATCATCATGAACAAGTAAATATAACAATAAACACTTTATTTATTGCCTCTAGGGCATATTTCCAACAGATGATGACTTCATGTTGGTGAGGTAGTGGTGGATGCTCAAGGTTGATGAAGATCACCAAGAGTTGGGAGCATCCTTGTTGTTTTCTTACTCTTCTCACCTACATTGGTTAGTCCCAACACACAAGAGACAAATACAAGGATATCTATGGACATTGAGTGCAAAGCATGTGTAATGATGTCCATTGATTTGTTGAATACCTTGTCCCTTGCTTACCTTTGAGGGAATGTGTGACTCCTTGATCTATTGCATAGGGTTGATGTTGATTGCAAATAGATCTTGCCAATAATGAATGTGAGTGAATTTCATTGGCGGAGTCACCCCTCAAGAACTCTCTAGTTCTTCTTCTTGGGAATCCACATCAAATTTATGGGGATCCTTGGTGTTGAAGTAGAACTTGTAGAAGTTGAACTTGTAGTAGCCTTGGGAACCCACTTCACCAAAGCTTGGGATTCGTCTTCATAAGAGTCAAAGTCCTCTTGAAGCTTGTTCTTGCCCTTGAGCTTGGTGTCTTGTGGTGGAAGGTCATATTGAGTGTTTGTCTCCGTGGGAGGAGTATTTTCATACTTCTCCTTTTGAGGAACAAACTTGGGATTGGGATATTGACCTTCTTCCCATTCAACTCCATTAGCGTTGAAGTAGCCAACACCATGATTCTTCCAGTATCCTCCATGCTTGCATACAATCTCATCAAATTGTTTGTACCGTTCAAGACTATTGTAGATACCTTTCTCTATAATTCCTTCCAATAAAGCATTTTCTTGCTCAAGTGTAACTTGGCTAAGAGAATCATCATTAGTGGAATCAATAGAACTACT
Source organism: Hordeum marinum (assembly GCA_022496015.1). NCBI lineage: Eukaryota > Viridiplantae > Streptophyta > Magnoliopsida > Poales > Poaceae > Hordeum > Hordeum marinum. Next base: position 217,400,300 of record CM039677.1, on the reverse strand, counting down.
AGGAGCAACATCATTGGGTTTAGCATTTTTATTGTTGCTACTAGATGAAGAACCTTTCTTTTCTTTGTTACAAGTTTGCTTAGATTTGACTTGTGGCATGAATGTAGACAAGAGTAGTCGTTTGGCGATATAAGATGAAGTCTTCTTTCGGAGATCGTCATTGATAGCTTTAAGAAATTCATGTTCTTGCTCCAAACTGAGCTTCTCGAAGCGTAGCTTCTCATGAGTTCTTACAAGTTCTCTATCATCTTCAAGAGTAGATTCATGAGCTACCTTAAGAGTGTTGAGTTCTTTAGTTAGTTCTTCTATTTTCATCTTATCATCATCAATTGACTTATCTTGACTAGCATGAGAAATATCAAGTTCATTATGATTAACATCACTAGTTATATCACATAGCAAGTCATCATCGTAAAGAAAATTATCTTCATCACTATCGAAATCAAGATACTTGGGGTGTGATACCTTGGGGCCTTTAGCCATGAAGCAATTTCCACTTCCTTCATTTGGTGAGTCAAATATATCATAGGAGTTGGTTGTCACTAGTGCAATTCCGACAACACCATCATCTTGACTATAGTCGGAGTTGGAGTGACAGCATCTCTCGGAGTGGTTGTCGGAGTCGGAGCCAAAAACCCATTCACCAACATTAGCTTGATGCTTCCTTCTTGAGTAGCTCTTGGTGTGCTTGTCCTTCTTCTCCAAGTCCCTACTTCTCCTTGAGGGTCTTCATTCATAACGATCATCTCTACTCCTTCTCTCTCTTCAAGGTGATTCATCTCTTGAGCTTCATATTCTTGGTGACTCTTCTCTTGGTTTGTAGGGAGCCGAGCACTCATTGGAGTACCGTCCGGGCTTCCCACAATTGTAGCAGTTTCAGTCACGACTTAATGAACGCTTCTCTTCATATAGGGAGCTGGAGCTACGATCTTTACTTATATTCTTGTAGAACTTGTTGAATTTCTTTACCATGAGGCTTATCTCTTCATTTGTGACAAGGTTGTAGCTTGAGGTAGTGGGAGCATCACTTGTGGCTTTGTAAGCACCGCTAGACTTATGATGAAGGTCTTCCTTGTCTTTGAGTGTCATCTCATGAGCAACATTTCTACCAATTACTTCCATTTGTTTGAGATCTTTGTAGTTGGGCATCATTTGGATCAATGTGCACATGGTGTCATATCTCTCATCCAAAGCTCGGAGTATCTTCTTGATGATGAACTTGTCAGTCATTTCTTCGCTTCCTAAGCCGGCAATCTCATTTGTGATGAGAGCTAGCCTAGAGTATATTTCAGTGACTCCTTCACCATCCTTCATCTTGAACATGTCAAGTTGACCTTGAAGAACATCTAGCTTGGATTCTCTCACGGACTCAGTTCCTTCGTGCATATCAACCAAAGTATCCCAAATCTCTTTTGCATGTTCAAGACGACTGATTTTGTTGAATTCTTCAGGACATAGGCAGTTGAAGAGTATGTCACATGCTTGAGCATTGAGTTGCAAAATCTTCAATTCATCCGCATATGCTTCACGATCCGGTTCCTTTCCGTCCGCAAAGAATTCACCTTGCAAGCCAACACAAACAACAACCCAAACGGCAGGATTATGACCAAGCAAATGCATTTTCATTTTACGCTTCCAACTAGCAAAGTTAGTGCCATCAAAGTACGGACCTCTACGGTGATAATTTCCCTCACTAGATGCCATACTTCTCCTAGGTTGTGAAACCAATGCAATGGAGACCAAAGCTCTAATACGACTTGTAGGATCGAAAGTAGGTCTAGAGGGGTGGTGATTAGACTACTTGACCAAATAAAAGTTTTGCCTTTTTCCCAATTTTAGTTCTTGGCAAGTTTTAGCATTCATAGCATATCAAGTAACACCCTACACATGCATGTCTAAGAGTATAGCAACAGAAAATAAAGGCATTGCACATATAAGTAAAGAGAGGGTTAGGAATGCAAACACGAGTGATCACACAATGATTTTTCCCATGGTTCCGATAGGTGGTGCTATCGCACGTCGACGTTCATGGAGTCTTCAACCCACGGAGGGTAACAGTCGCGAGGGTCCACAAAGGGCTCTACCCATGGAGGGTTCCACGAAGAAGCAACCTTGACTATTCCATGCGGCTTCCGTCCACGAAGGACTAGCCTCACTATGGGTAGATCTTCACGAACTAGGCGATCTCCTTGCCCTTACTAAATTCTTGGTTCACTCCACAACATGAAGTAGGAGGCTCCCAAGCAACACCTAACCAATCTAGGAGGCACCACCCTCCAAAAGGTAATAGGCTCGGTAATGACGATTAACTCCTTGCTCTTATGCTTCAAGATGATAGACTCCTCAACACACAATCTCTCTCAAAGATTTGGCTTGGTAGAAGAGATGGGACTGGTGGAAAGCAACTTGGGGAGGCTAGAAATTAAGATCCATATGGTTGGAGTGGAAGATCTTGACCTCAACACAAGGGTAGGTGGTTCTCTCTCAAAAAACTGAGTAGGATAGGTATGGAATAGTTATGAGTGCTTCTCTTTCGAGTGGGTGGTGGTGAAGGGGTATATATAGGCATCCCAAAAAATCCAACTGTTACACACAATAAGTCAGACTCGGTGACACCGAAGTGTAAAACTCGGTGGTACCGAAGTGACAAAAAGTGGCAACTTTTGAATCTCGGATGGACCGATATATAACTCTTGGTTGCACCGACAAGGTGACCAACGGTCAGAATTACCAAACTCGGTGATGCCGATTCACCATTCTCGGCCGGACCAAAAATGAGAATTTGCATAATAAGAAGTTGGCAACCCAACTCGGTGGCGCCGAGTGTTGTTTCGGCGGCACCGAAGTGTTAGGGTTTGGGTGAGTCTGTCTAGGGTTTGGAACTCGGTGGCACCGGGATGGGAAAGTTGGTTGCACCGATTTGGCATGTTTGACTTAGGACAGACTTTGGTGGGAGAGTATGTGGATGTTTTGGTTACTGACACTTGTGCATGTTTGAGCATATTGTTCACCATCAAAACTTTACCCCCTTTTAATATTATTGGCTTTCCTATAGACTCAAAGTGATTTCTCACAAATGTAAAATGTAGAGTCCTCTTGCTTGAAGCTTGGCCAACCTATTTCCTTGCATCGTGGGGTAATTCCACAATCCTTTTGCCATTCCCATCATTGAACTTTTCCTAAAATATACATGGTGAAGATATTAGTTCAATGACTTATATGTTGTTATTAATTACCAAAACCACAAAGGGAGCAAATGTGCTTTCACCTGCTTCCTCATCACCGGCGACCCAGGGTGCCCCGGCGACCAGCTCAACTCCCCCTCGAGCAGCAACACTCTCCTGGTCCCATTCCACCCATCGGCGAGCCGTGCTATGCCTCCTACTGCCGACGGTGAGCTCGACCGCTCCCTTGTGTAAAGGTTGAATATGACAGGTGGAACCCACATGTCATCCTCACCTCTTCCTCCTCCACTCTCTATGCGGCTGACACCAGGGGCCGGCCTATTGGGAAAGGCGCACGCGCCTCGGCTCGCCTAGGCCTGGCTCGGTCGTAGGCCGGCCCAACTGGGTCTGACCACGCCTAGTTGCTCGGGGACTTTTCCTTTTCGTTTTTCTTTTATTAGTGGGATTCCAAAAATCCCACAGAATTTAATATTTGTCCAACTCCAATAATTTCTCCACCATAAATCTTAGAATAATCTGTAGTATTTAATAGTGCCACTTGTGAAATTGTCTGAAAACATTTTATGCACTATTTTATTTAAACCCCACTTTTTAGGCATTTTTAGCCTCTATTTAATTAGTTTTCAAAATATTTTTTACAACAAAACCTTAGGAAAATATTTTTAGTTTGGTATGTAGTATTTTTCTGAGTAGGTTAACATTTTAGAAGTGGAGTTTGTGCTCTATTTTTGTTGTGATTCTTATTATTGTCATTATTATCGCGATGATAGATTGCGCCGTTGATGAGGGAGTTGGACCCGAGGTGATGAGGACATCCTTACTAATGTTACACCCACCCCGACTGCTATACATACAGGACCAATTACTAGAGCTCGCGCACGTCAATTGAATTACCAGGTACTTTCGTTTCTTGGAAATCCTTCTAATATTCATGAACATATGATGCTGCCTAAATTAGATACTTTTGTTTTACTTATGAATGAAGGACCTATCATGGATAAGAAGGATGACCATTGGAGCGGGATCAAGCATGGAGGAGAAGGTGCGCGCGCGGGGAAGAACATTGGAGCTTCCAGTGATGATTTTCGCACATTGAAGCCACCATAATGGGAGTGGGAAGCTGTGGACGAAATATGCATGATGCCACTTTATAAAATTCGTCCATAGGCTAATATAGGTGCTGCGCCACCTTAATTTTGGGCCAGGCCCATGTAATTTCGAAATACCATATTATAGGCTGTTTTTAGAGTCCGTATGTATGGGGAAACTGACTTAGGGTCGGTTTCGGACCCCTCCTCCAAGGGGCCACGAAATTCCCTTCTATTCCCCCATATATACAGCCCTTAGGGCTTCGTTTTAGGTTTGGGTTTTGTTTAGATTACAAGTTCGCCATAGCAGCAACTTCGCGTTCTTCGTTTGTGTTCCGCGACCAGACAAAGGCGTCACAGAACCCCACTTCATCAATAAAGCTTTCCTCTTATATTCGCAATATCCAGATTGCAATCTTAGTTTCTTGCTTGTTCTTCGTTTGCGTGCAGGAAATAGACCCTCGTGGTCAGGTTGATCGTGCTCCGGCGTGGTCAATAACCTCTCAGAGTTGGTTTAGCGATTGCTAAGGCGCGACGTCTCACACGTTCGTAGTCGGATCGTGAAAGTCTACTCCACCAAAAACGATAGCCACCATCTCATCGAAAGACAGGGACAACTTCGCCTATATCAAGTGGTATCAGATTTCCAGGTTGCTCGGTGAGATTTTACCAGTTTTCGTAGTTTAGATCGCATCTGTTCTTCATACCTTTAGTCCACGAAAAAGCCAAAAAAAAATTAGGTTTAGATCATCATATCCGAACCAATCTGAGCCTTTGCATAGTCTTTTCAGTATTTTGCTTTGTTGAATTGGCGGTTACATCGTTGTGTCGAGTTGCTGGTCTTAGTGTCTAGTCCTTTAGAGTTTCGAGTTCTTTTCACAGGTTGTCACGCCGCCACCGCATCATCTTCATAGTTGCGATATACCACCACCATCATCGCCGCTGCCATATCTCATCATCCATCATCACTCTCCATTGGTGTCCATATATACCACCACAAATCCTCCACCAATCCAAGTCCAGTTCGTTTTAGGTTTAGTTTCGAGATCCTTTTGATTTCGGATCCGTGTTTTGCTACCTGCGCAGGTGTCGGAAAAAAAAAAAAAAAAAGTCTGGCACGCTTTGCAGAGCACGTTTTGGCCCAAAAAAATTTCGGCTGAAAATATTTTTTCCCTATCTTGATTTTAGGTTCCCCGGAGCGTTTTGAGACACTTGCTATCATAGTGATTTTTGTCGAAATTTTTGGGTCGTCGCAGCCCCCGGATTGCTCCAGAAAAAAAAAAATAGTCCAAAAGAAAAATTCGTGCCCATCTTGCTTATACGACGTGGCAAGAGTTTTGAGACACTCGCCATTGTAGTGAGTTTTCGAAAAAAAAAAAAAAAAAACGAAAAAAAAATCCGATTGTGCTTTTCCCTTGCTTAGGTGTATCGTCGTGTTTTTGTTGGTGTTTTAGGCTCGCGTCTCTAGCACGGTCTAGCCTAGGACCAGCACAGTACCGTCGTTGAGCGTTTATTCAACCTTGCATCTCTGAATTGATTATTGCTGACCCTTTTTGCTACCATATTATAAGCCATCCCAGCTCCACATACTCCTACGCCGTGTGCTTGACACCACCTGGCAATCGCTCTATCCAAGCTTTGAGAGTTTTGGCTACAACGGTTGCCGATCACCGCCTGCTACTGGGTAAGAACTGGTAAGAAATTGAGATTCGCTTAAAGGATTTGTGCCACACCACCACCACCACCACGTCCCAGCAGTCTGTAGGCTTCATATTGTGTGTTTCCTATTTCTGCTAACCATGCCAGGATCACACCATGACGAGATCGACTGGGAGAGCATGACCAACAAAGCGCTCTATGATAAATTTCAGCAAATGATGGCTGAGCAGGTACAGGACTTCGTGAACAACTTTGGAGTTGCCATGGAGAAGCTAGATGGTTTGGAGAAGACATTCGACTCCAAGATGGACGCCAAGTTCAATGAGGTGCTTGCCCGTCTACCTCCACCAGCTGCAGTTCCTATTCCTTTCGAACGACGAGCGCGACGTGTGCCTCTCGGCCACGCCCAACATCCTGGTACTGTTGATACTGCTGCTACTTCGGTGGCTCGTGCGGCTACTGTCGTTGAGCAGGTTGAAGATTATGATGGTGATTTCGATGATGAGGGAGAGGTTGCTCCAGATCCGCCCCATGGGCAACCACCACCATACGCATCAGGTCGACCACATGGCTACAACCGTAACGGTAGGGCTGCACCACCCCCGCAGGTACGGGATCATGACCATCTCCCTAAACTTAAATTGAATATTCCGACGTTTGAGGGTAGATATGTTCCTGATATATATCTTACATGGGAGTTAGAAACAGAACAACGTTTTACATGCTTACAATTTCCAGAGGATCGACGTGTTGCTGCTGCTGTTTGTTCATTCACTAGTTTTGCTTGTGTTTGGTGGTCAGAACATTGTAGAATACACCCTAATAATATTCCAACTACTTGGGCTGCTTTGAAAACTGCTATGCGAAATCGTTGGGTGCCACCTTATTATCAACGTGAATTGCTTCAAAATTTGCAGCGTTTAAGACAAGGCAAAAATTCTGTAGAAGAATATTATCAGGAATTACAAACTGGTATGATTAGATGTGGTATTGTTGAGGAGAATGAAGCTATGCTTGCACGTTTTATGGGTGGATTAAATAGAGAGATTCAGACTATTCTAGAGTATAAGGAGTATAACACTATCACTCGTTTATTTCATCTTGCTTGCAAAGCTGAACGTGAAGTGCAGGATCGACAGGCAATGGCGAGAACTACTAATTTTGCAGGCCGTACTTCATCATGGACGCCACGTACCTCCTCTGCTTCCGCACGTCCTGCTGCAACACCACCTCCTTCAACCTCCAACTCTAATCGCGATACCAGGCAACAGGCTCCTACTGCACCCTCTACGAAGAGCACACCTTTTGGGCCTGCACAGAGTTCTTCTTCATCTATTGCATCCACAGGGCAAACACATGAGGTTATATGTCGTCGTTGCAAGGGTGGAGGTCACTATGCGAGAGAATGCCCTTCCAAGCGTGTAATGATTGTTACTCAGGATGGTGGATATGCGTCCGCTAGTGATTATGATGAGGAGACTTTGGCACTTATTGCAAGTGACGAACAGGGTGGCGAGGATGCAGAACCAGAAACACAATACATGGCTGCTGATTACGCTGACAGGTATGAAAGTTTAGTTGCTCAACGTGTTCTCAGTGTGCAGGTTACACACGCTGAGCAAAATCAGAGGCACAACTTGTTCCACACAAAGGGAGTTGTGAAAGAGCGTTCTGTTCGCATCATCATCGATGGAGGGAGTTGCAATAACTTGGCTAGCATGGAGATGGTGGAGAAGCTGTCTCTATCCACCAGACCACATCCTCATCCTTATTACATCCAATGGTTCAACAATAGTGGCAAGGTTAAGGTAACACGTACTGTTCGTGTGCATTTTAGCATTGCTACATATTCTGATTATGTGGATTGTGATGTGGTACCCATGCAAGCATGTTCTGTTTTACTTGGTAGACCATGGCAGTTTGATAAAAATTCTGTACACCATGGTAGGACAAATCAGTATACTCTTGTTCATAAGGATCATAATATCACTTTGCTTCCTATGTCTCCCGAACATATTATGAAAGATGACATTGCTAGAGCTAGTAAAGCAAAACAGGAGAAAAATAAGAGTGAAAATCAGATTGTAGCACAGGAATTTGAGCAACACCATAAGCATAATAAACCATCATCTACTGTTGCATCTGAAATAAAATTGAAGAGTGGATGTTTACTTGCTACTAAATCTGATATTAATGATTTGGATGTTGCTACATATGTTTGCTATGCTTTTGTATGTAAAGAGGTATTATTTTCATTCGAGGACATGCCTCCCTCTTTGCCTCCTACTGTCATTAACATTTTGCAGGAGTTCGCTGACGTCTTTCCACAAGACGTGCCACCGGGATTACCGCCTATTCGCGGGATTGAGCATCAGATTGACTTAATTCCCGGTGCATCCCTACCCAACCGTGCGCCCTACCGTACCAATCCAGAGGAGACAAAGGAGATTATGCGTCAAGTACAGGAGCTGCTTGACAAAGGTTATATACGTGAATCCCTTAGTCCTTGTGCTGTTCCTATTATTCTAGTGCCTAAAAAGGATGGTACATCGCGCATGTGTGTGGATTGTAGAGGCATTAATAATATTACTATTCGTTATCGTCATCCTATTCCTAGACTAGATGATATGCTTGATGAATTAAGTGGCTCTACAATTTTCTCCAAAGTTGATTTGCGTAGTGGATACCATCAAATTCGTATGAAATTGGGCGATGAATGGAAAACAGCATTTAAAACTAAGTTTGGATTATATGAGTGGCTAGTCATGCCTTTTGGGTTAACTAATGCACCTAGCACTTTCATGAGATTAATGAACGAGGTTTTACGTGCTTTCATTGGACGATTTGTCGTAGTCTATTTTGATGATATATTGATTTTTAGTAGATCTTTGGAGGAACATTTGGAACATTTACGTGCTGTTTTTACTGAGCTACGTGATGCACGTTTGTTTGGTAACCTTGGGAAGTGCACCTTTTGCACCGACCGAGTATCTTTTCTTGGCTATGTTGTTACTCCACAGGGAATTGAAGTTGATACAGCCAAGATCGAAGCTATTGAGAGTTGGCCGCAGCCCAAAACGGTCACACAAGTAAGGAGTTTTCTTGGCCTCGCTGGTTTCTATAGGCGTTTTGTGAGAAATTTCAGCACCATTGCTGCGCCTCTCAATGAGCTTACAAAGAAGGACGTGCCTTTTTCTTGGGGTACCGCACAGGAAGAAGCCTTCACGGTCTTGAAAGATAAGTTAACACATGCTCCTTTACTCCAACTTCCTGATTTTAATAAGACTTTCGAGCTTGAATGTGATGCTAGTGGAATTGGGTTAGGAGGTGTGTTACTACAAGATGGTAAACCTGTTGCGTACTTTTCTGAAAAATTAAGTGGGCCTAGTCTGAATTATTCTACTTATGATAAGGAATTATATGCTCTTGTTCGGACTTTGGAAACATGGCAACATTATTTATGGCCCAAAGAATTTGTTATACATTCTGATCATGAATCTTTGAAACATATTAAAAGTCAAGCAAAACTGAACCGTAGACATGCTAAATGGGTTGAATTCATTGAGACTTTCCCTTATGTCATTAAACACAAGAAGGGTAAAGACAATGTTATTGCTGATGCTTTGTCTCGTCGTTATACTATGCTTTCACAACTTGACTTTAAAATATTTGGTTTGGAGACCATCAAAGATCAATATGTGCATGATGCTGAATTTAGAGACGTGTTGCAGAATTGTAAAGAAGGGAGAACATGGAACAAGTTCGTTATTAATAATGGATTTGTGTTTCGTGCTAACAAGCTATGCATTCCAGCTAGCTCCGTTCGTCTTTTGTTGTTACAGGAGGCGCACGGAGGAGGATTAATGGGACACTTTGGCGTGAAGAAGACGGAGGACGTACTTGCTACACATTTCTTTTGGCCAAAGATGAGACGGGATGTTGAGCGTTTTGTTGCTCGCTGCACTACATGTCAAAAAGCTAAGTCACGACTCAATCCTCATGGTTTATATATGCCTTTACCTGTACCTAGTGTTCCTTGGGAGGATATATCTATGGACTTTGTTTTAGGTTTACCTCGAACAAAGAAGGGGAGGGATAGCATATTTGTTGTCGTGGATAGATTTTCTAAAATGGCACACTTTATACCATGTCATAAAAGTGATGCTGCTGCTCATGTTGCTGATTTGTTCTTTCGTGAAATTATTCGGTTGCATGGTGTGCCAAATACAATTGTTTCCGATCGTGATGCTAAATTTCTTAGCCACTTTTGGAGATGTTTATGGGCTAAGTTGGGGACTAAACTGCTTTTTAGTACTACATGTCACCCCCAAACTGATGGCCAAACTGAAGTAGTCAATAGATCATTGTCTACTATGCTTAGGGCTGTTTTGAAGAATAACCTGAAAATGTGGGAAGAATGCTTGCCTCATATTGAATTTGCTTATAATCGTTCGCTACATTCTACCACTAAGATGTGCCCTTTTGAAGTTGTGTATGGTTTCTTACCTCGTGCACCTATTGATTTGTTGCCTCTTCCGTCTTCGGAGAAGGTTAATTTTGATGCTAAAGAACGTGCTGAATTGATATTAAAGATTCATGAGTTAACTAAGGAAAACATTGAGCGTATGAATGCTAAATACAAACTTGCTGGAGATAAGGGTAGAAAACATGTTGTCTTTGCACCTGGAGATCTTGTTTGGTTACATTTGCGTAAGGATAGATTTCCTGATTTGCGCAAGTCAAAGCTAATGCCACGTGCTGATGGTCCTTTTAAGGTGTTAGAGAAAGTAAATGATAATGCATATAAACTTGAGCTGCCTGCAGAGTTTGGGGTTAGCCCCACTTTTAACATTGCAGATTTGAAGCCTTATTTGGGTGAGGAAGATGAGCTTCCGTCGAGGACGACGTCAGTTCAAGAAGGGGAGGATGATGAGGACATCCTTACTAATGTTACACCCACCCCGACTGCTATACATACAGGACCAATTACTAGAGCTCGCGCACGTCAATTGAATTACCAGGTACTTTCGTTTCTTGGAAATCCTTCTAATATTCATGAACATATGATGCTGCCTAAATTAGATACTTTTGTTTTACTTATGAATGAAGGACCTATCATGGATAAGAAGGATGACCATTGGAGCGGGATCAAGCATGGAGGAGAAGGTGCGCGCGCGGGGAAGAACATTGGAGCTTCCAGTGATGATTTTCGCACATTGAAGCCACCATAATGGGAGTGGGAAGCTGTGGACGAAATATGCATGATGCCACTTTATAAAATTCGTCCATAGGCTAATATAGGTGCTGCGCCACCTTAATTTTGGGCCAGGCCCATGTAATTTCGAAATACCATATTATAGGCTGTTTTTAGAGTCCGTATGTATGGGGAAACTGACTTAGGGTCGGTTTCGGACCCCTCCTCCAAGGGGCCACGAAATTCCCTTCTATTCCCCCATATATACAGCCCTTAGGGCTTCGTTTTAGGTTTGGGTTTTGTTTAGATTACAAGTTCGCCATAGCAGCAACTTCGTGTTCTTCGTTTGTGTTCCGCGACCAGACAAAGGCGTCACAGAACCCCACTTCATCAATAAAGCTTTCCTCTTATATTCGCAATATCCAGATTGCAATCTTAGTTTCTTGCTTGTTCTTCGTTTGCGTGCAGGAAATAGACCCTCGTGGTCAGGTTGATCGTGCTCCGGCGTGGTCAATAACCTCTCAGAGTTGGTTTAGCGATTGCTAAGGCGCGACGTCTCACACGTTCGTAGTCGGATCGTGAAAGTCTACTCCACCAAAAACGATAGCCACCATCTCATCGAAAGACAGGGACAACTTCGCCTATATCACGAGGACTTTGAAGACCCTGAAGACTTTGGACCCGAAGACTGGAGCAAGTGAGTGGGTGTGTTTTCGAAAACGTATTAGATTTAAGATTTGTCAACCGTTCCGAACCATACATGTACAACCACGATATCCCTTATGGGACGGGGTCCTATTGATTACATTGATGGGTACTAGCAGTGATCCTGCATTAGTAGTGGCGGGAGTGATGTGGTCACTCTCGATACGGGGTCGAACCGGAAAGGACGATCATGTGCTGTTTTCACAAACACGAGGCACACCGCTGGTCCTTGCGTGGATGTTACTTGTGATTTTCATCATGCGGGGCTGTGTGCCAATGAGTGGAATCTCCGTTTAGTATCATCGGGGGAAGGCATTATTCTGGTACTTCCCTCGGGTATTAACAATACGTGAGTCGTGGCTTGACACGGAAGTTTCCCGAGTCTTGTGGGTAAAGTGTGCAACCTCTGCAGAGTGTAAAACTATTCGAATAGCCGTGTCCACGATCAAGGACATTTGGGTGGTGATGCTTAAACTACATCCAGAGTTTTCACAAACATGTTGTGTGTGTGTGTGTGTGGAAGTAAGGTTATGGTTAAGCCAAGTCCGATGACTTGGCATGATGATTAAACATGAGATGTGCAACCCCCGTTCATGTTTATATCTGTAACCTATTCCCATGGATAACTACTACCTCATGTTGCATGCTTTTAAAAGTTACTTGATCATGTCATTGCTCTCAAAATTAGCTTTCTACAAACTTACCTACTTAGTGCTATATCATGCATTGCTATACCTTGTTCCAAAACATGGGTTGCTTGCAAGTACATTCAAAGTACTCATTGGCTTGCCACTGGTTATTTAATTGGCCAAGCATGGAAGAGCAGGAATATGGTGAAGAGTTCATTGGTGACGAACATGCAAACTAGGACGCTTCCCAGTCAAAATGTATGTTAGTTAAGGCAGATGGCATGGGTCTACGTTATTATCAAGATTTTTGTTGCTAGTTATGTTTGTTGTTTAGCCTTTGTGGCTCTATCTATGTAAGACTTGACCTTCATGGTCTTTATTTGTGTAAGACGTTAAGTATGGATGTAAGACTCTTGTTATTCAACTTGTGTATGTTCAATGAGCATTGATCTCTGGGATCACTATACACGTGAATTCGGTGATCATGACTTATGAATCGGGTCCTCACAGAGCTGGTATCAGAGCCATCCTGAGTGTAGGAAGCCCTTAGTTAGCATGGACGTTACTTAGGATAAAACCGTTTTCAGAACTATGACCAACACCTATACTTAGGAGTTTCTGCACTTCTTATATCTTCTAGTCTTCTTTCAAGACTCTACTAACTCTCCTCCCTTCAAACCTTTGTAGATGGTCGTCATACCCGAAGCCTTCCTAACATTCGGCTTTCCCTTACTCCTTGAGGACAGCCCGGAGAAGTGCTAGTTTCGGCAACCACCCATTTTCCTCTACCACGAGCACTAGGTCGATGCTGCCACGAAGGAGTACCACATTGATGTGGTCGTGAAGGCAAACAACTCCCCGACTAGTTGGTTCTTTGATGGAACTCAGATGGAGACCATGGAACTCGCAGTCGAGACAACTGCACGCAAGGCACTCGTACACCTTCGAAACATCGTTTTAGAGATGTCTGACGAGCCAGATACTCGCTACCTACCTTTTAGGATGGATGATCTTGGTGATAGTTGGACATTGATCCCATCCAAGGAGGATGGCACACCACTCAAGTTCCAAACCTACTTCAGCCTCTCTGCCGACAATCTGGTTCACAACCTCATTAAGGAGTCCGTGAAGCTCCACGAGGAACTTCACCACACCCGAGAGCTACTTCGTCAAGCCAAGGTGAAGTCAGACATGATCAAGAAGGATGGAGCACTAAGGGATGACCAGCTATCACTTACTGAGCAGCAGTACCGCCAGCTAGAGATGCACCCACACGTCGTCATCGCATGAGTGCGAACGAGTACCGTGCACTTTTCACCGACCAACCAACGAAGCGTCAATGGGATGGACCTCCTCGTTCTTCGACCGCCTCGACCGGAGACAATGCCCGTCCGGATGGCGATCAGGAAGAAGACCCAGAGGAGCGTGACTACAAGACCGAGCACTCCACCACCTGAGTTTGAGAATCCCTAGGGTAGGATCAATCATGTACCCCTCATGCAAAGTCAAGTCCGTTTAATGGTTCATATGAAACCATGTGAGCTTGTTGTTCGTTTTTTTGTTTGTGTTCCGATGCAAGTCGCACTTTTTCCTTAGGTAACATTTAAGCGACGCCATCGTCTATCCTATCTTAATATATGTGTTGGTCTTTCGACCTTTGTTTTATCGCACTTACACTATACCAACCCCCTTAGGCGCGCTTTCTCCATTGTTGTTTTTCGCTCTCATCTATTCTAGTTATTTGACTGGGCTATTCCCAACATGATGGTGACTGCAACCCGCAACAGCTCCTTCACCAACCCTGAAGCCAAAAACTCCAACTAGCAACAGGGAACTAGTGGGGCTGCTCACGCTGGAGATAACCCGGAGCACTCACAAGGCGACATTCCCCTGCCACCCCCTCCACCAGAGAACATGACCATAGCTCAGTTTCTCCAAGTTCTTCGGGAGGGACGCCAAACCAACACTGTTGATATCTAGTAGATGGCTCAATTTCTTGTGAACAACTAGCAGCAAGGCTGGAATGGCAATGGACGCTCCACTCTCTCTGAGTTCAAGAGGAATGCGCCCCCAACTTTCACCGAGACTGTTGAAGCCATGGATGCCAATGTCTGGATCCATACCATCGAGGACCTCCTTGCACTGGTCAATTGCAATGAGGATCGTGAGAAGGTGCTCTATGCCTCTCACAGCCTCAAAAGGTATCGCTAGAGCTTGGTGGGATTTATTCAATGTCATGCAAGGCGATCGTGTGATCACTTGGTTTGACTTCAAGGAAGGGTTCCACACCGCCCACATTCTTTCTGGGATCATGGCTATTAAGAAGAGAGAATTCTGAGCACGGAAGCAAGAAAGCGTCTCTGTCCAGGAGTACATGCAGAAGTTCAACCTGCTGTCAAGGTACGCACCTGAAGATGTCAACACAGAGGCTGCAAAGATGGAATGCTTCATTGAAGGACTCCAGCAAACCCTGTAGTACCAACTCATCATCTACGACTGTTGGACCTTCTTCGACATGGTGAACAAGGCCCTCATGCTTGAAGACAAGCGTCATGCCATGGATGACACTCGCAAGCACAAGATGATCAGCAAGGGTAGTTCCAGCAATCAGAAGCCTCGCCCCTGGCAGCCAGCCCCTGCGAAGCCAACCTATCAGCCGCAATAGGCTAGACCTCTTGCACCTCGTCCGAGCTACCAGCCTTAGCAGTATGCCAATTCTAGGCCAGCTTACAACAACCCCAATAACAACAACGACGGCAGGAACTACTACAACAACAACAACCCTTTTCAAGTCACTTGCTTTGGGTGTGGTCAGTCAGGACACATCTCTAGGCAGTGCCCCAACAAGAATCCAGGTGCACCGCGCCCCCAATGCGCCAAACCAAGGCCAAGCTCGTGTCGCGCCACCATGAAACCCAACTCCCCACAACCAGCCCAACAATGGAAAGGGTCGTGTGAGCCACGTCACCGCTGAGGAAGCCCAGGAAGACCTGGACGTCATACTAGGTATGTTCCTCCTCAACTCAACCCTAGCAACAGTACTGTTTGATTGTGGAGCTTCGCATTCTTTTGTCACTCAAAAGTTTGCACTATAGAGTGGTATGAAGCCTACACACCTGGGTAGTCATATGTTGATACAAACCCCAGGATCAGTTATGAAGTCCAGGATAGGATGTAAAGGAGTTGAGATTAACATCAACGGGGTAGACTTCCTAGTAGACCTTATCATCCTGAAGTCGTAAGGCTTGGATGTGATCCTAGGCATGGATTGGTTAACCAAGCACCAACACTTGTTAGATTGTGCCAAGAGGATTGTTACCATGACCAATAGCCAAGGAGTGGAAGTCAAGTATGTTCCCAACCCTGCCTCCGCTCAAGCACCTCAGGCTAACTGTCTGTCGGGAATTGAGTTGGATCGGGTGCCTGTGGTTTGTGAGTACCTAGATGTATTTCCTGATGAGCTGCCCGAAATGCCTCCGGACCATGACATTGATTTCATCATTGAGCTAATGTCTGGAGCAAGACCCATCTATAAGAAGCCCTATAGAATGGGATCTGAAGAGTTGGCTAATTGAAAAGCAATTGGTAGAGCAGTTCAGAAAAGGATTCATTCCCCTAGTGCCTCACCTTGGGGATCACCTGTTCTATTTGTGTCAAAGGGGGACGGAACTATCTAACTCCGTGTCAATTACCATTCTCTCAATGAGATCACAATAAAGAACAAGTACCCACTTCCGAAGATTGAAAACCTGTTCGATCGGCTGAATGGAGCTAAGGCATTTTCCAGGATCGACCTCAGGTCTGGGTACTACTAGTTGAAGATCATACCCCAAGACATTCTGAAATTGGTGTTTGTAACCCGGTATGGCCCGTATGAGTATATGGTCATGTCATTTGGGTTAAGCAATGCCCCAGCCTACTTCATGTACCTCATGAACAAAGTTTTCATGGAGTACTTGGACAAGTTTGCTATCGTATTCATCGATGACATACTGGTCTTCTTCAAGTCCGAAGAAGAGCATGAGCAACACTAGAGATTGGTCCTATACAAGCTTTGAGAGCACCAACTTTATGCCAAGTTCAACAAGTGTGATTCTGGATGCATGAGGTTGGATTCTTGGGTCATGTGCTGACTGCAGAAGGATTCTTAGTGGATCATGCGAAGATTGAAGTCGTGACTGAGTGGCAATCCCCAAGCTATGTGAAGGAAGTCAGAAGCTTTCTTGCACTCGCGTGATATTACCGCGAGTTCGTTGAAGGATTCTCAAGCATTGCACGACCCATGGCTCAGCTCTTGAAGAATGACAAGAAGTTCGAATGGACGCTAAAGTGTGAGGAAAGCTTCCATGAGCTCAAGAAGAGATTGACAACAACTTCAGTTTTGGCCACCCCTGACATTCACAAGGAGTTTGTGATATATTGTGATGCATCCAGAACTGGGCTTTGAGGTGTTCTGATGCAAGAAGGCAGAGTCACAGCATATCTATCCTGACAACTACGTCCTCACAAAGAGAACTTCGCTACTCATGATCTTGAATTGCCAGTCGTCGTTCATGAGTTGAAGACATGGCGACATTACCTTGTGGGAAAGCGATGTGAGATATACAAAGACCACAACAGTGTGAAGTATATGTTCACTCAAAAGGAATTGAACATGAGGCAGTGAAGATGGTTGGAGTTGATCAAGGATTATGACCTCAATGTTCAATACCACCCCGGGAAGGCTACCGTGGTAGCAAACGCCTTAAACGGAAAGGCTTGTTCCTTGAATGATATGATCAAGGAAAGGCTACCTACCCTGTATGAAGAGCTTGAAAGCTTCGTCTTGGAACTAGTTGCTCCTGGATTCCTAGCCAATCTCGAAGCAAAGCCCACCTTGGTGGATAATATTAAGGAATCTCACAAGGGACATGAGATCATTGAAGGCATCAAGAGGAAGATCAAGGCAGGCAAGGCCCCATGATTCTCAGTTGATGAACAAGGAGTGGTATGGTCTGGGAAGCACATGTGTGTACCCAACAAACATGAGCTCAAGAACCCGATCTCACAAGAAGCCCATGACACTCCGTATTCCATCCCCTCTGGAGGAACCAAGATGTACCAAGACCTCAAAGTAAGATTCTGGTGACATGGCATGAAACGGGAGATAGGCACCTTTGTCGCTAAGTGTGACATATGCCAGAGAGTCAAAGCTGACCATCAGCAACCCTCTGGACTTTTGCAACCTCTCAAAATGCCTGAATGGAAGTGGGATAAATTTGGGATGGACTTCATCACCGTATTACCAAGTTCAAGCAAAGGACATGACTCCATTTGAGTTATTATCGATCATCTCACCAAGGTATCCCACTTCATTACCATCAAGACCACTTATGATGGAAGCCAGTTGGCGAACCTCTACATCAACCGCATCGTGAGTCTTCACGGAGTTCCGAAGGAAATCTTGTTAGACCGAGGCACCCAGTTTACCTCAAGGTTCTGGAAGAAGTTTCAAGAAGCAATTGGAATCAAGCTCTCCTTCAGCACTGCTTTTCACCCCCAGACCAGTGGACAGACGGAGCGAGTAACCAGATACTCGAGGATATGCTCTGTACTTGTGTTCTGGCATATGGAGCCAAGTGGGAAGATTGCTTGCCATTTGCCGAGTTCGCCTACAACAACGGCTACCAGTCGAGTCTTTAGATGGCACCATTTGAGGTGTTGTACAGACACAAGTGCCACAGTCCACTCAATTGGAAAAATCCGGAGAAGCACTAGTCTTTGGGCCAGACATCCTCCACGAAGCAGAAGAGCAAGTTCAACTCATCCGAGAGCGTCTCGAGACCGCCAAAACAAAATAGAAGAGCTACGCCGACACTCACCGCCGAGAAGTGAACCTCAACATCGGATATTATGTCTGTCTCTCGGTCACTCCTCTTAAAGGAACCAAGCGTTTCCACATCAAAGGGAAGCTTGCACCAAGATACATCAGCCCCTTCAAGATCACCGCAAGATGAGGAGAAGTTGCCTATTAGCTAGAGCTACGTTTTGAGCTATCAGACGTGCAAAACGTGTTCCACGTATCACAACTCTAGAAGTGTCTCCAAGTTCCCAACCGCCCCAACCTCTATAAGGACATCGACCATCAAGCCATCGACCTTTAGCAAGACCTCACTTATGGCGAGAGGCCAGTCCGTATTTTGGATGAAGCACTGCGTTGCACCCGAAGCCGCACCATCAAGTACTTCAAGGTCCAATGGAGCAACCACACTGAAGCAGAAGCAACATGTGAGCGTGAAGACTATCTTAGATCAAAGTTCCCTTATCTTTGTGGCACTTAGCCTAGGAATCTCGGCGACGAGATTCTTGTAAGGGGTGTAGGACTGTCACACCTTGTGTTTGTATCACCTTGCAATGCTATGCATTTACAAAATTTGGAACCATTTAAAACTTTTTGAGTGCACATGCTTGTTTGTATTGTTTGATCCTTACTTGTTTTGTTGATGGTGTTTTGCACTCATAGATTCTACTCCTCTCCATACTTATCTTCCTTGATCGAAACTTCTTGGGCAATGATCATACCATGTGTATAGTACCTAAAACTATTTTTATCAAAATTTATTTTGGCCAAACAGGATTCATTCAAATTAGGTTTTCAAAACCCCTGAATTAAGATTTGTACTACAAGTTCTCAAATTGGGTGGAATATTTTACACCAAAGGCTTTATTTGAAATCCATTATATATATGACTTCCCCAAACCACCAGATATTATTTTTAAAGTTGATTTTACTATTTAATTTAAAGTCTTTTTCTTAGGGCCAGAAATGGTCTTTTATAGGGAAAATTTATTTAAATGCTTTGAAAATATTTGAGGAAATTAAGGGAAACTCAATGGACATATATTTTCCATAGATATGAGTTTCAAGACATGGTCATGCTCAGAATCATGGGCAAAACCCTCCAAAACCCTTTCTATCAAGCATTTGAAATATTTCTATAATAAATATTGTTAGTAAGATCCAGGAAAAATCAAGCAAGTCACAGATGCTATATGTGTTGATCTTGCAAAGTTTCATCTCAATCCAAAATGATTTGATTCACCAAAATATTTGAAAATCATTCATGTGCAGAATCAGATTTGAGAAACTTTACATTGCGAAGTATCTCCTATTGATCCCAAACTTTGTGGTCATGTTTTATTACCCAAATAAGGATGCTAAACCAAGTGCTTCATCAAGGGGAATGAAATTACATGCCTAGATCTATAGGAATCCCATTTTGTTGATTTCTAGGGTTTACAATGTCTACGTTGTGAACTTTCTTCAAATCATCTCAAACTTGGTGATCAACCCTATCTCTAACCACCTTTTGACCCTATTAAATCTCATGGCAAGCAAACTCAATTTGCTGGCCCCAAACACTCATCAAACACCTTTTGGTGATTTGGTAAAAACCTGTTTTGACCCCCTTCTGCTATTCTCCTTCACTTCAAATTTTTACCATAGCTCCTCTCTGATGTTTTTCACCTCCAGTAAAGTTTGTGTGGCCTCAGCTCAATGATTGGTAGGGTAAAACTCTCCATTTATCCCTTTGATTCACCATGGCAGAGGCCCCACGCCTCCATTTTCTTTCTCCCTCTACTCCCCTTAGCCCACAATATTTCATAGAGTATCTTCAGATCACCCAAGAACTAGTGGACAAGTTGTGGCATGCCCAGAGCACGTGGTCATGGCACTGCCATGCCAAACGCATGCTACAGTGCGCCACCGCACTATAATAGGAGCATCCCGAGGCTCCCGGCCACATTGGTATGAGGGAAGATGTACCTCATCCCCCCTTCGACTTCTGCAACCGTCCAAAAGGTCGGTCCCCTCCTCCTTCGCTCTCCAGCGACCTCCCGCATGCGTGGCCGATGCCGCCCAGCTCGGCCAACCGCCGGGCTCGCATGCGTGCATGCTCCCGCCTCCCCTCTTGGTTCCCTTGGTCATGGACGAACCCTAGATGGACTGCATGCACATCCTCTACCCCCTCCCATGGCCTCTAGCCTCGGCCTCGAGCTCGCTGGCACACCCGAGCTTGGTGGACTCGCACCCCCCCTATTTAAAGCATTCTGAGCTCATCTCGGCCCTCCTCTTGCTCGCTCCTTCTCCCAATTGACCTCCAGATTGACCCGAGCGAGCTCCCAGACCCCCAGTCCTCGGGATCTACTGGAGCCCCGTCGCCTTGGGCTGTCGTGGCCTGCAAGGTAGGGAGCTCCCCATCCCCTGTTCTCCCTCGATCTGAGACTACACCAGCTCGCTGACTCGATTTCCTCCTCTTTCAGCTTTGTTTGGTGCATAGGAAAACCGGGGCATCCCCCTCCCGAAGCATCGCTACCGTGCTTCCTCGTCGCCGGTGACCCAGGGTGCCCTAGCGACCAACTCCACTGTCCCTAGAGCGGCGACACCCAATTGTTCCCATCCCCCATCACCGAGCCCTGTCGTGCCTCCTACCGCAGATGGTGCACTCGACCACTCCCCTGTCTAGAGGTTGAAGATGGCA
Organism: Hordeum marinum; assembly: GCA_022496015.1. NCBI lineage: Eukaryota > Viridiplantae > Streptophyta > Magnoliopsida > Poales > Poaceae > Hordeum > Hordeum marinum. The sequence continues at coordinate 217,379,318 of CM039677.1, read as the reverse complement.
GGTGGGGCCCACCTGTCATCCTCACCTCTTCCTCTACACCTCTATGTGCGACAGATGCTAGGGGCCCGCCTGTCGGGAATGGCACACACGCGCCCTGATACGTCTCCAACGTATCTGTAATTTTTGATGATGTCATGCTATTATATTATCTGTTTTGGATGTTTTATATGCATTAATATGTTATTTTATATAATTTTTGGGACTAACCTATTAATCTAGAGACTAGTGCCAATTTATTTTTTTCCTTGTTTGTGAGTATTGCAGATATGGAATATTAAATGGAGTCCAAACAGAATAAAATCCTCAGAATGATTTTTTCTAGAACAAAAGAGAGCTGTCAGGCTTGGAGTGCAAGGCAGGGACTCCGCCAAGAGGTCACAAGCTAGGGGGCACGACCACCCCCCTGGCCGTGCCTCGGAGGCTTGCCACCTCCTTGCATGTCTCCTAGCCCTAACCTTCGTCCTATAAATACCCAAATATTCCTCCAATACCAAAAAGTGCCACACAAATACTTTTCCTCCGACAGAAGCCTCCGTAATCAAGAGATCCAGTCTTGGAGCCTTTTCTGGTAATCTGCCGGAGGGACATCCGATCACGGAGGGCATCTACATCAACTCCATTGCCCCTCCGATGATGCGCGAGTAGTCCACCATACACCTACGTGACCATAGCTAGTAACTACATGGCTTCTTCTCTCTCTTTGTGCTTCAATACCATGTTCGTCATGTTCTACATGGAGATATATCTGATGTAATACTCGTGCGGTGTGTTTGCCGAGATCCGATGAATTGTGGGTTTATGTTCAGATTATCCATGAATATTATTTCAATCTTTCTTGAATTCTTATATGCATGATTTCATATCTTTGCAAGTCTCTTCGAGTTATTGGTTTGGTTTGGCCAGCTAGATTGGTAATTCTTGCAATGGGAGAAATGCTTAGTTTTGGGTTCAATCTTGCGGTGTCCTCACCCAGTGACATATTAGGGGTAGCGAGGCCTGTATTGTATTGTTGCCATCAAGGGTAACAAGATGGGGTTTTCATCATATTGCTTGAGTTTATCCCTCTACATCATGTCATCTTACCTAATGTGTTACTCTGTTCTTCATGAACTTAATACTCTAGATACACGCAGGAGTCGGTTGATGTGTGGAGTAATAGTAGTAGATGCAGAATCATTTCGGTCTACTTGACAGAGACATGATGCCTATATGCATAATCATTGCCTTGGATATCTTCAAAATTATTCACTTTTTTATCAATTGCTTGATAGTAATTTGCTCACCCACCGTGATACTTTCCTTCAAGAGAGAAGCCTCTAGTGAAACCTATGGCCCCCGAGTGTACTTTCCATAATATATTTTTCAGATCTATAAACCAAAAATACCTTGCTGCAATTTATTTACCTTTTACTTTCTGCAACCTGTTACATCTATCTCTATCAGATCTAATCCTTGCAAATAACCGTGAAGGGATTGACAACCCCTTTATATCGTTGGGTGCAAGAGTTTGATTGTTTGTGTAGGTGCATCCATTGGTGACTTGCTTATTCCTCCTACTAGATTGATACCTTGGTTCTCAACAACTGAGGGAAATACATATCTACTTTGCTGCATCACCCTTTCCTCCTCAAGGGAAATCCAACGCATGCTCACAAGGTAGCAAGAAGGATTTCTGGCGTCGTTGCCAGGGAGGATACACATCAAGCCTACCAAGTACTCATCACAAATTCATCTCTTGCATTTACATTATTTGTCATTTGCCTCTTGTTTTCCTCTCCCCCACTTCTAAACGATTTTCAGAAAATACCAAAAAGATTTGCCTTTTTATTTGCCCTTCTTCGTTCGCCTTTTCGTTTGCCTTTTGCTTACTTGTGTGCTTGATTGCTTGCTTTGTCACGATGTGTGAGAATACCAAGTTGTGTGACATTTCCAATACTACTAATAATGATTTTATTAGTACTCCGATTGCTCCCTCCACTAGTGCGGAATCTTATGAAATTAATGCTGCTTTGCTTAATCTTGTAATGAAAGAACAATTTTCTGGCCTTCCTAGTGAAGATGCCGCATCCCATCTAAATACTTTCATTGAGTTGCTGACATGCCAAAGAAGAAAGATGTGGATAATGATATTGTTAAATTTAAGCTATTTCCGTTCTCATTACGAGATCATGCTAAAACTTGGTTTTCATCTTTCCATAAAAATATTATTGATTCATGGAATAAGTGTAAAGATCCTTTTATTTCCAAGTACTTTCCGCTTGCTAAGATCATCTCCCTTAGGAACGATATAATGAATTTTAAACAACTTGATCATGAGCATGTTGCACAATCTTGGGAGAGGATGAAATTAATGCTTAGAAACTGCCCCGCACATGGTTTGAGTTTATGGATGATTATACAAAAAATTTATGCGGGTTTGAATTTTGCATCTAGGAATCTTTTAGATTCAAACTCGGGTGGTACTTTTATGGAAATCACATTAGGATAAGCCACTAAACTCCTAGGTAATGTTATGAAAAATTACTCTCAATGGCATACCGAAAGATCTCCTACTAGTAAAAAGGTGCATGCTATTGAAGAAATAAATACTTTGAGTGAAAAGATGGATGAATTGATGAAATTGTTTGCTAGTAAGAGTGCTCCTGTTGATCCTAATGATATTCCTTTGACCTATTTGATTGGAAATCATAATGAATCTATGGATGTGAATTTTGTTGGTAGGAACAATTTTGGTAATAACGCGTATAGAGGTAATTTCAATCATAGGACGTTTCCTAGTAATTCCTCTAATAATTATGGTAATTCCTATACAAATTCTTATGGAAATTATAATAATATGCCCTCTGATCTTGATAATATTGTTAAAGAATTTATTGGTTTGCAAAAGATTTTCAATGCTATGATTGAAAAAAAAGTGCTTAAGATTGATGATTTGGCTAGGAACGTTGATAGAATTTCGCTTGAGATTTATTCTTTGAAACTTAGTTCTAATCCACCCAAGCATGATATTAATGAGTCTTTAAAAGCTATGAGAATTTCTATTGATGAGAGTAAGGAGAGAACCGCTAGAATATGTGCTAAGCCTGAATGGCTTGAAAAAGTGTGTTCTCGTGATAATAACAATGAAAATCTTAAAGTGATTGATGTGACTCCTATTGAATCTTTTTTTAATACAAATCTTGATAAAGATGGGACTGGATATAAGTCAACTTTAGTTAAAAGTCATCCCAATGATTCGAAGTTTATAGATCTTAATGCTAAGATTGATAAAAGTGGGATTGAAGAGGTCAAAACTTTAAATATCAATGAACCCACTCTTTTGGATTTCAAGGACTTTAATTATGATAGCTGCTCCTTGATTGAATGTATTTCCTTGTTGCAATCCATGGTGAATTCTCCGTATGCTAATAATCAAAATAAGGCTTTTACTAAACATATCGTTGATGCTATGATGAAATATTTTGAAGAAACACTTGATTTGGAAGTTTCTATCCCCAGAAAGCTTCAGGACGAGTGGGCCTACTATTAAGATTCAAAGCAAATATTATGAGTGCCGTGCTTTGTGTGATTTGGGTGCTAGCTTTTCCATGATTCCGAAAACTTTATGTGATGTGCTAGGTTTCCATGATCTTGATGATCGCTCTTTAAGTTTGCATCTTGCGGTTTCCACTATTAAGAAACCTATGGGAAGGATTAATGATGTTATTATTGTTGAAAGTAGGAATTATGTGCCCATATATTTCATTGTCCTTGATATAGATTGCAATCCTACATGTCCTATTTTTTGGTAGACCTTTCCTTAGAACGATTGGTGCAATTATTGACATGAAAGAAGGAAACATTAGATTCCAATTTCCAATAAGGAAAGGCACGGAACACTTTACTAGAAAAAATAAGATTGCCTTATGAATCTATTATGAGATCTACCTTTGTATTGCATACCAAAGATAACAATACCCAGATCTATTGCATTTTGCCTAGCTAAGGGCTTTAAACAATAGAGCTTGTTGGGAGGCAACCCAATTTTATTTTTATGTTCTGTTTTTTGCTTCTGTTTTTGAGTGTTTCCCACATTATTACTTCTATAGTAATTGTGTTTTTGTGTTTTAATTAGTGTTTGCTCCAAGTAAAACCATTGGGATGGTCTATGGTGATCGTTGATTTGATCTTGCTGAAAAACAGAAACTTTTGCACTCAGTCCAGGAATTTTATAATATTTTCAGTGCGTCAAACGAGTCTGAAATTTTTACGAAAGATTGATATACAAATTTCCCAGGTTTTACGAATATTTGAGATTTTTTTGAGTTAGATAAATATACAAAGTTTTCAGATTGCTGCAGTCTGTTCTGTTTTTTGACAGATTTTGTTTTGTTTGCGTTGTTTACCTATTTTGATGTATATATGGGTTGTATCGGGGGGTATGAACCATGGAGAAGTTAGAATACAGTAGGTATTACACCAATATAAATAATGAATGAGTTCACAACAGTACCTAAAGTGGTGATTTATTTTCTTATACTAACGGATCTCACGAGTTTTCTGTTAAGTTTTGTGTTGTGTAGTTTTCAAGTTTTGGGTAAAGATTTGATGGACTATGGAATAAGGAGTGGAAAGAGAATAATGTTGTGGATGCCTAGGGGACACCAAGTCATATTCAAGTATTCCAAAGAGCCTAAGCTTGGGGATGCCCCAGAAGGCATCCCCTCTTTCGTCTTCAATCCATCGGTAAATTTACTTGAGGCTATATTTTTATTCACCACATGATATGTCTTTTGCGTCGAGCATCTTTTATGATATGAGTCTTTGATTTTTAGTTTGCCTTCCTTGCTGCACACATATTTTGAAAGAGACACACTGAATCGTGAATTTATTAGAATACTCTATGTGTTCCACTTATATCTTTTGAGATAGGCAGTTTTGCTCTAGTGCTTCGCTTATACCTTATTAGAGCACGGCGGTGTTTGATTTTATAGAAATTATTGAACTCTCGTATCTCACTTACATTATTTTGAGAGTCTTTAAACAGCATGGTAATTTGTTTAATAGGCATCCAAGAAGGATATAATAAAAACTTTCATATAAAGTGCATTGAATACTACGAGAAGTTTGATTCCTTGCATATAGTTTTGAGATACAAAGATGGTGATATTAGAGTCATGCTAGTAAGTAATTGTGGAATGGCATAAATACTTGTGTTGAAGTTTGTGATTCCCGTAGCATGCTCGTATGGTGAACCATTAGGTAACGAATTCGGAGCATGATTTGTTTATTGATTGTCATCCTTTGTGTGAGGGTCGGGAGCGTGCGATGGTTAACTCATACCAACCTCTCCCCTAGGAGCATGCGTCTAATACTTTGCTTCGATAACTAATAGAATTTTGCAATAAGTATGTGAGTTCTTTATGACTAATGTGAGTCCATGGATTATACGCACTCTCACCCTTCCACCTTTGCTAGCCTCGCTAGTACCGCGCCACTTTCATCGGTGCATTAAACCCACCTTCCTCAAAACAGCCACCATATTCCCTTCCTCAAAACAGCCACCATACCTACCTATTATGGTATTTCCTTAGCCATTCCGAGATATATTATAATGCAACTTCCACCGTTCCGTTTGTTATGACACGGGCCATCATTTTCATATTGCTTTTTCATATAGAGTCATATTTTGTTCTAGGTTTCAAGATGTAATTTTTGAGTTGTAAGTAAATAAAAGTATGATGATCATCGTTACTAGAGCATTCTAGTGTGAGAGAAAAGGATGATCGAAGCTATGATTCCCTCACAAGTTGGGATGAGACTCTAGACTTTATTTAAAAAAAAGAGGCGAGCGATGCCCAAATAAAAAAAGGCCTTAGATGCCCACCAAAATAAAAAAATATGAGAGAAAGAGAGAAGGGACAATGCTACTATCTTTTTCCACACTTGTGCTTCAAAGTAGCTGTAACGCTCAAGGCGCACTCCTATCCTTATTTAGGCACGGGGACCTCGACAGGGATAGAGGCGCGTGATACGTCTCCAATATATCTATAATTTTTTATTCTTCCATGCTATTATATTATCTGTTTTGGATGTTTTATATGCATTCATATGCTATTTTATATTATTTTTGGGACTAACCTATTAATCTAGAGCCTAGTGTCAGTTTCTGTTTTTTCCTTGATTTTGAGTTTCGCAGATAAGGAGTATTAAACGGAGTCCAAACGGAATAAAACCTCCGGAAAGATGTTTTCCTGGATAATATGGAAGCCACGAGACTTGAGAACCAAGGCAGAGGAGCTGCCACGGGGCCACTAGCCCGTTTGCCGCGGCTAGGGGGGTACCCCACGCCGGGCAGGCTTGTGGGCCCCTAGCACTCCCCTAACCGTAATCTTCGGCCTACAAATACCCAAATATTCTATCATTATCAGAACGAGCCACGAAAACACTTTTCCGCCGCCAGAAGCCTACGTTCCCGAGAGATCCAATCTTGGATCCTTTTCCCGTAATCTGCCGGAGGGGGATTCAATCATGGAGGGCATCTACATCAACTCCATTGCCCCTCCGATGATGCGTGAGTAGTTCACCACAGACCTACGGGTCCATAGGGAGTAGTTATATGGCTTCTTCTCTCTCTTTGCTGCTCAATACCATGTTCTTCCTGATCTTCATGGAGATCTATCTGCGGTAATACTCTTTTGCGGTGTGTTTATCGAGATCCGATGAATTGTGGGTTTATGTTCAGATTATACATGAATATTATTTGAGTCTTTCCTGAATTCTTATGTGCATGATTTCATATCTTTGCAAGTCTCTTCGAATTATTGGTTTGGTTTGGCCAACTATATTGGTAATTCTTGCAATAGGAGAAGTGCTTAGTTTTGGGTTCAATCTTGTGGTGTCCTCACCCAATGACATAGTAGGGGTAGCGAGGCACGTATTGTATTGTTGCCATCAAGGGTAAAAAGATGGGGTTTTCATCATATTGCTTGAGTTTATCCCTCTACATCATGTCATCTTACCTAATGCGTTACTCTGTTCTTCATGAACTTAATACTCTAGATGCAGGTAGGAGTCGGTCGATGTGTGGAGTAATAGTAGTAGATGCAAAATTGTTTCGGTCTACTTGTCACGGACGTGATGCCTATATGCATAATCATTGCCTTGGGTATCTTCATCATTTTTCGCTTTTCTATCAATTGCTCAACAGCAATTTGTTCACCCATCGTAATACTTTCCATCATGAGAGAAGCCATCTAGTGAAACCTATGCCCCCCGGGTCTATTTTCCATATTATATTTTCAGATATAAAACCAATACCACCAAAAAAAATACTTGTTGCAATGTTTTTTACTTTTAGTTTTACTTTCCGTTCAAGCATCCTATTATATCTATCTCTACTAGATCTCATCCTTGCAAATAACCGTGAAGGGATATTGACAAACCATTTCACTACAGGAATCAGGTAATTTGTCGTCCGCCATGGCTGACGGCAAAGGGAAGGACCCCGGACGGCAAAGGCCTTTGTCTTCCATCAGTAGACGGCAAAAACTCCGGCAAAGAAAAACCTGGTAAAGCGGCCCTTTATCATCGGCCTTACGACCAGGAATGGCAAAGAATCTTTGTCATGGGGGAGCGGATGGCAAAGAGCTTGGACGGCAAACCCGGGGGCTACGACCGTCAAGTGTTAATGGCAGTTCTTTGCCGTCCGCTCCCTTTGTCGTCGGCCTTGTGCCCCCCTTTGCCGTCGGTTAACGGACGGCAAAGGTAAGGCCCTTTGCCCTTGGGGTCCCCCTTTGCTGTCGGGCTTGGGCCCCACCTTTGTCGTTGGCCTTGGGCCCCACCTTTGTCATCGGCCTTGGGCCCCCCTTTGCCGTCGGTGGGCCAACGGCAAAGAGTAAGGCCATTTGCCCCTGTGATCCCCCCTTTGCCGTCAGCCCACCTACGGTAAAGAGTAAGGCCATTTCCCTTTTTCTTTTATTTTTTATTAAAACAATTTTCACAGGAATTTTCATAGCAATATGATATATATATATATATTTCATAGAAATAATATGTTGCCATACTGATAACCATATTCAAATAAGTTTCATCCATACATACATACATATTATGAAAGTTTCATCCGTACCCAACCATATTACAATAGTTTCATCCATACATACATAGTTTCATATAGATATGTAGCAAGTGTCACATTGTTCATCAATACAAAATAAAAAAATACAAGTAACCCAAGCACTCCATCAATGCAAACTTCCATGAAGTGAATGTAGTCTACAAAACTAGAAGCTCCCAAATTAGAAGAAGACTAGATGAAGAAGAGAAGGTAAAATAGGTCATTCAGTATCTAACTATGCTTATTATGACATTTTGAAGCTAACTAAGCTAACTATAGATTATTTGATAGCTAACTTTAGTAAAATAGGTAATTTTGGAGCTAGCTAAGCTTATTATGCCATTTTTGGAGCTAACTAAGCGAAGTATAGGTCATTTTTGATAAAATAGGCCATTTTGGAGCTAATTTGGCTTACTACGTCATTTAGGAGGAAACTAAGCTAACTATATGTCATTTTAGAGCTAACTTAGGAAAAATAGATCACTTAGGAGCTAACTATGCTTATTATGCCATTTTGGAGCTAAGTAAGCTAACTATAGGTCATTTAATAGCTAAGCTAGGTAAAATATGCCATTTTGGAGCTAGGTAAGCTTATTATGTCATTTAGGAGAGAACTAAGTTAAGTATAGGACATATTTGATAAAATAGGCCATTTAGGAGCTAATTTAGCTTACTATGCCATTTAGGAGGAAACTAAGCTAAATATATGTCATTTTAGAGCTAAATTAGGTGAAAATAGGTCATGTAGGAGTTATCTATGCTTATTATGCCATTTTGAAGCTAACTAAGCTAATTATAGGTCATTTAATAGCTAACTTTGGTAAAATAGGTCATTTTCTAGCTAGCTAAGCTTATTATCCCATTTTGGAGCTAAGTAAGCTAAGTATAGGTCATTTAATAGCTAAGCTAGGTAAAATAGGCCATGTTGGAGGTGGCTAAGCTAATTATAGGTCATTTAATAGCTAACTTTGGTAAAATAGGTCATTTTGGAGCTAGCTAAGCTTATTATGCCACTTTGGAGCTAAGTAAGCTAAGTATAGGTCATTTAATAGCTAAGCTAGGTAAAATAGGCCATTTTGAAGCTAGGTAGGCTTATTATGCCATTTTGGAGCTAACTATGCTAAGTATAGGACATTTTGATAAAATAGGCCATTTAGGAGCTAATTTAGTGTACTATGTCATTTAGGAGGAAACTGATCTAAATATATGTCATTTTAGAACTAACTTAGGTAAAATAGGTCATTTAGGAGCTAACTATGCTTATTATGCCATTTTGAAGCTAACTAAGCTAATTATAGGTCATTTAATAGCTAACTTTGGTAAAATAGGTAATTTTGGAGCTAGCTAAGCTTATTATGCCATTTTGAAGCTAACTAAGCGAAGTATAGGTCATTTTTTCTAAAATAGGCCATTTTGGAGCTAATTTAGTTTACTACATCATTTAGGAGGAAACTAAGCTAACTATATGTCATTTTAGAGCTAACTTAGGAAAACATAGGTCACTTAGGAGCTAACTATGCTTATTATGCCATTTTGGACCTAAGTAAGCTAAGTATAGGTCATTTAATAGCTAAGCTAGGTAAAATAGGCCATTTTGGATCAAGGTAAGCTTATTATGTCATTTAGGAGAGAACTAAGCTACACTAGAAAAACATACCATTCTCGTCAGCACGGAGGTGAAGCACGGTGGTTCTGGCTTGTTTCACCTGGAGAAGGCTCCCCTGTAGAAGGGTCATGCGATGCGTTTTGGGAGATATTCTGCACCAAACATCACTTGCAATGTGTCGTTAGCATGATGACAATCAAAAGATCACTACATTGAAATGAAACTCACCGTCCCCGCCATGTTAATGATTGGCTTCGCCGGAGGGACATGGCCAGTCTTCTCACACATAGACTATACATTTGGTTTCAACAAGTCAAACTTTTTAGTTATTAATGAAACGAACATTAAAATGCAAGATTTGACAAATATGAAGAAGAAACTTACCACGAAGAGCTCGTATTCTCTCTATGGCCCTGTTAGACGCATCGTTCCGTGCCCTCTCCGCCTCCATCAACACAGACGTCCTCTCCTCCAACTCCTTCATCTCCTTATCCTTCGCCGCCAAAAGTGTCTGTGTTGCCTCTCTCTTTTAGAATAGCAGCCTGCAAGATAACTCATTGTTAGCATTGTAATCATATTGGTTCGCACACACAACGTAATGCGGAAAGATAGTTGAGTCCATTAAACTCACATCGATGGCGAGCTCGACTGGCCATGGATGAGGTGTTATCTCAGGACAGGAGCTCGTTTGGCATGCCTTTATCTGTCGGAGAGTGCTAGGACAATGTATAAGGCCGTCTCCAATGGCGATCGAGCCATGGGGCCTCCCGTTGCCAGCTATCATCACTAGCTCTAGATCAATAGGCCCCTGGCTCGGGTTAAAGTCCTCCCCTTTCCTCGCCTTCCCGTGATCTTTGTACTTCACGAGCTTGTGGTGTGAGGAGATGTTGGTGAAGTTTTCGGGATGATCGAGGTCAGACTCAGAGAATGCCATGACCTTCTTGTACGAGGCAGTGTGGGCCATCGCATAGAGGTCGTACATCTTTGGCACCTCCGTCTTATTGTGACGCGCCTAAAAGAGAGAGAGGAAATAAGTATTAGTAAAGGGCTCAAGCTAGCATTAAGAATGAATTAGATGAGTCATGAAGCAAACCACATACCCAGTTCTCACCAAACTCATTTAAGTTGACGCTCCCTTGATGGTGTGGCACACCAACCATTTTGTCATGCCTCTCCTTGACAGTGTTGTGGCTGGCCTCCCACTTTTCAGAGCACCACTAATCCACCAAGGCCTCCCAACAATCCATCTTATCCACACACCATCTCGGGAGCACCTAAGTTAATAAAGAGAAACTTGAGCGCTACGCGTAAGAATCAAATCAAGGAAACTAACTACAAGGCCTTAATAATATGTAATTACCTTCATGTAATGCTCCTTCTCCATCTTAGAATCGCGGCACTTCGCCTTTCCCTTCCTAATACGTCGGAAGGCGTAGTAGTCTCGAACGACCTGCACCCGAGCCTCGTGCCGCCAGTTTTGAAGTAGGCGGCGGCATTCGGTTTCGATTACCTTTGCCGTGGCCTCCTCGTATCCCTCCTCACACCTATAGAAGGTCTGCAAACGATACAACACTGATTAGTACAATAACTAGCTATTGTTGTTTTTTAATTGTGTAAAGGAGAAATTACCCAGAACTGTCTGATCACCATGTCGACCCTCGTGTCACACAAAACACCGTCGATCTCTACCTCCGGTGGGACCAGGGCACCCGAGTAGTGCTCCCAGGTCATTCCTACCTCTTGACCCTGACCGGGCAACGTAACAAACCCCGGGAAGTTTTGCCGGCAAAGCACACCAAGGACGTTGTTGGGCTTGCGGACACCCTTGGCAACAATCCAACCCCTGCAGTATGGCAAATTAAAGCCAACAAATTAGATATTTGAGAAAACGTGATGGCAAAAGGTTAAATAAGAGTAAATGAACTTACTTCTCCCCATTTGGCTGAATCGACCACCTCTGCTCGCGGGTTGCCGGCATGGGCAGGAGCCCCGTACTACCACGCTGGTAGACGGTGCCCCCCTCACCCAGCTCGTCGTCGCTATCAACATGGCCATTTGGCTCCGGCTGACCCAGATCAGGCTAGGTATCCCACTAGGTCTCTTGGGACGTACCCTCATCCCTGCTTTGCTCTGGAGTCTCCTGGAACGAAGCCTCTAGGACACGAGTCTCGTCGACCTGAGGCTCATGAACCGGAGTTTGTGTAGCCTCCACCTTAGAGGTCCACCCTAGCAGTCATGTGCTCAGGTGAATCAGCTGGGGGGGTGGCGAGGAAGGCGTGGCAGCCACCCTACCTCTCGCGCGGCCACGTGTACCTTTAGTAGCTCTCTTCTTCATGGGGGGTCGACCTCCTCTCACGAGGGCTGCGGTTATCGAAGAAGCGGCCACTCCATGCAGAGTAGAGAGCAACGCTCTCTGGAGAGATGGGGCAGGAATGGGAGTACCCATCCCACCAGCCACCGACGAAGAAGGAGCCTCGAAGTGCTCTCGACCCTTTCCCACCATCTTTCAACACCTGCCATCACAAAGAGTAAATGAAATTAGTACAACATAAATACCAACATGAGTAATAAAATGCATATAATTTAAGTATATCATCATCATAAATACCAACATGAGTAATATTTTTTTTATATGTATATAATAATAGTTGAATACCTGACATGAACTAATAAAATCTTGATTGTCTATATATGCTTTGGGATCAATAAATGCATCATGATCATCACTATCATCAATAAATGCATCATCATCATCACTATCAGGAAGAACATGTGGAAGGCCTCCATTATGTAATCCATCAAGAAGTGACAGGTCATCCACAGCAATAACCTCTTCTTCTTCCGGCTCTTCCTGTTTTGGCTTAGGGGTTAAGACGGATTCACTGTCGCTGCATACTTCAATGTTCTGGGGTGAAGTAGAGCGGTTCTTGAAACATTTTTTGGACATACATGTTTCTTGGAAGAATTCTCCCCCATATGTGTCTGGGTTAATGTGAGGTTCATAATCCTCTTCATTGAGGGTAGGTGGTCTAAAACATGGCGGCACTTCATAAACGACATCCCAAACTTTCAGATTTGGATCAGTTAGGTAGGCCCATCATAGATAGAAAACTTGTGTCGCATGTTGAGTCGTAATATAGACATCGGGAACATCTAAATGGGTGCTTTGGTTGATTTCTACTAGCCCTATATGTTCATGAGTCCTTCCAGTCTCCTTCGGTTGAAACCAATAACATTTGAAGACTATGACAGTCGGTGGGTTTTCAACATAGAATAGAAGTTCATAAATTGCTTCAACTCTTCTAATACTCGGTACCTCCTTCGCCGATAGCAGAGACACAACAATTTGTAGTCTTTACGTCAGGCATAGATAGCTCTTTGCCAAAGGTACGAAAGCGATACCCGTTGATGTCGTATTTGTCAAATGAACGGACCTTATAGTCAAAACCATTAGCGACTTGTCTCAACTCGGCGTCCATAGACTCTGCATCAGCCTACAAGTTTAATACAGAAGAATGGATGCATTAGCCGCAAATTAGACCAGGAAATCAACTGGTCCAGTAATGGTAATTAATTACCCTTTGTTTGAACCAAGAGATGAAACCGGGATAGTCGCCTCCATGCTTTGCCAGAAGCACATACTCTTCGACGGAATCCTTTTCGATGACCGCTCTATCCGAGAATTCGGTGACGTAGTGACTATATCAAATATTCGGGAATAAGAGCAGTTCAAAGGAATTAGAAGTTGCGGAACAATAATTTACCGAAAACTTACTCGATGTACGGCCGCACTTTTGTTAGGTTGTTGAAGATATACAATGAAATGGTCCGCCATTCTTCGACATCCAACGATTTCCCTTTCGAGGCACCGGCTGGTGCGAGCTTCCCTTTGAATATGTTGAGGTTGAATCGACCTTTTTTAGGCTCGCCATCATTGTACCGAGGCTTCGGGTTATGCAAATGATGATTTTTGGCTTCGTAGTGTGCAGTCATGATGTTTGCCGCCTCCTTAGTAATGAATGCCTCAACCATCAATGCTTCAACTCTATGTTTCTTTTTACATTTAGCTCGAAGCGTCTTCTGCATCCTCTCAGTTGAGAAGCTCCATCGATTTTGAACTCCCCCCCAATCTTGCCTCAGTTGGGAGATGCAAAATCAAATGCTGCATTGGATTAAAGAAGCCCGGTGGAAAGATCCTTTCTAATTTGCAGATTAACTCTGGCGCCAACTCTTCCATTTCATCTAGCACACGAGGCGATAGTTCTTTCGCACAAAGAGAACGGAAGGAATAGCTCAGCTCTGCCGGTACTAGCCATTCATCCTTAGGGATAAAGCCACCCAACATCACCGGCATTACCCGCTCAAGCCATATGTGGAAATCATGACTCTTGAGACCAAATATTTTCAATTTTTCAAGACTCGCTCCCCTCTTTAGATTCCCAGCATACCCATCAGCGAACATCAACAGTATTTTCACCCACAATAGCATTTCCCTCATAGCAGGCCTTCCAAGATTGAACCATGCCTTTGAATTCACTACGCTTTGCTTTCCTTTTCGTTGTCGCAAGTTTTGTAACGGTCTATCACATAGAGCCTCCTGGTCGATTCTAACCTTAGGATTATCCTTTGACTTCCCCTCTACGCCGAACAATGTACCAAAAATGGCCTTCGCCATATTCTTTTCAGTGTGCATCATGTCGATGTTATGTGGGCAAATGAGGTCTTTAAAGTGAGGCAGATCCCATAAGCATGACTTGTGAGCCCAGGCGTGTTCCGTATTATACCCTTTGAAATACCCTGGACGCAAAGGATCAGGCTCGAGAGCATTTAATTGATCAAGGGTCTGTTGGCTTGTCAACGCAGGTAGTGTAGTGTTTTTGACAAATACCTTTGATGAAATTCTTCTTATCTTTTCTGAACTTATGGTCAGGTTCCAGGAACTGTCTATGCATGTCGAAGCAAGAAAACTTGCGACCCGCCTGCAGCTAACGGAACTGAAGAGCTGCCTTGCATGTGGGGCATGGGAACCTTCCATGCACACACCAACCAACAAATAGCGCATATGCCGGATAGTCATGCATCGAGTACATGTACCACACATGCATTTTGAAGTTCTTTTTAGTAGCGGCATCGTATGTCTTGATCCCATTATCCAAGGCTTCTTGCAATTCATCCTTAAGAGGATGCATGTACACATTCATATTCTTCCCCGGATATTTAGGCCCTGGAATTATCAACGTCAGGAAAATGTTCTTTCATTTCATAATCTCTCCGGGGGGAGATTGAGTGGAATGACAAATACAGGCCAACAATTGTATTGTACTGCCATCATACCATACACATTGAACCCATCCGTGCTAATGGCATTTCGAGGATGCCTTGGATCTGCCGATTTATCCTTATGTAATGCATCGAAGTGCTTCCACGCAAAAGCATCTGAAGTGTGTACCAACATCTTGTTCCCATCTGCATCTAGTTCGGTTATTTTGCCCAATTTGTGCCATGTCATCTGTCTGGCCGTCTCTTCGACCATGAAAAGTCTTGGTACGATTGGCAGATACCGAAGAACATTAACGGGGATTTTGGTCTGATTCTTCTCACCCATACTGTTGTCTACCACGATATACCTGGAAGAATTGCAAATGGGGCAATAAGTCAAGGCCGCATACTCAAGCCTAAATAAGGCACATCCATTCTCACACGCATGTATCTTCTCATAAGGCATCTGAAGTACACGGAGGATTTTGTCTGACTGGTACAGGTTTGCAGGCAGTATGTGGCCTTTGGGTAGAAAGCGTCCAAATATCATCATCATTGCGTCGTAGCATTCAATGCCTAGGTTGAATTGAGCCTTCAGATCCATTACTTGCGCGATGGCATCCAGCTGACAAATCTCAGTGTGCTCGTGGAGAGGACGTTTTGAAGACTCCAACATTTCATAGAAGGCCTTTGCAGATTCCTCCATCTCATCATCCGAATCCCAAGCATCATCAAAGTCTTGCACCATGACTTTGATCCCGGTGCCATGCTTGTCGGTGCAACAACGAACCACTTCAGCTCTGGCGTGTTGGTTAGACTCACCATGAAAAGTCCACACCGTATAATTAGGCGTAAAACCTCACTTCTGCAGGTGTTTACCCATTTCAAACTCTGTCCGCCTATTAGTGTTGTCACATTCGGGACAGGGCACCATGTGTTTTCCTGGCCATTTGCAAATGCGGCTCTAAAAAAAACCTGGTTTTTGTCAACCATTCATTGGTCATGTCTTTCTAACTAGGGTGACCAGTGTACATCCAAGTAAGATCACTCATCTTTCCTACCTACTAAACACACAAGATATATATATAATTCATCATCTATATTCACTCGGTAATCAAGTTTGTCAATTTTATTACGTCCATGCAACCTACACGCTAATAGGTAGAGAAAGGTCCTAATCCCACCCGAGTATGTGTAGATTGGGTTCATTTTCCATGCTTTGCTCCGGATCTGACGCAGAATTTTGGAAGCACCTCCCCGCTGTTATCTTGATACACGTCTCAACAATAAGCAGAGAGGATGGGTACCCGAAGAAAAACAGGGAGGCACTGATGAAATTCTGCATCGGATCCAGAGCAAAGCATATGGGAAAACAAACCCAATCTACACATACTTGGGCTGTCCATGGACAACGTTGGACAGCTTGAAAGAATCACGGTTATAAATATGCAAATACATGCATATTTATAGATGTAACCCTTTCGAACGGGAGACGCATACTAGTCACGCATACTGATGATTGAAGACACCTATAGCTAGCAAGATTCATCGGCACGAACACCAGAATAGAGCAAATTAAGGGGGCCGGGGGAGAAGATGTCATTTTTTCTCACCACAAATATGATGTTTTTATAAAAAAAACAGAAAATACGTAACCTAACTCATAATTGACAAAACTATGACCTCCTCGGTCTCTGGAAGGCCGAAGAGCACCTTTTCGGTTAACAAGAGGCAGAATAGGTGTCAGGGGTCAGGGGTCGGGGTGTCGTGTCGGGGTGTCGTGTTGGGTTTTTTTCTTCTAGGTTTTTTCTTTACTAATAAATAAACCAACTAACCTAAACCTAAACTAACCTAATAAACAAACCTAAACCTAAACCTAAACTAACCTAAAACTTAAACTAAACTAACCTAAACATAAATTAACCTAAAACTAAAACTTAACTAACCTAAAAACAAAACAAAAAACAAAAAAACTCACCTTTGAGGGGTCGATGCAGGACGAGGCCGGTGGAGGACGACCGCCGTAGGGAGGACACCGGCGCGGCGGCGCTAGAGAAGGTTCACAGGGCCGATGGCGGCTAGGGGAGGGTCGGTCGGGGGCGCGGCCGACCGGGGGCTAGCGGTGGCGCGGGGGCTGGTGGCCGGGAGAGGGTAGGCTAGGGGAGGCGCGACCGGGGGCTGGCGGTAGCGCGGGGGCTGGCGGCGGCATGAGGAAGGGGCGGCATGGGGGAGGGGCGGCCGGGGGAGGGGCGGCACGGGGGCTGGCGGCGGCGGTCGCAGGGGTAGGCGGGAGAGAGTGAGAGAGAGGAGTGGGGTGCGGATGGCCGTTAGTAGGGCATCCCCTTTGCCATCCGCCCTCGGACGGCAAAGAGGGAAGGGCCGACGGCTGCCCTGTTTGTGTTTGCCGTCTCGGGGTGAACGGCAAAGAACTGGCACATGGCAAACAGTGCCTTCTCCATGTGTCAGTTCTTTGTCGTATGCTTTTTAATAGAGGACGACAAAGAGCATCTTTGCCATGTGCCAGCAGACGACAAAGGCCTAGCTCATGGCAAATAACTGAATTCCAGTAGTGTTTATAGCGTTGGGTGCAAGAGTTTGATTCCTTGTGTAGGTATATCTATTGGTGGCTCGCTTGTATCTCCTACAGGAGTGATACCTTCGTTCTCAAAAACTGAGGGAAATACTTACCTACTTTGCTGCATCAAACCGTTCCTCTTCACGGGAAACGAATGCATGCTCGAGAAGTAGCAAGAAGGATTTTTGGCGCTGTTGCCCTTGACATACATAGCAAGTCAAGAATACCAAGTACCCATCACAAACTCATCTCTTGCATTTACATTATTTGCCATTTGCCTCTCGTTTTTCTCTCCCCCACTTCTAAAACGATTTTCAAAAAAGATTTGCCTTTTGCCCTTTTTTGTTCGTCTTTTCGTTTGCTTTTTGTGTGGTAGATCATTCAAACTCATGGCTAGCCTTGCTACTATCGCTCCCGAGTATGAAGTTCTTAACTTTAAGAAAAGGGAGGGAGAAAACTTAAAATATGTTTGGTATAGAATTTGTAGTGCTCAAAATAGATCTATTTGTCAGCAATCTACTACCGTTCTCCTTCGCAATTTTTACATGGGAATCACTCCTTGGAATAGATATGTCCTAGATACCATCATGGGAGGGAATTTCTTGGGAAGTCATACCTTTGACTCCTATAGTGCTATGATAAATTTGTTTGGATCACCCCCAATCATGGTTAATGGGACAATTTTAACTTTAGAACATGTTATGCGAAGGTTAGATATCATTGAAAATAAAGTTGCTACTATAGATCTCATTGAAAAAACTTGGACAAAAAGATTCATAATCATATCACTCAATATGGATCTAAAGTAGGAATTACTCTAAAAAAGCTAAGGGAAAAAGAACTCATAGTTAATGAAATATTGGATGAAGATTCCTTTAGAATAGGGAAGCTAGAGGACATTATTACCAACTTGGGTTCCGCTTTTGCCGCTGTTCAAACCACTTCTAAATTTCCTCTTTCTAAGGCTGGCAAGTTTGTTTATGTTCCCAATAATAAGGGTGAATCCTCTAGTAAAGGGGACAAAGATCTTAAGATGACAAGTGTTGACCCAAAAAATTTCAACATTGTTCGGGAACCGATTGCTACAAGAGAATTTCTTGACTTTTTGCTTAGGAGTATGATCATTGATAAAACTAAAGAACTTCCTGGATTTGAGAAAGTCCTCAGAAAAGTTGCCAATACCAAAAGATGATAATACCTAGATCTATTGTGTTTTGCCTAGCTAGGGGCGTTAAACAATAGCGTTGGATTCATTGGATTTTTCTGATAAATTTTCATATATAAATTATTTCAATCTGAGTTATAGATTAATTTCTATGATTTTTCTAAGTGTTAAGTATTTTCTAGAATTAAATTAAATTAGAAATTTCTTTAATGCATCAGCATGACATCAGCATGATGTCAGCAGGTCAACAGTCCGTTGACAAGTCAAACCTGACCGATGGGGTCCACTGGTCAGTGACCCAGACCCTAATTAAGTTTACTTAAATTCCTAATTAGTAATTATTTAGGATGGGCCTACCTGTCAGTGGGTGTTTATGTTAATTAAATTAATTAATTAATTTTGTAAACTAATTTATAACCAGACAGGGCCGGGCCGACTTGCTAGTTGACCCAGGGGTGTCAACCCCATGGTCAAATGGGTTCACTCACTGGCGTTGAGCCACCCGCCACGTCAGGGACGGCAGAGGGGGTCGGAAACCCTCCTCCGGCGAACAAATGGATGGTGGAGGGCACCGATTGGCCCTGCATACTCGCGCGTGCCGAACCCAACACTCCCCAGGGGCTGGGATGGCCGGAGTCGATGCCAACGTTGAGCGCGGTGGCTGCCGGAGCTCGGGCGAGCACTGGCTTGTCGAGACGGAGCTTGAGCGGGCCAGCTATCAGCTTCTAAGGCTTCCTGGGGCCCTCCTGAGCACACCTACGTGCTCAGGTGCGAGCTTGGGCCACCGCAGCGATGGCAACATCCTCGCTGGCAGCAAGAAGCTCTTGGGTCCGAGGTAAAATGACGCTAGAGCATACTAGCGACGGGGAGAAGAGGGGGAATGGGACCAAGGGCTCATGGCGGTTGCAGAGGCACCGAAAGCGGGCTCGGGGAAGGTCTGGAGCGAAACCGAGCTTCGATTGTTTGCCGGCGGCCGAAGGTTGAAGACGACGGCGATGCGGCGATGGAGAGCTCCCGGCGATGCGTGGCTCGGTGAGGAGGAAGAGGGCATCTAGGCGGAGCGATTGGGGGGCTCAGGAGCGATTGGGAGTGGCTAGGGCGACGATGCTACGGTGGCGGAGCTTCGGCGGCCATGGCGACAGAGGGGAAGAGAGAGAGGAGCGAGCGGACGCGAGGGGGAGAGAGCGATGGGGACGGCTCTACGAGCTTATCCCCGTCATGCTGGCTAGGGGGAGGCAGGCAGGTAGCTGGCGGCGTGGCGGCACGGCCGTGCGCGCACGGCGGCCACACGCCCATCCTCCTCGACGCTAGGAGGACGAAGACCTCCCTAGGCCAGATGGGCCGGCCTGGAGCTGGCCTCAGTCAGCTCCCTCTTTCTTTTTTTTAATTTTTGTTCTCTTTTTTCCTTTTCTGACATTTGTTTTATTTTTGTCAGGGCCTCCACACCTAATTCAAAATATATTGAAACATTTTGCTAGCTTAGTTTGAATATTTCAAACCTCCACAAAAAGTTTCAATATTTTTGAATGACTAAAATATTTATAATGCTTTATTTGGCATTTTCAAAAGCTTTATTATTTATTTTAAAATGACATATATGTTCTGAAATTTAAAATGTCCCCTGATATATTGATGTCAATATTTATCAGACATGGGGGGCATATTTGATGGGCATTTTGGATTTGTTGATTTTCCACAAACTTTGAATTAGTTGATTCAGGTGAGGTGCTAGGGTTTCTATTGATCCCCATTTCATATTGATGCAAAAATCAAAACATGATGCACACACATGCTAACCAGGGCAATGCTAACTAGGGATGTGACACCTCACCCCCACTCAAAAGAATCTCGTCCCGAGATTTGGAAGTCGTCGAAAAGAACGCGGGGTACTCTAGTCGAAGAGGATCCTCTCTTTCCCATGTGGCTTCCTTCTCGGAATGGCGTGACCTCTGACCCTTGAGAAACTTGATGCTTTGACGTCGAGTGGTATGCTCAGCTTGATCAAGAATACGAACAGGGTATTCTCGATATGTAAGGTCATCTTGGAGATCAAGTGTTTCGTGGTCTACTTCGTGGATAGGGTCTGAGAAGCAATGCCTGAGTTGCGAGACGTGGAAGACATCATGAACTTTGGAAAGATGCGGTGGAAGTTCTAATTGGTAGGCAACTTCTCCTTGTTTAGCAAGAATGCAAAAAGGACCAATGTAACGAGGAGCCAACTTGCCCTTGATACCGAATCGTTGGGTACCCTTCAGAGGTGTAACCCGAAGATAAGCCTTCTCGTCAACTTCATAGGTCACAGCCTTATGATGGCGATCATATTGGCTCTTTCGATGAGATTTGGCTATTTTCAACCTTTCACGAATAATCCAAACTTGCTCCTCTGCATCTTGGATCATATC
This sequence comes from Hordeum marinum, assembly GCA_022496015.1. Taxonomy (NCBI): domain Eukaryota; kingdom Viridiplantae; phylum Streptophyta; class Magnoliopsida; order Poales; family Poaceae; genus Hordeum; species Hordeum marinum. The sequence goes on along the minus strand of CM039677.1, from coordinate 217,358,213 downwards.
CGGGCCAAAGAGTTGCCTCTCTCCAGTTTCTGACCAGTTAAGAGGTGTTTGACACCTTCGTCCATAGAGAACTTCAAAAGGGGCTTTGCCCAAGCTTGACTGATAATTATTGTTATAAGCAAATTTGACGAATGGAAGACATTTCTCCCAATTCATACCGAAGGATATAACACAAGCTCTAAGCATGTCTTCAAGAATTTGATTAACTCTCTCAACTTGACCACTTGACTGTGGATGGAAAGCGGTGCTAAAGGATAGATGAGTCCCCATAGCATTTTGGAAGCTTTCCCAAAATCGGGAAGTAAAGATACTTCCATGGTCTGAATTAATCTCCAAAGGAACACCATAAAGAGAAACTATTCGAGAAACGTATAACTCTGCTAGCTGGCTAGCAGTTATACTCTCCTGAACAGGAAGAAAACGAGCCACTTTGGAAAGACGGTCTATGACCACAAGATAGCATTATTCCCTCTCTTGGTCCTGGGAAAACCAGTAATGAAATCCATACCGACCTTATCCGATTTCCATTCAGGAATAGCTAAGGGTTGAAGGGTGTCAGCAGGCCTTTGATGTTCTGCCTTAACGCGACGACAAACATCGCAGTTAGCAACGAACTGAGCAATTTTTCTCTTCATCCTAGTCCACCAGAACCTCTGGCATAGGTCCTGATACATCTTGGTACTACCGGGATGAATTGTGAGAGGAGAATCATGAGCCTCCTTCAGGATCAACTACCGCAGATGTTGCTTCTTCGGAACCACCAAGCGGTTCTCAAAGAAGACAACACCCCAATCATCTTTCGAGAAGTATCTAACATTACCCTTCCTAATGTTTTTCTTGATCCGAGATATCCCAACATCATGCTTCTTGGCTTCTATGATTTGATCCGTAAGAATAGGTTTCGCCACCAGGTTGGAAAGGAATCCTTGAGAAACAATATGAAGGTTCAACTTCCAAAATTCCTCATAAAGAAGTGGTTGACTTTGTTGTAACATCAGGTTGTTACAATAAGATTTATGACTTAGTGCATCAGCCATGACATTGGCTTTCCCTGGGGTGTAAGTTATCCCTAAGTCATAATCTGTGATCAACTCGACCCACCATCTTTGCCTGAGATTCAAATCTGGCTGGGTGAAGATATATTTCAAACTTTGGTGATCAGTGTAAATTTTGCAGCGTACCCAGAAGGTAATGTCGCCAAGTTTTCGGTGCATGGACTGTAGCTGCAAGCTCAAGATCATGTGTTGGATAATTATCCTCATGTGGACGCAGCGGTCGAGATGCGTATGCAATCACATGACGATCTTGCATGAGAATGCAACCTAATCCTTGTTGTGAGGCATCGCAATAGATAACAAAGTCCTTTGTGAAGTCTGGTGGCACCAGAACGGGAGCAAAGGTCAGTCGTCTTTTCAATTCCTAAAAACTGTGCTTGCATTGTGGGGTCCACTCGAACTTTTTATCTTTCTTTAGGAGTTCAATCTGAGGCTTCGCAACCTTGGAGAAGTTCTCGACAAAGCGGCGACAATAGCTCGCTAAGCCAAGGAAACTCCAAGCTTGCTTAACCGATTTAGGTTGAGTCCAATCAAGGACGGCCTGAACTCTCTCGGGATTGACAGCAATACCTTTACCAGAGATCACGTGGCCTAGATAGGTCACTTATGGTAACCAAAATTCACACTTGGAGAATTTGGCATACAGAAGATGCTCTCGAAGTTTCATCAATACCAGCCTTAAATGCTCGGCATGTTCCTGTTCATTCTTCGAGTAGATGAGTATATTGTGGAGGTAAACTATGACGAATTTATCTAGGTACTCCATGAAGATCGAATTCATCAAGTGAGAGAAAGTGGCCGGGGCATTGGTTAAACCGAAGGACATGACAGTGTACTCATATTGGCCATAACGAGTAACAAAAGCCGTTTTTGGAGTGTCCCCGTTTCTAATTCGGATTTGATGGTATCCCAACCTCAAATCCATTTTGGAGAAGACTGAGGATCCAAGGAGTTGATCATACAAGTCATTGATCCTGGGGATCAGATACTTGTTCTTTATGGTGACCAGATTCACTAGCTGATAATCTACAACCATCCGGTCCGATCCATCCTTCTTCTTAACGAAGAGGACGGGGCAAGCCCATGGAGAAGAACTAGGACAGATGAAGCCTTTCTTCAAAGCCTCATCGAGTTGTTTCTTAAGTTCTGCTAGTTCTAAGGGTGCCATCTTATAGGGTCTTCTGGCTATTGGGTCAGTTCCTGGAATGAGCTCTATCACAAACTCTACATCTCTGACAGGTGGAATTCCTGGCAATTCTTCTGGAAAGACATCCGGAAAGTCACGGAATACCGCAATATCTTCTAGTTCTAGAAGAGGGCTAGCATTAAGAGAATAGAGCTGTCACTTGAAAACTCGAGTGGAGACATTAACTATCTCACCCGATGGATGTGTAAGTTGAACATTCCTAGTATGAGTATCAATCTTACCATAATGGGCTTTCATCCAGTCCATGCCTAAGATGATATTGATGTCCGAAGACTTGAGAGCTATTAAAGATGCTAGGAAGACTAGTCTATCCACAAGAATCTCATTATCATGGCTCACTCTAGAAGTTTGCCATTTTGAACCAGGAGTCTGAACTACTAAAGGAGTTGGCATATCACAAAAAGACATGTTATGCAACTATGCATAACTTTTTGATATGAATGAATGAGATGCTCCAGTATCAAGCAAAACAGATGATGGATGAATATTGACAAGGAGAGTACCTAGGATAACATCAGGATCCTCAAGGGCTTCTTCAGTAGAGACGTAGTTCACACGTCCACGAGCAGGAGCTGGCTTTACATAGAAGGCCTTTCCTGGCTTCCCACGTCCGTCTGGCTTGACATTGTACTCGGGACACTCACGGGAATAGTGTCCTAGTTCTCCACATTTGTAGTAGACAACAGTGGCGCGGGGAGCAACATTGGCAGGGGAACCTCCACATGTCCTGGCTAGAGGGCTGGGCTGAGCTGGGCTAGGTGCCTGGAAGGATGGCCACGCGGTGTACCTTGGTGGCAGAGCTATGTTGGGCACCCACACCCGGCGTTTGTTGGAGCCTGAGCCAGATGCAGGGCTGAAGTCACGGTTGTGCTTCTTAGTTGCCTCGTAGTCAGTCTGTCCAGTTTTGGCGTTGATAGCCTTGTTGATGAGGGCCTGGAAGGTAGTGCACTCATGCAGAGGCAGGTCTCGACGGAGCTCAGGATTAAGTCCCTTACGGAACCTGGCCCGTTTCTTGGCATCGGTCGACACTTCCTCTGGTACATAACGACCAAGGTTTCCAAACTCACGGCTATAGGCATCCACTATCAACCTGCCCTGAGTAAAGGCACAAAATTCCTCTCTCTTGCGATCCATCAGCCCTTTCGGGATGTGATGGGTACAGAATGCCTCACCGAAATCTGCCCAGGTTGCTGCGGGGCCTGTGGGATACATGGCTTCATAATTTTCCCACCACAGGTTGGCGGGTCCTTCCAGAAAGTATGTAGCAAAAGTCACCTTGTTGGCCTCAGATACATTAGTAGCTTGGATTTTGCGGGACATGCTGGTTAGCCAGTCATCAGCGTCGAGCGGGTCGACTGAGTGACGGAACTTAGGTCGGCACAACTTGACGAAGTCATTGAGGGACACACCATCATTATGCTCATTGCAGGGAGGACGCACTGTATTTTGCTCAATACATTCTAATAGCCTGTTGGTCTCCCTTTTATTTCGCTCGGCTTTGAGCATCACCTTCGCTAGAGAGGGCGGCTGCGGCAGGTTCTCTTGCCTTGGTTGGCTTCCCTCGCCCTGCTCGAAGGCAGGCACGAGGTTATTCCTAGTTGACACCATCCTGGGAGAACAAACTCATAGCTTAGACAAGGAAGACATCAACTCTAAGACATGAGATGAGGAATGTATTGGACAACATGGTATGCATGGGTAAACACACGATCAACATGGTAATAAACAAACTGTCATATGAACACCATGATTCATACACACCATGACATAGTTTAGTACAATCCCAAGCTGAAGTACAAATTACTGAAAGACGAAACAACTCATCGGAGGCACTTCAAGCTTCCTATACATTATCTATCCACACCTCCGGAACTCAACTCACACCGTAGTCATATCCCACAAGACATGCAGGACTGTGGCAATACGACTACTACAATACTAGTACTAACATACACACACTCAAGCATCACTGTAGAACACCTCATATAGGTTGCCCTCGTGACCCGAGAGTTGAACTTGAGGATCTGGGAACACCCTGGTCTGCGTTCCTTGGAAACCGTAAGGACACGGATGTGGCCTCGGTCCCCTGGTTGGTGGCAACAATGGTCCTCGAAGAGGAGTGATGCCTCCAACATTGGGCCAGTCTACACGAGCTGGCAGATGAGTCCACGATGGGTTCAACATCTCCAAATCTCCATAGCCTGTCTGCACAACAGGTGCTAGCCGTGTCAAGGCTATCCAAAGACGTGCATGAGTAGCATATAGCTCCATGCGAAGGGCACGTGCATCACGATCACTGTTCTCCAACATCTGAGCGGTCACCTGCAGCCTAGGGTCCTCATGAGAATGATCATAATAGGCTGCACTAAGATAACCATCCTCTCCTCCTAGAGTAGCAGGAACATAGCAGAACTCAGTGGTCTGAAGCCGTCCATGGTGAGATCCCATAATAGTCAACATGTTATAGGCGGCCTCCTGAACTGCCATGTCTATGGTGACACCTAACCCATATGTCCAATGGAGCGGGTCTACAGCTCTAGGATATGATGGATATATCCTAACGGTACACAGGTACTGGCCCTGGTTGAAGTCTCGATACTGCTCCTCCACTGTATACTCTGGGTACCAACGGTAACCAGTCTCCATCATAACTCTAACCAACATGGCCGTGTGACCTAGTACATCGATGCACCTAGTCAGACGGACCACCTGACAAGAAGAACGAGGAGGCATCTGAAACAGAAAATGATGCAAAGGCATTATAGATCCTAGCAGAAATTGGACAGCATAATGGCTATAATTGCTCAAAAAGATTTTTGAGGCAGCTACAAAAGATTGGATAGCATAACCACTCAACTTTCTAGATTCAAATTTCTAATCCAACTGATTGTCACACCAAACAATACTTGAGCACCCGAGTTCACTTATGCACAAGCTACCTACTAGTCCATGGTTAGTAACTCGTCATCCTAAGGAATAGATGAGAAGCCTAGCTCTTAACCGCGTAGAGAAGAGGAGGGTGACTCAGAATAGAATGACTCCGGAAGAGGAGTAAAAAGAGCCTTACGTTCCCTTCCACAATCAATTCCCGTACATTTCTATAGAGTTTCTAGACTCAACTTCGACCGGTTTGGCTTGTTAGTCCTACAGTCAGTCAGGCTCTAATACCAACGCTGTTGGGACCCCGATCCTAAGTCATAGGAATCCAGCATGTAACACATCACATCACTTTGCGAACTCACGCACGGTAACTCCACGGCTGCAGCCTTACCTTAGCCAGGACGGTTTGCGTCTTTTGGCTCACGTATGTGAATATGTCGCTAGCATGCAAACGACAGAGAACCCGGACCGACATGACTAGTCATAGAACCCATGTGGCACATCCGTATGGGAACATGATAGAGGCGAAGTTGTCCCTGTCTTTCGATGAGATGGTGGCTATCGTTTTTGGTGGAGTAGACTTTGACGATCCGACTACGAACGTGTGAGCCGTCGCGCCTTAGCAATCGCTAAACCAACTCTGAGAGGTTATTGACCACGCCGGAGCACGATCAACCTGACCACGAGGGTCTTTTTCCTGCACGCAAACGACGAACAAGCAAGAAACTAAGATTGCAATCTGGATATTGCGAATATAAGAGGAAAACTTTATTGATGAAGTGGGGTTCTGTGACGTCTTTGTCTGGTCGTGGAACACAAACGAAGAACGCGAAGTTGCTGCTATGGCAAACTTGTAATCTAAACAAAACCCAACCCTAAAACGAAGCCCTAAGGGCTGTATATATGGGGGAATAGAAGGGAATTTCGTGGCCCCTTGGAGGAGGGGTCCGAAACCGACCCTAAGTCAGTTTCCCCATATATACGGAATCTAAAAACAGCCTATAATATGGTATTTCGAAATTACATGGGCCTGGCCCAAAAATAAGGTGGCGCAGCACCTATATTAGCCTATGGATGAATTTTATAAAGTGGCATCATGCATATTTCGTCCAAGGCTTCCCGCTCCCATTATGGTGGCTTCAATGTGCGAAAATCATCACTGGAAGCTCCATTGTTCTTCCCCGCACGCGCACCTTCTCCTCCATGCTTGATCCCGCTCCAATGGTCATCCTTCTTATCCATGCTAGGTCCTTCATTCATAAGTAAAACAAAAGTATCCAATTTAGGCAGCATCATATGTTCATGAATATTAGAAGGATTTCCAAGAAACGAAAGTACCTGGTAATTCAATTGACGTGCGCGAGCTCTAGTAATTGGTCCTGTATGTATAGCAGTCAGGGTGGGTGTAACATTAGTAGGGATGTCCTCATCATCCTCCCCTTCTTGAACTGACGTCGTCCTCGACGGAAGCTCATCTTCCTCACCCAAATAAGGCTTCAAATCTGCAATGTTAAAAGTGGGGCTAACCCCAAACTCTGCAGGCAGCTCAAGTTTATATGCATTATCATTTATTTTCTCTAACACCTTAAAAGGACCATCAGCACGTGGCATTAGCTTTGACTTGCGCAAATCAGGAAATCTATCCTTACGCAAATGTAACCAAACAAGATCTCCAGGTGCAAAGACAACATGTTTTCTACCCTTATCTCCAGCAAGTTTGTATTTAGCATTCATACGCTCAATGTTTTCCTTAGTTAACTCATGAATCTTTAATATCAATTCAGCACGTTCTTTAGCATCAAAATTAACCTTCTCCGAAGACGGAAGAGGCAACAAATCAATAGGTGCACGAGGTAAGAAACCATACACAACTTCAAAAGGGCACATCTTAGTGGTAGAATGTAGCGAACGATTATAAGCAAATTCAATATGAGGCAAGCATTCTTCCCACATTTTCAGGTTATTCTTCAAAACAGCCCTAAGCATAGTAGACAATGATCTATTGACTACTTCAGTTTGGCCATCAGTTTGGGGGTGACATGTAGTACTAAAAAGCAGTTTAGTCCCCAACTTAGCCCATAAACATCTCCAAAAGTGGCTAAGAAATTTAGCATCACGATCGGAAACAATTGTATTTGGCACACCATGCAACCGAATAATTTCACGAAAGAACAAATCAGCAACATGAGCAGCAGCATCACTTTTATGACATGGTATAAAGTGTGCCATTTTAGAAAATCTATCCACGACAACAAATATGCTATCCCTCCCCTTCTTTGTTCGAGGTAAACCTAAAACAAAGTCCATAGATATATCCTCCCAAGGAACACTAGGTACAGGTAAAGGCATATATAAACCATGAGGATTGAGTCGTGACTTAGCTTTTTGACATGTAGTGCAGCGAGCAACAAAACGCTCAACATCCCGTCTCATCTTTGGCCAAAACAAATGTGTAGCAAGTACGTCCTCCGTCTTCTTCACCCCAAAGTGTTCCATTAATCCTCCTCCGTGCGCCTCCTGTAACAACAAAAGACGAACGGAGCTAGCTGGAATGCATAGCTTGTTAGCACGAAACACAAATCCATTATTAATAACGAACTTGTTCCATGTTCTCCCTTCTTTACAATTCTGCAACACGTCTCTAAATTCAGCATCATGCACATATTGATCTTTGATGGTCTCCAAACCAAATATTTTAAAGTCAAGTTGTGAAAGCATAGTATAACGACGAGACAAAGCATCAGCAATAACATTATCTTTACCCTTCTTGTGTTTAATGACATAAGGGAAAGTCTCAATGAATTCAACCCATTTAGCATGTCTATGGTTCAGTTTTGCTTGACTTTTAATATGTTTCAAAGATTCATGATCAGAATGTATAACAAATTCTTTGGGCCATAAATAATGTTGCCATGTTTCCAAAGTCCGAACAAGAGCATATAATTCCTTATCATAAGTAGAATAATTCAGACTAGGCCCACTTAATTTTTCAGAAAAGTACGCAACAGGTTTACCATCTTGTAGTAACACACCTCCTAACCCAATTCCACTAGCATCACATTCAAGCTCGAAAGTCTTATTAAAATCAGGAAGTTGGAGTAAAGGAGCATGTGTTAACTTATCTTTCAAGACCGTGAAGGCTTCTTCCTGTGTGGTACCCCAAGAAAAAGGCACGTCCTTCTTTGTAAGCTCATTGAGAGGCGCAGCAATGGTGCTGAAATCTCTCACAAAACGCCTATAGAAACCAGCGAGGCCAAGAAAACTCCTTACTTGTGTGACCGTTTTGGGCTGCGGCCAACTCTCAATAGCTTCAATCTTGGCTGTATCAACTTCAATTCCCTGTGGAGTAACAACATAGCCAAGAAAAGATACTCGGTCGGTGCAAAAGGTGCACTTCCCAAGGTTACCAAACAAACGTGCATCACGTAGCGCAGTAAAAACAGCACGTAAATGTTCCAAATGTTCCTCCAAAGATCTACTAAAAATCAATATATCATCAAAATAGACTACCACAAATCGTGCAATGAAAGCACGTAAAACCTCGTTCATTAATCTCATGAAAGTGCTAGGTGCATTAGTTAACCCAAAAGGCATGACTAGCCACTCATATAATCCAAACTTAGTTTTAAATGTTGTTTTCCATTCATCGCCCAATTTCATACGAATTTGATGGTATCCACTACGCAAATCAACTTTGGAGAAAATTGTAGAGCCACTTAATTCATCAAGCATATCATCTAGTCTAGGAATAGGATGACGATAACGAATAGTAATATTATTAATGCCTCTACAATCCACACACATGCGCGATGTACCATCCTTTTTAGGCACTAGAATAATAGGAACAGCACAAGGACTAAGGGATTCACGTATATAACCTTTGTCAAGCAGCTCCTGTACTTGACGCATAATCTCCTTTGTCTCCTCTGGATTGGTACGGTAGGGCGCACGGTTGGGTAGGGATGCACCGGGAATTAAGTCAATCTGATGCTCAATCCCGCGAATAGGCGGTAATCCCGATGGCACGTCTTGTGGAAAGACATCAGCGAACTCCTGCAAAATGTTAATGACAGCAGGAGGCAAAGAGGGAGGCATGTCCTCGAATGAAAATAATACCTCTTTACATACAAAAGCATAGCAAACATATGTAGCAACATCCAAATCATTAATATCAGATTTAGTAGCAAGTAAACATCCACTCTGCAATTTTATTTCGGATGCAACAGTAGATGATGGTTTATTATGCTTATGGTGTTGCTCAAATTCCTGTGCTACAATCTGATTTCCACTCTTATTTTTCTCCTGTTTTGCTTTACTAGCTCTAGCAATGTCATCTTTCATAATATGTTCAGGAGACATAGGAAGCAAAGTGATATTATGATCCTTATGAACAAGAGTATACTGATTTGTCCTACCATGGTGTACAGAATTTTTATCAAACTGCCATGGTCTACCAAGTAAAACAGAACATGCTTGCATGGGTACCACATCACAATCCACATAATCAGAATATGTAGCAATGCTAAAATGCACACGAACAGTACGTGTTACCTTAACCTTGCCACTATTGTTGAACCATTGGATGTAATAAGGATGAGGATGTGGTCTGGTGGTTAGAGACAGCTTCTCCACCATCTCCATGCTAGCCAAGTTATTGCAACTCCCTCCATCGATGATGATGCGAACAAAACGCTCTTTCACAACTCCCTTTGTGTGGAACAAGTTGTGCCTCTGATTTTGCTCAGCGTGTGTAACCTGCACACTGAGAACACGTTGAGCAACTAAACTTTCATACCTGTCAGCGTAATCAGCAGCCATGTATTGTGTTTCTGGTTCTGCATCCTTGCCACCCTGTTCGTCACTGGCAATAAGTGCCAAAGTCTCCTCATCATAATCACTAGCGGACGCATATCCACCATCCTCAGTAACAATCATTACACGCTTGGAAGGGCATTCTCTCGCATAGTGACCTCCACCCTTGCAACGACGACATATAACCTCATGTGTTTGCCCTGTGGATGCAATAGATGAAGAAGAACTCTGTGCAGGCCCAGAAGGTGTGCTCTTCGCAGAGGGTGCAGTAGGAGCATGTTTCCTGGTATCGCGATTAGAGTTGGAGGTTGAAGGAGGTGGTGTTGCAGCAGGACGTGCGGAAGTAGAGGAGGTACGTGGCGTCCATGATGAAGTACGGCCTGCAAAATTAGTAGTTCTCGCCATTGCCTGTCGATCCTGCACTTCACGTTCAGCTTTGCAAGCAAGATGAAATAAACGAGTGATAGTGTTATACTCCTTATACTCTAGAATAGTCTGAATCTCTCTATTTAATCCACCCATAAAACGTGCAAGCATAGCTTCATTCTCCTCAACAATACCACATCTAATCATACCAGTTTGTAATTCCTGATAATATTCTTCTACAGAATTTTTTCCTTGTCTTAAACGCTGCAAATTTTGAAGCAATTCACGTTGATAATAAGGTGGTACCCAACGATTTCGCATAGCAGTTTTCAAAGCAGCCCAAGTAGTTGGAATAGTATCAGGGTGTATTCTACAATGTTCTGACCACCAAACACAAGCAAAACTAGTGAATGAACAAACAGCAGCAGCAACACGTCGATCCTCTGGAAATTGTAAGCATGTAAAACGTTGTTCTGTTTCTAACTCCCATGTAAGATATATATCAGGAACATATCTACCCTCAAACGTCGGAATATTCAATTTAAGTTTAGGGAGATGGTCATGATCCCGTACCTGCGGGGGTGGTGCAGCCCTACCGTTACGGTTGTAGCCATGTGGTCGACCTGGTGCGTATGGTGGGGGTTGCCCCTGGGGCGGATCTGGAGCAACCTCTCCCTCATCATCGAAATCACCATCATAATCTTCAACCTGCTCAACGACAGTAGCCGCACGAGCCACTGAAGTAGCAGCAGTATCAATAGTACCAGGATGTTGGGTGGGGCCGAGAGGCACACGTCGCGCTCGTCGTTCGAAAGGAATAGGAACTGCAGCTGGTGGAGGTAGACGGGCAAGCACCTCATTGAACTTGGCATCCATCTTGGCGTCGAATGTCTTCTCCAAACCATCTAGCTTCTCCATGGCCACTCCAAAGTTGTTCACGAAGTCCTGTACCTGCTCAGCCATCATTTGCTGAAATTTATCATAGAGCGCTTTGTTGGTCATGCTCTCCCAGTCGATCTCGTCATCGTGTGATCCTGGCATGGTTAGCAGAAATAGGAAACACACAATATGAAACCTACAGACTACTGGGACGTGGTGGTGGTGGTGGTGTGGCACAAATCCTTTAAGCGAATCTCAATTTCTTACCAGTTCTTACCCAGTAGCAGGCGGTGATCGGCAACCGTTGTAGCCAAAACTCTCAAAGCTTGGATAGAGCGATTGCCAGGTGGTGTCAAGCACACGGCGTAGAAGTATGTGGAGCTGGGATGGCTTATAATATGGTAGCAAAAAGGGTCAGCATTAATCAATTCAGAGATGCAAGGTTGAATAAACGCTCAACGACGGTACTGTGCTGGTCCTAGGCTAGACCGTGCTAGAGACGCGAGCCTAAAACACCAACAAAAGCACGACGATACACGTAAGCAAGGGAAAAGCACACTCGGATTTTTTTTTTCGTTTTTTTTTCGGCGCCTCTTTTTTTTTTCAAAAACTCACTACAATGGCGAGTGTCTCAAAACTCTTGCCACGTCGTATAAGCAAGATGGGCACGAATTTTTCTTTTGGACTATTTTTTTTTCTGGAGCAATCCGGGGGCTGCGACGACCCAAAATTTTTGACAAAAATCACTATGATAGCAAGTGTCTCAAAACGCTCCGGGGAACCTAAAATCAAGATAGGGAAAAAATATTTTCGGCCGAAATTTTTTTGGGCCAAAACGTGCTCTGCAAAGCGTGCTAGACTCTTTTTTTTTTCCGACACCTGCGCAGGTAGCAAAACACGGATCCGAAATCAAAAGGATCTCGAAACTAAACCTAAAACGAACTGGACTTGGATTGGTGGAGGATTTGTGGTGGTATATATGGACACCAATGGATAGTGATGATGGATGATGAGATATGGCAGCGGCGATGATGGTGGTGGTATATGGCAACTATGAAGATGATGCGGTGGCGGCGTGACAACCTATGAAAAGAACTCGAAACTCTAAAGGACTAGACACTAAGACCAGCAACTCGACACGACGATGTAACCGCCAATTCAACAAAGCAAAATACTAACAAGACTATGCAAAGGCTCAGATTGGTTCGGATATGATGATCTAACCCTAATATTTTTTTTGGCTTTTTCGTGGACTAAAGGTATGAAGAACAGATGCGATCTAAACTACGAAAACTGGTAAAATCTCACCGAGCAACCTGGAAATCTGATACCACTTGATAGAGGCGAAGTTGTCCCTGTCTTTCGATGAGATGGTGGCTATCGTTTTTGGTGGAGTAGACTTTGACGATCCGACTACGAACGTGTGAGACGTCGCGCCTTAGCAATCGCTAAACCAACTCTGAGAGGTTATTGACCACGCCGGAGCACGATCAACCTGACCACGAGGGTCTATTTCCTGCACGCAAACGAAGAACAAGCAAGAAACTAAGATTGCAATCTGGATATTGCGAATATAAGAGGAAAACTTTATTGATGAAGTGGGGTTCTGTGACGTCTTTGTCTGGTCGTGGAACACAAACGAAGAACGCGAAGTTGCTGCTATGGCAAACTTGTAATCTAAACAAAACCCAACCCTAAAACGAAGCCCTAAGGGCTGTATATATGGGGGAATAGAAGGGAATTTCGTGGCCCCTTGGAGGAGGGGTCCGAAACCGACCCTAAGTCAGTTTCCCCATATATACGGAATCTAAAAACAGCCTATAATATGGTATTTCGAAATTACATGGGCCTGGCCCAAAAATAAGGTGGCGCAGCACCTATATTAGCCTATGGACGAATTTTATAAAGTGGCATCATGCATATTTCGTCCAAGGCTTCCCGCTCCCATTATGGTGGCTTCAATGTGCGAAAATCATCACTGGAAGCTCCATTGTTCTTCCCCGCACGCGCACCTTCTCCTCCATGCTTGATCCCGCTCCAATGGTCATCCTTCTTATCCATGCTAGGTCCTTCATTCATAAGTAAAACAAAAGTATCCAATTTAGGCAGCATCATATGTTCATGAATATTAGAAGGATTTCCAAGAAACGAAAGTACCTGGTAATTCAATTGACGTGCGCGAGCTCTAGTAATTGGTCCTGTATGTATAGCAGTCGGGGTGGGTGTAACATTAGTAGGGATGTCCTCATCAGAACAGGCATACATAACCCAACAATGCAGGTGTCGGCCACAAGCATGTGTAGACGATTCACAAAAAGCTACAAGGACTCCATTGCATCATGGGACATAAATGTCATCACTGCACATAGACGAGTCATAGCAGGCTACAGGGACTCCATTACATTGCGAGACATTTCCCCAAAGGGATAGACACAACAACAAAGAAGGATACATGCCGGTCAATCAATGTGTCTGGAGCAGTAGCAAGCTACCAAGGCTCGGTGGAAGCGCGAAGAGGCAGTTCCCCATAAAGAGTACTACTAAAGGCACATGGCTAGGTGTCAAAACCCATACATACCGTTGCACGTCACACGTACACACGACATGCCCGGTATGCATAGATACAACTATGGCATCACAACATTACCATACAACAACACAACTTTTATTTAAGAGGCTTAGAGGAGCCTTACATAATATGTTCTTACAGGTAGGGGTCACATGACCCGACACTCAAGTCATACAAGCAAGTTCATACAAACCATGCGGAAGCATAAAGCTGTGTGGGTACAGACAGATGAAAGGTAAAAAGGCATATGGCCTGACTATATATAGCCCACCATAGGGCGTAAGGTCGTAGCTGGGATACCAGCTATTCGGCGTTGTCAACATCTAGGTAGAACCCACCTGATGGGTCCTGAGTCGCATCTGCAACATTTATTAAGCAAACGTGAGTACAAACGTACTCAACATGTCTTTAAAACAGACATAGTCTATTCATGCTCATGTACCAACAAGGGGAGTGCTGGAGTTTAAGCAGCAATGCCAGCTTTGACTCTTGGCTAACCTATACTACACATATTAATTCTTTGTTCAAGTTTTAGATATCGCACATGAGTCCACTAGCACCACATCAATACACAACCATGGATTCACTTCCGTCATCTACAAGAGTGCCATCCACGGTACTCACACTTGTCTTGATATTTTTATGAGTATCCATCAAGTTATCTATGAACAACATAAGTTCTCCAAGCAGTCCATATCCGAGGATGCGGCTATTCGAATAGATTCATACCCTGCAGTGGTGTACTCCTTCACACACGCTCTCGCCACTTATCGCTCTGTGCTCATAAAACCATGCACCTCGGCAACCTTCAAGCGGAAGCCCAGCGAGGGAGTCGGCCATGACCGTTAATCACACAAGAACTCTAGTCCAGGCTATCGCCTATTTGAGACTAAACCCAGACAGAAGTCTAGCCAAAATTTCCGCTACGGCCCACAACGATGTGCATAGGTTTCCCAAGCCCACCATTCGGGTGATCCTTGGTACACCATGCCATGGCCTACCGCATCGTAGCCCACGCCTAGGGTCAGTGCTACGCACGGCCTCCAGCATACTATAAACACCAGAAACTACTTGGAACTCTTGGACCAAGGACTAGGCGATTGAGAAGTCGAGAGGGGTCGAGTTACCGAAACCCAATGTGTGGTAGTAACTAGACTTGGATCACAAACACGAAACATAGTTCCTAAGAATGGTCCCAATGAGACAACCCGCTATGTACTCCTACATAGTCTCTCATTGCTACCTTTATCAAATCGGGTTCATCATTTAGCTCATCACACCAGAACAATACCATTTCACTCCAGTTCATCACCCAGATGAATCAGACGTGACACAACTCTAAGCATAGCAAGCAAAGTAGGTAAAGCACATCATGGCTCAAGCATCTACCAGGTATGCTAGGTTGCAAGGTTTAGCTATTTACTATGACTATGACAGGTCATGGAGAAGAATGGGTTCAACTACCGCATATGACAGGCAATTGAACGTTTGTCCAAATGCAATAAACAAGATCAGGAGTGAGAGAATGGGATGATATCAGAATGATCAATGGGGTTGCTTGCCTTGCTGGGAAGCAGGAAGGTACTCTCCTTCATTGGGATACTCGGGGGTATCCTCGGAAGCAGGGCCTACCGCAATGCAGATAGGTAACAATCAATACACGGCAAGTGCAACAATATGATGCATGATCATGACATGGCAACATGAATGGATGAGCTAATGCAACTATTAATCAAGTTAGATGGAGTGGATTCGAATATAGGTTCAAAATCGTTCTCCATTTGATATTCTAAATATTGACCTATTGCTAAATGTTAATGTTCATCTACATAGGTTGCTCTAACATGCATGATAACAACACCATTTGATTTATTTGATTTTTCTGATAAATTTTCATATATAACTTAATTCAATATGAGTTACAGATTAATTTCTATGATTTTTCTAAGTGTTAAATATTTTCTGGAATTAAATTAAATTAGAAATTCCTTTAATGCATCAGCATGACATTAGCATGATGTTAGCAGGTCTACAACCCGTTCACAGGTCAAACCTGACTAGTGGGGTTCACTGGTCAATGACCCAAACCCTAATTAGGTTTAGCTAAATTCCTAATTAGTAATTATTTAGGATGGGCCCACCTATCAGTGGGTGTTTATGTTAATTAAATAAATTAATTAATTTTCTAAACTAATTTAAACCTGACATGGCCGGGCCCACTTGCCAGTTGACCTAGGGGTCAACGCCGTGGTCAAATGGGTTGACTCGTCGGCGTTAAGCCGCCGGTGATGTCATGGACGGTGAAGGGGGTCGGAAACCCTCCTCTGACGACCAAATGGACGGCGGAGGGCACCGATCGGCCCCGCGTGCTCGTGCACGTCGAACCCGGCACTCCCCAGGGGCTGGGATGGCCAGAGTCAACGCCGGTGTTGAGCGCAGCGGCTACCGAAGCTCGGGCGAGCACGGGCTCGTCGAGCCAGAGCTCGAGTGGGCCAGCTATCGGCTCCTAAGGCTTCCTAGGGCCCTCCTGAGCACGCCTACGTGCTCAGGTGCGAGCTTGGGCCACCGCAGCGACGACAATACTTGGGCCCGAGGTGAAACGGCACTAGAGTGTGCTAGCGATGGGGAGAAGAGGGGGAAAGGGACCAGCGGCTAACATCGGTTGTAGAGGCGCCGAAAGCGGGCTCGGGTAAGGTCTAGAGCGGCGGCGAGCTTCGATTCTTCCTCGGCAGCCGAAGGTTGGAGACGATGGTGATGCGGCAATGGAGAGCTCCTGGCGATGTGTGGCTCGGTGAGGAGGAAGAGGGCGTCGAGGCGGAGCGATTTGGGGGCTCAGGAGCAAGGGGGAGTGGCTAGGGCGACGGCGCTATGTCGGCGGAGCTTCGACGGCCATGACGACAGAGGGGGAGAGAGAGAGAAGTGGGCGGACGCGAGGGGGAGAGAGCGATTTGTATGGCTCTGCGAGCTTATCCCCGTCGCCCTATTGAGGGGGAGGCAGGCAGGCAGCTGCCGGCATGGTGGCACGGCCGTGCGCGCACGACGGCCACACGCCCAGCCTCCTGGCCGTCAGGAGGACGAAGACCTCCCTAGGCCAGATGAGCCGGCCTGGAGCTGGCCTCACATTAGCTCCCTCTTTCCTTTTTTCAGTTTTGTTCTCTTTTTCCTTTTCTTACATTTGTTTTATTTTTGTCAGGGCCTCCACACCTAATTCAAAATATATTGAAACATTTTGCTAGCTTAGTTTAAATATTTCAAATCTCCACGAAAAGTTTCAATATTTTTGAATGACTAAATTTTTTATAATGATTTATTTGGCATTTTCAAAAGCTTTATTATTTATTTTAAAATGACATATATGTTCTGAAAATTAAAATGTCCACTGTTATATTGATGTCAATATTTATCAGACATGGGGGGCATTTTTGATATGCATTTTTGATTTGTTGATTTTTCACAAACTTTGAATTAGTTGATTTAGGTAAGGTGCTAGGGTTTCTGTTGATCCCCATTTCATATTGATGCAAAAATCAAAACATGATGCACACACATGCTAACCAGGGCAATGCTAACTAGGGATGTGGCACACTCCCTCGTCGTCCCTACACCGCAGCCACCGCCCCTCACTCCCTCCCTCTCCCTACGCCGCCGCCTCGCCCCTCACTCCCTCCCTCTCCCTGCGCCGCCGCCGCCCCTCACTCCCTCCCCCTCCACTCTGCGCCACGGCCCCGCCCCTCACTCCCTCCCTCTCCACTCTGCGCCACGGCCCCGCCCCTCACTCCCTCCCTCTCCACTCTGTGCCACCGCCCAGCCCCTCACTCCCTTCCACTCCCCCTCCTCACTCTCTCCATCTCCACTCTGCGCCGCCACTGCCACAGGTCCTCCCCGGCGGCCTCGCCACCGACCTCGACCCCAACCTCGACCTCGGCCCCGACCCCGACCTCCACGCCGGTGACCTCGACCCCGACCGACCCCAACACCGACCCCGACCTTTGGTGAGACATCCCCATGCCTATAGGATTCTTGCTAGGGACTAGATGATGCCCCGAACGTTGTTGCGGGAATATTTACAATATATTGTATCTTATTATTTTCTATATATTTGCTTGACGAGGTGCCATACTTGCATGCTGAGAAAAATAGTTTAGTGGGCGCTAGCTAAATGCAAATGAGATTATTGTTGTACAAATGATAACTAGAAAGTAAAAAATTAAACGTTAAGTAAATTTTCTCATAGGAATTTGTCTCGACACCAATGATGCCCGGCCCGCATCCTCGTCGTCGAGTGGTCAGCGAGAGCCTGCTTGATAGGTGCCATGTCCGGGACTGGGCTCCGTCGGGCTGGCACTGGGAGGTGCTACCTTCCTGGGCTCGGAGCTTGGTAAGGAATCCAAGTCTTGTCGTCGACCCGAAGCTTCTATGGTGGCGGTCACGTGGGCCACTTTCGGTGTAGAGGGAGCGGGCCCCGCGGAGGTGGTACATCATCGTGTCAAGTAGGAGGACGAGCACGTCCATCGCTACATGGCAGCATTGGATGCCAGGTTCAACAATACCTGGCAGATTCTTTAGGGATCTCACCCGAGTTATGATCCCATGATGGTTCCTTATCTTTGGGTGTCAACCACCCGCAACTCAGGAACCGCTAGTGACTTAGATTATTCAATAGTATTCGATTTGTATTAGTGATCTTATATGATAATATTTGAGATGTATTAGTTAATATTTGAGGATGCATTAACTGGATTATTCGGGATGATGTATTAGTGATATTATATTTGAGTTCATTATAAATGTATTAGTGATATTTTATCGGTATAATGTGTGGGGAGGGCCTCCTCTTCTTCTCTTCTTTGCGATATATTCAAGCGCATGACGTAATTTTTGAATCATGAAAACAGGAAATGTCGTCATCATCAGACGATGATATGATCCAAGCGTGTGAATTTTGTGGTGAAGATAAGGGTCTTTGCGACCAGCCTGGGCTGCGAGACGGCAGGTTCTTCACCTGAATTTCAGGCGCTCGATATGTCCGGTTTTTAGTAAAGGTCATCCATAAAAAATTTCATGAATTTTGACATGACTTGTGCTACAATGTAGGACATATAGAATGATTGTGATTTTCCAGAATGGGAATTCAATGATATTTTGGCCAAACATAGGGCATTTTTTCTATGTCATTGCTCGATATATGGAACGGGTTGACTTTAGGTCTGTTTCGGCTCCTTGTGTGTCTTTCAGTGAGGGGGAGTGTCCACCATATATATATGAGAGAGGAAGAATCCCGACTGTTGTCATGGGGGTCGCTTCTCCTTCTTTTCCTTGTGCTAGATATTTGTAATGCGCTAGGGAAAGGAGGAGTAGCGACCATCACCGATGGTCGAAATATGAGAGAGGAAGAATCCCGACTGTTGTCGTGGGGGTCGCTTCTCATTCGTTCCCGTGTGCTAGACATTTTGGTGTAATGCACTCGGGAACGAATGGAGGATCCACCATCACCGATGGTCGCTATATCAGAGGGAGTGCCAACCATATATGTGAGATGAGAGTTTAGGAAGGAAAGACTCGACAGACCTAAAGTCAACCCGTTGCATATTGAGTAATAGTGATCTGTGTGTTGATCAGTTTCCTGATAGTTGCCTTCGATCGATTTTAAATGTTTCAACTATGAACATAGGAAATGTCTGACGGTGTAAGGAAATTTGTTATGTGTGAATGCTGCGAAGACGAGCGTAGCCTGTGCGACAAGCCTCGCCTAGTTGATGGTAGGCACTTCAGCATCATGCTGGATGAGACCTTCGAAGTGGATACACTAAGTCACAATGACAAGTCTTTTTTCGTAATTAAGCATGACTTCTGCTTCTTTTGCTTCAACTTATAATTTTAATTTTTACTATTCTACTAGCGTATCCCCTACCATGCAAGAATTTATGTCTCGGATAAGATTGGTTTAGATACTAAAAAAAGTATGGAGGTAAAGAGAGTTCACTTGAGGACCGAGCAAGGTTATACTTTTGTCGTAAAATTGTACAATGCAGACACCTACTCCTATATTGAATGCAAAATTTGTAGAGCACTATGCAAGGCTTATGCATTTGAGCCTAATATGCTTATCACCTTTGATATTCGTCCGGAAGATGAAATTGAAGGTAATATCGACATCTGGGTCGATGTGCAGACGCCTCAAGTTCTACCATTATGTGAGTTTCTCAACCATATTTATTAAGTAATTTATATTCTTTATTTAAAAATAGTTGACAACTAATTTCTATTGACAGCTTATTTCCAGTCAAGCAAACATGTCCAGCGCTTGGTAGACAGCACCTACTACTGTCCTGGGGCTAAACTAAACTTCGAGGAGATAGGTCATTATGTTTCATGGCTTGAGGATATTGATGCTGTCAAGATAGGTTATTTTCATGAACTTCGAGATATTAGTACTCAAAACGTGCGACCATTAGTGTGCATATTGAACTACGGCCACATCTATCTAGGAAAGATGGTAAGATTATTACTATTTGTCCTCAGTGCATCTTCTGCATACATTATTTTTTAAGCTAAACTTCATTGCTAAGTATGTTACTACGATGTTCTTCAACAGGGACTCCCGATGAGTGTTGTGCCTCATTGGATCGATTCTAAAGGTCGCATGGCAATGGTTAGCTTACATCCAAGATATCATGTATTGCACATGAGTGCATTCATCATTTCTCGAAGCGAGCAAGTCTTAATAGTCAAAGACTGGAGCAAATTTGTGAAGGATTGCAGAGAAGTACTAGGTGGCAGTAATCAGAAGCGCAGCCCACAATTAGGAGACAGGTTCATATGCATTCTCCAATATGATGAAGAAGGAGTGATACACATGTTTTATGCTATTTTACATGAGAGAGAGTAGCAGGAGTAGGTCCTAGGCATTAAGAACAATTAGTTAGTGCTAATTATATATGACTAGCGACCTAGTGACAAGTTGATGCCCAAGTTGATGATTATGAGGAGGAGTTGTTATATGATGATCATGATGAGTTATTGTTATTATAACTAGTGACCAAGTTGTTACATGATGTCTCGTGGACGAAAATGATGATGATGAGGAGTTCTTATATGACAATGATGTATTATGATGATCTGATGAAACTACTATATAGAGCCTGTATAAATACATCACAAATACGTAGAGGGGGTATGAATCTGCGAAAGCAGTAATACTAGCAGCAACGCTAGAAGCCATCTAGCAACAGCGCTGGATTATCAGTAGCGCTTGCCTCTCTGTAGCGCTACAGATAGTTAGAAGTAGCGCTGGTAAGTGCAGCGCTACTGCTAACCAGACATAGCAGTAGCGCTGCACCAACCAGTGCTAATGCTATAACTTAGCTGTAGCGCCTTAGTAGTAGCACTGGACCCAGTGCTACTACTTTAGGTTTTTCAAGCGCTACTAGTAGGGTTTCTCCTAGTAGTGGGTCTGGGTACTACCAGCTGAAGATAAGACCCCAAGACATTCCGAAGACGGCGTTTGTAAGCCGGTATGGCATGTATGAGTACATGATCATGTCAACTGGGTTGACCAATGCCCCTGTCTACTTCATGTACCTCATGAACAAAGTCTTCATGGAGTACTTGGACAAGTTTGTTGTCGTCTTCATTGATGACATACTTGTCTTCTCCAAGTCTGAAGAAGAGCATTAGCAACACTGGAGATTGGTCCTAGACAAGCTTTGAGAGCACCAGCTTTATGCCAAATTCAGAAAGTGTGAATTCTTCTTGCATGAGGTTGGATTCTTGGGTCATGTGTTGACTGTAGAAGGATTGTTAGTGAAGCCTCCCAAGATTCAAGCCGTGACTGAATGGCAATCCCCAACCACTGTGAAGGAAGTCAGGAGCTTCCTCAGACTCGCACGATATTACCGCAAGTTCATTGAAGGATTCTCGAGCATTCCCCGACCCATGACTCAGCTTTTGAAGAAGGACAAGAAGTTCGAATGGACGCTGAAGTGTGAAGAAAGCTTCCAAGAGCTCAAGAGGAGATTGACCACAGCCCCAGTTTTGGCCACCCCCGATATTCACAAGGAGTTTGTGATATATTGTGATGCATTGAGAACCGGGCTTGGAGGCGTTCTAATGCAAGAAAGCGGAGTCGTAACATATCTATCCAGACAACTACGTCCTCATGAAGAGAACTATGCTACTCATGACCGTGAGTAGGCAGCCGTGGTTCATGCCTTAAAGACATGTCAATATTACCTTCTGGGGAAGCGATGTGAGATATACACAAGAGTTTGAAGTATATTTTCAACCAAAGGGAATTGAACAAAAGGCAGCAAAGATGGTTGGAGTTGATCAAGGACTATGACCTCACTGTTCAATACCGCCCCGGAAAGGCTAAAGTGGTAGCAGACGCCTTAAGAAGGAAGGCTTATTCCTTGAATGCTATGATTAAGGAAAGGCTACCTGCCCTATATGAAGAGCTTGAAAGCTTCGAATTGGAATTAGTTGCACCTGGATTCCTCGCCAACCTCGAAACAAAGCCTACCTTGATGGACGATATTTAACAACCTTAGAAGGGACATGAGAGCATCGAAGGCATTAAGAGGAATATCAAGACAGGCAAGGCCCCAGGATTTTCATTGGATGAGCAAGGAGTTGTATGGTTTGGGAATGGCATCTGTGTACCCAACAAAGAAGAGCTCAAGAATTTGATCTTCCAAGAAGCTCATGACACTCCGTATTCCATCCATCCTGGAGGAACCAAGATGTACCAAGAAATCAACACAAGATTCTGGTGGCATGGCATGAAATGGGAGATAGGCACCTTTGTTGTGAAGTGTGACATATGCTAGAGAGTCAAAGTTGAGCATCAGCGACCTGCTGGACTATTGCGACCTCTCAAAGTGCCTGAATGGAAGTGGGACAAAATCAGGATGGACATTATCACCGGATTACCAAGGTCAAGCAAAGGACATGACTCCATTTGGGTAATTGTCATTCACCTGACCAAGGTGGCCCATTCCATTCCCGTCACACCACCTATGATGGTAACAAGCTAGACAGGCTTTACATCGACCGTATTGTGAGTATTCATGGAGTTCCTAAGGAGATCGTGTCAGACCGAGGCACCCAGTTCACCTCAAGGTTTTGGAAGATGTTTCAAGAGGCAATGGAAACCAAGCTCTCCTTCAGCACCACTTTTCACCCCCAAACCGGTGGGCAAACAGAACGAGTAAATCAGATACTCGAAGATATGCTCCGTGCTTGTGTTTTGGCATATGGAGCCAGTCGGGAAGATTGCCTATCATTCACTGAGTTCTCCTACAACAATAGCTATCAGTCGAGTCTTTAGATGGCGCTATTTGAGGTGTTGTATGGACACAAGTGTCGTACTCACCTCAACTGGTCAGAAACCGGAGAAGGATTATTCTTTGGACCAGATATGCTCCGCGAAGCAGAAGAGCAAGTTTAACTTGCCCGAGAACGTCTGGAGACCGCCAAGACAAGACAGAAGAGCTATGCTGACTATCACCACCGAGAAGTGAACCTCAACATCGGAGAATATGTCTACCTCCGAGTCACGCCTCTCAAAGGGACCGAGCGTTTCCACGTCAAGGGAAAGCTTGCGCCAAGATATATCGGCCCCTTCAAGATCGCCGCTAGGAGAGGAGAAGGTGCCTACCAGCTAGAGCTACCTTCCGAGTTGTTGGACGTGCACAACGTATTTCACGTGTCACAACTCCGAAAGTGTCTTCATGTTCCCAACCGCCCCAACCTCTACAAGGACATCGACCATCAGGCCATAGACCTTCAGCCAGACCTCACTTATCGTGAGAGTCCAGTTCTCATCATGGATGAAGTGAAGCATTGCACCTGAAGCTGCACCATAAGGTACTTCAAGGTCCAATGGAGCAACCACACTAAAGCAGAAGCAACCTAGGAGCATGAAGACTATCTTAGATCTGAGTTCCCTTATCTTCCTAGCACTTAGCCTAGTAATCTCGGGGACGAGATTCTTGTAAGGGGTAGGTCTGTCACACCCTGTGTTTGTATCACTTTCTATGCTTGGATTTACAAAATGTGGAGCCAATTAAAACTTTTTACTGCATGCTTGTTTGAACTTTTGCTTGTTTGCTTGTTTGGTTGATTATGTTTGGCACTCTTAGGTTCTACTCCTCTCCATATTCATCTTCCTTGATCCAAACTTCTTGCCTAATGATCATGCCATGTGAATAGTACCCCAAAATAATTTTTGTCAAAATTTATTTTGGCTAAAAAGAATTTATTCAAATTAGGTTTTCAAAAACCCCTGAGTTGAGGTTTGCACTTCAAGTCCTCAAATTGGGTGGATCCTTTTTCCCCAAAGGCTTTATTTGAAACCTAATACATATACGAATTCCCAAAACTACCAAATATTAATTTTTAAAGATTATTTTACTATTTTATTTAAAGGCTTTTTCTTAAGGCTGGAAATGATTTTTCATAGGGAAAATTATTTAATATTTTGAAAATATTTTATAAAATTTAGGGAAACTCAGTGGACATATATTTTCCATATATATGAAGTTTCAACACATGGTCATGTTCAATATTATGGGCAAAACCCCTCAAAACCCTTTCTGTCCAAATCAAGCTTTTGAAATATTTCTATAAGAAATATTCTCCATAAATTCCAAGAAAATTCCATCAAGTCACAATTGTCATAAGTGATGATCTTGCAAAGTTTCATATCAATCCCAATTGATTTGCTTCATCAAAATATTACAAAACGATTCCTGTCCAGATTCAAATTTGAACAACTTTACATTGTGAAGTTTCCTCCTTTGACCCGAAACTTTGTGGGCATGTTCCATTACCCAAATAAGGATTCCACACCAAGTGGTGGATCAAGGAGAATGAAAATGCATACCTAGATCTACAGGAATATGATTCTGTTGATTTCTAGGGTTTCACAAAGCTACATTGTGAACTTTCTTCAATCAATCTCAAACTTGGTGATCAGTCCTATTTCTAACCACCCTTTCATCCTACCAAGTCTCAAGTCAAGAAAACACCATTTTCTTGCCTAAACCTTCATCAAACACTTTTTGCCCTAATTGTAAAATCCTTGTTTGGCCCCCTTTTGCTATTCTCCTGCACTCCAAATTTTTACCTCAGCTTTCTAGCATTGCACCTCACCACCAGTAGCTTTATCTGGTTAATACTCAATGGTTAAGTGGGGTAACACCCCATTTTTACCCTCTGGACAGCAGTAAAACACCCCTCTCTCCCCTCCTCTCTTATTCTATCAACCTCCCATGGCATCCAATGCTTGTGTTCCCTAGCCTAGATCCTCATAGACCCCTTGGACACAAGTGGCCGCGCCCAAAACGCCAAAGGCATGCCATTTGGGCGCTCTAGAGGGCACTACAGTGCACCGTCGCACTATAGCAGGAGCATCCCGAGGCTCCCGGCCACCTTGGGACGGGCAAGCTTGTCCCCCTGGTCATCCTCGATGTCTATGGCATGATAGGCGGTCAGCCCCTCTCCTTTCTCTCTCATTCTCCCACCTCAGCGCATGCCCGACGCCGCCCACTTTGGCCACTCCCTGTCCAAGCTATGGGCACCTTTTCGAGCTTGTCCCGCTCCCCCTCTCGCTTCCCAGCTCCCTAGTCCTCCCCCCACGAGCGCCGCACAAAGGCCCCAGGCCACTCCAGTAGCCATAAGAGCCGCTCCGGCGGATGCCCATGGGCTCGATCCACGGCAAGCCCTGACCCCCCTATAAAATGACCTCTCCGTGTCTCGCTCTCTCCTCTGGATCCCTCCTCTCCATTCCAGTCGCCCTCCAGAAACCCAGCTCGACCTCCCCGTGCTTGAGTGCTCGGGATAGACCGTAGCGCCACCGCCTCGGGTCATCGGCATCTGCACATTAGGAAGCCTCCCCAGCCTCTTTTCTCTCCTGATCTAGAACCGCGAGATTCTTCTGGTGCGATTCCCCCAATCCCCTGCTCTTTTTGCATCCTAGGACGGCCCCGACGATTGCTTCCCGACCCCCTCCGCTGCGGCCACCTCACCGCCGGCAACTCAGGCCTCCCGGTGATGAACTCCGGTACCTCCTGACGCGCGGTGACCTCCTGAAACAATTCCCGCCTTCGCCTCCCCTCGCCGTGCCTTTCTTCGCCGCTGGTGAGCACCGTCGGTCCCTGGTCAGAGGTGGACGACGACCTGCTAGTGGGGCCAAGTCGTCAGCTCCTCACACCCCTCCCGCGTCTCTCTCACTACCCCGCGGGGCCCACCCATCAGGTTTGAACCTGGCGCGGCACGAACGCCCGGTCCGCTTGGGGTTGGTTTGTTCTGGGCCGGCCCAGTTGCGGCCCGATCTGGCCCAGGGCACAGTGCCCGTTTTCTTTATTCCTTCTCTTTTAGTTTTTCCAAAAATTCCATAGCTCCAAATAAAAATCTTATTCTAACCTAAAATCTTAGAATAATGTGTATAATTTAATAGTGAAATTTGTGTAAAATTTTGTGAAAACCTTTTATGTACCGTTTTAGTTTAAAACCTCTTTTGGGCATTTTTAGCCACTGTTAAAAATAACTTTTGAAAACCTTTTTCACCCCAAAACCTTAGACGAATATTCTTAGTATAGTTTTAGTATTTATTAGAGTAGGGAAGAATTTTGGTAGTAGATTTTTGTGATTTATTTTTCTGTGATGCTTATTATTCTCGTTATTTTATCGCGACGATAGATTACGCTATTGACGAGGGAGTTGGACCCGAAGACTTTGAAGACTCTAAAGACTTTGTTGAGCCAAGCAAGCAGCCCTTCCACCATCTTAAGAAACCATTTTCATGCATGTCATATAACACCTTATTCCTTGTTGTTGATCATGTGATGTGGTGACCACTTCGGTGGGATGCTCCGTGAATATTATCGTTGATACTTGCATTGTGCATGACCCTACCATCCTTATGAGGGTTGTGCGGGTGGGAGTAGATAGAATGCTAGTAGATGCTATGCAAGTGGGGTCGGGATTATGCATGGTGATGGAAACAAAGAAATGATTTCAAAGACTTTTCGAAAACCCCGTCGGGTGCCACTAATGCCCGAGGGAGATGATGATGAGTTGGGTGACCAATTCAGGAAGAAGTGGTGTACCGGAGCAAGTGAGTGTGTGTGCTTTTGAAAATAGATTAGATTTAAGGTCTACTGGCCGTCCCAACCTTACATGCACAATCACAATAACACTTATGGGATGGGGCTTTGTTGAATACCTTGGTGGGTACTAGCATAGAGCCCGCATTACTAGTGGCGGGAGTGAAGTGGTCACTCTCGATATGGGGTCATACCGGAATGGGCGATCATGCGCTGTCTTTACAAGCACTGGGCACACCGTTGCGTGCCCTCATGGATGATACGTGTGATGTACATCATAAGGGATGGCACCAACGAGTGGACTCTCTGTTTAGTATTGCTAGGGGAAAGGCATTGCTCGGGTTCTTACCTCGGGTATGTAATATACCGCGAGTCATGGATGACACGGAAGTTCCCCGAGTCTTGTGGGTAAAGTGTGTAGCCTCTAAAGAGTGTAAAACTATTCGAATAGCTGTGTCCACGGTCATGGACAGTTGGAGGTCCTTCTTAAACTATGTCCAGATGTTTCCTCAAAACTTGGTATGTGTGTGTGGATGACACAGAGTTGATACTTGAGATGAGTCAGATGACTTGACGTGATGACTGAACATGAGATGTTCAACCCCCTGTTTATGATGATATCTGTAGCATGTTCATATGGATATCGGCCAACTGTTGATGCATGCTTACATAGTTACTTGATCATGTCATTCCATTCGACATCAGCTTTCTACAAAATACCTATTTAGTGTTATATCATGCATGGTTATTACCTTGTTCCAACATGGGTTGCTTGCGAGTACATTCAAAGTACTCATTGGCTTGCCACTGGTTATTTAATTGGCCGGGCATGGAAGAACAGGAGTATGGTGAAGAGTTCGTTGGTGATGAACATGCGAAGTAGGACGCTTCCAGTTAGAATGCCTGTAAGTTTAAGGTAGATGGCATGGGTGCACGCTTTCGACCAAGAATTCATCTGATTGTTATGTTTAAGTGTTTGGCCTTGTGGCCCTATCTATGTAAGACTTGGCCTAGCTGGCTTTTATTTGTGTAAGACGGTATGTAAGGATGTAAGACTCTTGCTATTCAGCTTCTGTGTTTTCACTAAGCATTGATATTTGGGATCACTGTACACGTGCATTCGGTGATAAAGACTTATGAGTCGGGGTACCCACAAAGAGCCGCCAGTTTCGCCCTCGCCTCCGCCTCGCCCCTGAGAGCGGCCTAGAAGGCGGCATTGGCTGTTGCCAGCTGGGCACACAACACGTTCGCCTCTTCTTGGAGCTCGGCGTGTTTGCGTTTCTTGGCTGCCGGTGCCCTGGAAGACGGAGACAGTCAAGTCCAGTACATTGGATGCGTCAAGCAAAGAAAAAGGGAGGCGACGGAACACTCACTCCCACGCCATGGTCTAGTGCTGGTGGATCCGTGCCGGCTCTGATGGCCCCCCAGTGCTGCCTCCGGAGGAAAGCAAGGGGGCTGATGGCCCCACGCACTCCCTGCATCGATGGCGCTTCCACCAAACGCCATGAAAGAAGGAAGAAGCTAAGGAGAGGAAGAGGTTTTTCTGTGAAGTTATGGGAGTAGGTGGACGTTTCGAGATGGCTAGGCTCTATCGCGAGGAGGCGGATTTATAGGCGGGATCGAGGCCATGAAACGTCATGGGAGAGCAGGCGACGTGCGCCCCTCAGGCCCCGAGAGGGCCAGCTCGATCGACGCACGACTCTTTCGCACGTCGCCTCGCCTGACGCTGTCGGGTCACATTCGCGTGGCCTGAGAGTTGGAAGCCCAAGGAATCGACAGCATTCAAGGAAAGGTCATGATGGCTGGCGCCGACGTGGGCATCACGTCGGTTTGACTTGGGTGGTTCCTGACGCCTTCGGGGAGCGGGGGCATCGCCACACGGGTGGCAGACGCGTGTAGAGCTTGGCCCACAGGCATTTGGGGCCCGTGGTGTTTCGGGTCGCCTTCAAAGCTTCACTCCGAAGCCATCTCGAGTGCTCCTTGGGCCTGGGGGCTACTGTCAGCGTTCTGGGAACGGGGGTACCCAGTCCTGCCTGCCTCCGGCCCAGGGCATGGCCCACTTCATCTGCCAGGCGTGTCCTGGTGCGACACTACTTGAGAGAAGGCCCTCATGAGGACCCTGGGCTCACGAGGGAGAACGACATCAAGACCAGCAAGTACGGGCCTCCTCAGGCCCCCTCCTGAGCGGCGAAGATCTCTATGCAGGGCCCGACATCAGGAGTCGAGGGTGACACAAGGAAGGATAGGCGGGTGCCAGCGTGCCAGGCGGTAGAGTTTCCTCTTTGGTGCAAAGGGATCAAGGACGTATGCGGGTTCCCAAAGCGTTGCCCAAAGGATTCCCTTCTAGTGCAACAAGACCACGACCACAAGCCCTGCACCGCGGATGCCATCCCCGAGCCCACCACTACATCACCATCAGCTACTTTGTAGACGAAGACCGCCTTTGGACAGGGCGCAACTGTACTCTTATCCCCCTTCAAAATTGGCCATTGTGGGATTCCTTCCTACCATTGAGATAAGGGAACAAGACCTGCTCCATCGCTATATATAGAAGCTAGGTCACACTATAGAGGGGATCCAATCTAACACTTAGCTACTCAACACACCACCGCAAGGCAGAGAGCCAAGAACACTCCTTGAGCCCCCTCACGAAGCTCGAACTCAATGTACTGGTTCATCCACCAAAACCTCCACAAGAGGCAATCCACCAAAGTAGGAGTAGGGTATTACGCTTCGCAGCGGCCCGAACCTGGGTAAACTGCTGTGTTCATCATCTTCCTCGTCATCGAACGAGTTCGCGTTGAGACCATCGAGTAGCGAGCTATGTTGGGTGAGGCTACAGGGAAACCTTCGCACACGCCCTTATGTTCAAACCTTGAGGCTTTTGCGGAGCCTGAAATCCGACATCATCTTCTACATACACATATTATAATTGATCCTACCATCCACATTATGAGCCGACGTTCCTTGATTGATACTACCATCTTCCGCCATAGTATGAACCCTATCAAAATATGCCTGGAATCCTTCTAACCATCGTCTCGATTTGTTGGCCAAGGTCGCTCCTCTCGGAGGCTAGCTTTGTTTGCCACAAAATAAAACCCCTCCCTTTTTGTGGCCATAAATTTTGACTGCGCATTGACGTATGGATCTGGTTGACGAATGCATAGTAGGGGCCAGTTTGGTTTGAGTGCCAAAAGTCATGTGGGTCATCCATATTTTGCCTTCCAAGTGCAATCATGATAATGGAATTGATGGTCATCTTGACGAAGAATTTCTTATTCAAATTGGATAGATTGCCATGTACCCGTGGCGATGCTGAATTCTGTTTCTTCTTTTGATCTTCAATTGGATCAAAATAATCGTCTATGAAGATACTTCCATGGCGTCTCTTTCTCATCTGGCTGATCGCAAGCTTCTCGATTCTTGGGAGAGCTCCTTCCAAGAACACAACACTAGTGTGCACTAGACCCACGGTGGGCGCCAACTTTCGTGTGCTGGCCCTGGGGGTTATCATGTTGGTTCGTGAGATCCTGATGTCTCGTGCTAGACCAGAAGGGTCATAGTTTTGGTGTAGCTTCTCGGTTACATGGAATCGTGGCCTTCCCTAGAGCAAGTGATATTTCAGTTCATGTGGTATTCAACTATAAGAGCATTGAGGTTTGTCAGCGTAGGCTTCTCGTTGGGATTTTCCACTTGAGTAAGTTGTCCAGGCACGTTCTCCATTCAACTACGCTTGCTTCTTGACCATTTATCTTCATAAACACGAACGCACACTTTGACCATGTCCTTTGACCATGTCCTCAAGTGTTTGGTTTACTTGTCTCTTCGTACCCACTTGTGGCGATGCTTTGGGTTGAGCCTTGTCCCTAAGGCTTACCTTAGAGATTTGGTAGCAAAACGGGTTCTTCTACCAGAGAAGGTTTTTGAGGGGTTCTAAACAATATGACTATCCAAAATTATAGAACAACCATCTAATCCCCGAGGTTTGAAGCTTGGTCAAGTTAGGGGGGCTTATATTTGGCAGGTGGTACATCGTGATCCAGTCAGAATCACGTCCTTGATTGCACCTAAAGAGGCTAGTAACGGTAACTTGTACCACCTTGGTTAAGGCTTTGGAGGGAACGAGTTTGTAAGCAGGATTGGTGATGGTTAAGGTGAAGTATTGACCCAAGCCTTTTGACTTAGAACCAAAGCCCACGGTCATAATTTGACTATCATATTGCTTGTTAAATCTTAGGGGTTTCAAGGATCTTAGGATGTGAGTGAACGATTATCATCCTATTCTCGAGCATAGTCCTTGGATGCCAATAGTCCTACCTGTTGCTCCAAACAAAAATCACCTTATACCACTGAAAGCATTGACTCATATAAGTCATCTCCAAAAATTACACAGAAAGCTCTCGAGCGAAGGACTAAACAAAATAAAATATGTCATCAATAACCATCTCACATGTATCCCTATGTAAAAATATTCAGGTGGAGCATACAAGTTACTAAACTTGAATAGAACCCTACAAATATGAGTGCTCCGGTAAGCTATCCAAGGTCCAATGTACTGCATTTTTATCCTAAGGAAACACGTGATATACCAATCCAAGATCTTGTTTATTTCCTACGAATCACATCCAGTGGTCCATTAATCCCATCAATTGTTACATGATCGACTATTCCTACAAATCCAATATGGGCGGTGTTTCACATAATCTTCAATAGTTCCTCGAATCCCTAGATCCTAGAAAGGACGGTCGTATCACAATATATCCACCAATTTCTGTTATCATAAACAAGTAAAATCCAATGTCAAGCTAATACAGATTCTTAAATCAATTCTATGTATTATCCAATTTCCTAGTTTATTTTCCACCGAGAAATACGGTTTCATGATCACAATCATCAGACTAAATCCAAACTACTCCGAACCATGTAGACTTATGTAAGTGCATCTAGTGCCCCTTAGTGATTTTGGTGTGTTGAAGACTTATAGGTTAAGAGATTGATGTGTTTGTAAGTGTACACGGGCTCTATAAGTCGCAAAGGAGTTTGATATATTCGGAGATTATCGACCCCTAAAAATGTATGTCTTCAACTGAAGACTTTGGTGAAGACTTTGCTGGAGACTTTCGTATTCCCTGAAGACTTTGAAAATGAAGAAGTTGGTGTGACCTTGAAGATATGAACTAGGACTATGAAGCGTGAAGATTTTTGTTTACGTAGTTTCATTTCCTTTCTTTGGGTCATAGGAAACAACATACTGTTAAAGGGGGCCGAGGTAATACTAAGGAAAATTTCCAACTGATGCTCAACTCAAAAGCCTCAACCTATCCAATCCTTTGAGTGAAGCATTTGGAAATCTGTTGCAGTTCAGTTAAGTTCTTCTATGACAGAGACGATGTTCTTCTGGTCTCTAAGGAAATTTGTCTGAGTGAGGAGTTAGGATTTTCCTAGTGCGAATTGCCTACATGTGAGGAATATGATAAGCTTGAGGACTTTCATAGTTCGAAATTCTGACCGTTGATGTGCTTAGCGCCAGCTGTTCCCAATCATCCTATCCACATAACGGTCATATCATTGGGGGCATTTATGTCTTATCATGTCAGGTTGCACCCTGGCTATAAATAGCCACCCCCACAACCACTAGTTGGTTGGCTGCTCCGAGAGAGAACCAACACTTGTCATTTGAGAGAAAACCATCCTCCGAGGACTTTGAGAGAAAATCATCATTCAGGAAAAACCCAAATCCAAACCACCAGACCCAATGATGAGGACATCCCTACTAATGTTACACCCACCCCGACTGCTATACATACAGGACCAATTACTAGAGCTCGCGCACGTCAATTGAATTACCAGGTACTTTCGTTTCTTGGAAATCCTTCTAATATTCATGAACATATGATGCTGCCTAAATTAGATACTTTTGTTTTACTTATGAATGAAGGACCTATCATGGATAAGAAGGATGACCATTGGAGCGGGATCAAGCATGGAGGAGAAGGTGCGCGCGCGGGGAAGAACATTGGAGCTTCCAGTGATGATTTTCGCACATTGAAGCCACCATAATGGGAGTGGGAAGCTTTGGACGAAATATGCATGATGCCACTTTATAAAATTCGTCCATAGGCTAATATAGGTGCTGCGCCACCTTAATTTTGGGCCAGGCCCATGTAATTTCGAAATACCATATTATAGGCTGTTTTTAGAGTCCGTATGTATGGGGAAACTGACTTAGGGTCGGTTTCGGACCCCTCCTCCAAGGGGCCACGAAATTCCCTTCTATTCCCCCATATATACAGCCCTTAGGGCTTCGTTTTAGGTTTGGGTTTTGTTTAGATTTTAAGTTCGCCATAGCAGCAACTTCGCGTTCTTCGTTTGTGTTCCACGACCAGACAAAGGCGTCACAGAACCCCACTTCATCAATAAAGCTTTCCTCTTATATTCGCAATATCCAGATTGCAATCTTAGTTTCTTGCTTGTTCTTCGTTTGCGTGCAGGAAATAGACCCTCGTGGTCAGGTTGATCGTGCTCCGGCGTGGTCAATAACCTCTCAGAGTTGGTTTAGCGATTGCTAAGGCGCGACGTCTCACACGTTCGTAGTCGGATCGTCAAAGTCTACTCCACCAAAAACGATAGCCACCATCTCATCGAAAGACAGGGACAACTTCGCCTCTATCAAGTGGTATCAGATTTCCAGGTTGCTCGGTGAGATTTTACCAATTTTCGTAGTTTAGATCGCATCTGTTCTTCATACCTTTAGTCCACGAAAAAGCCAAAAAAAATTAGGGTTAGATCATCATATCCGAACCAATCTGAGCCTTTGCATAGTCTTTTCAGTATTTTGCTTTGTTGAATTGGCGGTTACATCGTTGTGTCGAGTTGCTGGTCTTAGTGTCTAGTCCTTTAGAGTTTCGAGTTCTTTTCACAGGTTGTCACGCCGCCACCGCATCATCTTCATAGTTGCCATATACCACCACCATCATCGCCGCTGCCATATCTCATCATCCATCATCACTCTCCATTGGTGTCCATATATACCACCACAAATCCTCCACCAATCCAAGTCCAGTTCGTTTTAGGTTTAGTTTCGAGATCCTTTTGATTTCGGATCCGTGTTTTGCTACCTGCGCAGGTGTCGGAAAAAAAAAAAAAAGAGTCTGGCACGCTTTGTAGAGCACGTTTTGGCCCAAAAAAAAATTTCGGCTGAAAATATTTTTTCCCTATCTTGATTTTAGGTTCCCCGGAGCGTTTTGAGACACCTGCTATCATAGTGATTTTTGTCGAAATTTTTGGGTCGTCGCAGCCCCCGGATTGCTCCAGAAAAAAAAAATAGTCGAAAAGAAAAATTCGTGCCCATCTTGCTTATACGACGTGGCAAGAGTTTTGAGACACTCGCCATTGTAGTGAGTTTTTGAAAAAAAAAAAAAAAAAAGAGGCGCCGAAAAAAAAAAAAAAAAAAAGAGGCGCCGAAAAAAAAAAAACGAAAAAAAAAAAATCCGATTGTGCTTTTCCCTTGCTTAGGAGTATCGTCGTGTTTTTGTTGGTGTTTTAGGCTCGCGTCTCTAGCACGGTCTAGCCTAGGACCAGCACAGTACCGTCGTTGAGCGTTTATTCAACCTTGCATCTCTGAATTGATTATTGCTGACCCTTTTTGCTACCATATTATAAGCCATCCCAGCTCCACATACTTCTACCTCGTGTGCTTGACACCACCTGGCAATCGCTCTATCCAAGCTTTGAGAGTTTTGGCTACAACGGTTGCCGATCACCGCCTGCTACTGGGTAAGAACTGGTAAGAAATTGAGATTCGCTTAAAGGATTTGTGCCACACCACCACCACCACCACGTCCCAGCAGTCTGTAGGTTTCATATTGTGTGTTTCCTATTTCTGCTAACCATGCCAGGATCACACAATGACGAGATCGACTGGGAGAGCATGACCAACAAAGCGCTCTATGATAAATTTCAGCAAATGATGGCTGAGCAGGTACAGGACTTCGTGAACAACTTTGGAGTTGCCATGGAGAAGCTAGATGGTTTGGAGAAGACATTCGACTCCAAGATGGACGCCAAGTTCAATGAGGTGCTTGCCCGTCTACCTCCACCAGCTGCAGTTCCTATTCCTTTCGAACGACGAGCGCGACGTGTGCCTCTCGGCCATGCCCAACATCCTGGTACTGTTGATACTGCTGCTACTTCGGTGGCTCGTGCGGCTACTGTCGTTGAGCAGGTTGAAGATTATGATGGTGATTTCGATGATGAGGGAGAGGTTGCTCCAGATCCGCCCCATGGGCAACCACCACCATACGCACCAGGTCGACCACATGGCTACAACCGTAACGGTAGGGCTGCACCACCCCCGCAGGTACGGGATCATGACCATCTCCCTAAACTTAAATTGAATATTCCGACGTTTGAGGGTAGATATGTTCCTGATATATATCTTACATGGGAGTTAGAAACAGAACAACGTTTTACATGCTTACAATTTCCAGAGGATCGACGTGTTGCTGCTGCTGTTTGTTCATTCACTAGTTTTGCTTGTGTTTGGTGGTCAGAACATTGTAGAATACACCCTGATAATATTCCAACTACTTGGGCTGCTTTGAAAACTGCTATGCGAAATCGTTGGGTGCCACCTTATTATCAACGTGAATTGCTTCAAAATTTGCAGCGTTTAAGACAAGGAAAAAATTCTGTAGAAGAATATTATCAGGAATTACAAACTGGTATGATTAGATGTGGTATTGTTGAGGAGAATGAAGCTATGCTTGCACGTTTTATGGGTGGATTAAATAGAGAGATTCAGACTATTCTAGAGTATAAGGAGTATAACACTATCACTCGTTTATTTCATCTTGCTTGCAAAGCTGAACGTGAAGTGCAGGATCGACAGGCAATGGCGAGAACTACTAATTTTGCAGGCCGTACTTCATCATGGACGCCACGTACCTCCTCTGCTTCCGCACGTCCTGCTGCAACACCACCTCCTTCAACCTCCAACTCTAATCGCGATACCAGGAAACAGGCTCCTACTGCACCCTCTGCGAAGAGCACACCTTTTGGGCCTGCACAGAGTTCTTCTTCATCTATTGCATCCACAGGGCAAACACATGAGGTTATATGTCGTCGTTGCAAGGGTGGAGGTCACTATGCGAGAGAATGCCCTTCCAAGCGTGTAATGATTGTTACTGAGGATGGTGGATATGCGTCCGCTAGTGATTATGATGAGGAGACTTTGGCACTTATTGCAAGTGACGAACAGGGTGGCGAGGATGCAGAACCAGAAACACAATACATGGCTGCTGATTACGCTGACAGGTATGAAAGTTTAGTTGCTCAACGTGTTCTCAGTGTGCAGGTTACACACGCTGAGCAAAATCAGAGGCACAACTTGTTCCACACAAAGGGAGTTGTAAAAGAGCGTTCTGTTCGCATCATCATCGATGGAGGGAGTTGCAATAACTTGGCTAGCATGGAGATGGTGGAGAAGCTGTCTCTATCCACCAGACCACATCCTCATCCTTATTACATCCAATGGTTCAACAATAGTGGCAAGGTTAAGGTAACACGTACTGTTCGTGTGCATTTTAGCATTGCTACATATTCTGATTATGTGGATTGTGATGTGGTACCCATGCAAGCATGTTCTGTTTTACTTGGTAGACCATGGCAGTTTGATAAAAATTCTGTACACCATGGTAGGACAAATCAGTATACTCTTGTTCATAAGGATCATAATATCACTTTGCTTCCTATGTCTCCCGAACATATTATGAAAGATGACATTGCTAGAGCTAGTAAAGCAAAACAGGAGAAAAATAAGAGTGAAAATCAGATTGTAGCACAGGAATTTGAGCAACACCATAAGCATAATAAACCATCATCTAGTGTTGCATCTGAAATAAAATTGAAGAGTGGATGTTTACTTGCTACTAAATCTGATATTAATGATTTGGATGTTGCTACATATGTTTGCTATGCTTTTGTATGTAAAGAGGTATTATTTTCATTCGAGGACATGCCTCCCTCTTTGCCTCCTACTGTCATTAACATTTTGCAGGAGTTCGCTGACGTCTTTCCACAAGACGTGCCACCGGGATTACCGCCTATTCGCGGGATTGAGCATCAGATTGACTTAATTCCCGGTGCATCCCTACCCAACCGTGCGCCCTACCGTACCAATCCAGAGGAGACAAAGGAGATTATGCGTCAAGTACAGGAGCTGCTTGACAAAGGTTATATACGTGAATCCCTTAGTCCTTGTGCTGTTCCTATTATTCTAGTGCCTAAAAAGGATGGTACATCGCGCATGTGTGTGGATTGTAGAGGCATTAATAATATTACTATTCGTTATCGTCATCCTATTCCTAGACTAGATGATATGCTTGATGAATTAAGTGGCTCTACAATTTTCTCCAAAGTTGATTTGCGTAGTGGATACCATCAAATTCGTATGAAATTGGGCGATGAATGGAAAACAGCATTTAAAACTAAGTTTGGATTATATGAGTGGCTAGTCATGCCTTTTGGGTTAACTAATGCACCTAGCACTTTCATGAGATTAATGAACGAGGTTTTACGTGCTTTCATTGGACGATTTGTGGTAGTCTATTTTGATGATATATTGATTTTTAGTAGATCTTTGGAGGAACATTTGGAACATTTACGTGCTGTTTTTACTGCGCTACGTGATGCACGTTTGTTTGGTAACCTTGGGAAGTGCACCTTTTGCACCGACCGAGTATCTTTTCTTGGCTATGTTGTTACTCCACAGGGAATTGAAGTTGATACAGCCAAGATCGAAGCTATTGAGAGTTGGCCGCAGCCCAAAACGGTCACACAAGTAAGGAGTTTTCTTGGCCTCGCTGGTTTCTATAGGCGTTTTGTGAGAAATTTCAGCACCATTGCTGCGCCTCTCAATGAGCTTACAAAGAAGGACGTGCCTTTTTCTTGGGGTACCGCACAGGAAGAAGCCTTCACGGTCTTGAAAGATAAGTTAACACATGCTCCTTTACTCCAACTTCCTGATTTTAATAAGACTTTCGAGCTTGAATGTGATGCTAGTGGAATTGGGTTAGGAGGTGTGTTACTACAAGATGGTAAACCTGTTGCGTACTTTTCTGAAAAATTAAGTGGGCCTAGTCTGAATTATTCTACTTATGATAAGGAATTATATGCTCTTGTTCGGACTTTGGAAACATGGCAACATTATTTATGGCCCAAAGAATTTGTTATACATTCTGATCATGAATCTTTGAAACATATTAAAAGTCAAGCAAAACTGAACCGTAGACATGCTAAATGGGTTGAATTCATTGAGACTTTCCCTTATGTCATTAAACACAAGAAGGGTAAAGACAATGTTATTGCTGATGCTTTGTCTCGTCGTTATACTATGCTTTCACAACTTGACTTTAAAATATTTGGTTTGGAGACCATCAAAGATCAATATGTGCATGATGCTGAATTTAGAGACGTGTTGCAGAATTGTAAAGAAGGGAGAACATGGAACAAGTTCGTTATTAATAATGGATTTGTGTTTCGTGCTAACAAGCTATGCATTCCAGCTAGCTCCGTTCGTCTTTTGTTGTTACAGGAGGCGCACGGAGGAGGATTAATGGGACACTTTGGCGTGAAGAAGACGGAGGACGTACTTGCTACACATTTCTTTTGGCCAAAGATGAGACGGGATGTTGAGCGTTTTGTTGCTCGCTGCACTACATGTCAAAAAGCTAAGTCACGACTCAATCCTCATGGTTTATATATGCCTTTACCTGTACCTAGTGTTCCTTGGGAGGATATATCTATGGACTTTGTTTTAGGTTTACCTCGAACAAAGAAGGGGAGGGATAGCATATTTGTTGTCGTGGATAGATTTTCTAAAATGGCACACTTTATACCATGTCATAAAAGTGATGCTGCTGCTCATGTTGCTGATTTGTTCTTTCGTGAAATTATTCGGTTGCATGGTGTGCCAAATACAATTGTTTCCGATCGTGATGCTAAATTTCTTAGCCACTTTTGGAGATGTTTATGGGCTAAGTTGGGGACTAAACTGCTTTTTAGTACTACATGTCACCCCCAAACTGATGGCCAAACTGAAGTAGTCAATAGATCATTGTCTACTATGCTTAGGGCTGTTTTGAAGAATAACCTGAAAATGTGGGAAGAATGCTTGCCTCATATTGAATTTGCTTATAATCGTTCGCTACATTCTACCACTAAGATGTGCCCTTTTGAAGTTGTGTATGGTTTCTTACCTCGTGCACCTATTGATTTGTTGCCTCTTCCGTCTTCGGAGAAGGTTAATTTTGATGCTAAAGAACATGCTGAATTGATATTAAAGATTCATGAGTTAACTAAGGAAAACATTGAGCGTATGAATGCTAAATACAAACTTGCTGGAGATAAGGGTAGAAAACATGTTGTCTTTGCACCTGGAGATCTTGTTTGGTTACATTTGCGTAAGGATAGATTTCCTGATTTGCGCAAGTCAAAGCTAATGCCACGTGCTGATGGTCCTTTTAAGGTGTTAGAGAAAGTAAATGATAATGCATATAAACTTGAGCTGCCTGCGGAGTTTGGGGTTAGCCCCACTTTTAACATTGCAGATTTGAAGCCTTATTTGGGTGAGGAAGAGGAGCTTCCGTCGAGGACGACGTCAGTTCAAGAAGGGGAGGATGATGAGGACATCCCTACTAATGTTACACCCACCCCGACTGCTATACATACAGGACCAATTACTAGAGCTCGCGCACGTCAATTGAATTACCAGGTACTTTCGTTTCTTGGAAATCCTTCTAATATTCATGAACATATGATGCTGCCTAAATTAGATACTTTTGTTTTACTTATGAATGAAGGACCTATCATGGATAAGAAGGATGACCATTGGAGCGGGATCAAGCATGGAGGAGAAGGTGCGCGCGCGGGGAAGAACATTGGAGCTTCCAGTGATGATTTTCGCACATTGAAGCCACCATAATGGGAGTGGGAAGCTTTGGACGAAATATGCATGATGCCACTTTATAAAATTCGTCCATAGGCTAATATAGGTGCTGCGCCACCTTAATTTTGGGCCAGGCCCATGTAATTTCGAAATACCATATTATAGGCTGTTTTTAGAGTCCGTATGTATGGGGAAACTGACTTAGGGTCGGTTTCGGACCCCTCCTCCAAGGGGCCACGAAATTCCCTTCTATTCCCCCATATATACAGCCCTTAGGGCTTCGTTTTAGGTTTGGGTTTTGTTTAGATTTTAAGTTCGCCATAGCAGCAACTTCGCGTTCTTCGTTTGTGTTCCACGACCAGACAAAGGCGTCACAGAACCCCACTTCATCAATAAAGCTTTCCTCTTATATTCGCAATATCCAGATTGCAATCTTAGTTTCTTGCTTGTTCTTCGTTTGCGTGCAGGAAATAGACCCTCGTGGTCAGGTTGATCGTGCTCCGGCGTGGTCAATAACCTCTCAGAGTTGGTTTAGCGATTGCTAAGGCGCGACGTCTCACACGTTCGTAGTCGGATCGTCAAAGTCTACTCCACCAAAAACGATAGCCACCATCTCATCGAAAGACAGGGACAACTTCGCCTCTATCACCCAAAGTGATTGAGCATCACTGAAGAGATTGTTCTAGTGTGGAACCAATGCTTGTTACCTTCGAAGACTGTGTATCTTTCTGACGGTTAGGCGTCATGGTCTAGTGCATCCTGCAGTCATTTGGGGATCATTGAGTGACCTTGGTCTAAAGCATCCAGCAGTCAATTGTGGATCGCCAGGTGACAAGTTTGTGAGGGTTTTGGAAGTCTGCCCTGTAGACTTACCATGAGTGTTGGGCGAGGACTGTGTGACCTTAGCTCAAGGAGAATTCGGTAAGGATTGTGTGTCCTATGGTTTAAATACCAGGCCGCTACAAACTAGACGTACGACTATCACAACAGTTGGAACTAGGTCATCAAACCATTGTGTTCATCGAGCTACCTAGTTCTATTTCCTCAACCCTTTCATTTCCTCGTATACTTGTTGATGAAATTGATTGTTACTGTTTGAAGAATTTGATTGAATACTTTCTCAATTTCCTCACCTCAAATTCTTCAAGTTACCTTGTTCCTCATATGCTTATCCTATATCACGCTACATGTAATCTGTGCATGCTTTATCTCATCATGATGACCATGCTACTGCTATGTTTCTCATGCACTTGAGTACTTATTCTGCTCCTAGTTATTCAACACATTTCCAATTCCTCAAGTTGAAATTCCTTAGTGGTGAATTTGTAAAAATCTCCTATTCACCCCCTCTAGTCGATATAACGCAATTTCAATTGGTATCAGAGCAAGGTACTCTCTTGTTCTGTGTGATTTTGGGTTAACCGCTTGGAGTTCTAGTTATGTCGACTAGATGTATGATCAAGGTTTCCGTAGGTTGTCCAACCTTTGATGGGTCAGACTATCACTACTGGAAGAACAAGATGCGCATGCATCTTGAGGCAATTGACAACAATCTTTGGTACGTTGTGTAAAATGGTGTTCCCTCTGTTTCTCCCACGGTCAACGCTACTGATGTGAGGAGATTCAAGCAACTTGATTCACAAGCAAAGAATATCATCTTTGGCCATCTGAGCAAAGGTCAGTATGGCAGAGTGAGTGCTTTGGAGTCTGCTAAACTTAGCTAGGATAGGCTGTCCAAAGTCAACGAAGGTGTTCCCACTCAACGTGACTCCCTGGTTTATGTTCTTCGCAATCTCTTCAACCGCTTCAAAAGACTCGACAATGAAAATGTTCAGCAAACTTTTGATCGTCTCACTGATATCCCTAACGAGCTTCAAGCACTGCGTGCCACAGACATCACCAACCACAAGGTGGTGAAGAAACTGTTGAGATCTCTTGATTCCTCATTCGATACACCGACGTTGATGATTCAAGAGCGTGGAAACTACAAGTCACTTGATCCTGCTGTATACTTGAGAGACTCAATACTCATGAATTCGAACAGACTGAGAAGAGAGACCTCTATCGGCCAAGCTATGGAAGATCTCGTGCTCTAAAGGCAAAAGCAATTTCCTCATCCGAAGGAGAAGATTCTGAGAGTAGCCTTGGTGATCATGGACAACTAAGTTAGGAGCTGGCAATGCTCGTGAGGAAATTCCAAAAGTTCTCAAGGAGAGGACGATTTGGAAAGTCATCTAAAAGTGGCTTCAGGAAATCAGATTCCTCAAGAGACTACAAGAAGAGAACTTGTCACAAATGCAAGAAATATGGTCAGTTTATCTGTGACTATCCTCTATGGGAAAAAGAATCGAAGAAGAAGAAGTACAAGGACGACAGTTCTGATGACTCTAAGAAAAATAAGAAATCTTCAAAGTCCTCATCTGCAAAGTC
This sequence comes from Hordeum marinum, assembly GCA_022496015.1. NCBI lineage: Eukaryota > Viridiplantae > Streptophyta > Magnoliopsida > Poales > Poaceae > Hordeum > Hordeum marinum. The sequence continues at coordinate 217,315,957 of CM039677.1, read as the reverse complement.
CTTATCTTCAAAGTAGAATGGTTCCACAAAGGCTTCTGCTTTCATTGGCAAGGAAATGGATTCCGAAGAAGAATCTGAAGAAGAGGAAGAAGAGGAAGAATCAGAGGTGGAGTCAGAATCTGGTGTTGCTAACCTTGCTCTCGCTACAGCTTTCATCAGCAAGTCCATCTTTAACGATGAAGAAAATGACTACTCCAATGACTTTGACACCAGCTATGATGAATATGCTCCCACTTACTACTTCATGACGAAAGGTGTCAAGTCATTCATAGAATGTCCCAATATTGATGGCATTGACTATCATAGGTGGAAAATTCTGATGAAGAAGCATCTCATATCAAAGAACAATGAGCTACGGACTTTTACTGAACTTGGACTGACTGAACTCTGCAAGATGGCAAATGCTGAGGAAATTCATAAGTACACTCAACTTGATGCTCAGGCGAGGAACATCATCTGCTCAAGCCTATCAAGCATCATGTTCAAGGGCATCTGTCATCTCTAAAATGCAAAGCTCATTTGGGATAGGATGACGGACATCAATGAAGGCTATCGCACCCGTCAAGACCCCATGTTCATCAAACTCAACAAATTCCTCAAAACCCAGGAAATATATCCTGGTTCATCTTCTTCACTATGTCTTATGGCAAAAGGTTCCACGTATGAAACTCCAAAAGCTACTGAGTGGGTCCTTGAAAGTGGATGCACCAACCACATGACTGGTGATAAGAATCTACTGATGAATATACCACTTGCCCCATCTCATTGAAGCATATCACCTATGCTGACAAAGGAAAAAAGCACGGTATTGGGTCTAGGTAAGGTTGCAATCTCAAAGGACCTACACATGGATAAGGTGATGCTTGTCGAATCCCTCGGGTTCAACCTCATGTCTGTCTCAATGCTTCATGATCCTTATATGGTTGTCTTGTTTGGAAAATACCGTTGTGTTGTCATCATGGAATCTAACCATTCCAAAGTCTTTGAAGGATTTAGGAGAGGAGACTTATATATTGTTGATTTCTCTACATGTCCTCAGCCTGCCACATGCCTACTTGCAAAGTCCTCAGAAGGCTGGTTGTGGTATCGATGACATGGACACGCTAGTCTGAGGAACTTGCACATGCTTGTGAAGAAAAATCACGTCATTATATTGGCATTGAACGTGTCAAATTCCTCAAGGACCACCTCTGTGGTGCTTGTGAGTCTAGGAAGATGACCAAATCCATGCATCCCTCGAAGACAATCATGACCACTACTCGACCTTTTTGAATTGCTTTACATGGACCTCTTTGGCCCCACTCATTATTCCACACTAACAAATTATTCAAGTTTGTATGGCTTTGTCATTGTTGATGATTACTCTCGTTACACTTGGGTCCATATTATTCTGTATGAAAATGAAGTGCAGGATGTCTTCAGACGATTTGCTTCAAGGGCCACAACAAACTTCAGCTCAAGATCAAGCATATCAGGAGTGGTAATGGGACTGTGTTCAAGAACACCAATCTTGATGAATATCTTGATGAACTTGGTATTACTCATGAGCTATCTGCCCCATATACTCCTCAGCAGAATGGCATCGTGGAGCGCAAGAACATGATTCTTGTTGAGATGGCTTGCACCATGCTTGATGAATACAAGACTCCTCGTTGCTTCTGTCCTGAGGCAATTGATACAGCTTGCCACATCATTAACAAGGTATATCTTCACTAATTCTTCAAGAAGACTTCATATGAACTCATGACTAGCAAGAAGCCCGATGTAAGTTATCTCAAAGTCTTCGGTGCAAAATGCTGGATTAGAGATCCTCACCACTGTTCTAAATTTGCACCGAAAGCACATGAAGGTTTCATGCTTGGTTACGGAAAGGACTCACACACCTACAAAGTCTTAAACACCTACCATCACAAGGTTGTTCAAACAGTAGATGTGCGGTTCAATGAAACTAACAGCTCACAAAGAGAGCACCTACCTCCTGTGCTAGATGAAAAGTCTCCGGAGGAATCCATTAAGTTGAAGGCGACTGAAGATGTCAAACCCACTGAAGAACCTCAACTTACTGAGGAAGTCATTCCAACCAATGAAGACATTCATGCTGATACACCTGAAGAAAATGGTGCTGAAGAAAATAATCAGCCTCATGAAGCTGCTCATCGAAGAGTAGCAAATGAACTGTAGATTGACAAAATCATCGACGACATCAATGCACCAGGTCCCCTCACTCGCTCAAGAGATTCACATTTGACTAACTTTTGTGGGCACTTTGCTTTTGTCTCTATCATAGAGCCCGCCAAGGTTGATGAAGCATTCAAGGAGCCTGAGTGGATTCAAGCTATGCAAGAGGAATTGCATCAATTCAAGATGAACAACGTATGGGAACTTCTCAAGCGGCCAGATTCTCGTAAGCACAACATCATAGGTACCAAGTGGATCCACCACAACAAGCAAGATGAAAATGGACTTTTGGTAAGGAACAACGCTCGTCTTGTAGCTCAAGGCTACACACAGGTTTTGAAGACCCTAAGCATCCTGACAAAGTCTTCAGATTCAACAAGGCCCTCTATTTCCTCAAGTGGGCCCCCGGGCGTGGTACGACACTCTGAAGGAATTCCTCATGAAGAAAGGCTTCAAACCCGATTCACTCGACCCAACTCTTTTCACTAAATCCTATGAAAATGAATTATTCGTGTGCCATATATACGTAGATGATATTATCTTTGGCTATACTAACAAATGTTACAGTGATGAATTTGCCTATATGATGAGTGAAGAATATCAAATGTCTATGATGGGGGAGTTGAAATTCCTCTTAGGTCTTCAAATTCGTCCACAACACAATGGCATCTTCATCTATCAAGATAAATACCTCAAGGATGTTCTGAGGAAATTCAACATGCAAGACTGCGAAGGTGTCAAAACTCTAATACCTTCAAAAGGCCATCTCTGCACTGACGAAAATGGTAAACATTTCGATCAGAAGCTATATCGCTCTATGATTGGCTCTTTATTGTATCTATGTGCATCTAGGCCAGATATTATGCTGAGTGTTTGCATGTGTGCCCGATTCCAAGCAACACCGAAGGAATCACACCATAAGGCTATGAAACATATTCTTCGATACTTAGCTCACACCAAAACGTTTGGATTATGGTATCCAAAGGGCTGCACCTCATCAGATAGTCAGATGCTGACTATGCTAGAGATCATGTTGATCGCAAGTCAACCTCATGCACATGTCATTTCCTCGGACGATCCTTAGCCTGTTGGTCCTCGAAGAATCAGAACCGCGTGTCACTATCTACTACTGAAGCTGAGTATATTGTTGCTGGTTCATGTTGCGCTAAGTTGCTGTGGATGAAGAAAACCCTCAAGGACTATGGCATGAAGGTCAAGAATGTGCCTCTCTTCTACGACAATGAGAGCGCTATCAAGATTGCGTACAATCGAGTTCAACACTCCAAGACCAAGAACATCCAGATTCGTCATCATTTTCGTCGAGATCATGTACTCAAGGGCGACAACGCCATTAACCACGTGGACACTGAAGAACAACTAGCTGATATCTTCACTAAGCCCGTGGATGAAAAGAGATTTTGCAAGTTGTGGTGTGAGCTAAAGATCTTAGAATCTTCTAATGTTCTTTGAAAAGACACACATCCGAACACTTATGTAAAATTGATGACTTAGATGTCACAAAGTAATATTTTTCTGCAATCAATGATGAATAACCCTCTAAGTGTGAAGAAATTAACGAAGAATTTGATTCTTAGAACCCTTCGAAAATTGTACACGCTATCTGAAATCATCATTCTTATACGGTGGGTTATGCCACCAACCATAGTTGAAATTCTTCAAAGTTGAGTTTTTTGTAATTTTGCAAATTCTTCAATTTTTCAAATTCATCAAGTTTGCCAATTTCCCAAGTTTGCAAATTCCTCAAATTTTCAAATTCTTCAAACTATGAAACTGATGTTCTTCATTGACTAGATACATATACATTTGAGTTTCCAATGTCCTCAACAACATTCACTTATTGCTAATTCTTCAAGATGATTTTCATCTAAGTGAATGTGATCGGACCTGTTCCCCCTCAATGCTAAACTCAACCCAGTCTGTTCACAAATTCTTCAGATGCGTTCTATGTTGAAACCCGTTCAAAGTCTTCACTATGGCCTTGACAGCTGAAGAATTTGCGAACGAAAACTTTAAATATTTTACTATCAAAATTTTTGGGGCTTCCCGCTCAAACCAAAATGATTCCCATGACTGGATAACCCACGATCCCCCACTATCTCAACTACACAGTACGTGGGTGACACATGTCCCGCCGAGAGCAAGGGTCAGGGGCAATCTGGTCCAAAATCTTCAGACTAGTTAGTTTTCACCTCCTCTATAAACACCCCTTCCCTTTCACTATACTCGAGTTACTCCTCACTCCCATCTCTCCCGAGCTCACACCTAGCGCCACTGCTAAAATCATCGCCACCGGAGAGGAAGAGCTTCACTGCCTCAACCTCGTCGTCGCCGTACTTGCATCGGCCGCGGAAATGTTCTCCCCGCCGCCATTGCAGTTGTCTCCGTCTGCCAAGCTAGGGCGTGGGAGATCTGAACTGACGAGCTTCTCCACTTCCTCTCACTGTTCGTCGTGTTCTTCACAAGGGTAATTAAAATCTAATTTTAATGCCCTATTTTGATCTTCATGTTCTTAGAAAAATTCCTCAAAGGTGTTTATTCTTCAAGTATCATCTTCTTAAACACCCTATAAGCTTATTTCCCTTGATGTGTTTCTATAAGTTATGATTTTCTTCAAGATTCCCCAATTGTGTGGATCGAAAAATCTGCACAACTCTAGAACCGAAGTCAAGAACACTTAGTGAAATTCCTCAAGACATCTATGGTGAAAATCCTCAACTTGATGAATTTGTAAAATTTCTAGGAACGCATATGACCTCTTCAAATTCCTCGCACCTATACTCTGTTCATAGGTGCAAAATGTCTGCTGATGAATCACTAGGTTCTCATCAACTTAACTCATTTGCAGCGTTCCTTGAAGAAAATCTGCACACTTCCTCGAAATCCTCAAAAGTTCAAAATCCTCAGCTAAAGAAAATGGCTGATGGGAAAAAGCAGTAGAAAGGTGGAAATAAACCTGAAGTGCAAACTGCATTCGAGATACCTGATGAATTGTATGACGAATATTGCACGCCGGATGAAGAAACTCATGGCAAGGAAACCAAAAAGCCATGAAAGATTCGCATTCAAAGAATTGAGAGGAGATGGGCACGAGAATGAAAAGAATATTGATATGTCAATCCAAAGTACATGAAGAAATTCATTGTTAAACCCCCTTGCAATAGGCCATCGTTGGCTCCAAACCAACATGTTGATCCCACCATTCTCAAAACTGGTGAAGACTTTCCTCATGAATGGGAAAGACAACAAGCCAAGAAGGCAAAGAAGGCAAAAGAGGTTGCGAGGAAATTCAATGAAGACTCTGCTGTTGCTGCCTCTATCGGAGCCTGTGCTAGTGCTCTGAAGAAATCCATAGTGAAGAAGTCTGCGGTGAAGCCAAAGTCCTCAACTTCCAAGTCCTCACTACAGAATCCTCAAGCAAGTTCATCAAAGTCTACTACAATGCCATCAATTGCTGCAAAATCCTTAGCCATAGCCACCAACCCCTCAACTCTAGTGCATTTTGCAACTTGTTAGAGGACAAGAGGATTTGCAATTGCTTCACGGGCTTCAGCTAGTTCATCAGCCCAAGCACATTCTTCAACAAGCCCAACTATGTTGAAGATAAAGAAAACTACTGGACGAGGTCAGAGACCAAGTCCTCACAACAGCCAAGCAATTGTGAATGTCCCCTCAGGATCTGAGGATGATGAAGCTGATGATGAAGAACTGGAAGATCTCATCAGGGACAGACAACATAGAGGTGCAATTGCTAAGGGCAGCTCTGTTTCTCTCATGTTGGATCCTAAGTTCATCCTCAACTTCATCAACATATAGCATGAGGATCCCAGCACTCCACTTTCCTCACTGAACTTGCCTCTTGGTGTGGACCATGTCCTCACTCACTTCATAGCTAAGGAAAAATGGAAGAGAGTTCAAGATTAGAGAGCTAAAAGGAGCAAGGTTAGAAAAGAAATTTTTCTGAAGAATAATGTGATGAATTTGACTCCCAACCAACTCATCACAGTTCAGTCTGAGATTTGCTGCCTCACTCAAGAACAACATATATATGATGCTGAATGGAAGGGCACCAATGTGAGGTTTGTCAAGGCAGCATAAGATGCAGTCAAGGACCACAACACAAGGGTTGCAGCCCAATCGCAACCACAAATTCCTCATGCTAAATCCTCTGCTCGGCCTACTGAAGAAACTGCAAGCACAGCTGAAGAGATTCAGGTTGTTGAAGAATCTGTCATGGCAACCTCCACTAATGCGCCTGAAGAAATTGCCAGGCCAGCTAAAGTTTTTGCTGCACCTAAAGAAACTGCTCCTCCCTCACCCACTGCTGAAACTGCAACATCTTCAAGGGTGAAGAATATCAACCTTCTTGTTGCATAGGAAGCGAAGAAAACAAAGGTTGTGGAGAAGAAGGCTGCACTAAAGAGAAAAGCATCATCTTCAGATTCCTCAGCAGTGAAGAAGTTGAAGACTCTGCCCAGTTCTTCAACTGAACCAATTGATGCAACTCCCATGTCCTCCGTGCCTCCCTATGAGATAGTTCTATTTGGTGTTGACTATGTCATCCCAAATGATGAAGATGAAAGAGATCATTCTGCTACTTCCTCAGAGTAGATTGATGAAGAATTTGAGGTGGAAGCAAATGCTTTAACCCCTCTGGTATCATCGCCCCATCCTTAGTTGACTGCTGAAGAGTCTAGCATTGAAGAAATTGAAGAGGGCGTGGACATTGGAAATACCACTCCACTTATCCATGATGAATATAGGGAAGCTGCACACCCAAATTCTCCAATGACCACTCCCTTCTCCCAAATTCCTCAGGCACCGGCCCAGTCTAAAGAAATTCCTACATGATTTGATGATTTGGCCGCACCTGTCACTCCAATTCCTGAGGATATTCCAGCTGCATCAGGTGAAGAAACTACTGCTCCCAGTTTACGTGAAGAAGTTCCTCACGTGCCAAAGGAAATTGTGGGCTGCTTCAAGCCAAATCTTCAGCCGAAGCGTAAAATGCCATTCAAAGGCTCCAAGCACCCCAAATTCCTCAAGGCAAATTTCTTCAATGAGCACATATTCTTCACTAGGCCGAATCCATATGATTCAGCAAGGGCCGGTCGCAACAGATTCTGGACCACTACACAGATGAATTTCTATGCATCAGTGCTGCTCGACAAAGAGAAAGTCTTCGAGCATCAGCAAATTCCTCATGTGGATATGGAAACTATCCCAGGCTTCACACCGGTGCTCGCGGTTCGTCATGATGCTAGAATTCTTCCATTCTGCATGGACATATTTGAATAGAATGAAGAGCTCATTCTTCAATTCTATGCAACCTTGCACATCAGAGGTGATGCTCTTGATGTCAGTTCTAGGGTTCTGGACTAGATGACTGGATCCACTCACTACACTGCCCTAGCCTTTGAATTGCGTCGGGCTGTGCCAATACCAATTCCCTCAGAAGGTGCAAGACGCTTATTTGATGAACCTGAACTGCCAAATCACATGATGCACGTGCTGATGAAGCCTTTGGCTCCTGGAAAATCTCAAACGACTACCTTCCTTGTGAAGGATTTGCTCTATGTACCCAAGACCGTATATTGCATTCTGACCAAAACCCTGAGTCTTTCAAGGATCACAACTCTAAAGAAGAAGAAGTTGAGGGAATCATGAAGATTATGCTATTCAACATCATTCATGGGATTCCCATCAATTACCATGATTTCTTCATGAGGACTTTGGCCAATGCTGCTACACCTCCATTTGAATTGAAGCCTTGCGCTCCCTAGATCATGAAATTCATTAGATCAAGGTTTTCAATTCCATTCAAGGCTGATTTTCAGAATCACTTCAGCTTTTTGCCTCCGATCAAAGTCCTCAAGAACACATTTTCTTCAGTTGAGGGCAAAGGCACAACTGTCATTGATGAAGGTACACGTCCTTTGGATGGCCATTTTCGCAAAGCTGCATCTTATTCCACCAATGATGACACTGCTTCCCAAGATTTCGCAGCAAAATCCTTAGCGCAAAAACCTCAAGAAGCTGCCCCTTGTGTGATGACCGATCGAGAGCTTCTCCTAAGTCTTCATCAGAAGGTTGATCGTAATCACAAGTGGGTAAAGCGTCAGTTTGCCTCAATTCTTTAGAACATGACAGTGACGCAGAACTATGTGAGGAAAAATTACTACTATGTGCATGATATCCTCGATCATGTGTTGGCCATTCTCACACATCTCAAGACTCCTGAGGAACTAAAGGCAATGGAATTACATTAGAACTTTGACTGGTCTCATCCTCCTTGGAAGAAATTTAGAAAAGTTCAAGTTCCTCAACTGGTTACAAGCTCATATTCTTCATTGTGCGGGGTGAATGAAGCTGAGTATATTGATGACACTGCGGCAGGCCCTACATCAACAAATGACCCCGACAATGCTGGCGCTCCTCCATCACCTTCAAGATGAAATTCTTCAGGGGCGTTAGTCCTCACTTTTTCGTCCCTTTTGGTCTTCGATGACAAAGGGTCAGAAAATTTGAGTTAGTCTTCAAGTGGGTTTATATATATGGGCTGTTTTTTGTTTAAGTTACAACTCTCGCTCTTCTGAAGTTTTTGTTGGTTGAGTTGTAAACTTAAGTCCCATGGTGGTCTGACACTTTTGAACTACTTTCCGCATGTTTATTTCCTCAAGTACCTTAATGCATACATGTTGAATTTCGTCAGACACCATTTTCATCACGCATTTCAAATTCTTCATATCATATATTAAATGCGTGTATGAATTACAAGATATAGGGGGAGTTCTCCATGTTTATAACATGCCATGTGCATTTGCAGTCCAAAGCAATTTCCTCAAATATGCACATCTTCAAGGGGAGTTCTTCTATATATTGCAATCAAATTTCTCAAACTTTCATATTTTTATCCCTGTTGCAAACTTAACCTATTTGTCATCAATCACCAAAAAGGGGAGATTGTAAGTGGATCTAGTGCCCCTTAGTGATTTTTGTGTATTGAAGACTTATAGGTTACGAGATCAATGCGTTTGTAAGTGTACGCATGCTCTATAAGTTGTTGAGGAGTTTGTATATCTTCAACTTAAGACATTGCTGAAGACTTTGCTGAAGACTTTGTGTGGGGACCCCGACTCATAAGTCATGATCACCGGATGCACATGTACAGTGATCCCACAGATCAATGCTCACTAAACACATAGAAGCTGAATAACAAGAGTCTTACATCCACATTTAGCGTCTTACACAAATAAAGACCATGAAGGTCTAGTCTTACATAGATAGGGCCACAAGGGCCAAACATTTAAACAGAACAAGCAGCGGAAATCTTGATCAAAAGCGTGAACCCATTGCCATCTGCCTTAAACCTACATGCATTCTGACTGGGAAGCGTCCTAGTTCACATGTTTGTCACCAAGGAACTTTTCACCATACTCATGTTCTTCCATGCCTGGCCAATTATATAACCGGTGGCAAGCCAATGAGTACTTTGAATGTACTCGCAAGCAACCCAAGTTGTGGAACAAGGTAATAATGGTGCATGATATATCTCTAAGTAGGTATTTTGCGGAAAGCTAATTTTAATTGCAATGTCACGAACAAGTAACTATGTGTAAGCATGTATCAACAGTTAGCAGATATTGTTATGAGCAAGTTACAGATATCATCATAAGCACGGGTTGAACATCTCATGTGCATTCATCACATCAAGTCTTCAGACTTGTCTCAAGTATCATCCTTCTGTCATTAGCACACACACACACATACCATGTTTGTGAACACATCTGGACGTGGCATAAGAAGCACCACCCAACTGTCCTTGACCATGGACACGGCTATTCGAATAGTTTTACACTCTGGAGAGGTTGTGTGCCTTACCGACAAGACTCGAGGAACTTCTGTGTCATCCACGACTCGCGGTATATTACATACCCGAGGTAAGCACCCGAACAATGCCTTTCACATGGTGATACTAAACAAAGAGTCCACTCGTTGGTGCCATCCCTCATGATATACAACACACATATCATCCAAGAGGGCGCACAAAGGTGTGCCCGGTGCCTGTTAAGACATCGCCTGGCCTTCCACTTCCGGGATGACCCCGTCTCGAGAGTGACCACTTCACTCTCCTCACTGCTATTGCGGGCTCCCTGCTAGTACCAACCATAGTAATCAAAAAAGCCCCATCCCATAAGGGGTATCGTGGTTGCACATGTAAGGTTGGGACGGTCGACAAATCCTAAACCTTCCGTTTTCGAAAACACACACGCTCGCTTCCTCCGGTACACCACTTCTTTCTCAAGTGGTCATCCAACTCATGATCATCTCCCTCAGGTATTCGTGGCACCCGACGGGGTTTTCAAAAGTCTTTGAAATCATTTCTTTTATTTCCATCACCATGCATATCCCATCACGCTTGCATAGCAACTATTAGCAACCTAACTACTCCCACCCTCACAACCCTCCTAAGGAGGTAGGGTAATGCATGATGCAAGTATCAATGGTAAAAGTATTGGAGGTATCCCATCGAAGGGGAAAACACCACATCTTGGTCAAATCATTGAAGTAACAAGTGCTATATGTCATGCATGAAAAAGTTTCTTATCATGGTCAAAGGGCTGCTTGCCAGGCTCAACAAAGTCTTCAGGTTCTTCAAAGTCTTCGGGTCCAACTCCCTCGGCAATAGCTTAATCTATCGTCATGATAAATAGCGATAATAATAAGCATAAAAAAACAGAGCACACAAAGCTACTATTAAAATGCTACCCTATTCTGATAAATACTAAAAACTATAATGAAAATATTTGTTCAAGGTTTTGCTATGAAAAACATTTTTGAAAATTACTAAATAGAGGCAAAAAGATTCCTAGAATAGGTTTTAAAATAAAACAGTGCATAAAAGTTTTTCAAAAGTTTATACAAAAGGCACTATTAAATACTATGCCTTAATCTAAGAATTTAGGTGGAAGAATATTTGGAATTGGATTTTTATTTAATCCTGTGGGATTTTTGGAAAAACCATAGAAAAAGAAAAAGGGAAAGACCACAGTGCCTTGGGCCGAATGCCCAGCCGTACCGGGCCCAACCAGCCAGGCCGGCCCAGCTTAGCTGCGGGCGCTCATGTAGCCAGGTTCAAACCTGACGCGAGGGCCCTAGCGTCAGCAAGAGCGAGGCTGAGGGAGAGGGGTGTGGGGATGACAGGGGGGTCCCACCTGTCATCTCCCACCTATGGACAGGGGACAACGATGCTCACCGGTGGCGATGCGGGGCACGACGATTACAGGAGAATGAGGGAACGGTGTCGGGGCTGAGTCGCCGTTCCGGAGGAGGTGAAGGCAGCCAGCAGGGAGGCCCTGTGATGAGGACATCCCTACTAATGTTACACCCACCCCGACTGCTATACATACAGGACCAATTACTAGAGCTCGCGCACGTCAATTGAATTACCAGGTACTTTCGTTTCTTGGAAATCCTTCTAATATTCATGAACATATGATGCTGCCTAAATTAGATACTTTTGTTTTACTTATGAATGAAGGACCTATCATGGATAAGAAGGATGACCATTGGAGCGGGATCAAGCATGGAGGAGAAGGTGCGCGCGCGGGGAAGAACATTGGAGCTTCCAGTGATGATTTTCGCACATTGAAGCCACCATAATGGGAGTGGGAAGCTGTGGACGAAATATGCATGATGCCACTTTATAAAATTCGTCCATAGGCTAATATAGGTGCTGCGCCACCTTAATTTTGGGCCAGGCCCATGTAATTTCGAAATACCATATTATAGGCTGTTTTTAGAGTCCGTATGTATGGGGAAACTGACTTAGGGTCGGTTTCGGACCCCTCCTCCAAGGGGCCACGAAATTCCCTTCTATTCCCCCATATATACAGCCCTTAGGGCTTCGTTTTAGGTTTGGGTTTTGTTTAGATTACAAGTTCGCCATAGCAGCAACTTCGCGTTCTTCGTTTGTGTCCCGCGACCAGACAAAGGTGTCACAGAACCCCACTTCATCAATAAAGCTTTCCTCTTATATTCGCAATATCCAGATTGCAATCTTAGTTTCTTGCTTGTTCTTCGTTTGCGTGCAGGAAATAGACCCTCGTGGTCAGGTTGATCGTGCTCCGGCGTGGTCAATAACCTCTCAGAGTTGGTTTAGCGATTGCTAAGGCGCGACGTCTCACACGTTCGTAGTCGGATCGTCAAAGTCTACTCCACCAAAAACGATAGCCACCATCTCATCGAAAGACAGGGACAACTTCGCCTATATCAAGTGGTATCAGATTTCCAGGTTGCTCGGTGAGATTTTACCAGTTTTCGTAGTTTAGATCGCATCTGTTCTTCATACCTTTAGTCCACGAAAAAGCCAAAAAACAAATTAGGGTTAGATCATCATATCCGAACCAATCTGAGCCTTTGCATAGTCTTTTCAGTATTTTGCTTTGTTGAATTGGCGGTTACATCGTTGTGTCGAGTTGCTGGTCTTAGTGTCTAGTCCTTTAGAGTTTCGAGTTCTTTTCACAGGTTGTCACGCCGCCACCGCATCATCTTCATAGTTGCCATATACCACCACCATCATCGCCGCTGCCATATCTCATCATCCATCATCACTCTCCATTGGTGTCCATATATACCACCACAAATCCTCCACCAATCCAAGTCCAGTTCGTTTTAGGTTTAGTTTCGAGATCCTTTTGATTTCGGATCCGTGTTTTGCTACCTGCGCAGGTGTCGGAAAAAAAAAAAAAGAGTCTGGCACGCTTTGCAGAGCACGTTTTGGCCCAAAAAAATTTCGGCTGAAAATATTTTTTCCCTATCTTGATTTTAGGTTCCCCGGAGCGTTTTGAGACACTTGCTATCATAGTGATTTTTGTCGAAATTTTTGGGTCGTCGCAGCCCCGGGATTGCTCCAGAAAAAAAAAATAGTCCAAAAGAAAAATTCGTGCCCATCTTGCTTATACGACGTGGCAAGAGTTTTGAGACACTCGCCATTGTAGTGAGTTTTTGAAAAAAAAAAAAAAAAGAGGCGCCGAAAAAAAAAAAAAAAAAAAGAGGCGCCGAAAAAAAAAAACGAAAAAAAAAAATTCTGATTGTGCTTTTCCCTTGCTTAGGTGTATCGTCGTGTTTTTGTTGGTGTTTTAGGCTCGCGTCTCTAGCACGGTCTAGCCTAGGACCAGCACAGTACCGTCGTTGAGCGTTTATTCAACCTTGCATCTCTGAATTGATTATTGCTGACCCTTTTTGCTACCATATTATAAGCCATCCCAGCTCCACATACTCCTACGCCGTGTGCTTGACACCACCTGGCAATCGCTCTATCCAAGCTTTGAGAGTTTTGGCTACAACGGTTGCCGATCACCGCCTGCTACTGGGTAAGAACTGGTAAGAAATTGAGATTCGCTTAAAGGATTTGTGCCACACCACCACCACCACCACGTCCCAGCAGTCTGTAGGCTTCATATTGTGTGTTTCCTATTTCTGCTAACCATGCCAGGATCACACAATGACGAGATCGACTGGGAGAGCATGACCAACAAAGCGCTCTATGATAAATTTCAGCAAATGATGGCTGAGCAGGTACAGGACTTCGTGAACAACTTTGGAGTTGCCATGGAGAAGCTAGATGGTTTGGAGAAGACATTCGACTCCAAGATGGACGCCAAGTTCAATGAGGTGCTTGCCCGTCTACCTCCACCAGCTGCAGTTCCTATTCCTTTCGAACGACGAGCGCGACGTGTGCCTCTCGGCCACGCCCAACATCCTGGTACTGTTGATACTGCTGCTACTTCGGTGGCTCGTGCGGCTACTGTCGTTGAGCAGGTTGAAGATTATGATGGTGATTTCGATGATGAGGGAGAGGTTGCTCCAGATCCGCCCCATGGGCAACCACCACCATACGCACCAGGTCGACCACATGGCTACAACCGTAACGGTAGGGCTGCACCACCCCCGCAGGTACGGGATCATGACCATCTCCCTAAACTTAAATTGAATATTCCGACGTTTGAGGGTAGATATGTTCCTGATATATATCTTACATGGGAGTTAGAAACAGAACAACGTTTTACATGCTTACAATTTCCAGAGGATCGACGTGTTGCTGCTGCTGTTTGTTCATTCACTAGTTTTGCTTGTGTTTGGTGGTCAGAACATTGTAGAATACACCCTAATAATATTCCAACTACTTGGGCTGCTTTGAAAACTGCTATGCGAAATCGTTGGGTGCCACCTTATTATCAACGTGAATTGCTTCAAAATTTGCAGCGTTTAAGACAAGGAAAAAATTCTGTAGAAGAATATTATCAGGAATTACAAACTGGTATGATTAGATGTGGTATTGTTGAGGAGAATGAAGCTATGCTTGCACGTTTTATGGGTGGATTAAATAGAGAGATTCAGACTATTCTAGAGTATAAGGAGTATAACACTATCACTCGTTTATTTCATCTTGCTTGCAAAGCTGAACGTGAAGTGCAGGATCGACAGGCAATGGCGAGAACTACTAATTTTGCAGGCCGTACTTCATCATGGACGCCACGTACCTCCTCTGCTTCCGCACGTCCTGCTGCAACACCACCTCCTTCAACCTCCAACTCTAATCGCGATACCAGGCAACAGGCTCCTACTGCACCCTCTACGAAGAGCACACCTTTTGGGCCTGCACAGAGTTCTTCTTCATCTATTGCATCCACAGGGCAAACACATGAGGTTATATGTCGTCGTTGCAAGGGTGGAGGTCACTATGCGAGAGAATGCCCTTCCAAGCGTGTAATGATTGTTACTCAGGATGGTGGATATGCGTCCGCTAGTGATTATGATGAGGAGACTTTGGCACTTATTGCAAGTGACGAACAGGGTGGCGAGGATGCAGAACCAGAAACACAATACATGGCTGCTGATTACGCTGACAGGTATGAAAGTTTAGTTGCTCAACGTGTTCTCAGTGTGCAGGTTACACACGCTGAGCAAAATCAGAGGCACAACTTGTTCCACACAAAGGGAGTTGTGAAAGAGCGTTCTGTTCGCATCATCATCGATGGAGGGAGTTGCAATAACTTGGCTAGCATGGAGATGGTGGAGAAGCTGTCTCTATCCACCAGACCACATCCTCATCCTTATTACATCCAATGGTTCAACAATAGTGGCAAGGTTAAGGTAACACGTACTGTTCGTGTGCATTTTAGCATTGCTACATATTCTGATTATGTGGATTGTGATGTGGTACCCATGCAAGCATGTTCTGTTTTACTTGGTAGACCATGGCAGTTTGATAAAAATTCTGTACACCATGGTAGGACAAATCAGTATACTCTTGTTCATAAGGATCATAATATCACTTTGCTTCCTATGTCTCCCGAACATATTATGAAAGATGACATTGCTAGAGCTAGTAAAGCAAAACAGGAGAAAAATAAGAGTGAAAATCAGATTGTAGCACAGGAATTTGAGCAACACCATAAGCATAATAAACCATCATCTAGTGTTGCATCTGAAATAAAATTGAAGAGTGGATGTTTACTTGCTACTAAATCTGATATTAATGATTTGGATGTTGCTACATATGTTTGCTATGCTTTTGTATGTAAAGAGGTATTATTTTCATTCGAGGACATGCCTCCCTCTTTGCCTCCTACTGTCATTAACATTTTGCAGGAGTTCGCTGACGTCTTTCCACAAGACGTGCCACCGGGATTACCGCCTATTCGCGGGATTGAGCATCAGATTGACTTAATTCCCGGTGCATCCCTACCCAACCGTGCGCCCTACCGTACCAATCCAGAGGAGACAAAGGAGATTATGCGTCAAGTACAGGAGCTGCTTGACAAAGGTTATATACGTGAATCCCTTAGTCCTTGTGCTGTTCCTATTATTCTAGTGCCTAAAAAGGATGGTACATCGCGCATGTGTGTGGATTGTAGAGGCATTAATAATATTACTATTCGTTATCGTCATCCTATTCCTAGACTAGATGATATGCTTGATGAATTAAGTGGCTCTACAATTTTCTCCAAAGTTGATTTGCGTAGTGGATACCATCAAATTCGTATGAAATTGGGCGATGAATGGAAAACAGCATTTAAAACTAAGTTTGGATTATATGAGTGGCTAGTCATGCCTTTTGGGTTAACTAATGCACCTAGCACTTTCATGAGATTAATGAACGAGGTTTTACGTGCTTTCATTGGACGATTTGTGGTAGTCTATTTTGATGATATATTGATTTTTAGTAGATCTTTGGAGGAACATTTGGAACATTTACGTGCTGTTTTTACTGCGCTACGTGATGCACGTTTGTTTGGTAACCTTGGGAAGTGCACCTTTTGCACCGACCGAGTATCTTTTCTTGGCTATGTTGTTACTCCACAGGGAATTGAAGTTGATACAGCCAAGATCGAAGCTATTGAGAGTTGGCCGCAGCCCAAAACGGTCACACAAGTAAGGAGTTTTCTTGGCCTCGCTGGTTTCTATAGGCGTTTTGTGAGAAATTTCAGCACCATTGCTGCGCCTCTCAATGAGCTTACAAAGAAGGACGTGCCTTTTTCTTGGGGTACCGCACAGGAAGAAGCCTTCACGGTCTTGAAAGATAAGTTAACACATGCTCCTTTACTCCAACTTCCTGATTTTAATAAGACTTTCGAGCTTGAATGTGATGCTAGTGGAATTGGGTTAGGAGGTGTGTTACTACAAGATGGTAAACCTGTTGCGTACTTTTCTGAAAAATTAAGTGGGCCTAGTCTGAATTATTCTACTTATGATAAGGAATTATATGCTCTTGTTCGGACTTTGGAAACATGGCAACATTATTTATGGCCCAAAGAATTTGTTATACATTCTGATCATGAATCTTTGAAACATATTAAAAGTCAAGCAAAACTGAACCGTAGACATGCTAAATGGGTTGAATTCATTGAGACTTTCCCTTATGTCATTAAACACAAGAAGGGTAAAGACAATGTTATTGCTGATGCTTTGTCTCGTCGTTATACTATGCTTTCACAACTTGACTTTAAAATATTTGGTTTGGAGACCATCAAAGATCAATATGTGCATGATGCTGAATTTAGCGACGTGTTGCAGAATTGTAAAGAAGGGAGAACATGGAACAAGTTCGTTATTAATAATGGATTTGTGTTTCGTGCTAACAAGCTATGCATTCCAGCTAGCTCCGTTCGTCTTTTGTTGTTACAGGAGGCGCACGGAGGAGGATTAATGGGACACTTTGGCGTGAAGAAGACGGAGGACGTACTTGCTACACATTTCTTTTGGCCAAAGATGAGACGGGATGTTGAGCGTTTTGTTGCTCGCTGCACTACATGTCAAAAAGCTAAGTCACGACTCAATCCTCATGGTTTATATATGCCTTTACCTGTACCTAGTGTTCCTTGGGAGGATATATCTATGGACTTTGTTTTAGGTTTACCTCGAACAAAGAAGGGGAGGGATAGCATATTTGTTGTCGTGGATAGATTTTCTAAAATGGCACACTTTATACCATGTCATAAAAGTGATGATGCTGCTCATGTTGCTGATTTGTTCTTTCGTGAAATTATTCGGTTGCATGGTGTGCCAAATACAATTGTTTCCGATCGTGATGCTAAATTTCTTAGCCACTTTTGGAGATGTTTATGGGCTAAGTTGGGGACTAAACTGCTTTTTAGTACTACATGTCACCCCCAAACTGATGGCCAAACTGAAGTAGTCAATAGATCATTGTCTACTATGCTTAGGGCTGTTTTGAAGAATAACCTGAAAATGTGGGAAGAATGCTTGCCTCATATTGAATTTGCTTATAATCGTTCGCTACATTCTACCACTAAGATGTGCCCTTTTGAAGTTGTGTATGGTTTCTTACCTCGTGCACCTATTGATTTGTTGCCTCTTCCGTCTTCGGAGAAGGTTAATTTTGATGCTAAAGAACGTGCTGAATTGATATTAAAGATTCATGACTTAACTAAGGAAAACATTGAGCGTATGAATGCTAAATACAAACTTGCTGGAGATAAGGGTAGAAAACATGTTATCTTTGCACCTGGAGATCTTGTTTGGTTACATTTGCGTAAGGATAGGTTTCCTGATTTGCGCAAGTCAAAGCTAATGCCACGTGCTGATGGTACTTTTAAGGTGTTAGAGAAAGTAAATGATAATGCATATAAACTTGAGCTGCCTGCAGAGTTTGGGGTTAGCCCCACTTTTAACATTGCAGATTTGAAGCCTTATTTGGGTGAGGAAGATGAGCTTCCGTCGAGGACGACGTCAGTTCAAGAAGGGGAGGATGATGAGGACATCCCTACTAATGTTACACCCACCCCGACTGCTATACATACAGGACCAATTACTAGAGCTCGCGCACGTCAATTGAATTACCAGGTACTTTCGTTTCTTGGAAATCCTTCTAATATTCATGAACATATGATGCTGCCTAAATTAGATACTTTTGTTTTACTTATGAATGAAGGACCTATCATGGATAAGAAGGATGACCATTGGAGCGGGATCAAGCATGGAGGAGAAGGTGCGCGCGCGGGGAAGAACATTGGAGCTTCCAGTGATGATTTTCGCACATTGAAGCCACCATAATGGGAGTGGGAAGCTGTGGACGAAATATGCATGATGCCACTTTATAAAATTCGTCCATAGGCTAATATAGGTGCTGCGCCACCTTAATTTTGGGCCAGGCCCATGTAATTTCGAAATACCATATTATAGGCTGTTTTTAGAGTCCGTATGTATGGGGAAACTGACTTAGGGTCGGTTTCGGACCCCTCCTCCAAGGGGCCACGAAATTCCCTTCTATTCCCCCATATATACAGCCCTTAGGGCTTCGTTTTAGGTTTGGGTTTTGTTTAGATTACAAGTTCGCCATAGCAGCAACTTCGCGTTCTTCGTTTGTGTCCCGCGACCAGACAAAGGCGTCACAGAACCCCACTTCATCAATAAAGCTTTCCTCTTATATTCGCAATATCCAGATTGCAATCTTAGTTTCTTGCTTGTTCTTCGTTTGCGTGCAGGAAATAGACCCTCGTGGTCAGGTTGATCGTGCTCCGGCGTGGTCAATAACCTCTCAGAGTTGGTTTAGCGATTGCTAAGGCGCGACGTCTCACACGTTCGTAGTCGGATCGTCAAAGTCTACTCCACCAAAAACGATAGCCACCATCTCATCGAAAGACAGGGACAACTTCGCCTATATCACCCTGGTCGTCGGCGACAAAGAAGCCGCGGCGGAGGAGCTTCAGGAGTGATCATCAGGGCCGTTCCGTGCTGCAAAAGGGACGGGGACGAGGGGGAAACAGGTGAGGAGGAAGAGGGGGATCCAGATCGGGGCCAAACGAGGGCGGAGGAGGCCGTTACCTCGCGAACACGGGCGGCCCGATGCGGCAGCGCTCGGCTCGATCCCGAGCACAGAGGCTTCGGGAGCTCATCGGGGGGCACAGGGGTTCTGCTGGGACGAGGAGAGAGAGGCTAGAGGGGAGAGGAGGCTCGGGGAGGGCCTTAAGTAGGCGGCCCTCGGTCCATCGAGCTCGGGTGCGCCCGCGAGCTCATGGCCGAGTTCAGAGGCCATGGGAGGGGGAGGGAACATGTCTGCGGCGCTCATGGGGTTGGTCTAGGCCAGGGGGAGAGGAGAGAGAGGCCCCTTGGATGCCCCTTCGATGCTTTGGAGCTAGGGTGAGTTAGGGAGAAAAGAAATGGGAGGGGAGAAGCTCCTGTCATGGTGAATCATAGGGTAAAATGGGGGTTTTACCCCACCCATTATTGAGCCGAGGCCACACAAATTTTACTGGAAGTAGCAGGTAACCCTGAGAGGTTGTGGTAAAAATTTGAGAGCAAGGGGAAGAGTAGAAGTGGTGAAAACAATAGTTTTTAGAAATGACAAGAAGGTTTTTGATAGAGATTAGGGCAAGCAAATGGACTTTGCTTGCCATGGGATTTGGCAGGATTAAATGGTGGTTGGAATTAGGCCTAATCACCAAGTTTGAGATGGATTGATGAAAGTTCACAATGTAACTTTGGGAAACCCTAGAAATCAACAAAATTTGGTTTCTGTAGATCTAGTCATGCTAAGCTAATCCCCTTGGCGCACCACTTAGTTTAGCACCATTATTTGGTGACTAGAACATGTCCACAAAGTTTGGGGTCAAGGAAAGAAACTTCACAATGTAAAGTTGTTCAAATTTGAATCTGGACAGGGAGGGTTTTGGAATAGTTTGATGAATCAAATCAACTTGGATTGAGATGAAACTTTGCAAGATCATCACCTATGAGAATGTTGACTTGCTAGAATTTTCTTGGAATTTATTGAGAATATTTCTTCCAGAAATATTCCAAAAGCTTGATTTCGACAGAAAGGGTTTTGAGGTCTTTTGCTCATTATTTTGAAAATGACCATGTTCTGAAACTCATATATATGGAAAATATATGTCCACTAAGTTTCCCTAATTTTTCTCAAATATTAAAAAAGCATTTATCTAGTTTTTCCCTATGAAAACCCATTGTTGGTCTTAGGAAAAAGCCTTTAAATAAAATATATAAATAATCTTTAAAATTAATATTTGGTGGTTTTGGAAAGTCGTATATATAGTAGGTTTGAAGTAAAGCTTTTGGGGAAAAAGGATCCACCCAATTTGAGGACTTGAAGTGCAAACCTCAAATGAGGGTTTTTTGAAAACCTAATTTGAATAAATCCCTTTTAGTCAAAAGAAAATTTGGTAAAATAGTTTTGGGCACTATTCACATGGCATGATCATTGGGCAAGAGTTTGGGTCAAGGAAGATGAGTATGGAGAGGGATAGAATCTAAGAGTGCCATACACAAAACCCCAAACAAGCAAACAAGCAACAATTCAAACAAGCACAAGCACTGAAAAAGTTTTAATTGGCTCCAAATTTTATAAATCCAAGCATAACAAGGTGATACAAACATAGGGTGTGACACACCTACCCCCTTACAAGAATCTCGTCCCCGAGATTCCTAGGCTAAGCGCTAAAAAGAGAAGGGAACTCAGATCTAAGATAGTCTTCACGCTCCCAGGTTGCTTCGGCTTCAGAGTGGTTGCTCCATTGGACCTTGAAGTACTTGATGGTGCGGCTTCGGGTGCAATGTTTTGCCTCATCCAGAATGCGAACTGGCCTCTCACGATAAGTGAGGTCTGGCTAGAGATCGATGGCTTGATGGTCGATGTCCTTGTAGAGGTCGGGGCGGTCGGGAACTTGGAGACACTTCCGGAGTTGTGACACATGAAAGACATTGTGCACATCCGATAGTTCGGAAGGTAGCTCTAGCTGGTAGGCAACTTCTCCTTGCATTGCAGTGATCTTGATGGGGCCGATGTATCTTGGTGCCATCTTTCCTCTGACGTGGAAACGCTTGGTCCCTTTGAGAGGCGTGACCCAGAGGTAGACATGGTCACCGATACAGAAGTTCACTTCTCGGCGGTGGGAGTCTGCGCAGCTCTTCTGCATTGATTTGGTGACCTCCACACATTCTCGGACGAGTTGTACTCGCTCTTCTACCTCGCAGAGGATATCTGGTCCAAAAACTGATCCTTCTTCGGTCTCTGACCAGTTGAGGGGAGTACAACACTTACGTCCATACAACACCTCAAAAGGCGCCATCTGAAGACTCGGCTGATAGTTGTTGTTGTAGGAGAACTCGACAAAAGGTAGGCAATCTTCCCACTTGGCTCCATATGCCAAAACACAAACGCGGAGCATATCTTCGAGTATCTGATTTACTCGGTCTGTTTGCCCACTGGTCTAGGGGTGAAAAGTAGTGCTGAAGGAGAGCTTAGTTCCGATAACTTCTTGAAACTTCTTCCAGATTCTTGAGGTGAACTGGGTGCCTCGGTCTGACACTATCTCCTTTGGAACTCCGTGAAGACTTACGATGCGGTTGATGTAGAGGTTTGCAAGCTGGCTTCCATCATATGTGGTCTTGATAGGAATGAAATGGGCTACCTTGGTCAGGTGGTCGACAATGACCCAAATAGAATCATGTCCTTTACTTGACCTTCGTAAACCGGTGATGAAGTCCACTCCAACTTTGTCCCACTTCCATTCATGCACCTTGAGAGGCTGCAATAATCCAGCGGGTCGCTGGTGCTCCGCTTTGAATCTCTGGCATATGTCACACTTAGCCACGAACGTGCCTATCTCCCGTTTCATGCCATGCCACCAGAATCTTGCCTTGAGGTCTTGATACGTTTTGGTTCCTCCAGGTTGGATGGAGTATGGAGTGTCATGAGCTTCTTGCAAGATCAAGTCCTTGAGCTCCTCTTTGTTGGGTACGCAGATGCGATTCCTGAACCATACAACTCCTTGTTCATCCACTGAGAATCCTGGGGCCTTCCCTGCCTTTATCTTCCTCATGATGCCTTCAATGCTCTCGTGTCCCTTCTGAGCTTCCTTAATATCATCCATCAAGGTAGGCTTTGCTTCGAGGTTGGCATGGAATCTAGGTGCAACTAGTTCCAAGCCGAAGCTTTCAATCTCTTCATATAAGGCGGGTAGCCTTTACTTAGTCATGGCATTCAAGGAACAAGCCTATCTGCTTAAGGCGTCTGCTACCACGTTGGCCTTTCTGGGGTGGTATTGAACACCAAGGTCATAATCCTTGATCAACTCCAACCATCTTTGCTGCCTCATGTTCAATTCCCTTTGGGTGAAAATATACTTCAAACTCTTGTGGTCTATGTATATCTCACATCGCTTCCGCAGAAGGTAACGTCGCCATGTCTTCAAGGCATGAACCACGGCTGCCAACTCAAGATCATGAGTAGCGTAGTTCTCTTCATGAGGACATAGCTGTCTGGATATATATGCTACAACTCTACCTCCTTGCATCAGAACACCTCCAAGCCCTGTTCTCGATGCATCACAATATATCACAAACTCCTTGTGAATATCGGGGGTGGCCAAAACTGGGTTGTGGTCAATCTCTTCTTGAACTCCTCGAAGCTTACCTCGCACTTGGCTATCCATTCGATCTTCTTGTCCTTCTTCAAAACTTGGGTCATGGGTCAGGCAATGTTCGAGAACCCTTCCATGAACTTGCGGTAATATCTCGCGAGTCCTCGGAAGCTCCTAACTTCCTTCAAAGTGGTTGGGGATTGCCATTCAGTCACTACTTCAATCTTGGCAGGATCCACTCACAATCCTTCTGCACTCAACACATGACCCAAGAATCCAACTTCATGCGCCAGAATTCACACTTGCCGAATTTGGCATAAAGCTGATGCTCTTGAAGCTTGTCTAGGACCAATCTCAAGTGTTGCTCATGCTCTTCTTCAGACTTAGAGAAGATGAGTATGTCATCAATGAAGACGACAACGAACTTGTCCAAGTACTCCATGAAGACTTTATTCATGAGGTACATGAAGTAGGCAGGGGCATTGGTTAACCCAAATGACATGACCGTGTACTCATACATACCATATCGGGTTACAAATGCTGTCTTCGGAATGTCTTGGGGTCTGATCTTCAGCTGGTAGTACCCTGACCTGAGGTTGACCTTGGAAAACACCTTGGCTCTGTTCAACTGATCGAACAGGTCTTCAATCTTGTGGAGTAGTTACTTGTTCTTTATTGTGACTTCATTGAGAGAGCAGTAATCGACATAGAGTCTCATAGTTCCGTCCCTCTCTGACACAAATAGAACAGGTGATCCCCAAGGAGAGGCACTAGGGCGAATGAATCCTTTTCTGAGCTGCTCTGCCAGTTGCTTCTTCAAGTCAGCCAACTCTTCGGACCCCATCCTATAGGGCTTCTTATAGATGGGCCTGGATCCGGGCATTAGCTCAATGATGAACTCAATGTCACGGTCAGGAGGCATTCCAGGCAGCTCATCAGGAAATACATCCAGGTATTCACATGCCACTGGAACTTGATCCAGCTCAATTCCCGATAGACAGTTAGCCTAAGGGGCTTGAGTGGAGGCAGGGTTGGGAACATACTTGACTTCCACTCCTTGGCTATTGGTCATGGTAACAATCCTCTTGGCACAGTCTAGCAAGCCTTGGTACTTGGTTAACCAATTCATGCCAAGGATGACGTCCAAGCCAGGTGAATCCAGAACTATAAGATCTGCTAGGAAGTCTACCCTGTTGATGTTAATCTCCACTCCTTTACAACCTATCCCAGACTTCATAACTGATCACGGGGTTTGTATCAACATACGACTACCCAAGGGTGTAGGCTTCATGCCACTCTCTAGTGCAAACTTTTGGGTGACAAAAGAATGTGAATCTCCACAATCAAACAGTACTATTGTTGGGGTTGAGTTGATGAGGAACATACCCAGTATGACGTCAGGGTCTTCCTGGGCTTCCTTAGCTGTGACGTGATTCACACGACCCTTGCCATTGTTGGGGTGGTTGCGGGGGCTAGGTTCCTTGGTGGTGCTCCACGACCTTGACCTTGGGTTGGCACATTGGGGCACGGGGGATCTGGCTTCTTGTTGGGGCATAGCTTAAAGATGTGTCCATATTGACCATGTCCAAAACAAGTGACTTGCCCAGGGTTGTTGTTGTAGTTTCTATCGCCGTTGTTGTTATTGGGGTTGTTGTAAGCTGGTCTGGATTGGCATACTGCTGAGACTGGTAGCTTGGACGAGGCGTAGAAGGTCTAGCCTGCTGTGGCTGCCAGGGGCGAGGCTTCTGATTGCTGGAGCTACCCTTGCTGACCATCTTGTGCTTGCGAGTGTCATCTATGGCACGACGCTTGTCTTCCAGCATGAGGGCCTTGTTCACCAGGTCGAAGAAGGTACGACAGTCGCAGACAATGAGCTGATACTGAAGGGTCTGTTTAAGTCCTTCCATGAAGCGTTCCTTCTTGGAAGCCTCCGTGTTGACATCTTCACGTGCATACCTTGACAGCAGGTTGAACTTCTGCAGGTACTCCTTGACAGAGCCACTTCCTTGCTTCAGCACTCGGAATTCTCTCTTCTTGATAGCCATCATCCCAGAAGGAATGTGGGCGGTGTGGAATCCTTCCTTGAAGTCATCCCAAGTGATCACACATTCACCTTGCATGACCTTGAATCCATCCCACCAAACTCGGGCGGTACCTCTGAGGCAGTGAGAGGCATAAAGCACCTTCTCACGGTCCTCATTGCAATTGACCAGTGCAAGGAGGTCCTCAATGGTGCGGATCCGGTCGTCCACATCAAAGGGTTCAGCAGTCTCTATGAAGGGTGGGGGCGAATTCCTCATGAACTCAGGCAGAGTGGAGCGGCCATTTCCATTCCTGCCTTGCTGTTGGTTGTTCACAAGGGCCTGAGCCATCTGCTGAATAGCGGCATTGTTGGCTTGGCGTTCCTCCCGGAGAACTTGGAGAAACTGAGCTATGGACATGTTCTCTGGTGGAGGTGGTGGCGGGGGAATGTCGCCTTGTGGCTGCTCCTGGTGTCCTCCAGCATGAGCAGTCCCACCAACTCCCTGTTGCTGGCTTGAGTTGCCGGCTTCCGGGTTGGCAAAGGAGCTGTTGCGGGTAGCAGTCACCATCCTGTTTGGAGAAGCCAAGACAAACAACTGGGATAGACGATAGGAAAAGCAACAATGGAAAAGCGCGCCTAAGGGGGTTGGTCGAGTGCAAGTGTGTTGAAACAAAGGTCGAAGGACCAACACATATATTAAAATAAGATAGACGATGGAGTCGCTTACATGTTGCCTAAGGCAAAACCGCGACTTGCATCGGAACACAAACAGCAAAACAATCAACAAGCACACATGGTTTCATATGAACCGTTACACGGACTCGACTTTGCGTGAGGGGTACATGACTGATCCTACCCTAGGGGTTCTCGAACTCAGGTGGTGGAGTGCTCGGTCTCGTAGTCACGCTCCTCTGGGTCTTCCTCTTGCTCATCATCTGAATGGGCATCATTCCCAGTCGAAGGGGTCGAGAAGCGAGGAGGTCCACCCCGACGACACTTTGTTGGCGGGTCAGTGAAGAGCTCATGGTACTCCTTCACACTCATGCGATGACGACGTGTGGGTGCATCTCTAGCTGGGGGCACTCCTCCTCGATAAGAGATGGCTGGTCGTCCCTTGGGGGCTCCATCCTTCATGATCTTGTTTGGCTTCGTCTTGGCTTGCCGAAGTAGCTCTCGGGTGTGGTGAAGCTCCTTGCGGAGCTTCACGGACTCCTTAATCAAGTTGTTCACCAGACTATCGGCGGAGAGGCTAAAGTAGGTTTGGAACCTGAGTGGTGTTCCATCCTCCTCGGATGGAATCAATGTCCAACTCTTGCCTAGATCATCCTTCCTAAAAGGAAGGTAGCGTGTAGCCGGCTCGTCATCCATCTCTGGAATGATGTCTCGCAGGTGTAGAAGTGCCTTGCATGCAGCTGACTTGGACTACGAGTACCATGGTCTCCATTCGTGGTCCTTCAAAGAACCAACTAGTCAAGGAGTCATTTGCCTTCACGACCACATCCACGTGGTACTCCTTCATGATAGCATGGACTTAGTGCTCGTGGTAGAGAAAAATGGATGGTTGGCAAAACTGGCACTTCTCCAGGCTATCCCCAAGTAGTAAGGGAAAGCCGGATGTCAGGAAGGCTTCGGGTACAACGGCCATCTACAAAGGTTTGAAGGGAGGAGAGTTAGCAGAGTATTGTGTGAAGAATAGAAGAGGTAAATTGTACAGAATTCCTAAGTATAGGTGATAGGTGTAGTTTTGAAAGCGGTTTTATCCTAACTGACATCCATGCTAACTAAGGGCTTCCTATAGTCAGGATGGCTCTGATACTAGCTTTGTGGGGACCATGACTCATAGGTCGTGACCACCGAATGCACGTGTATAGTGATCCCAGAGATCAATGCCCACTGAACACACAAAAGCTGAATAACAAGAGTCTTACATCCACATTTAGTGTCTTACACAAATAAAGACCATGAAGGTCTAGTCTTACATAGATAGGGCACAAGGGCCAAGCATTTAAACAGAACAAGCAGCGGAAATCTTGATCGAAAGCGTGAACCCATTGCCATTTGCCTTAAACCTACAGGCTTTCTGACTGGGAAGCGTCCTAGTTTGCATGTTCGTCACCAACAAACTCTTCACCGTACTCCTGTTCTTCTATGCCTGGACAATTAAATGACTAGTGGCAAGCCAATGAGTACTTTGAATGTACTCGCAAGCAACCCAAGTTGTGGAACAAGGTAATAATGATGCATGATATAGCTCTAAGTAGGTATTTTGCGGAAAGCTAATTTTAATTGCAATGTCATGAACAAGTAACTATGTGTAAGCATGCATCAACAGTTAGCAGATATACTTATGAGCAAGTTACAGATATCATCATAACCAGGGGATGAACATCTCATGTTCATTCATCACATCAAGTCTTCAGACTTGTCTCAAGTATCATCCTTCTGTCATCCACACACACACACACACACACACACACCAAGTTTGCGAAAACATCTGGATGTTGCATAAGCAGCACCACCCAACTGTCCTTGACCATGGACATGGCTATTTGAATAGTTTTACACTCTGTAGAGGTTGCACGCTTTATCCACAAGACTCGGGGAACTTCCGTGTCATCCATGACTCACGGTATATTACATACCGGAGGTAAGCACGCGAACTATGCCTTCCCATGGTGATACTAAACAAAGAGTCCACTCGTTGGTGCCATCCCTCATGATATACATCACACGTATAATCCATGAGGGCATGCAACAGTGTGCCCGGTGGATGTAAAGACAGCGCATGGCCTTCCACTTCCGGGACGACCCTGTCTCGAGAGTGACCACTTCACTCTCACCACTGGTAATGCGAGCTCCCTGCTAGTACCAACCATAGTAATCAACAAAGCCCCGTCCCATAAGGGGTATCGTGGTCGCACATGTAAGGTTGGGATGGTCGGCAAATCTTAAACCCTCAATTTTCGAAAACACACACGCTCACTTCCTCCGGTACACCACTTCTTTATCAAGTGGTCACCCAACTCATCATCATCTCCCTCGGGCATTAGTGGCACCCTATGGGGTTTTCTAAAAGTCTTTGAAATCATTTCTTTTATTTCCGTCACCATGCATATCCCATCCCACTTGCGTAGCAACTACTAGCAACCTAACTACTCCCACCCACACAACCCTCCTAAGGAGGTAGGGTCATGCACGATGAAAGTATCAATGGTAAAAGTATTGGAGGTATCCCATCGGAGGGGAAAACACCACATCATGGTCAAATCATTGAAGTAACAAGTGCTATATTTCATGCATGAACAAGTTTCTTATCATGGTCAAAGGGTTGCTTGCCTGGCTCCACAAAGTCTTCGTGGTCTTCAAAGTCTTCGGGTCCAACTCCCTCGTTAATAGTGCAATCTATCGTCGCGATAAATAGCAATAATAATAAGCATCACACAAAAATAGAGCACACAAAGGTACTATTAAAATGCTACCCTATTCTGATAAATACTAAAAACTATAATGAAAATATTTGTTCAAGGTTTTGCTATGAAAAACATTTTTGAAAATTATTAAACAGAGGCAAAAAGATGCCTAAAATAGGTTTTAATATAAAACAGTGCATAAAAGTTTTTCAAAAATTATACAAAAGGTACTATTAAATACTATGCGTTAATCTAAGAATTTAGGTGGAAGAATATTTAGAATTGGATTTTTATTTAATCCTGTGGGACTTTTGGAAAACCCACAAGAAAAGAAAAAGGAAAGGCCTGAGTGCCTTGGGCCGAATGCCCAGTCGTACCGGGCCTAACTAGCTAGGTCGGCCCACCTGAGCTTCGGGCGTGCGCGCAGCCAGGTTCAAACCTGACGTGCGGGCCCTAGCGTCAGCAAGAGCAAGGGCGAGGGAGAGGGGTGTGGGGATGACAGGGTGTCCCACCTGTCATCTCCCACCTCTGGACAGGGGATGACAATGCTCACCAGCGACGGTGCGGGGCACGGCGATGGAAGAAGAATGCGGGAACGGGCTCGGGGCTGAGTCGCCATTCCGGAGGAGGTGGAGGCAGCCGGCGGGGAGGCCCTGGTCGCCAGCAATGAAGAAGCCGCGGTGGAGGAGCTTCGGGAGTAATTGTCGAGGCCGCTCCGTGCTGCAAAAGGGACAGGGACGAGGGGGAAACAGGTGAGGAGGAAGCGGGGGATCCAGATCGGGCCCAAACGGGGGCGGAGGAGGTCGTTACCTCGCGAACGCGGGCGGCCCGATGCGGCGGCGCTCGGCTCGATCCCAAGCACAGAGGCTTCGAGAGCTCACCGGGGGGCACAAGGGTTCTGTTGGGACGAGGAGAGAGAGGCTAGAGGGAAGAGGAGTCTCGGGGGGGGGGGCTTAAGTAGGCGGCCCTCGGTCCACCGAGCTCGGGTGCGCTCGTGAGCTGGTGGATGAAATCAGAGGCCACAGGAGAGGGAGGGAACGTGTTTGGGGCGCTCGTGGGGTTGGTCTAGGCTAGGGGGAGAGGAGAGAGAGGTGGGAGAGCGCGCGCGTGCGAGCCCCGTGGTTGGTCGAGATGGACGGCGCTGGGCATGCATGCGGGAGGTCGCCGGAGAGAGAAGGAGGAGGGGGCCGACAGGGTGGAGGCTTGCGGACGTTGAGGGCATCTTAGGGGACTGCTCCCCGCATCCCTAAGTTCTCGAGTGGCTCGGGATGGGTGCGGCTATAGTGCGGGAGCACAATATAGCGCGCTGCAGAGCGTGCATATGGACGGCATTGCCGTTGCCCGCGTGCTCTGGGGTGCCCCACCTTGTCCTAAAGCTCATGGAGTTCTTAGATGCCCCTTGGATGCTTTGGATCTAGGGTGAGCTAGGTAGAAAATAAATGAGAGGGGAGAAGCTCCTATCATGGTGAATTAGAGGGTAAAATGAGGGTTTTACCCCACCCATTATTGCGCAGGGGCTACATAAATTTTACTAGAAGTAGTAGGTAACCCTGAGAGGTTGTGGTAAAAATTTGAGAGCAAGGGGAAGAGTAGAAGTGGTGAAAGTAGTAGTTTTTAAAAATGCCCAGAAGGTGTTTAATGGAGATTAGGGCAAGCAAATGGCCTTTGCTTGCCGTGGGATTTGACAGGAACAAATGGTGGTTGGAATTAGGCCTGATCACCAAGTTTAAGATGGATTGATGAAAGTTCACAATGTAACTTTGGGAAACTCTAGAAATCAAGAGAATTTGGTTTCTGTAGATCTAGTCATGCTATGCTAATCACCTTGGTGCACCACTTAGTGTACCACCATTATTTTGTGATTAGAACATGTCCACAAAGTTAGGGGTCAAGGGAAGAAACTTCACAATGTAAAGTTGTTCAAATTTGAATCTGGACATGGAGGTTTTTGGAATAGTTTGATGAATCAAATCAACTTGGACTGAGATGAAACTTTGCAAGATCATCACCTATGACAATGTTGAGTTGCTGGAATTTTCTTGGAATTTATTGAGAATATTTCTTACAGAAATATTCCAAAACCTTGATTTGGACAAAAAGGGTTTTGAGGGCTTTTGCCCATTATTTTGAACATGACCATGTTCTGAAACTCATATATATGGAAAATATATGTCCTCTAAGTTTCCCTAAATCTTCTCAAATGTTTTGAAATCATTTAACTAATTTTCCCTATGAGAAACCATTGCTAGTCTTAGGAAAAAGCCTTTAAATAAAATATAAAAATAACCTTTAAATTTAATATTTTGTGGTTTTGGAAAGTCATATATATAGTAGGTTTGAAGTAAAGCTTTTGGGGAAAAGGGATCCACCCAATTTGAGGACTTGTAGTGCAAACCTCAACTCATGGGTTTTTGAAAACCTAATTTGAATAAATTCCTTTTGGTCAAAATAAAATTTGGTAAAAATAGTTTTGGGCACTATTCACATGGCATGATCATTGGGACAGAGTTTGGGTCAAGGAAGATGAGTGTGGGGAGGGATAGAATCTAAGAGTGCCATACACAACAACCAAACAAGCAAACAAGCAACAATTCAAACAAGCACAAGCACTGAAAAAGTTTTAATTGGCTCCAAATTTTATAAATCCAAGCATAACAAGGTGATACAAAACAGAGGGTGTGACACTTTGGTATTCCCTAAAGACTTTGAAAATGAAGAAGTTGGTGTGACCTTGAAGATATGAACGAGGACTATGAAGCGTGAAGACTTTTGTTTTCTTAGTTTCATTTCCTTTCTTTGAGTCATAGGAAAAACCATACTATTAAATGGGGACGAGGTAATACTAAGGAAAATGTCCAACTGATGCTCAACTCAAAAGCCTCAACCTATCCAATCCTACGAGTGAAGCCTTTGGAAATCTCTTGCGGTTCAGTCAAGTTCTTTCGTGACAAAGACGATCTTCTTCTGGTCCCTGAGGAAATTGGTCTCACTAAGGAGTTAGGATTTCGCATGTGCGAATTGCCTACAAGTGAGGAATATGATAAGCTCGAGGACTTTCATAGTTCGAAATTCTGACCGATGTTGTGCTTAGCGCCAGCTGTCCCCAATCATCCTATCCACATAACGGTCATATCATTGGGGGAATTTATGTCTTATCATGTCAGGTTGCACCCTGGCTATAAATAGCCACCCCCCACAACCACTAGTTGGTTGGCTGCTCCGAGACAGAACTAACGGTTGTAATTTGAGAGCAACCCATCCTCCAAGGACTTTGACAAAAAACCATCAGTAAGGAAAAACCCAAATCCAAACCACCAAACCCAAAGTGATTGAGCATCACTGAAGAGATTGTTCCTGTGTGGAACCGATGCTTGTTACCTTTGAAGATTGTTTATCTTCCAGACGGTTAGGCATCATGGTCTAGTGCATCCTGTCGTCAATTTGGGATCATTGAGTGAACCTTGTCTAGAGCATCCAACAATCAATTATGGATCGACAGGTGACCAGTTTGTGAGTGTTTTGGATGTCTACCCTGAAGACTTACCACGAGTGTTGGGCGAGGACTATGTGACCTTAGGTCAAGGACAATACGGTAAGGACTGTGTGTCCTCTGGTTTCATTACCAGGCCGCTCCAAACCAGACGTTTGACTGTCACAACAGTTGCAACTGGGTTATCAAACCATTGCCTTCATCGAGCTACCTTGTTCTATTTCCTCAACCCTTTCATTTCCTCGTATACTTGTTGATGAAATTGATCGTTACTGTTTGAAGAATTTGACTGAAGACTTCCTCAATTTCCTCACCTCAAATTCTTGAAGCTACCTTGTTCCTCCTCTGCCTATCCTGTATCACGCTACCTGTAATCTGTGCATGCTTTGTTTCATCATGATGACCATGCTACTGATATGTTTCCCATGCACTTGAGTACTTATTCCGCTTTTAGTTATTCATCAAATTTTAAATTCCTCAATTTTAAATTCCTCAGTGATGAATTTGTAAAAATCGCCTATTCACCCCACTCTAGTCGATAAAATGCACTTTCAACCTACCTATCATAAACAACTTAGGCCCAGTTCTTTTGATAGTTTTTTAGGCTTCTAGAATAAACTGCCCCCTACCGAGCTTATTTTAGAAGCCCAACTAAAATATATTATTAGAAGCCCACTAGTTAAGTCTTAATTAGTAGGCTTCTAAAATAATAATTTTGGTTGGGATTCTAGAATAAGCTGGGTAGGGGGCGGCTTATTTGAGATTATTTCCAAAAGCCACTAAAAGAACTGGACCTTTTTAGCATCACCTATTAACCTAATCTCATGTCTAGTGAGAATTCCTACTTGTTCCTCTAGGTCATTATCGTAACATCCACAACTTCGTATCAATATATCGAGTAAATTCAACTTATTACTCCAACAAGAATTCGAACTTGCGATGTTATTTTTCCCACTAAATCCAATTTACTCAAAGGAGAAGTAAGTTATGCTACTCCATTTACTTGATCCAGCAAGTCTATCTACCAATAGGAAAGTCTCATGACCCACCAAAGAGTCTTAGCTATATCCTCGAGACATCTATTATTGCTTGAACAAATCATTAGCCTACTAATCATATATACTCCAAACAATCTTCCTAATGGCATCGTCAGATCAAGTGCTAGCTTAAGAATGTAATTTGTTTGTTAACTATGATCACTAGGTCCATAATAAACCTAGTACTAAGCATGGGTTATTTAAGCTTGTTTGCTTTCTGGGAACGGGGGTACCTAGACCTGCCTACCGTGGCCCAGGACATGGCCTACCTCGTTAGCCAGACATAGCTTGGCACGGATCCACTCAAGACAAGACCCTCGCGAGAACCCCAGGCTTGTGACGAAGAACGACACCAAGACCAGCAAGGATGGTCCTCCTTAGGCCCCCTCCGGAGTAGCAGAGATCTCTATGCAGAACCTGGCCTCAGGAGTCAAAGATGACGCAGGGAAGGAGAGGCGGGCGCTAGCGCGCTAGGCGGTGCAGCTTCCTCTTTTGTGCAAAGGAAGAAAGGACGTACGCGGGTTCCCGAAGCGCCTCCCAAAGGTTTCCATTCCAGTCCAACAAGACCACGACCACAAGCCCTGCAGTGCGGATGTCATCGCCGAGCCCACCTCTACATCATCAACAACTACTTTGTAGGCGAAGACCACCTTTGGACAGCGAAGGGGTGTGCTCATGTCCCCTTCAAATTTGGCCGTTGTGGGATCCCATCTTGCCATTGTGATAAGGGAAGAGGACCCGGGCCACTACTATATATAGAGTCTAGGCCGCACCATAGAAGGGGATCCACGACGAAACCAATCGACGAACCATAAGACAAGGCAGAGATCAAAGAACACCCCTAGAGCACCCTCGCGAGGCTCGAAACCATAGTACTAGATCATCCACCACACCTCCCCAAGAGGCAATCTACCAAAGCAGGAAATGGGTATTACGCTTCCTAGCGGCCCGAACCTGGGTAAACCACCATGTTCATCTTCTTCCTCATCATCGTGCAAGTTTGTCGTAGTAACCATCGAGTAGGGAGCTAGGTATGGTGAAGCTGCATGGGATCTTCCCACGTGCCCCTGTGTTAGAACCTTGGGGGTTTTGCGGAGCCCGAAATCTGACATTTCGCCCGCTAGGTAGGGGCGTATTGGAGTCTTTTTCAAGCCTTGCTCTCCCCCCGCTCCACCACTCTGATGGCCAGCACTCAACAAGCTTCCCCCGGCCACGGCGGATCATCTTCCATCGATACCACCGCTCTTGCTGGAGACCCAGGCCCTAGCGCCATAGCGATGGGCGGACAGTGTCAAGCCGCTAGTATCGCCTCCGCCGTCGTCGCCCCTCGCGCCGCCCAAACACATGGCTGGCGGGTGGCGCATTCAGCATCGGCGTCACGCCACACCTACATGGAGGACCTCGACGCGCATGATGCGCTGCTGCTGACAAGCGAGATGCTCTGCCACCACCCTATGCACGGGGGCTTTGACGCTTGGGCCGACCACATCGCGGAGCTGATTGCCGTTGCACGGAGGACCATGGCTTCTCACCCTTCTTCAGGTGCTAGGGGCTCTTTCGCCGCACCTATCCCACAGTCTGCTAACGGTGTGCCCCCTCCATCACTAGGCGAGCGCGAGTGGGGCCCACTGCACGCCGTGCTCCTTATCCTTCGAATTCTGGTGACCGATTTCTAGGCACAACCCAACCACGATAAACAAGCGTGCAAAGGAAACAACGGAGCGCCCCACGCGTGCACCAGCGCGTGCCACCGTGACCTAGTGGACCTTCAACAACCTGGATTGACCGGGCGGGAGCGTGCCATCCTGCACAGGGAGCAAGCGGTGCAGGTGTCCGGACAAACAAGCATGCGCTGGGGGCTCTTTCGTCGTGCCTATCCCACAGTCCGCTGACGGTGTGCCCCCTCCATCCCTAGGCGAACCCGAGGCCCACTGCACGCCGTGCTCCTTCTCCTTCGAATTCCGGTGACCGATTTCTAGGCACAACCCAGCCATGATGAACAAGCGTGCGAAGGAAACAATGGAGCGCCCCACGTGTGCACCAGCGCGTGCCACCATGACCTAGTGGACCTTCAACAACCTGGATTGACCAGGCGGGAGTGCGCCATCCTGCACAGGGAGCAAGCAGTGCAGGTGTCCGGACAAACAAGCAACAACGGCGACGGCGTGTCAGATCGCCGAGGAAGCAACCCACGTCAGGAGATGCGTGACCCACCCAACGCCGGTGGTAGAGGTAAGCAACTCCACTCCAAGGCTCCATGCAGGAGGGTCTACAGGCTGCGCATGCAGGACGACACCCCGCCGTCGCCTGGAGAGGCCGTCCCCGGCGTCCCGCCGAACGGCTTAGGAGGAGAACCGGGCCCTTATGTAGAGCCCTATGTACCATGCTATGTCATACCTAGGGACACCATCTCAGAGTAGGCACCTGCCGCAAGCGCCAACGCCCCCCCAAGAATAGGGAGAGCCCCGGGCGTCGCCCCACCCCCAAGCCGGGCTTCGTGGCTTCCCCCGATGAAGCACAAGGCTAGGGCAACACGAGCAGGAGAAGGAGGTAGGACGCCCCGGGCCCATGGGGCACGTCGAAAGCTGTGGACCTCGCGAGCAAGCTAGGCCGAGACGAGCCCCGGGGCCTTAGGAGTGATGGCCTGTGGGGGTAGCAAAACACAGGTAATGCGGGGCCCCCCAGGGAAACTCGAACTCTGACGCAGCCTCGGTAGGCTGGGCCTCACAAGGCCCTTGAGGCGATGCCCGGCCAGCGCCCCGACGCTTCATGGCTGCGTCGGATGCATTGTGCTCATGTTTGGGCCGCGGGAGCACAATCCTGCGCCTACACAGGGAACAATACATTCGTCTTTGGGTCATAAAGGCATGCAACCAAGAAGGAATGCATGGGGTAGCTCTTAATAGAGTTTGGAGAAACTAGGCCGAGCGCCTGGGGGCTTGCCCAACCATCTATGTCATGACACTACACATAATAATGAGTGGGCTATATACGCCGGGAGCCCCCTAAGGATGTGGAGGTGTTCCTTCCATACAATGTGGAAGCCCCATGCTCCACGCTAGCGGACAAGTCAACACTGCCCATCAATGGCTATGCCCATGCAACATGGATGCCTTACGCTTAGCGCTGGGGGAAGACGAAGACAAAGAATAGCCTAGATGTCGGAGGCGTCGTTTGCTTGCTTCTTTTTGTGTTCGAAATGCCACCTTTTGGAATGAAGTTTGAGGAGTTCAAAACCCTATATTTAAAAGAAAAAGGGGCATGGAATTTTCTCTCATTTATCTCTTGTTTTACCAGCCTTGAACTCTCTTTTCTGGATTGGTGTTTCACAAGGATTCCTGCGCTCCAGCCCTCCCCAAGGCACCTCGGTGCTAGATGACAAGCCCCTGTCGCCTCAGGGACTTGCACCTTTGGGCAGTCGTCCCCTACTCGGGGGCTCTGACCGCAACACGACACCAAGCCATGGAGTCTCAGGAGGCCCCAATGCCTGGGCCTCCTGAGGCAGAACCCGGTAGGGTGGAATGGGGGCCGCTCGAGCGTCAAGGGGGGCTCCTGAGCAATGCGCCTCATGAGCCTTGCAGGTCATATAGCTACTTGCCCCTCGATGTTGTCCTTCGTGATCCGGTCGGCATCGAGGGTGTAAAGGCCTTGCCCCGTAGTTGCGTTCTTGGTGATCCGGTAGTACACTATGGTGGTAGGGAAATGTGCGGGACTGGGACCTGCCGACGTAGAGCTGCTTGAGCGGCAAAGGCAGCTCTTGACCAACGTGCCTCAGGAGCCTTACCGGTAATATAGCCATTCGCCTCTCAATGTCGTCCTTGGTGATCTGGTCGGCATCGAGGGAGTCGAGGCCTCACCTCGTAGTTGCATCCTGGTGATCCGGTCATACACTATGGTGGTAGGGAAATGTGTGGGACTGGAGCCTGCACACACAGAGTGCCGAAAGGGATCCCAACCCACCCCACTCATAAGCAAGGAAGAAGCGCCCCCGGCGGAATAACAGATTATCTAGGCAACCTGGATGTGTCTTACGGCGCACGAGATCATTGACAACCCACAAGCTAAGTACACTACCGAACCAAGCACGAGCCTCCTGACCCAATGGCGGCCCGAATGCGGGATAGATGTTGTGCGCACTGACGCTGGAATGCATGTATCATAGTCTGTGGTGTGCTACCTTGAAAGCCCGCACGGCCTCAGGTGGCAGGAGGGACGGTGCGAGGAGAGGAATTCGGCCTCGACGGGTGGTGATGCCGAGGACCCGGGGCTCGACAGCCCCGGGCCGCCCCTCAGGAGAAAAGACCTCACTAGGGCCCTGCTAGTCTTCATCACCAAGCCACGTCGGCAGCAGCGCCGGGCCCCGCGCAAAGGAACTAAGGCATGTCGCAGCAAGCAAGCGATCGGCAGTTCAAGAGAAGAAAGATAAGGAGGCAAAGGTAACCTGCAAAAGGCTAACACCCTTCGAGGGGCAAGTTCTTCTTAGAATATTACAAGGACCACGAAAGGGAAATAGGGGATCCCTAGGGAGAGGAGTCGCTGTCGCGTTGGAGCTCGTCAGGCACCTGCTCCACGACACACTGGAGGTCGAGCTGTGGGGCGGCGGTGCAGGCTGGAGAAGACGAACATCAGGGGAGGTCCAGGAGGTCGCCTGTGTCGGGCTCGTTGTCCGCGTTCATGCGGGAGACACTGGCTCTGGTGCCTCCACGACCCTCCGGAAGAATTCAAGATAACCCCTATCACCATGCGCACACGGCAGCGTGAGGGCTTCCACGATGAACCAGCTCACCATGCTGGCCGCGCAGCGGGAGATGTCAAGGTACTACTTAGCGCACTGGGACGCCAACATCTTGGCGTGTGCTGCCTCAACCTGGGTGGCTTGCATGGTGCCGGTGTCGGTGTCAAAACCGGCGGATCTCGGTTAGGGGGTCTCGAACTGTGAGACTAGAATCGATGGTAACAGGAGTCAAAGGGGACACGGATTTACCCAGGTTCGAGCCCTCCTATGGAGGTAATACCCTACGTCCTGCTTGATTGTATTGATGATATGGGGGTTACAGAGTTGATCTACCTTGAGATCGAATAGCTAACCTATCGTGGTTTTGTCACAGCATATGTCCGAAGACTTAGGTTCGAGGCCATCGCTAGGACGATGGACTCAAAGGGGTTGGTCGGGACGAAAGACACGGATTTACCTAGGTTCGGCCCCTCGACATGAGGTAAAAGCCTACGTCCTGCTTTGTGTATATTGATTGGAGTATTGATTACAAGGGAGTGTATTCGCTTGACCTAGCTCTCGATCGATTGGTCTCTGTCTAAGCCATCCCCGGGTCTTGCCTTTATATAGGAGGCCAAGACCCTGGGTTACACAAGTCCCAAAACGACTGTTACAATATGTCTGGCTCCGTCTCTAAGCCGCCTTGCCTATCTTGGTAAGCGGTCTCCGGGCGGCTCACTCGCCCGGGGCTTGTGTCTTCTGCCTGCCTCTAGTCCTCCATCTCAGCCCATCTGGTGAACCGCCGTACGGCGCAACCTTCCTCTTTGAGCCTATATGACAACGAGCCTCCAAGTATTACCTGGCCCTCCTGGGCGGGTCTTACCATGGGGTTATATCCCCAACATTAGGCCCCAGATTGATTTGAGCTTGCCCATGTCAATCTCCATTTTATCCAGCGGTGAGTTTCACATCGTTGTCATCTGAAAAAGAATTCATAACCCCCCATGACGTCACGTTCAGATATGCCAACAACATTATGTGACATTCGCAGTTGATCCTCTCACTAAACGGTCGGCCTGAAAATAGAGGCGTCCGTCTCGGTCAATCATCATTTCGCCCCTCGATTCCCGCGCGCACCGTTTAAGCATCCCATCTCTGTAAATGGGCCATGAGGGGGTCCTTTACTTTTCTCCGCCATCCCCATTATTCTTCCTCCTCCCGGCGCCTGCGCTTCCTGAGCTCCGTCGCACCGGCGGGACCTCGTCGTCATCACCAGCCTTGGCCGCTACATCAACTTGAGTAGTCTAGATTTCCGCCCGCATCGACCGCATCTGCAAGGTACCCCTATCAGCTCCTGCCAGATCTGTAGTCACCTCACTTGAGCCCCTTTGAGTTCGTCGGTCTTCCATTTTCTTCCTCCTCTCGTTCATCCAATCGCCCTCGTAATGCAGACCGATAGATAGCCTTTCGAATCTCGCTATACTGTTAATCCATTCTAGCTGTCCGTGTATAGTCAACGATAACTTATCTTAGATACGTATCCCGCTCCTTTTCTTGTGCCAACTGCATGTTCTTCCAGGACCCTTTTTTAGGGTTGAATTTAATTTAATTTTTCCTTGCCTGTAGATCTTGCAATCATGGTATAATATGTGGAAATCTGTTTGTCTGTCCTTGGTAAAATCTGCAACATGGTGTTGCCCACTTAACCCGTCATTGAATCACCGGCTCTTTCCGATAAACTGCGATGGCGGCTTAACATCACACTTATTTAATTTAGTCAGCCGTCTTGATTGTCTAGTCGCTTTCTGATCCGCCGCGTCCCGCCCCTTTTAGAGTTTGACCTGCCATCATGTCTCGAGCACCTGCATCCTGTGACTGGGTCGGCTTTGGAGTCATTGAGCAATTTTTATTGGATTTCGTAGAGGTAGGCACTGTCAGAGAAGAAACCCACCCCAAAAGAGGGGGAAATTGCTATCTTCGCCGACCATCTTATCTGTGCTTTCAGCCTGCCTGTATCAAAATTCTTCCGAGACGTCCTCCATTTCTTTAAACTTCATCCTCAAGACATTGCCCAAAATTCGGTCTCCAACCTATGCAACTTTCAAGTCTTGTGTGAGGTTTACTTGCAAGAAGATCCATCCGTCGACCTCTTCCACGATTTCTTCTATGTCAACCACCAAACGGAAGTGGCGGCCGGTCCAAGCTTGGAGCTCGGCGGATTCTCCATCCAAAGACGAAGAGATCTGGCTTACCCGGCTGTCCAAATGCCACGCCATCCCAAAGACTGGAATATAGCTTGGTCTACTACAGAGACACCACTCTAGAGGTAGAGAATCCATTGCCGGGATATCGTCCTACCCGGCTCTGCACCTCTACTAAGTTTCCGGACCAGATGTCGGCTCCAAAACGAGCAAAGTATGCTCCGGCTTTTGCAAAATCAAGGCTCTTCTGGCAAACGGGTTGACAGGAGTTGATTTAACCTGTTGTTGGATTTCATGGAAAGTCTTACCACTAAGGCGGCGCGATAGGCTTATGTATGAATACACAGGTGACGTGAACGATCCTCTCTGCTTCATCCACACACCTCCGACCGAAGAAAACATTACCTCTGTTGTCAAAGGACTTACCCGTGAATCCCAAGAGGCTTGCCGTACAATCAGGTTAAGACCCTTCTGCATCGCAAATCCAGATCCAGACGTAAGGACGACATTCAAATTTGCTTTCTCTCTGTCTTGACTTTATATATGGCAACCTTAAATCTTTTGGCGGCTTCGACTATAGGCCAGCTCCAGCTTCTGGAAGAAAAAGTATACTCCTCATGTGAAGAAGAAGTATCAGGCGGGTAACATCCGCGGCTGCAAGCCAAAAATGTCGGCTCAAAACCTGCTTGAACTTGACAATTCCAAGGTAGAACATGACTCCCTTGGCCATCTTTTTATGCAACTTGTTGACAATGACTTTATACAGGAGGAGACAAAGACGAGCCACGCCAACACCCCTGAGGTAACTTTCATTTCTTCCGACTCAAAAATCTTACCACAAGAGAAGATACGGTGGGTCGTCCGAAAAGTTCCTTTTTCACATCCTCTTGCTTACTTAGATCCCGAATTTTCCTTGAAAAAGTAACAACACGACTCTCGGCGTCAGACCTAGAGCACCGGCTCTCAGGATCTTATGGCCGGCTTACCCAACTGCCCGGCGCCAAGAAAACATCCCGCTGAGGTATTTTCTCATTAAGAATCTGATATCCGTCTTATATTTCTATATCAATTGCTTACTCTTGTGCTTTATTGTTTTAAATTTGCAAAAGTCACCTCCTTCGTCTGGCGACTCAACTGCCTCCAAGCTTCCTCCTATGAAGATCAACCTAGAGTATGCTTTCACCCCGTCATATGTACATTATCTGCACTATCTTTGAACTGTATAATGACTCTTTGCACTTTCAGGGCTCAGGCTAAACGTAGGAAAACAAGCGGGTCTACCATTCCTCCTACCACTAAACAGCCGGAAATCACTCAGGCATCACTCTCCACTCATGCCAAAACTTCTAATACAAACAAAGAAGCACCTGAGCGCTCTCCTCCACCCTCAGAACCGGCGGGTCATCATATGACGACTTCTGATAGTCCAGCGGCTAACCCTAAGCCACCCAGTTCCACCGTCGAAGACTCGTCTCTTCCTGATGTTACCATCACTGGGACAGGTTATTAGCCCCCAACTCATCATGTACTGGCAAGACACACCAGCAAGGCTGGTACTTGCTATCCGGAGAAGCTTAGCTTCAAATTCCCCATCTTGGAGAAAATGACTGTAGATGACCTGCATGCCGGTTATTTGAACCGCCTTTCTGCCAGCCGCAACATGGAAACCAAACTTATTGGTTTGATGAAGAAAAAATATGAGGTATCTTTCATCTTGTTTATTTCTCTTATACCCTTATGTAGCCCCCAAGAACCGGTGTAATATTTTAAATAACAGACCGGGTCTTCCAAACCTTTGACATGTTGTATAGAACTTTGACCTATAGCCCCCAAGTAATGGGTTAAATTAGATATAAGCCGACAATTATGTCTAAACCATAGATCTAAGTCTAGCCCCCAAGGCCGGATCATTATAATGATGATGAGCTGGATCTTTTATATTTGAGAAATCCGCCGGGTGTAGCCCCCATGTCCGAGTCAGTATAACAATGATGAGCTAGAACTTCACTGTAGACTTGGGGGGAAAACATAGACATTACCCCCAAGTGCCAAGTATATTGCTTGCAATATGCCTGGGACTTGTATCAGAAAATAACTCCACCCTGGCGATTTAATACTTATAATTTTTCACTTGTATAATGCAAGAGGCGTTAGACGTAGCCGAGTCTGAACGTGCCGTCTTAAGGGAAAACCTGACCACTCAACAGACCGCCCGAGCCATAGAAGAAGAGAAATTACGGGTAGCCGTTGAGCAACTTGAGAAACTCCAGGTCGATTTCACCACGTATAGAAAAACTGTCGAATCTGAGCAAGCTGCCTTGTCCAAGTGTGCAAGCGATACTGAGGAATGGCTCAATCTTGCATCAGCGGAGATGAAGAGTCTCAAAAGCCACATATCCAAGATGACTGTCGCTATCTTTGGTAAGCACGTACGGCTTAAAAAATTTCCTTATGAAAGAAATACCAGCCAGGCGGCTTATAACTTTAACCTCTTTTCTCGCAGGCGAGAGGAGCCGCTAGCTATCCTCTGATAGTCTGATGAAATTGAAGGCAGTCTATGCTTTGACTGAGCAACTCTATAGTGGAGCCCTCAGTACCATCAAGGCCATGATGACGGCCAAGTATGTCCCCAAAATTATGAAGGGTGTCATAGAAGTCTTATCAACTTTGCCTAAGCAACCGGATGAAATAAGGCGATCATCTGCCAGGAGAGGGGCAATAGCTGCGATGAGCCAGTCCATGGCATTTGCTCCTGAGTTAACCACTGAAGAAATGATGAACGGCTTCCCCTCCAAGAAGGATGACGGTTCAGATTTTACTTAAGTAGATTACGCCAAATGCATTAAGGCCTCGAGGAGACTTGCCTTCATACTGGTTGATGAGACGGATCTGACTCCTTATCAGGTGGCTTACGATGAGAACAACCAACAGCTGTGCTGCCCAACCTTTGAAGCCAGGGATTTAATCCCTGCACATCGTAAGCCACTCTTCACCCCTGATGTTGATCCGTCTCCACTTTTCGACGATGCTCAATTTGAAGCCTTATTAAACTGCAACTGGGATGTGGTTAATCTTTAGATCAAAGAGCCTGAAGACCCGGTGCAAGATGACCTGCCAGCCAGTTAAAACCTTTGTTGTTCTCAACTGAATGTAACTCGGCCAGCCGAGCCGCCGAAATGAAGAAGTGTATGCAAAACTTTAAGTCCTTTGTCTTTTGAGCTCCTAGAGAGGTTTGTAATAGACCTAGAAAAACTTGATTGCCTCAACCATCAAATGTCCATGAATTTGGATGCATTTTCTATCTGCCTTGCATTCCACTCATAATGTTTTAACAACGACTCATCTTTGGACATAAAGCCTGCAAAAAAACGAAACAGAAAATATCCTGCGGTGTTTGTAAGGGCGGCTTTGAAAAAGCATAACCTAGAGATCTTAATATCTGCATAGCCTTGCTTATTCTTTCATTATCTTGCTCTGACCCGGCTTTGGAGACCGGCATGATATGTATGCAATGTATGATGCAATGTATGATGCCATGTATGATGCAATGTATGATGCAATGTATGATGTTCTTGCTTTCCCTTCCTTTTTTGTTTTTCAAAAACTCGTTACTAGCCCTTTTGGGGGGAACTGTTATTTTGAACTGCCTAAAAGTGCAGGGTCTCTAATGAGAGTGACCATCAATCTTGAACGGCTTAGGGTCTCTAGGTGAGATTAACTGTTAAGGGCGCCACAAACCTGAATTTGCAACGGGGTGAGTGCCCCATTCGTCTGAACTTTAAACAACGTCACTTTCTTAAGAGTAAGGCCACTTGGCGGACAGTACGTAGGAGATGAGAGAGTTTCCCTCGCCGCTGTAAGAGGCCCTCGCAGGGGGTGAGTTGACAGCTTGTTGCACCCCTGGCAGAGCGGCAGCTGCATACAGGCAGGTATAACTCGGCCTTGCGGATCAAAAGAGGGTAAGTTCACAACTCGCTGCACCCCTTTTGACCTTGTTTGATGGAGTAAGTTTGGGGTCCCCAACCCCGCCTTACGGTGTATGAAAAGACGATCGAGAGGGGGGGCGACCTTCACCCCCTCCTGACCTTGTTGACGGAGTCAATGTTTTGGGTCCGCGACCCGCCTTACGGTGGTTGAAGAGCCGATCGAGAGGGTTGAAGCTTAACCCGGAAGGTTGAAAGCCCCCAAACGACCTTGTTGAGAGGGCCAACCTTTACACCATCTTGCATGCCCTCGTCGCATGGACCGCCAACTTGTAAGTCGCCGTCTTGCAAGCCGCCGCATAATGCTGCTATTTTGGCTGAAGAGCCGATCAACAGGGTGAGCGAGATAAACCCGGTGGGTTGGAAGCCCCCAAGTGACCATGTAGAAGTGTTCATCTTTTGCACAAATCTGTAATGCAAAAAGAAAAAAACGGCAGAGGCCCCGGCTTGCAGGGATGCCAACTTTATTATATGAGAAATATAAATACAATGAAGTATGTTTGTACAAAAGATGGGAGTCGATGACTCAAGTATAGTAAGGCCGCAGATGAGCGATGTTCCATGGCCGGTGAGTCTCCTAACTGGAGGTATGGGACTCGTCCCGTACGTCAATGAGATAGTATGACCTATTGTTTAGATTTCTGCTAACCACGGAAGGTCCTTCCTATGGGTGAGATAACTTGTGCACATCTGTCTGATCTTGAATCAAACGTAACACCAAGTCGCCTTCTTGGAACGTCCGGGTCTTGACCCTGCGGCTATGGTAGCGACGCAAGTCCTATTGATAAATCGCCGACCGAG
This sequence comes from Hordeum marinum, assembly GCA_022496015.1. Lineage (NCBI taxonomy): Eukaryota > Viridiplantae > Streptophyta > Magnoliopsida > Poales > Poaceae > Hordeum > Hordeum marinum. The sequence goes on along the minus strand of CM039677.1, from coordinate 217,271,196 downwards.
CTGTTGCAGGATCACGTGCTTCATCTAGAGCATCCAGTGCATCCTGACACGCCGTCTCATTGTCAGCTTCCACATAAGCCGCCACCCGCAGTGAATCGTGACGTATGTCGCTTGGTAACACGACCTCCACACTGTAAACCATGAAAAAAGGTGTGTAACCTGTGGAACTGTTAGGCGTAGTATTGATGCTCTAGAGGACAGAAGGCAGCTTCTCAACCCAACAGCCTGGCATGATGAGGACATCCCTACTAATGTTACACCCACCCCGACTGCTATACATACAGGACCAATTACTAGAGCTCGCGCACGTCAATTGAATTACCAGGTACTTTCGTTTCATGGAAATCCTTCTAATATTCATGAACATATGATGCTGCCTAAATTAGATACTTTTGTTTTACTTATGAATGAAGGACCTATCATGGATAAGAAGGATGACCATTGGAGCGGGATCAAGCATGGAGGAGAAGGTGCGCGCGCGGGGAAGAACAATGGAGCTTCCAGTGATGATTTTCGCACATTGAAGCCACCATAATGGGAGTGGGAAGCTTTGGACGAAATATGCATGATGCCACTTTATAAAATTCGTCCATAGGCTAATATAGGTGCTGCGCCACCTTAATTTTGGGCCAGGCCCATGTAATTTCGAAATACCATATTATAGGCTGTTTTTAGAGTCCGTATGTATGGGGAAACTGACTTAGGGTCGGTTTCGGACCCCTCCTCCAAGGGGCCACGAAATTCCCTTCTATTCCCCCATATATACAGCCCTTAGGGCTTCGTTTTAGGTTTGGGTTTTGTTTAGATTACAAGTTCGCCATAGCAGCAACTTCGCGTTCTTCGTTTGTGTTCCACGACCAGACAAAGGCGTCACAGAACCCCACTTCATCAATAAAGCTTTCCTCTTATATTCGCAATATCCAGATTGCAATCTTAGTTTCTTGCTTGTTCTTCGTTTGCGTGCAGGAAATAGACCCTCGTGGTCAGGTTGATCGTGCTCCGGCGTGGTCAATAACCTCTCAGAGTTGGTTTAGCGATTGCTAAGGCGCGACGTCTCACACGTTCGTAGTCGGATCGTCAAAGTCTACTCCACCAAAAACGATAGCCACCATCTCATCGAAAGACAGGGACAACTTCGCCTCTATCAAGTGGTATCAGATTTCCAGGTTGCTCGGTGAGATTTTACCAGTTTTCGTAGTTTAGATCGCATCTGTTCTTCATACCTTTAGTCCACGAAAAAGCCACAAAAAAAATTAGGGTTAGATCATCATATCCGAACCAATCTGTGCCTTTGCATAGTCTTTTCAGTATTTTGCTTTGTTGAATTTGCGGTTACATCTTCGTGTCGAGTTGCTGGTCTTAGTGCCTAGTTCTTTAGAGTTTTGAGTTCTATTCACAAGTTGTCACGCCGCCAACGCATCGTCTTCATAGTCGCCATATACCACCACCATCATCCCCGCTGCCAGTTATCTATTGGTGTCCATATATACCACCACCAATCCGAGTCCAGCTCATTTTAAATTTAGTTTCGAGATCTTTTTGATTTCGGATTCGCGTTTTGCTACCTGTGTAGGTGTCGGAAAAAAAAAGAAGAGTCTGGCACGCTTTGCAGAGCACGTTTTGGCCCAAAAAAAATTCGGCCGAAAATATTTTTTCCCTATCTTGATTTTAGGTTCTCCGGAGCGTTTTGAGACACTTGCTATCATAGTGAGTTTTGTCGAAATTTTTTGGTCGTCGCAGCCCCCGCATCGCTCCAGAAAAAAAAATTCAAATTTTTTTTTCGTGTCTATCCTGCTTATACGACTTGGGAAGGGTTTTGAGACACTCGCAATTATAGTGTTTTTCTGAGCAAAAAAAAAAAAAGAGGCGCAAAAAAAAAAAGAGGCGCAAAAAAAAACAGAGTGTGCTCTTCTCTTGATTACGTGTATCGTCGTGCTTTTGTTGGTGTTTTAGGCTCGCGTCTCTAGCACGGTCTAGCCTAGGACCAGCACAGTACCGTCGTTGAGCGTTTATTCAACCTTGCATCTCTGAATTGATTATTGCTGACCTTTTTTGCTACCATATTATAAGCCATCCCAGCTCCACATACTTCTACGCCGTGTGCTTGACACCACCTAGCAATCGCTCTATCCAAGCTTTGAGAGTTTTGGCTACAACGGTTGCCGATCACCGCCTGCTACTGGGTAAGAACTGGTAAGAAATTGAGATTCGCTTAAAGGATTTGTGCCACACCACCACCACCACCACGTCCCAGTAGTCTGTAGGTTTCATATTGTGTGTTTCCTATTTCTGCTAACCATGCCAGGATCACACGATGACGAGATCGACTGGGAGAGCATGACCAACAAAGCGCTCTATGATAAATTTCAGCAAATGATGGCTGAGCAGGTACAAGACTTCGTGAACAACTTTGGAGTGGCCATGGAGAAGCTAGATGGTTTGGAGAAGACATTCGACACCAAGATGGACGCCAAGTTCAATGAGGTGCTTGCCCGTCTACCTCCACCAGCGGCAGCTCCTCTTCCTTTTGAACGATGAGCGCGACGTGTGCCTCTCGGCCACGCCCAACATCCTGGTACTGTTGATACTGCTGCTACTTCGGTGGCTCGTGCGGCTACTGTCGTTGAGCAGGTTGAAGATTATGATGGTGATTTCGATGATGAGGGAGAGGTTGCTCCAGATCCGCCCCAGGGGCAACCACCACCATACGCACCAGGTCGACCACATGGCTACAACCGTAACGGTAGGGCTGCACCACCCCCGCAGGTACGGGATCATGACCATCTCCCTAAACTTAAATTGAATATTCCGACGTTTGAGGGTAGATATGTTCCTGATATATACTTACATGGGAGTTAGAAACAGAACAACGTTTTACATGCTTACAATTTCCCGAGGATAGACGTGTTGCCGCTGCTGTTTGTTCATTCACTAGTTTTGCTTGTGTTTGGTGGTCAGAACATTGTAGAATACACCATGCTAATATTCCAACTACTTGGGCTGCTTTGAAAATTGCTATGCGTAATCGTTGGGTGCCACCCTATTATCAACGTGAGTTGCTTCAAAATTTGCAGCGTTTAAGACAAGGAAAAAATTCTGTAGAAGAATATTATCAGGAATTACAAACTGGTATGATTAGATGTGGTATTGTTGAGGAGAATGAATCTATGCTTGCACGTTTTATGGGTGGATTGAATAGAGAGATTCAGACTATTCTGGAGTATAAGGAGTATAACACTATCACTCGTTTATTTCATCTTGCTTGCAAAGCTGAACGTGAAGTGCAGGATCGACAGGCAATGGCGAGAACTACTTTTTCTACAGATCGCACTTCATCATGGACGCCACGTACCTCCTCTACTTCCACACGTCCTGCTGCAACACCACCTACTTCAACCTCCAACTCCAACCGCGATACCAGGAAACAGGCTCCTCCTCCACCCTCTACCAAGAGCACACCTTCTGGGCCTGCACCGAGCTCTTCTTCATCTATTGCATCCACAGGGCAAACACATGAGGTTATATGCCGTCGTTGCAAGGGTGGAGGTCACTTTGCGAGAGAATGCCCTTCCAAGCGTGTCATGATTGTTACTGAGGATGGTGGATATGCGTCTGCTAGTGATTATGATGAGGAGACTTTGGCTCTCATTGCAAGTGAAGAACACAATGGCGACGATGCAGAACCAGAAACACACTACATGGCTGCTGATTACGCTGACAGGTATGAAAGTTTAGTTGCTCAACGTGTTCTCAGTGTGCAGGTTACACAGGGTGAGCAAAATCAGAGGCACAACTTGTTCCACACAAAGGGAGTTGTGAAGGAGCGTTCTATTCGCATCATCATCGATGGAGGGAGTTGCAATAACTTGGCTAGCATGGAGATGGTGGAGAAGCTGTCTCTAACCACCAGACCACATCCTCATCCTTATTACATCCAATGGTTCAACAATAGTGGCAAGGTTAAGGTAACACGTACTGTTCGTGTGCATTTTAGCATTGCTACATATTCTGATTATGTGGATTGTGATGTGGTACCCATGCAAGCATGTTCTGTTTTACTTGGTAGACCATGGCAGTTTGATAAAAATTCTGTACACCATGGTAGGACAAATCAGTATACTCTTGTTCATAAGGATCATAATATCACGTTGCTTCCTATGTCTCCCGAACATATTATGAAAGATGACATTGCTAGAGCTAGTAAAGCAAAACAGGAGAAAAATAAGAGTGAAAATCAGATTGTAGCACAGGAATTTGAGCAACACCATAAGCATAATAAACCATCATCTACTGTTGCATCCGAAATAAAATTGCAGAGTGGATGTTTACTTGCTACTAAATCTGATATTAATGATTTGGATGTTGCTACATCTGTTTGCTATGCTTTTGTATGCAAAGAGGTATTATTTTCATTCGAGGACATGCCTCCCTCTTTGCCTCCTGCTGTCATTAACATTTTGCAGGAGTTCGCTGACGTCTTTCCACAAGACGTGCCACCGGGATTACCGCCTATTCGTGGGATTGAGCATCAGATTGACTTAATTCCCGGTGCATCCCTACCCAACCGTGCGCCCTACCGTACCAATCCAGAGGAGACAAAGGAGATTATGCGTCAAGTACAAGAGCTGCTTGACAAAGGTTATATACGTGAATCCCTTAGTCCTTGTGTTGTTCCTATTATTCTAGTGCCTAAAAAGGATGGTACATCGCGCATGTGTGTGGATTGTAGAGGCATTAATAATATTACTATTCGTTATCGTCATCCTATTCCTAGACTAGATGATATGCTTGATGAATTAAGTGGCTCTACAATTTTCTCCAAAGTTGATTTGCGTAGTGGATACCATCAAATTCGTATGAAATTGGGAGATGAATGGAAAACAGCATTTAAAACTAAGTTTGGATTATATGAGTGGCTAGTCATGCCTTTTGGGTTAACTAATGCACCTAGCACTTTCATGAGATTAATGCACGAGGTTTTACGTGCTTTCATTGGACGATTTGTGGTAGTCTATTTTGATGATATATTGATTTTTAGTAGATCTTTGGAGGAACATTTGGAACATTTACGTGCTGTTTTTACTGCGCTCCGTGATGCCCGTTTGTTTGGTAACCTTGGGAAGTGCACCTTTTGCACCGACCGAGTATCTTTTCTTGGCTATGTTGTTACTCCACAGGGAATTGAAGTTGATAAAGCCAAGATTGCAGCTATTGAGAGTTGGCCGCAGCCCAAAACGGTCACACAAGTAAGGAGTTTTCTTGGCCTCGCTGGTTTCTATAGGCGTTTTGTCAGAGATTTCAGCACCATTGCTGCGCCTCTCAATGAGCTTACAAAGAAGGACGTGCCTTTTTCTTGGGGTACCGCACAGGAAGAAGCCTTCACGGTCTGAAAGATAAGTTAACACATGCTCCTTTACTCCAACTTCCTGATTTTAATAAGACTTTCGAGCTTGAATGTGATGCTAGTGGTATTGGGTTAGGAGGTGTGTTATTACAAGATGGTAAACCTGTTGCGTACTTTTCTGAAAAATTAAGTGGGCCTAGTCTGAATTATTCTACTTATGATAAGGAATTATATGCTCTTGTTCGGACTTTGGAAACATGGCAACATTATTTATGGCCCAAAGAATTTGTTATACATTCTGATCATGAATCTTTGAAACATATTAAAAGTCAAGCAAAACTGAACCGTAGACATGCTAAATGGGTTGAATTCATTGAGACTTTCCCTTATGTCATTAAACACAAGAAGGGTAAAGACAATGTTATTGCTGATGCTTTGTCTCGTCGTTATACTATGCTTTCACAACTTGACTTTAAAATATTTGGTTTGGAGACCATCAAAGATCAATATGTGCATGATGCTGAATTTAGAGACGTGTTGCAGAATTGTAAAGAAGGGAGAACATGGAACAAGTTCGTTATTAATGATGGATTTGTGTTCCGTGCTAACAAGCTATGCATTCCAGCTAGCTCCATTCGTCTTTTGTTGTTACAGGAGGCGCACGGAGGAGGATTAATGGGACACTTTGGCGTGAAGAAGACGGAGGACGTACTTTCTACACATTTCTTTTGGCCAAAGATGAGACGGGATGTTGAGCGTTTTGTTGCTCGCTGCACTACATGTCAAAAAGCTAAGTCACGACTCAATGCTCATGGTTTATATATGCCTTTGCCTGTACCTAGTGTTCCTTGGGAGGATATATCTATGGACTTTGTTTTAGGTTTACCTCGAACAAAGAAGGGGAGGGATAGCATATTTGTTGTCGTGGATAGATTTTCCAAAATGGCACACTTTATACCATGTAATAAAAGTGATGATGCTGCTCATGTTGCTGATTTGTTCTTTCGTGAAATTATTCGATTGCATGGTGTACCAAATACAATTGTTTCAGATCGTGATGCTAAATTTCTTAGCCATTTTTGGAGATGTTTATGGGCTAAGTTGGGGACTAAACTACTTTGTAGTACTACATGTCATCCCCAAACTGATGGACAAACTGAAGTAGTCAATAGATCATTGTCTACTATGCTTAGGGCTGTTTTGAAGAATAACCTGAAAATGTGGGAAGAATGCTTGCCTCATATTGAATTTTCTTATAATCGTTCGCTACATTCTACCACTAATATGTGCCCTTTTGAAGTTGTGTATGGTTTCTTACCTCGTGCACCTATTGATTTGTTGCCTCTTCCATCTTCGGAGAAGGTTAATTTTGATGCTAAAGAACGTGCTGAATTGATATTAAAGATGCATGAGTTAACGAAGGAAAACATTGAGTGTATGAATGCTAAATACAAACTTGCTGGAGATAAGGGTAGAAAACATGTTGTCTTTGCACCTGGTGATCTTGTTTGGTTACATTTGCGTAAGGATAGATTTCCTGATTTGCGCAAGTCAAAGCTAATGCCCCGTGCTGATGGTCCTTTTAAGGTGTTAGAGAAAATAAATGATAATGCATATAAACTTGAGCTGCCTGCAGAGTTTGGGGTTAGCCCCACTTTTAACATTGCAGATTTGAAGCCTTATTTGGGTGAGGAAGATGAGCTTCTGTCGAGGACGACTTCAGTTCAAGAAGGGGAGGATGATGAGGACATCCCTACTAATGTTACACCCACCCCGACTGCTATACATACAGGACCAATTACTAGAGCTCGCGCACGTCAATTGAATTACCAGGTACTTTCGTTTCTTGGAAATCCTTCTAATATTCATGAACATATGATGCTGCCTAAATTAGATACTTTTGTTTTACTTATGAATGAAGGACCTATCATGGATAAGAAGGATGACCATTGGAGCGGGATCAAGCATGGAGGAGAAGGTGCGCGCGCGGGGAAGAACAATGGAGCTTCCAGTGATGATTTTCGCACATTGAAGCCACCATAATGGGAGTGGGAAGCTTTGGACGAAATATGCATGATGCCACTTTATAAAATTCGTCCATAGGCTAATATAGGTGCTGCGCCACCTTAATTTTGGGCCAGGCCCATGTAATTTCGAAATACCATATTATAGGCTGTTTTTAGAGTCCGTATGTATGGGGAAACTGACTTAGGGTCGGTTTCGGACCCCTCCTCCAAGGGGCCACGAAATTCCCTTCTATTCCCCCATATATACAGCCCTTAGGGCTTCGTTTTAGGTTTGGGTTTTGTTTAGATTACAAGTTCGCCATAGCAGCAACTTCGCGTTCTTCGTTTGTGTTCCACGACCAGACAAAGGCGTCACAGAACCCCACTTCATCAATAAAGCTTTCCTCTTATATTCGCAATATCCAGATTGCAATCTTAGTTTCTTGCTTGTTCTTCGTTTGCGTGCAGGAAATAGACCCTCGTGGTCAGGTTGATCGTGCTCCGGCGTGGTCAATAACCTCTCAGAGTTGGTTTAGCGATTGCTAAGGCGCGACGTCTCACACGTTCGTAGTCGGATCGTCAAAGTCTACTCCACCAAAAACGATAGCCACCATCTCATCGAAAGACAGGGACAACTTCGCCTCTATCATGGCGTTCTCTGCAAAGGAACCATAAGTCAGGGCTTGATACCTCTTAAGACTTCCTCATTAGCTCGCTCTGCGTGACCGTTGGATTGTGGATGAGCAACAACAGAAACATCATGTCGGATGTGCTCGCTTTCATAGAACACCCTCATAGCCCCCTTGGATAAATTTGCACCGTTATCTGTGATGATGCTATGAGGGTATCCAAATCGGTAGATCAATTTTTTGACAAACTGAACCGCTGTGTCCGCATCACATTTACGAACCGGCTCAGCCTCCATCCACTTGGTGAACTTGTCCACCGCCACCAAGAGGTGGGCCTTTTTATCCGTAGACCTTTTGAAAGGTCCAACCATATTAAGCCCCCATACTGCGAACGACCAAGTAATTGGTATCATCCGTAACTCCTGAGTCGATACATGAGCACGTCTTCCGGATTTCTGACACCCCTCGCACTTAGCGACCAGATCCTCCGTGTCTTTATGAGCCGTCAACCAGAAGAAACCATGCCGGAATGCCTTAGCCACCAAGGACTTTGAGACGGCATGATCCTCGCAATCATTGGTGTGTATTTCATATAGAATTTCTCTGCCTTCCCCCAGAGAAACACAATGCTAGAAGATGCTGGTAACGCTGCACTTATGCAACTCACCATTAATGATCGTCATTGTAACATCCCAAACTTTGGAATGTTATAATAAACATAGAATGCTTGTTTGTTTGTTTGAGTGATTGAAAGTGAGTCAAATTTGAAACTTTTTGAAAGTTTATTGAGAGGGAATGAAATGACTTTCCCAAAACATTCAATCTACATTTTGACCACCAGGAATTCAAATTCATTTCATCACAAAACCCTAGAGTGAAGATGACATGACTTCTTCCATTTAAAGAAATGAAAAGGGATTTACTGTGGGCTTCTAGACTTGAATCTATCTCTGAACTCTCAACACTGGACTGATAACTAATTGTGGGCAACTTATGATACTTATGGGCATTGAGACATTGGTTGGCGGAACCATGTCATGATAGGTAACTCTATAGTGAAATTCCTGATATTCCTTTGTTGTAGGAAAATAAAATCAGCTTTTACGCAAAAACTCAGACACAGAGCCACAAAGCCTTTGCATATAGAATAGTCTTTATTTTTTCTGTTCTACTATGGTGATCTTGCCAGTACATTCAATGTACTGACCTACACGGCTGCAACGTCTTATGTTGCAGATACTCTTCTACGACGGGTAAGAGTACGACTCAGGGTTACAGTCCGCACTCAACTTGCCGTTGGTGTTATTGGGACTCCACTCCCGTTGACTGTATCCGCTGCTATTTTAAGGTATATATCAGTTTTACGCTATTTACATGTGATTGCACTTTGATATATACATTGATGTACTCATGACTTGCCGCACCAGAGTCTCATGAGAGTCGGGTCGCTACAGTCATAGATTTAGATCACCTCATGACTTGCCGCACCAGAGTCTCATCCTGAGGCAACTCGCCGCAGGTCAGGTATGCTAGGTACGGTAACATCTAGTCTGGAATAGCATGCAAAGCTGACACTAGCTACCCCTCCGGGTCAGGTATAGCCAGATCCTCGTCTGAAGGTAGCTTAACAGATGGGTGAGAAATTACATCCAAGAAAACATTAGGTGGCACCGGCTTATGCTAGGAGCCCAGTCTTGACAATGCATCAGCCTCTTTGTTCTTTGCAACAGTCAATATGATCTACCTGATAACCCTTGTAATGGCCAGCAACGATATCCACCTCCCGTCGATAAGCCGCCATCCGTGGGTCCTTGGAGTCCCACGTGCCTGAAACTTGTTGTGCCACAAGATCTGAGTCGCCAAGGCATCTAACCCGGCTCAGATTCATCTCCTTCGCCACACGAAGTCCATGAAGCAAAGCCTCATACTCAGCTGCATTGTTTGTGCAAGGAAACATCAGCCTTAGTACGTAACAGAACTTATCACCTTTGGAGGAAGTTAAGACAACTCCAGCCACCGATCCCTCCAACTATCTGGACCCATCAAAGTGAATTGTCCAATACATATTGTTCGGCTTTTCCTCCGGCGATTGACACTCCATCCAATCATTTATGAAATCCACCAATGCTTGAGACTTCACGGCTATGCGAGGTACATACTTCAAATTGAGAGGCCCAAGCTCTAGCGCCCACTTAGCAATTCTGCCAGTGGATTCCCGGTTTTGAATTATATCTCCTAGCGGAGCAGAACTAACCACCGTGATCTAGTGTCCAAGGAAATAATGCTTCAACTTGTGATTTGCCATGAACACCCCATATATTAGTTTCTGCCAGTGTGGCTATCTTTGCATGGACTCTGTAAGAACCTCACTGACATAATAAACCAGCCTCTGGACCGGGTACTCCTTCCCTACCTCCTTGCATTCTACCACAATCACAACACTGACCGCCCTGTTATTATCCGCCACATAAAGGAGCAACGGTTCCTTCTCAGCCGGAGCAGCCAAGATCGGCGGCTCAACCAACTCCTTTTTGATCGCTTCCAGAGCTTCATTGGCAGCCTTACTCCAGGCAAAGTCACCCATCTTTTTCATCATCTTGTACAGAGGAATAGCCTTCTGCCCCAGGCGACTGATGAAGCGGCTTAAAGCGGCAATATGACCCACCAAGCGCTGCACATCATTGACGCTCACCGGCTTAGCTAGCGATGTGATGGCCTTTATTTTGTCCGGTTTGGCCTCGATTCCTCGCTCGAAACCAAGAATCCCAGAAGTTTACCTATAGGAACTCCAAAAACACATTTAGCCGGGTTAGGCATCATCTTGTAGACCCGTGAGTTATCAAATGTTTCCTTTAGGTCGTCCAACAACATCTCCTTCTTCCTTGACTTAACCACAATATCATCGATGTAAGCATGAACACTGCGCCCGATCTGACTGTGAAGGCAATTCTGTACATAACGTTGGTAAGTCGCATGTGCACTCTTGAGCCCAAACGGCATAGACACATAGCAGAAAGCCCCAAAAGGTGTTATAAACAATGTCTTCTCTTGGTCTTTGACTGCCATCTTGATCTAATGATAACGTGAATAGCCGTCCAGGAAGCATAAACTTTCACAGCCCGTCGTTGCATGAATAATCTGGTCGATACGAGGGAGAGCAAACGGGTCAACTGGACAGACCTTGTTAAGATCCGTGTAATCTATACACATATGTCATGTGCCTTTCTTCTTTAGTAACATCACGGGATTGGCTAACCACTCTGGGTGAAATACTTCTACAATGAACCCAGCCGCCAAGAGCCGGGCCACCTCTTCTCCGATTGCTTTACGTCGTTCCTCGTTGAAACGGCGGAGGAATTGCTTAATCAGCTTAAATTTAGGATCCACATTACGGTGGTGCTCAGCGAATTCTCTCGGTACACCCGGCATTTCAGACGGCTTCCATGCGAAGATGTCCTGATTCTCACGGATTAATTCGATGAGCGCGCTTTCCTATGCAGGGTCCATGTTAGCCCCGATTGTGAACTGTTTGCATGAGTCGCCCGGAGTAAAATCCACCAGCTTCGTGTCATCTGCCGCAAACTTCAAGGGCGGCTCAGACTCTATACTGGTTTCTTCAACGGAGTCATATCCGTCGGGTCAATGTTCTCCTTGTAAAACTTAAGCTCTGCCTTTGCGCAACTTGACTCTGCATAAGCCGCGTCTCCTTCCTCACATTCAATGGAAACTTTCCTATCACCATGGATCGTGATCGTTCCATTGAGGGCCGGCATCTTGAGCTGCAGATAGACATAATAATGCCTGGCCATAAACTTTGCGAAAGCCGGCCGGCCAAATAGAGCATGATATGGGCTCTTAATTTTTACCACTTCGAACCACAAAGTCTCCACCCTATAGTAGGACTCATCTCCAAATGCCACTTCCAAAGCAATCTTCCCCACTGGATAGGCCGACTTTCCTGGCACCACCCCATGAAAAACTATCGACGACGAATTAAGAGCCTTGTTAGTTAACTCCATCCACTGGAAGGTGTCATAGTATAAGATATTGATGCTACTACCACCATCCATAAGCACTTTCGTAAAATTATAACCCCCCTCCCCCCACCTGAGGGTCAACCACTATCCATCATCCATAAGCACTAAATGACCCGGATTGTCAACCTGCGGCGGGTGATCCTCCCGACTCCACGTGATCGGATACTCTGACCATTTTAAGTATCGCGGAGGGTCGGCATGGCCGCATTAACCGCCCTCTTGCACAGCTTCTGATCCCGCTTGTCAAGGCTTGTAGTGAAAACATGATACTGCCCCCCACTAAGTTGTTTCGAGTTGCTTTGATATCCAGATTGATTATTCTGTTGCTGACCACCATTACCCTATTCCTGATGATGACCTACCTGATTTCCTTGACCCTGGTAACCTGAACCTGACCCACCAGCACCGAAACCTGCTCCTGAGCTGCCTGACGGGCCGTTACCATTATTATGGTTTTGATGATGGGTGTGCTCCAGGAACTGATGCATAATGCTGCACTCCTTCCAGGTGTCAATGGCCTCCCTATCCGGCCGGCTGTGCGTCGGGCAAGGTCTGTTCAGCGCCTCTACCAAGTTGGAAGGCGCGGGTGTCTTATTTTTGTTGAACGGCAGCCTAATATTTCCGTTGCCCCTAGGACGACTGTTCCCATCATTGGTGCTCACCACCAACTCTGACCCGCCATTCGGGTTCGTCCGCTTGCCTTGGCTACCGTTCTCAGCACCGCCCTGCTGGTTCTTACCGTTGTTGCCCTTCTTACCCTAAGTTGACTTCTCATTGTCGGAGCTTGGGTCTTTGGTGGTGTCCGAATCCGCATATTTGGTGAGAGCCGTCATGAGCTCACCCATGTCCTTACAAGAACGCTTCAACCGCTTGAGCTTCTGTTTTAGGGGTACAAAGTGACAGTTCCTTCCCAAAATCAGAACCGCTTGAGGCGCCGAAATATTCTCAGATGAGTGGATCATCGTCGAGACCCGCCAAACCCAATGATGGGCAGATTCACCTTCTTGCTGTACACAGTGATCCAGATCCACGATCGTCATAGGTTGCTTGTAGGTCCCCCTGAAGTTTTTGATAAAGCGTGCTTTCAACTCGGCCCAAGACGTGACGATGTTAGGTGGCAAACCCTTCAACCAAGTGCGGGCCGGCCCTTCTAAGATCATGATGAAGTACTTTGCACAAACCGCCTCACTGACATCCAACATCTCCACAGCCAGCTCATAGCTTTCGACCCAGGCATCTGGGGGCAGATCTGTCATATAATTAGGCACTTTCTGTGGCCCCTGAAAGTCCTTGGGCAAACGTTCATTCCTTAGATCCGCCATGAGACATTGCACACCAACTCCCCTGGAAGAAGCGCTTACGGGGGTTGTTGGTGCCGGATCAGGGATCTCCAGGTAATCCGTCACCAGCGTTGATCCTCGCTGAGCCCGACCCCCATTCATAGCCCCCTGAATATTCCTCTCAGGCATGTTATGATTGGGCGGGTTCCGCCTTTGTTCACTGCTGGAAACTGCTGGCGACTGAATGTGCCGGTTGTAGTTGTGGCTGTGTGTGTACTTTTCTTGCTGGGCCACCACTATCTATAATAGGCTAATTGCGTTCCTCACCTCTTGAGCGAACGATGTTCCTTCAGACAAGGGGAGGGCGTGTAACAGCCCAGGACCGACGCTCCAGAAGATTCCCCTTTTTATTACCATTCTCGTCTATGTTTCGTTTGGTTGTTGCATTCATCATTGCATCATTCGCATCATCTGCATAGCATCATCACTCGTTTTCAAAAACTTGCATCCGTTCATAGTCGTCGGTTCTCTCCATTCTAGTCGTTGCCCGTTTCGAGACCAACCACACATGCACGTGCCCGCGACATCGATAAAAATATTGTTTTTAAGGCATGCATAAAACTTTCTCGGATTGGGTTGAAACTTGGCATGCGATCTTATTATATTGTAGGTAGGCCTCTTGTCAAATTTTGTCGCATTCCAAGTTTGTTTGATACCCCATTGCTCAACCGTAGCAGGCGGTCATCGGTTATTCGTCGGACGTTTTTCGGTGTTTTAGAACCTTGTGTCACGGGCCGCAGACTCCCTCTCATCTCCTCATAGCCCATCTACACAGCCCACCTAGCCCACCTAACCCAACCCCGCATCCGGAGCCGTCCGATTGCGATCGCACGCCTTGAATCGGTGCAAAAATCACTAACCTAGCACCAATTCCCTATTTAAACAATACTCCTTCCTAATTAGGAAACCCCAGCTCCCCACCTCGTAATCCGCACCAGCCGTCACCCTGTCTCCCTCCTCCTGTCGCTGGGCCCGCGTGAAGCACATCTAGGCCTGGGTCGCTGCCGCTCCTGCAGGAGCTCCCTCGTGCGACTACACGCGTCGGGGAGAGCGTGCCCCGGGCACCCTGCGCCTCTGCTGCTGGAGCAGTCGCCCCACCGGCCATCGAGCGCTGCCGGCCGACCCCGCCGCCCGAGCCCCGCCATCGCCAACCACCGGCGCCTCCCTGTGTCGCCGCCCCGAACCTCTACCGCCGGAGACGCGCCGCCGCCGGCCAGATCCGGGCCGGAGATGGTCGGATCCAGTCGCCCTCGACCAGATCCGCCCATTCCCCTCGCCGTCCGGACCTCCTGCCGCTTGCCGTCGCCAGAGCCCGCCGCGTCGCCATGGCCATTGACCAGCCTCCACCGCGCCCTGACGGGATCGGGCAGGCGCTCGATCTGCCCGAGTGCTCGCCCGTCGCCCTGTCGCCCGCGTGGGCTGCCGCCCCAGCCGGCCCAGCTAGGCCAGCCACCGCTGCACCGACCGACCCATTAGGCCCGAGGTGAGCCCCCCTCCCCCATGCCCTATCCTTCGCCCAGTACGTGCATAGCTATCCTGCGCCCAGTGATTCGGCCCGTGCGTTTTTTTCCTTTAGACGAATTTCCAATTATCCCCAGAATAATAAAATTGCAGAAAAACCCCTAAACTCCTGCATTTAATTATTTTTCATCCGTGCATCATATGAGAAAACTTCATATATGAAAAGTGACTAGAATTTCGTGTAGATTCACCATATCCAAATTTCACATGTCACAAAAATACTTAAACTTGTTGTTTGCATTAATTTGCATAAATGCCATATTAAAACGATTTATTTCAGAACTAAATAACCGTAGCTCCGATAAAAATGTTCCACATATGTGACTTGGCTAGAAAATCGTGTAGAATCTCATGGTGAGATTTATTTTTCTTTTTAACAACTCTAAAATATGGTTAGTTCAGATCTGGACCAAATTCATAATATGCATATGCGGATGTTTCCGAAATGCTATATGTTGCTTCCGGCCCCATTCAAAATGCCTAGATGATATAGATGTTCATGCTTCACCTCTTGCCATGTTTAACAACATTTAATATTAGCATGTACCTAAACGAGAGTGAACTAAATAATCGATCATGGAGTTTTGTCAATATGCAACTCATTGCATATTGAGCTTCACTTTAATGTGTAGTAGTTGTTTGATGTGATTTGTCATGCCTTACATATTTAAACCGGACATGCATCATATTGGTTTGTGCATCATGTCATGCATATGTTGTGGTGTTTTCTGTGTGTTGATTGTTGTCTCCGGTTTGCTTCTTCTAGAGAGAGTTCCGAAAGCGTTCGGAGTGTGAGGATTCGTTCAACTACGTTGGCTCGTCTTCTTCATGGATTCGTTCTTCTTCCGAGCGGGATCTCAAGCAAGATGACACATTTCCCTGGATAGCACTACTATCATTGCGATGCTAGTTGTCCCGCTTTTATCGTTATGTCTCGCTACCTACCACTTTTTTGACAAGCCTTCCAACATTGCCATGAAAAGCCTCTAACCCCTCCACATCCCAACAAACCTTTGTTTGGCTATGTTACCGCTTGCTCAGCCCTTCTTATAGCGTTTCTAGCTACAGGTGCAATTGCTTCCATGTGACAACATGGATATTCTTTTGTTATCACAATATTATTGCTATGTAATTTAATGCACATATATACTTGGTAAAGGGTGGAAGGCTTGGCCTTTTGCTCGGTGTTTTGTTCCACTCTTACCGCCCTACTTACTGGTGAACCGGTGTTATGTTCCATAATTGAGCGCTCCTAACATGCTCGGGGTTGTTATGGGGACCCCCTTGATTTTTGTTTCGGGATAAAACTTATCTAGCAAGGCCCAACATTGGTACTACATTTGCCTAATAACTAATAAACTTGCATAGGGACTTTCGGGACCCCGAGGATCTTAATCAACAACCCGGGCGAGTGCTCCTCATGAGTGTTGGTCCAACCCAGAGAAGCTTATTAACGCTACCTGGGGCAACTTGGTGATTGGCATGGTAACCATCGCTCATCCGTTGTGTCCTAAGAACGAGATACGCGGCTCCTATCAGGATCGTTGACACATCGGACGGTCTTGCTGGATTTGTTTTACCTTCCTCAAACGTCTTGAGTGAGGAATGACGAAAATACTTCGGGCTATCTCGAGGTTGCATATTTCCTATGGAATTGCCTAGGAAGATCATGAGATCTGTGGTCGAGGTTATTCCCGATGTGTGTGGTTTATTTGTGATGGACGAGTTGGAGGACCCCTGCAGGGTTAAATCTTTCGGAAAGCCGTTCTCGTGGTTATGTGGCAAACTTGGAAACTTTGTTTAACACCCGGTCATAGGAAAATTGAAGTAAACTCTAATAAAATACACCAACTGTGTGCGTAACCGTGATTGTCTCTTCTCGTGAGTCCTTAGCCGAGAGAGAACATGGTGGGGTTATGTTCGACGTAAGTAGGTGTTCAGGAATAGTTAGTGATCATTACTAGTTCACGTCCGTTATGCATAGACCATCATACTTTATTTTCTGTAATTGTAAGTTAGGCACTCAATCAAATGCTTGTCGCTTGCTGCAGCCTCACCACTTATCCATACCTCACCCATTAAGCTTTAATAATCTTGATACCCTTGGAAATGAGATTGCTGAGTCCCTGTGGCTCACAGATTACTACAACAACAGTTGCAGGTACAGGTAATGTGATGATTGAACGTGAGCGCAATGTTTGTTTGTTTGGAGTTCTTCTTCATCAATCTAGGATGGGTTGCAGGCGGCAGCCTGGGATAGCAAGGGTGGATGTCATTTTATCGATTGATTTCGTCCATAGTCGGACCCTGCTCTTTTGTATGTTGTTTGAGTATGTTGATGTATTGATGTGATATTGGTGTAGCTTGTGGCGATGTAAGACAATTCCATATACTCATCTCTTCTGTACATGTACTTGTAATGATATCCATTCTTGCAACAAGACGAGATGCGCTTCTATCCCTGTCGAGGCCCTCGTGCTGAAATAAGGATAGGATCGCATCTTGGGCGTGACAGGGTGTCAAGGAGGGCGGCCCCCGCTATCATCTTTTCTACTGGGTTAGAATAATGACCAGGTGGTGACCCAACATGTCGCAGCAGAGTTCTGTTCCTTCGCGGCGGGTCTTGTTGCCGCGACACCTCCGCCACCTGGGTTATCATCGGCAGCATACTCGTCCCGGATCCAGGAGTATTGAAGAGATTCCGAGGCTGAATAGGGAGACCAACTTGTGTCCTTTTACGCTGAACCGCCTCTGAAGCCCGCTGATCCAGATCAAAACGGAGAGCCTCCGCCCTCAAGCGCTCTAATTCCGCGCTCATCTGAACCTGCGTTGTGTTGATATCCTCCTGGGCCTAAGCCATCCGTCCGTTGATCCAGTTAATCTCGGCATTACGCTCTGATTGGTTCTCGGTCATGACTTTTGTGGCCATTAAGGTCACTAGCTCCTCCATGAGCTCCAGCAAAACTTGAGCCAGCGTCTTACGAGGCTCAACATCGAGTGGGGCCGCTCCTGCCGCTGCTCCAGAAGTCGCTCCATTAGAAGCCGACATCGGGCCTGCCATGAACACGACGGCTTGGCTCGGCGGGTCATAGGGCTCCGGAATACTGTCACCATCGGCATAGCCCCCTAGCTCACCGTCATGAAGTTAATAGATTGAGTCTGCATCCTTGCTGGAAGATTCTTCATCTGAGAAAGTGAAGGTCTCTCCCGACATGGAATCCCCTTCTCCCATGTAAAGCCGATGAAAACACTCTTCCACACGGGTTGAACACGGGCGCACGTCATGCGCCGGGCTGGCTCGACGAGGTTGGTGCAGATATACGGCCCGGGTGTCCATTCCTCAAGCTTGCCAATGAACACATGCATCTTTCCAATGGGAACCCGGTACCCGTACTCGATTGAGCCGGCCTCAGGCCCCCATCCGAAATCGTCGATGTAGAGCTTGCCGCGGTGACTCTTTGTCATCAAGACGATGGCATATACTTCGAGAGCCCTTCGAGAACTCAACACCACCGCGTGCTAGCCCCACGGTGGGTGCCAAATGTCGTGGTTTTGTCACAATAGATATCCAAAGACTTAGGTTCGAGGCCATCGCTAAGACAATGGACTCAAAGGTCTTGGTCGGGACGAAAGACACGGATTTACCCAGGTTCGGCCCCTCGAGATGAGGTGAAAGCCTACGCCCTCCTTTGTGTGTATTGATTGCAGTATCAATTACAAGGGAGCGTATTCGCTTGACCTACCTCTCGATCGATTGGTCTCTATTTAAGTCGTCCCCGAGTCTTGCCTTTATATAGGAGGTCAAGACCCTGGGTTACACAAGTCCCAAACCGACTCTTACAATGTGTCTGGCTCCGTCTCTAAGTCGCCTTGCCTATCTTGGTAAGCGGTCTCCGGCCGGCTCACCCGCCCGGGTCTTGTGTCTTCTTCCTACCTCTGGGCCTCCGTCTCAGCCCATCTAGTGAACCGCCATACGGCCGAACCTTCCTCTTCCAGCATATATGACAACGAGCCGCCAAGTATGACCCAGCCCCTCCTGGGCAGGTCTTACCATGGGGTTATATCCCCAACATAACCCTAGATGAGTTGTTCTGTATCTACAACCTAAAACCCTCCGACTTATATAGACGCCGAGGGTACCTAGGGTTTACACATGGTCGGTTACATGCCGGAGAGATAAACATGCCTATCTACGGTCGACGACTTGGAGGATACGTCATGGCTCCTTAAGGTCTCCATCCTGGCATCAGTGACCTTGATCATCCAATGTTCACCTTGCGGCCCATACAGTTCAGCCCATAAGCAATAGGTCGACCGTTTGAGAACCCCCTATTCCGGGACTCCATCAGTAGCCCCAGACTAGCCTTCAACACCGATATATATCCGGTCAATCCCCTCGTGTCGTCATCTTCGGCCTATGAGGAGATTCCCTCACTGCTCCTTGTTCGACAACCGACCAATCTTTGGTAAGATCCCAAGCGTCACGAGGGTAGGTTCATTACAATAACCGCCCATGTAACACGATTTTCGCGCGCCGTGGGGAGGCAAGTGGTCAGTGGTTTTTACAATCTTACCCCTTCACAATGGAGGGACCAGCCATTTATTCAAACAAAATTGTGTTTGAAACCACATCCTCTTCCGCCCCATCGAAAAAAACTCCTAGCTCCAGATCCTCAAAAACCATGGCCAACAACCCTAGCTCCTCTGCGTGCCCATACGGCTCACGTCCAGGGGACTGGACCAGCTGCTCCGTAGCAACCCTGCGGCTCCGTAATCTAGAGACCCAAGGATATCTCCTTCTTCAGATTTGGCGGTGACCCACGCATGCTTAAATTCTTAGAACGATGAGGTCTTCATTGAGCGTTTCCCCAAGACTCATAGGGGGGAATGCTTATGCATAATCCGCTTTCTCCTGTAGGGCCTCGGGTTTCCCATCCACCCGTTGCTAAGGGGGTTGCTGAAATTCTATGGTGTTCAGCTCCACCACCTTACCTCGGGGTCCATCTTGCATGTCTCATTCTTCGTGGCCCTCTGCGAGATGTTCTTAGGCTGCGAGGCGCATTTCGTATTGTGGAGAAAATATTTAGTCTCATTCCTCGAAGTCGGGACAAGATAATTTTGGAGGTCAGTGGAGCCGAAGTGTGCCGCATAGCGGGGATGGGGTATCCGGTGGGCACCCCGAAGGAATCCGAAGAGTGGACTTTGGAATGGTTTTATATTGAAGACATCCCCCTGTTCGAGCCAACTTGGACAAGTCTAACTGAATACTCTGATGCCCCCTAGAAGAAAAGATATAACTAGTGGCCAAGGAGTCCAACCCAGGAGGAAAGCGTCAAAGTGCAATGCCTAGCGGCTTAGGTGCGGATGCTTGTCCACCATCAACTAACCATGACTGACTTCATGGCCGCTGCCATCTCCCGGTTCGTACAACCCCTCCAACAGAGGTGTTGAGGAACGTCGCATTGGAAACAAAAAATTTCCTACGCACACGCAAACCTATCCATGGTGATGAGCATCTACAAGAGGGAGAGTGGATCTACGTACCCTTGTAGATCGCTAAGCGGGAAGCGTTAAGAAACGCGGATGGTGTAATCGAACATCTTCGCGATCCAAATCACCGAGCGTCCCGCGATCTCATCACGATCCGTCCCGCGATCCAATCATGATCCGTCCCGTGAACTCATCACGATCCGTCTCACGATCTTGATCACGATCTATCCAGCGAACTCATCACGATCTGTTCCACGATCTCATCATGAACTGTCTCGCGATCTCGATCACGGTCCTTCCGATCTAGCGCTGAACGGACGGCACCTCCGCGTTCAGCACACGTGCAGCTTGATGACGATCTCCGCCGTCTTGATCCAGCAAGAGGAGGTGGAGAGGAGAGATAGTTCACCGGCAGCGTGACGGTGCTCCAGTGACGGTGGTGGTGGAGCAATTCCGGCAGGGCTTCGCCTAAGCACTGCGAAAAACCAATCTAGATGAGCACCAGCGGAACGGGTAGCACATGGCTGCAATTGTTAGCCAAACCCTAGGTATTCCACTAGTATATATAGGAGGAGAGGAGAGGAGAGGCAGCCAAGGCCTTTGGTTCAGCTGAAATAGGAGGTGGGAAGCAATCCTACTTCACCTCCAATCCTAGTTGGAGTAGGATTGCCTCCTATTATTGGCTGATTTTTCACCTTTTCCTTAGCCTTTTTCTCTCCCTGCGCCATGGCCCTTTTGTGGCTGATTTACCAGCCCACTAAGGGATGGTTAATACTCTCCCACAGCCCATGGTCCCTCTAGGGTCGAAAAACCCCTAACGGAGGCCTCCCGGTACACTACCGGCACTCCCGGTACACTACCGATGAGCCCGAAACCTTTCCGGAAACCAAACTGGGACTTCCTATATATGAATCTTTACCTCCGGACCATTCCGGAGCTCCTCGTGACGTCTGGGACTCCGAACAACCTTCGGTCACCACCATACATAACTCTACACTACCGAAACGTCACCGAACCTTAAGTGTGCAGACCCTGCGGGTTCGAGAAGTATGTAGACATGATCGAGACAGCTCTACGGTCAATAACCAATGGCGGGACCTGGCCGTCCACATTGGTTCCTACATATTCTATGAAGATCTTTATCGGTCGAACCTCTACGTCAAGGATTCAGTTAATCCCGTATAACGTTCCCTTTGTTCTTCGGTATGTTACTTGCCCGAGATTCGATCGTCGGTATCAACATACCTTGTTCAACCTCGTTACTGGCAAGTCTCTTTACTCGTTCCGTAATACAAGATCCCGTGGCTAACACTTAGTCACATTGCTTGCAAGGCTTGTTGTGATGTTGTATTACCGAGTGGGCCCTGAGATACCTCTTCGTCACACGGAGTAACAAATCCCAGTCTTGATCCATGCCAACCCAATAGACACCATCGGAGATACCTGTAGAGCACCTTTATAGTCACCCAGTTACGTTCCGACGTTTGATACACACAAGGCACTTCTCCGATGTCCGTGAGTTGCATGATCTCATGGTCATAGGAACATATACTTGACATGCAGAAAACAGTAGCAATAAACTGACACGATCATATGCTACGTTTGTAGTTTGGGTCTTGTCCATCACATCATTCTCCTAATGATGTGATCCCGTTATCAAATGACATCTCATGTCCATGGCTAGGAAACCTTAACCATCTTTTGATCAACGAGCTAGTCTATTAGAGGCATACTAGGGACATGGTTTTGTCTATGTATCCACACATGCATTTAAGTCTCCGATCAATACAATTATAGCATGGATAATAAACGATTATCATGAACAAGGAAATATGAAAATAACTAATTTATTATTGCCTCTAGGGCATATTTCCAACAGTCTCCCACTTGCACTAGAGTCAATAATCTAGTTCACATCACCATGTGATTCGCATTGTTATGAATCTAACACCCACTGAGTTCTGGGGCTTGATCATGCTTTGCATGTGAGAGAGGTCTTATAGTCAACGGGTCTGCGATATTCAGATCCGTGTGTACTTTACAAATCTCTATGTCAAACCGTAAACACTGCTACCACACTCCACCTGGTACTATTTCCGAATGGCTGCTCCACTATACGTATCCAGATTGCTACTACTAGTCATCCAGATAGGTGTTTAAAGCTTGCATCGACGTAACTCTTTACGACGAACTCTTTATCACCTCCATAATCAAGAAACATTTCCTTAGTCCTCTGGTCACTAAGGATAATTTCGACCGCTGTCCACTGATCCACTCCTGGACCACTCTTGTACCCCTGACGGACTCATGGCAAGGCACACACAGGTGCGGTACACAACATGGCATAATATAGAGCCTATGGCTAAGGCATAGGGGACGACGTTCGTCCTTTCTCTTTCTTCTGCCGTTGTCGAGCTTTGAGTCTCACTCAACTTCACACCTTACGAATCAGGCGAGAACTTTTTCTCCGACTGATCCATTTTGAACGCTTTCAAAATCTTGTCAAGGCATGTACTTATTGAAAGTCTCATCAAGCATCTTGATCTATCTCTATAGATGTTGACGCTCAACAATTAGATAGCTTTATCCAGGTCTTCCTTTGAAAATCACTTTTCAAACAACCATTTATGCTTTCCAGAAATTCTACATTACTTTTGATCAACAATATGTCATCCACATATACTTATCAGAAATTCTATAGTGCTCCCACTCACTTTATTGCAAATACAAGTTTCTCGTAAACTTCGTATAAACATCAAAACTTTGATCACCTCATCAAAGCGTATATTCCAACTCCGAGATGCTTGCTTCAGTCCATAGAAGGATCACTAAAGCTTGCACACCTTTTAGCATCCTTAGGACTGACAAAACCTTCTGGTTGTATCACATACAACCTTTCCTCAAGTAAACCGTTAAGGAAACGATGTTTTGACATCCATCTGCCAGATTTCATAATTGAAAACGCAGCAACTGCTAACACAATTCCAACAGACTTTAGCATCGCTACGAGTGAGAAAGTCTCATCGCAATCAACTCCTTGAACTTGTCACAAACAACTTTGCAACAAGTCGAGCTTTACAAATGGTGACAATTACCATCAGCATCTGTCTTCATTTTAAAGATCCATTTGTACTCAACGACCTGCCGTCCAATGAGCAAGTCTACCAAAGTCTATACTTGGTTTTCATACATGGATCCTATCTCGGATTTCATGGCCTCCAACCATTTGTCGGAATCCGGGCCCATCATCGCTTCTCCATAGCTCGTAGGTTCATCGTTGTCCAACAACATGACCTCCAAGACAGGGTTGTCGTACCACTTAGGAGCAGTACACATCCTTGTCGACCTACGATGTTCGATAGTAACTTGATCCTAAAGCTTCATGATCATCATCATTAACTTCCTCTTCAACTAATGTAGGCTTCACAGAAACATCTTTCTATGCTACGCTACTCTCTGGTTGAACAAAGGTTTAACAACCTCATCAAGTTCTATCTTCCTCCCACTCAATTCTTTCAAGAGAAACATTTCCTTGAGAAAGGATCCGTTTAAGCAACAAACACTTTGCACTAGGATCTGAAATAGAAGGTTCACCCAACTGATCTTATGGTATTCTATGAAGATGCATTTGTCTGCCTTGGGTTCGACCTCATTAGGTGAAAACATTTTCCACACAAGTGTCGCAGCCCCAAATATTAAGAAATGACAGCTTCGGTTTCTATCAAACCATAATTCACACGGTGTCATCTCAAACGGATTTAGATGATGCCCTATTTAAAGTGAATCTAGTTGTCTCTAATGCATAACCCCAAAATTATAGTAGTAAAACGATAAGAGACATCACAGTATGCACCATATCCAATAGAGCATGACTATGATGTTCGGACACACCATCACACTATGGTGTTCCAGGTGGCGTTTAGTTGTGAAACAAATTTCACATTGTCTTAAGTTGTATGCCAAACTGGTAACTCAGATATTCACCTCCACGATCATATCGCAGTCATTTTTATCTTCTTGTCACGATGATCTTAAACTTCACTCTGAATTTGCTTGAACCTTTCAAACGATTTAGACTTGTGTTTCATTAAGTAAATATACACTATATCTACTCAAATCATCAGTGAAGGTAAGAAAATAACGATATCCACTGCATGCTACAAGACTCACTAGATTGCATACATCAACATGTATCATTTCCAATGAATTGCTTGCCCGCTCCATCCAACGGGGTCCTTTAGTCATCTTGCCCAAGAGGCATGGTTCGCATGTCTCAACCGATTCGAAATCGAATGAGTCCAAAGATCCATCAGCATGGAGTTTCTTCGTGCGCTTTATACCAATATGACATTCTGCGGCAGTGCCACAAATATGTGTTACTATCATTATTAACTTTGTATCTTTTGACATCAATGTTATGAACATGTGTATTACTACAATCAAGATTTGAACAAACCATTCTCACTGGGTGCATGACCATTGAAGGTATTATTCATGTAAACAGAATAACCATTATTCTCTAGCTTTAAATGAATAACCGTATTGCAACAAACATGATCTAATCATGTCAATGCTCAACGCAAAACACCAAATAACATTTATTCAGGTTCGTCACTAATCCTGAAGGTAAAGAGAGCGTGCGATGTTGATCACATCAACCTTGGAAACATTTCCAACACATATCGTCACCTCACCCTTAGCAAGTTCTCCGTTTATCCCGTAGCTTTTATTTCGAGTTACTAACATTTAGCAACCGAACCGGTATCCAATACCCAGGTGCTACTAGGAGTACTAGCAAGGTACACATTAATAACTCGTATATCAAATATACTTCTGTCAAAGTTGCCAGCCTTCTTATATACCAAGTATCTAGGGTTGTTCCGCTTCAGTGACCGTTCACCTCATAACAGAAGCACTTAGTCTCGGGTTTGAGTTCAACTTTGGGTTGCTTCACTGGAGCAGCAACTGACTTGCTATCCATGAAGTTTCCCTCCTTGCTCTTGCCCTTCTCGAAACTAGTGGTTTGGTTAACCATCAACACTTGACGCTCCTTCTTGATTTCTACCTTCGCGGTGTCAAAACATCGCGAACAGCTCAGGAATCATTATTTCTATCCCTGACAATTTATAGTTCATCACTAAGTTCTAGTAGCTTAGTGACAGTGACTTGGAGAACTATGTCAATCACTATCTTATCTTGAAGATCAACTCCCACTTGATTCAAGTGATTGTAGCACCCAGACAATCTGAGTACATGCTCAACGATTGAGCTCTTGTCTTTCATCTTCCAAGATAAGAATCTTGTTGGAGATCTCATATCTCGCAACACGAGCACGAGCCTGAGATCCTAATTTCAGCTCTTAAAAACATCTCATATGTTCCGTGACGTTCAAAACGTTTTGGAGCCTCAATTCTAAGCCGTAACGCATGACGCACTAAACTATCAAGTAGTCATCAAAACGTGCCTGTCAGATGTTCACAACATCTACAGACGACGCTAGAGGGGTTGGCGCACCGAGCGGTGCATTAAGGACATAAGCCTTCTGTGCAGCAATGAGGACAATCCTCAGATCACGGACCCAGTCCACAATATTACTACCATCATCTTTCAATTCTATTTCTCTAGGAACATATAAAAATACAAGGGAGCTACAGCGTGAGCTAGTAATCTACAACACAATTTGCAAAGACACTTTGACTATGTTCATGATAATGAGTTCAATTAATCATATTACTTAAGAACTCCCACTCAAATTGACATCCCTCAGATCATTCGAGTGATACATGATCCAAATTCACCAACTCAAGTCCGATCATCACGTGAGTTGAGGTGGCTGCAATGGTGAACATCATCATGTTGATCATATCTACTATATGACTCATGTTCGACCTTTCGGTCTCTTGTGTTCCGAGGCCATGTCTGTACATGCTAGGCTCGTCAAGTTTAACCCGAGTGTTCTGCACGTGCAAATCTGGCTTGCACCCGTTGTATGTGAACGTAGAGTCTATCACACCCGATCATCACGTGGTGTCTCAACACGACGAACTTTCGCAACGGTGCACACTCGGGGAGAACACAATTTATCTTGAAATTAAGTGAGGGATCACCTTATAATGCTACCATCGTCCTAAGCAAAACAAGGTGCATAAAAGGATTAACATCACATGCAAATCATAAGTGACATGATATGGCCATGATCTTGTGCTTTTGATCTCCATCATGAAAGCACCGGCATGATCTCCATCGTCACCGGCATGACACCATGATCTCCATCATCTTGATCTCCATCAACGTGTCGCCATCGGGGTTGTCATGCCTTGCATGCTTCTACTACTATTGCTACCGTAGCGATAAAGTAAAGCATTACATAGCGCTTAATGATTGACACGCAGGTCATACAATAATTAAAGACAACCCTATGGCTCCTGCCGGTTGCCGTATTCATCGACATGCAAGTCGTGATAATCTATACATCACATGATCATCTCATACATCACATATATCACATCATGTAATTGGCCATATCATATCACAACATACCCTGCAAAAACAAGTTAGACGTCCTCTAATTGTTGTTGCATGTTTTACGTGGCTGCTACGGTTATCTAGCAAGAACAATTCTCACCTACGCATAAACCACAACGGTGATACACTAGTTTGCTTTTCAACCTTCTCAAGGACCGCCTTTGTCGAATCCGATCCAACTAAAGTGAGAGAAACTGTCACCCACAAGCCATCTAGGCAACAAGTTGCGTCGAGGGAACCGGTCTCTCGTAAGCGTACGAGTAATGTTGGTCCGGGCCGCTTCATCTCACAATCCCGCTGAACCAAAATACGACCAAGGGAGGAAGCAATCTAAGCATCAACGCCCACAAACCTTTTGTGTTCTACTCGAGATCTCATCGAACCATCAACCTAGCTCATGATGCCACTGTTGGGGAACGTCGCATTGGAAACAAAAAAATTCCTACGCACACGCAAACCTATCCATGGTGATGAGCATCTACGAGAGGGAGAGTGGATCTACGTACCCTTGTAGATCGCTAAGCGGGAAGCATTAAGAAACGTGGTTGGTGTAGTCAAACATCTTCGCGATCCAAATCGCCGAGCGTCCCGCGATCTCATCACGATCCTTCCCGCGATCCAATCACGATCCGTCCCGTGAACTCATCACGATCCGTCTCACGATCTTGATTACGATCTGTCCCGCGAACTCATCACGATCTGTTCCGCGATCTCATCACGAACTGTCTCGCGATCTCGATCACGGTCCTTCCGATCTAGCGCCGAACGGACGGCACCTCCGCGTTCAGCACACGTGCAGCTTGATGACGATCTCCGCCGTCTTGATCCAGCAAGAGGAGGTGGAGAGGAGAGAGAGTTCACCAGCAGCGTGACGGTGCTTCGGTGATGGTGGTGGTGGAGCAATTCCGGTAGGGCTTCGCCTAAGCACTGCGAAAACCCAATCTAGAGGAGCATCGGTGGAACGGGTAGCACGTGGCTGCAATTGTTAGCCAAACCCTAGCTATTCCACAAGTATATATAGGAGGAGAGGAGAGGAGAGGCAGCCAAGGCCTTTGGTTAAGCCGAAATAGGAGGTGGGAAGCAATCCTACTTCACCTCCAATCCTAGTTGGAGTAGGATTGCCTCCTATTGGCTGATTTTTCACCTTTTCCTTAGACTTTTTCTCTCCCTGCGCCATGGGCCTTTTTTGGCTGATTTACTAGCCCACTAAGGGCTGGTTAATACTCTCCCACAGCCCATGGCCCCTCTAGGGTCGAAAAACCCCTCCCGGAGGCCTCCCGGTACACTACCGGCACTCCCGGTACACTACCGATGAGCCCGAAACCTTTCCGGAAACCAAACTGGGACTTCCTATATATGAATCTTTACCTCCGGACCATTCCGGAGCTCCACGTGACGTCCAGGATCTCATCCGGGACTCCGAACAACCTTCGGTCACCACCATACATAACTCTACACTACCGAAACGTCACCGAACCTTAAGTGTGCAGACCCTGCGGGTTCGAGAACTATGTAGACATGACCGAGACAGCTCTACGGTCAATAACCAATGGCGGGACCTGGACGTCCACGTTGGTTCCTACATATTCTACGAAGATCTTTATCGGTCGAACCTCTATGTCAAGGATTCAGTTAATCCCGTATAACGTTCCCTTTGTTCTTCGGTATGTTACTTGCCCGAGATTCGATCGTCGGTATCTCCATACCTAGTTCAACCTTGTTACTGGCAAGTCTCTTTACTCGTTCCGTAATACAAGATCCCGTGGCTAACACTTAGTCACATTGCTTGCAAGGCTTGTTGTGATGTTGTATTACCGAGTGGGCCCTGAGATACCTCTCCGTCACACGGAGTAACAAATCCCAGTCTTGATCCATGCCAACCCAACAGACACCATCGGAGATACCTGTAGAGCACCTTTATAGTCACCCAGTTACGTTGCGACATTTGATACACACAAGGCACTGCTCCGATGTCCGTGAGTTGCATGATCTCATGGTCATAGGAACATATACTTGACATGCAGAAAACAGTAGCAATAAACTGACACGATCATATGCTACGTTTGTAGTTTGGGTCTTGTCCATCACATCATTCTCCTAATGATGTGATCCCGTTATCAAATGACATCTCATGTCCATGCCTAGGAAACCTTAACCATCTTTTGATCAACGAGCTAGTCTATTAGAGGCATACTAGGGACATGGTTTTGTCTATGTATCCACACATGCATTTAAGTCTCCGATCAATACAATTATAGCATGGATAATAAATGATTATCATGAACAAGGAAATATGGAAATAACTAATTTATTATTGCCTCTAGGTCATATTTCCAACAAGAGGGTGCACCCCTTATGGCACTACAATGGGACAAGCGACACCACACGTTCCCAAAGACTAAGACCCGCCAACTAGGCGGAGTTGGCCACCGCCCTTGCCAACCCGTATAAAGGGGAGCAAGAGGACTTTATTCGGCAGGCCACCAAAGAAGGATACTCAACCCACAATCCTATCGAATGGGTAAGACCTTTTCCCTCTACGAACATAGTTCTCAATTTTCATTCAGTACTTCGTTTGACCAGAGTCTTGCGCGAATAGGAATGGAGGAGCTTCATCGAGATAGTCAACTGTCCGGCTCCTCAGTCCAAAAGCTACGCACACGACGATGATCCGGGTTTCCATGAGGACCTGAATCTTCTAATTGATTTCGAAGACCAAGTCTATTATCAGGTCAGCCTCGACCAATCCCCGGTGGCTATCATAGTCGATTACCCCGGGTCATTCTCCATATCTACCACGGAAAAGAAGAAGAGCTCGCCCCGTAAGAGGCAAACCACCAATAGCGCCTCGGAAGCACCGGCACCGAATCCCAAGTGTCGTCTGTCTGTGTCCCATGCGCCGGCAACCGAGACCATGGCCGATTCGGAAGTCCACAGGGATTCTATCAAAGAGCCGACCATGAGGACGAATCAGCCTGCCCGCTCAACCCAAAGGTACATTGTTTGGTCATCCGCTGGTCATCATAATCAACAGAGCCTTACGGCAATTTATTTCATTGAAATACTTAGGTAAAATGCCTAGTCTTCTCCCTTTGAAGAGGTCGTCGGGGTTTCCGGTAAGCTACAAAATGCCAGAGCCACAACTCATGCCAGTCCTGCTACTAGAGCCCCCATGGCCAATCCAGTACCTGCCGATTTTGGTTACGGTGTATCCGTTACCAAGTTGGAAGTGGGAAGTGCCATGAATCATTGACAATGATGGGAGGCTATGCGGCACCCAATATTTTCTGAACAAGAGTTCGACTCCCTTCACGCGGCGGACGCACACATTGGTGTTACTCGAGCCGGGTTCGGCGGAGCTATGAATTTGATATCCGCCAGCATGCGGGTAAGTTATCGGTTTTTATAGAGTCCAAACACTCATGTAAACCCAGTAGCCGCTGAGCCTTAAATTGGTTTGAAACAACCAAATTAAGGAACTTTGTGCTGTTTTACTACTAATGGAGGCTTCAGAGCAGCAAACCGAGCAACTAGCCAAGGATCTAGAATATAGCCGCATAGAAGTGAACTCTGTGAAGGCCGAACTGGCACAAGTGAAGAGATTCACCCTGGAGGCCCATGGTGAATATACCTTTACTGCTAATCTTAATATACCACCATGTTTGATGGAAGGATGTCGTGTAGCAGCTGAGTCCATAGGGCATATGCAAAGGCAGCTGGAGAAAGCCCGAGACTCTGAGCGGTACGCCGAGTCCTAGCATCAGGCTCGTTGTCTTGTTGTACAAAAGTAGGCCGAAGAAATTAAGAATTTGAAAATTCAATTGGCCCAAGCCCAAGAAGAAAACCACAAACTTCAGAAGGGCATGTTCGGTAAGTGTGATTGTGTCATCAATAAGGTTTTCTTACAAAGGAAGTAAAAGTAAGCATTCGCCTCATGTACAGGCCTCCTGTCCGGGCATCCTGAAGAGGAGATCGGATCATACCAGGGAAACCTGCTGAAAGAGCTGACCGCCCTCCATGGACGTGCGTGGAAAGCAATGAAGAACATGGTGCAGGCGCAATGGCCGGCGAAACAGCCTCTCGAAGGGCTATCTGAACTCTTCGATCGATTCAAGGGAGCTTGGAGAAGGTTCGAGTTGTGGAAGACTTGGGCTTGCCGGGAGGGAGCATGGGAGGCATGGGCAATGATCAAGACCAGTTACACGATACTTAATCCCGAGCGTATGGCGCGGGTTGGTCTCGTGGGATTGGATGGACAAGAAGTACCCCCTACACCTGGCGTATGATCAGGTGATGCCTGCCGCCCGTCTTTTACAAGAGGACTGCTCCCTGGATACTATAATCGATGATCTCAATCAGCAGCCGAATGTGTAATGATATACGTTATTGTATGAACAATCTGTGTTGTAAACTTTGTCTTAACCGGCCATTGGGTTCTACTTCCCGTGTGAAGAGCTCTGGAGTGTTCCTCATGATTCGTCACTCAAAAAGAGAGACCTGTTTTCGGGGAACCAGGCAATCCGGCCATATGGTGCGAATAGACAGAAAGCACACACAGAGGTATGTTATATTAATGCGTAGCGTAAGAAACATCTTTCGGGGAAAATAGCACCTCTATCGATACCTTTCATCCGGACTCTACAAATTTTTAGATAGAATGCCGCATACTTTTAGTAAGCGGCTAAGGGCTTTTTAGGAAAAAATGACCCAAGCAATAGTAACGACGACCATAGCCGTATTAGGTGTTTCCGTCATAGCCGACCAATTGTCTATGTAAGATAGCTAGCTTTCGGCTTCACCCGTCTGAGGTATGTATCCAGAGGACCCAGTCGTAACAATCGCAGAGGTCCTCCCTTTACCCTCTAGCCGAACAATCGGGAACGTAGAGGCTAACGACAGGAGCGAGGAAACCCAACTTGGCAACATCTTAGTTCGAATTCATGCATATGATGGCTTGAGCGTGACAAAGTTACACGATAAGTGTGAGTAAATACTTATAATATAAAAACGTTGGCTTCAAGAAGAAGCCCCCATGTGTTGTGTTTCGATTTACACTTTATGGTGTATGCCGATAACCTTAGTACAAGATCGGTTTAACCGAACATAGCAAAACAAGAGAACCAATCCTATCAAAAAGAGAAGTGGGAGGGGGAGAAAAAGAAAATAAGGAAATACGAGAGAAAAAAGAAAAACATTAGAGAATTGGACGACACCAGTTTATCCATAGAAGCGCCGAAGACGAGCTGCGGTCCATGGGTTTGGTTCAAGGCGATTGTCCGATGGGATCCGAAGACGATAGGCTCCTCCCGCGAGTACTTCGTCGATGATGAAGGGGCCCTCCCATTTGGGGTTGAGTTTATGCTTCTGCTTCTCCGGGAGCCGTAGGATGAGTTCGTCTACGTTATATGCTTTTGCCCTGACCTCCCTGCTCTGGTAGCGTCATGCTTGCTGCTGGTAAAACATAGAGCGAGCCCGAGCTATGTCGCGCTCTCCCTCTAGGGCATCTAGGTCATCTTGCCTATTCAACTCGTCCTCTTTTTCTTCATACGTGTGCACTCTTGGTGCATCATGAATAATGTCGCAGGGGAGGACTGCTTCTACCCCATAGACCATGAAGGACGGTGTATAACCCGTTGATCTGTTCGGGGTAGTGTGTAGGCCCCATAAAATGGAGTCGAGTTCCTCCATCGAATGATAGTCAGATTCAGGAAGAGATCGGACCAAACGTGGCTTAATGCCGCTCATAATGAGGCCGTTTGCTCGTTCGACTTGTCCGTTGGTCTGTGGATGATAGACTGACACGTAATCGAGCTTTATGCCCGTTTTTGCGCACTAGTCCTTGACCTCTTGGGCCGTGAAGTTGGATCCATTATCCATTATTATTCCGTGCGGAACACCGTAACGGTGTACCACACCGGATATGAAGTCGATAACTAGTCCGTACTTGGCCGATTTGATGGGCTTTGCCTCTATCCACTTAGTGAATTTGTCAACCATAACCAATAGGTATTTATTTTTCTTGGTCCCCCCATTAACGGCTCCAACCATGTCCAGCCCGCAGACTGCGGAAGACCAAGTGACCGAAATAGTCCGAAGAGCCATTGGGGGCATGTTACTTTGGTTTGCGAAGAGTTGATACCCTACGCAATGTTTGACAAGCGACTGGGTGTCCGTCCGAGCTATGGGCCAGAAGAAACCAGCTCGGAAGGCCTTGCTAACTAAGGCTCTTGCCGCGGCGTGATGGCCGCCCATGCCTGCGTGAACTTCGGTGAGGAGCTCCTGTCCTTCTTCCTTGGATATACACCGCTGTAATATTCCGGTTGTGATTTTCTTTTATAACTCCCCTCGTGTACTTTGTAGGCCTTGGATCGCCGAACTATGCGCTGTGCCTCTATCTGATTGTCGGGGAGTTCCTTGCAAAGAAGGTAGGCGAGGAAGGGATCTGTCCATGGTGTTACTAAATCCATTACCTCGTGAGACGAAGGCATTTCACTCAATAAGGAGCCGTCGATGATGTGATTGTCTGGTTTGTTTTCATGGGGAGCAACCTTGTCCGCCGTATTCGGACTAGCGCCCTTGTCCTCGTCTTGCCACACTCTAGATGGCTTAAAAAGCCATTCCAAAAAGTTGTTTCTCGGGACAGGGTCACGCTTGGCTCCCATACGGGCCAGTATGTCGGCGGCTTGGTTGTTGTCCCAAGCAACGTGGTGAAATTCCAACCCCTCAAACCAAGGAGATATCTTTAGGATGACATTTCTGTATGCTACCATCTTCGGATTTTTGTCGTCGAATTTGCGATTGATTTGGGAGATGGCCAAGTTGGAGTCTCCCCGTACCTCTAGCTATCGTATGCCCATTGATACTACCATCCGAAGACCATGAAGGAGAGCTTCGTATTCAGATGCAGTGTTGGTGTTGGCGTACATGATTTGCAACACGTATTGCACATTCTCGCTTGTGGTGGATGTGAGGATAACTCGAGCCTGATGAGGACATCCCTACTAATGTTACACCCACCCTGACTGCTATACATACAGGACCAATTACTAGAGCTCGTGCACGTCAATTGAATTACCAGGTACTTTCGTTTCTTGGAAATCCTTCTAATATTCATGAACATATGATGCTGCCTAAATTGGATACTTTTGTTTTACTTATGAATGAAGGACCTAGCATGGATAAGAAGGATGACCATTGGAGCGGGATCAAGCATGGAGGAGAAGGTGCGCGTGCGGGGAAGAACAATGGAGCTTCTAGTGATGATTTTCGCACATTGAAGCCACCATAATTGGAGCGGGAAGCCTTGGACGAAATATGCATGATGCCACTTTATAAAATTCGTCCATAGGCTAATATAGGTGCTGCGCCACCTTATTTTTGGGCCAGGCCCATGTAATTTCGAAATACCATATTATAGGCTGTTTTTAGATTCCGTATATCTGGGGAAACTGACTTAGGGTCGGTTTCGGACCCCTCCTCCAAGGGGCCACGAAATTCCCTTCTATTCCCCCATATATACAGCCCTTAGGGCTTCGTTTTAGGGTTGGGTTTTGTTTAGATTACAAGTGATGAGGACATCCCTACTAATGTTACACCCACCCCGACTGCTATACATACAGGACCAATTACTAGAGCTCGCGCACGTCAATTGAATTACCAGGTACTTTCGTTTCTTGGAAATCCTTCTAATATTCATGAACATATGATGCTGCCTAAATTAGATACTTTTGTTTTACTTATGAATGAAGGACCTATCATGGATAAGAAGGATGACCATTGGAGCGGGATCAAGCATGGAGGAGAAGGTGCGCGCGCGGGGAAGAACATTGGAGCTTCCAGTGATGATTTTCGCACATTGAAGCCACCATAATGGGAGTGGGAAGCTTTGGACGAAATATGCATGATGCCACTTTATAAAATTCGTCCATAGGCTAATATAGGTGCTGCGCCACCTTAATTTTGGGCCAGGCCCATGTAATTTCGAAATACCATATTATAGGCTGTTTTTAGAGTCCGTATGTATGGGGAAACTGACTTAGGGTCGGTTTCGGACCCCTCCTCCAAGGGGCCACGAAATTCCCTTCTATTCCCCCATATATACAGCCCTTAGGGCTTCGTTTTAGGTTTGGGTTTTGTTTAGATTACAAGTTTGCCATAGCAGCAACTTCGCGTTCTTCGTTTGTGTTCCACGACCAGACAAAGGCGTCACAGAACCCCACTTCATCAATAAAGCTTTCCTCTTATATTCGCAATATCCAGATTGCAATCTTAGTTTCTTGCTTGTTCTTCGTTTGCGTGCAGGAAATAAACCCTCGTGGTCAGGTTGATCGTGCTCCGGCGTGGTCAATAACCTCTCAGAGTTGGTTTAGCGATTGCTAAGGCGCGACGTCTCACACGTTCGTAGTCGGATCGTCAAAGTCTACTCCACCAAAAACGATAGCCACCATCTCATCGAAAGACAGGGACAACTTCGCCTCTATCAAGTGGTATCAGATTTCCAGGTTGCTCGGTGAGATTTTACCAGTTTTCGTAGTTTAGATCGCATCTGTTCTTCATACCTTTAGTCCACGAAAAAGCCAAAAAAAAATTAGGGTTAGATCATCATATCCGAACCAATCTGAGCCTTTGCATAGTCTTTTCAATATTTTGCTTTGTTGAATTGGCGGTTACATCGTTGTGTCGAGTTGCTGGTCTTAGTGTCTAGTCCTTTAGAGTTTCGAGTTCTTTTCACAGGTTGTCACGCCGCCACCGCATCATCTTCATAGTTGCCATATACCACCACCATCATCGCCGCTGCCATATCTCATCATCCATCATCACTCTCCATTGGTGTCCATATATACCACCACAAATCCTCCACCAATCCAAGTCCAGTTCGTTTTAGGTTTAGTTTCGAGATCCTTTTGATTTCGGATCCGTGTTTTGCTACCTGCGCAGGTGTCGGAAAAAAAAATTTTTGAGTCTGGCACGCTTTGCAGAGCACGTTTTGGCCCAAAAAATTTTCGGCTGAAAATATTTTTTCCCTATCTTGATTTTAGGTTCCCCGGAGCGTTTTGAGACACTTGCTATCATAGTGATTTGTGTCGAAATTTTTGGGTCGTCGCAGCCCCCGGATTGCTCCAGAAAAAAAAAATAGTCCAAAAGAAAAATTCGTGCCCATCTTGCTTATACGACGTGGCAAGAGTTTTGAGACACTCGCCATTGTAGTGAGTTTTTGAAAAACAAAAAAAAAGAGGCGCCGAAAAAAAAAAAAGAGGCGCCGAAAAAAAAAACGAAAAAAAAAAATCCGATTGTGCTTTTCCCTTGCTTAGGTGTATCGTCGTGTTTTTGTTGGTGTTTTAGGCTCGCGTCTCTAGCACGGTCTAGCCTAGGACCAGCACCGTACCGTCGTTGAGCATTTATTCAACCTTGCATCTCTGAATTGATTATTGCTGACCCTTTTTGCTACCATATTATAAGCCATCCCAGCTCCACATACTTCTACGCCGTGTGCTTGACACCACCTGGCAATCGCTCTATCCAAGCTTTGAGAGTTTTGGCTACAACGGTTGCCGATCACCGCCTGCTACTGGGTAAGAACTGGTAAGAAATTGAGATTCGCTTAAAGGATTTGTGCCACACCACCACCACCACCACGTCCCAGCAGTCTGTAGGTTTCATATTGTGTGTTTCCTATTTCTGCTAACCATGCCAGGATCACACGATGACGAGATCGACTGGGAGAGCATGACCAACAAAGCGCTCTATGATAAATTTCAGCAAATGATGGCTGAGCAGGTACAGGACTTCGTGAACAACTTTGGAGTTGCCATGGAGAAGCTAGATGGTTTGGAGAAGACATTCGACTCCAAGATGGACGCCAAGTTCAATGAGCTGCTTGCCCGTCTACCTCCACCAGCTGCAGTTCCTATTCCTTTCGAACGACGAGCGCGACGTGTGCCTCTCGGCCACGCCCAACATCCTGGTACTGTTGATACTGCTGCTACTTCGGTGGCTCGTGCGGCTACTGTCGTTGAGCAGGTTGAAGATTATGATGGTGATTTCGATGATGAGGGAGAGGTTGCTCCAGATCCGCCCCATGGGCAACCACCACCATACGCACCAGGTCGACCACATGGCTACAACCGTAACGGTAGGGCTGCACCACCCCCGCAGGTACGGGATCATGACCATCTCCCTAAACTTAAATTGAATATTCCGACGTTTGAGGGTAGATATGTTCCTGATATATATCTTACATGGGAGTTAGAAACAGAACAACGTTTTACATGCTTACAATTTCCTGAGGATCGACGTGTTGCTGCTGCTGTTTGTTCATTCACTAGTTTTGCTTGTGTTTGGTGGTCAGAACATTGTAGAATACACCCTGATAATATTCCAACTACTTGGGCTGCTTTGAAAACTGCTATGCGAAATCGTTGGGTGCCACCTTATTATCAACGTGAATTGCTTCAAAATTTGCAGCGTTTAAGACAAGGAAAAAATTCTGTAGAAGAATATTATCAGGAATTACAAACTGGTATGATTAGATGTGGTATTGTTGAGGAGAATGAAGCTATGCTTGCACGTTTTATGGGTGGATTAAATAGAGAGATTCAGACTATTCTAGAGTATAAGGAGTATAACACTATCACTCGTTTATTTCATCTTGCTTGCAAAGCTGAACGTGAAGTGCAGGATCGACAGGCAATGGCGAGAACTACTAATTTTGCAGGCCGTACTTCATCATGGACGCCACGTACCTCCTCTGCTTCCGCACGTCCTGCTGCAACACCACCTCCTTCAACCTCCAACTCTAATCGCGATACCAGGAAACAGGCTCCTACTGCACCCTCTGCGAAGAGCACACCTTTTGGGCCTGCACAGAGTTCTTCTTCATCTATTGCATCCACAGGGCAAACACATGAGGTTATATGTCGTCGTTGCAAGGGTGGAGGTCACTATGCGAGAGAATGCCCTTCCAAGCGTGTAATGATTGTTACTGAGGATGGTGGATATGCGTCCGCTAGTGATTATGATGAGGAGACTTTGGCACTTATTGCAAGTGACGAACAGGGTGGCGAGGATGCAGAACCAGAAACACAATACATGGCTGCTGATTACGCTGACAGGTATGAAAGTTTAGTTGCTCAACGTGTTCTCAGTGTGCAGGTTACACACGCTGAGCAAAATCAGAGGCACAACTTGTTCCACACAAAGGGAGTTGTGAAAGAGCGTTCTGTTCGCATCATCATCGATGGAGGGAGTTGCAATAACTTGGCTAGCATGGAGATGGTGGAGAAGCTGTCTCTATCCACCAGACCACATCCTCATCCTTATTACATCCAATGGTTCAACAATAGTGGCAAGGTTAAGGTAACACGTACTGTTCGTGTGCATTTTAGCATTGCTACATATTCTGATTATGTGGATTGTGATGTGGTACCCATGCAAGCATGTTCTGTTTTACTTGGTAGACCATGGCAGTTTGATAAAAATTCTGTACACCATGGTAGGACAAATCAGTATACTCTTGTTCATAAGGATCATAATATCACTTTGCTTCCTATGTCTCCCGAACATATTATGAAAGATGACATTGCTAGAGCTAGTAAAGCAAAACAGGAGAAAAATAAGAGTGAAAATCAGATTGTAGCACAGGAATTTGAGCAACACCATAAGCATAATAAACCATCATCTACTGTTGCATCTGAAATAAAATTGAAGAGTGGATGTTTACTTGCTACTAAATCTGATATTAATGATTTGGATGTTGCTACATATGTTTGCTATGCTTTTGTATGTAAAGAGGTATTATTTTCATTCGAGGACATGCCTCCCTCTTTGCCTCCTGCTGTCATTAACATTTTGCAGGAGTTCGCTGACGTCTTTCCACAAGACGTGCCACCGGGATTACCGCCTATTCGCGGGATTGAGCATCAGATTGACTTAATTCCCGGTGCATCCCTACCCAACCGTGCGCCCTACCATACCAATCCAGAGGAGACAAAGGAGATTATGCGTCAAGTACAGGAGCTGCTTGACAAAGGTTATATACGTGAATCCCTTAGTCCTTGTGCTGTTCCTATTATTCTAGTGCCTAAAAAGGATGGTACATCGCGCATGTGTGTGGATTGTAGAGGCATTAATAATATTACTATTCGTTATCGTCATCCTATTCCTAGACTAGATGATATGCTTGATGAATTAAGTGGCTCTACAATTTTCTCCAAAGTTGATTTGCGTAGTGGATACCATCAAATTCGTATGAAATTGGGCGATGAATGGAAAACAGCATTTAAAACTAAGTTTGGATTATATGAGTGGCTAGTCATGCCTTTTGGGTTAACTAATGCACCTAGCACTTTCATGAGATTAATGAACGAGGTTTTACGTGCTTTCATTGGACGATTTGTGGTAGTCTATTTTGATGATATATTGATTTTTAGTAGATCTTTGGAGGAACATTTGGAACATTTACATGCTGTTTTTACTGCGCTACGTGATGCACGTTTGTTTGGTAACCTTGGGAAGTGCACCTTTTGCACCGACCGAGTATCTTTTCTTGGCTATGTTGTTACTCCACAGGGAATTGAAGTTGATACAGCCAAGATCGAAGCTATTGAGAGTTGGCCGCAGCCCAAAACGGTCACACAAGTAAGGAGTTTTCTTGGCCTCGCTGGTTTCTATAGGCGTTTTGTGAGAAATTTCAGCACCATTGCTGCGCCTCTCAATGAGCTTACAAAGAAGGACGTGCCTTTTTCTTGGGGTACCGCACAGGAAGAAGCCTTCACGGTCTTGAAAGATAAGTTAACACATGCTCCTTTACTCCAACTTCCTGATTTTAATAAGACTTTCGAGCTTGAATGTGATGCTAGTGGAATTGGGTTAGGAGGTGTGTTACTACAAGATGGTAAACCTGTTGCGTACTTTTCTGAAAAATTAAGTGGGCCTAGTCTGAATTATTCTACTTATGATAAGGAATTATATGCTCTTGTTCGGACTTTGGAAACATGGCAACATTATTTATGGCCCAAAGAATTTGTTATACATTCTGATCATGAATCTTTGAAACATATTAAAAGTCAAGCAAAACTGAACTGTAGACATGCTAAATGGGTTGAATTCATTGAGACTTTCCCTTATGTCATTAAACACAAGAAGGGTAAAGACAATGTTATTGCTGATGATTTGTCTCGTCGTTATACTATGCTTTCACAACTTGACTTTAAAATATTTGGTTTGGAGACCATCAAAGATCAATATGTGCATGATGCTGAATTTAGAGGCGTGTTGCAGAATTGTAAAGAAGGGAGAACATGGAACAAGTTCGTTATTAATAATGGATTTGTGTTTCGTGCTAACAAGCTATGCATTCCAGCTAGCTCCGTTCGTCTTTTGTTGTTACAGGAGGCGCACGGAGGAGGATTAATGGGACACTTTGGCGTGAAGAAGACGGAGGACGTACTTGCTACACATTTCTTTTGGCCAAAGATGAGACGGGATGTTGAGCGTTTTGTTGCTCGCTGCACTACATGTCAAAAAGCTAAGTCACGACTCAATCCTCATGGTTTATATATGCCTTTACCTGTACCTAGTGTTCCTTGGGAGGATATATCTATGGACTTTGTTTTAGATTTACCTCGAACAAAGAAGGGGAGGGATAGCATAT
The DNA here is from genome assembly GCA_022496015.1 of Hordeum marinum. Classification (NCBI taxonomy): domain Eukaryota; kingdom Viridiplantae; phylum Streptophyta; class Magnoliopsida; order Poales; family Poaceae; genus Hordeum; species Hordeum marinum. Next base: position 217,230,653 of record CM039677.1, on the reverse strand, counting down.
TTGTTGTCGTGGATAGATTTTCTAAAATGGCACACTTTATACCATGTCATAAAAGTGATGATGCTGCTCATGTTGCTGATTTGTTCTTTCGTGAAATTATTCGGTTGCATGGTGTGCCAAATACAATTGTTTCCGATTGTGATGCTAAATTTCTTAGCCACTTTTGGAGATGTTTATGGGCTAAGTTGGGGACTAAACTGCTTTTTAGTACTACATGTCACCCCCAAACTGATTGCCAAACTGAAGTAGTCAATAGATCATTGTCTACTATGCTTAGGGCTGTTTTGAAGAATAACCTGAAAATGTGGGAAGAATGCTTGCCTCATATTGAATTTGCTTATAATCGTTCGCTACATTCTACCACTAAGATGTGCCCTTTTGAAGTTGTGTATGGTTTCTTACCTCGTGCACCTATTGATTTGTTGCCTCTTCCGTCTTCGGAGAAGGTTAATTTTGATGCTAAAGAACGTGCTGAATTGATATTAAAGATTCATGAGTTAACTAAGGAAAACATTGAGCGTATGAATGCTAAATACAAACTTGCTGGAGATAAGGGTAGAAAACATGTTGTCTTTGCACCTGGAGATCTTGTTTGGTTACATTTGCGTAAGGATAGATTTCCTGATTTGCGCAAGTCAAAGCTAATGCCACGTGCTGATGGTCCTTTTAAGGTGTTAGAGAAAGTAAATGATAATGCATATAAACTTGAGCTGCCTGCAGAGTTTGGGGTTAGCCCCACTTTTAACATTGCAGATTTGAAGCCTTATTTGGGTGAGGAAGATGAGCTTCCGTCGAGGACGACGTCAGTTCAAGAAGGGGAGGATGATGAGGACATCCCTACTAATGTTACACCCACCCCGACTGCTATACATACAGGACCAATTACTAGAGCTCGCGCACGTCAATTGAATTACCAGGTACTTTTGTTTCTTGGAAATCCTTCTAATATTCATGAACATATGATGCTGCCTAAATTAGATACTTTTGTTTTACTTATGAATGAAGGACCTATCATGGATAAGAAGGATGACCATTGGAGCGGGATCAAGCATGGAGGAGAAGGTGCGCGCGCGGGGAAGAACATTGGAGCTTCCAGTGATGATTTTCGCACATTGAAGCCACCATAATGGGAGTGGGAAGCTTTGGACGAAATATGCATGATGCCACTTTATAAAATTCGTCCATAGGCTAATATAGGTGCTGCGCCACCTTAATTTTGGGCCAGGCCCATGTAATTTCGAAATACCATATTATAGGCTGTTTTTAGAGTCCGTATGTATGGGGAAACTGACTTAGGGTCGGTTTCGGACCCCTCCTCCAAGGGGCCACGAAATTCCCTTCTATTCCCCCATATATACAGCCCTTAGGGCTTCGTTTTAGGTTTGGGTTTTGTTTAGATTACAAGTTTGCCATAGCAGCAACTTCGCGTTCTTCGTTTGTGTTCCACGACCAGACAAAGGCGTCACAGAACCCCACTTCATCAATAAAGCTTTCCTCTTATATTCGCAATATCCAGATTGCAATCTTAGTTTCTTGCTTGTTCTTCGTTTGCGTGCAGGAAATAGACCCTCGTGGTCAGGTTGATCGTGCTCCGGCGTGGTCAATAACCTCTCAGAGTTGGTTTAGCGATTGCTAAGGCGCGACGTCTCACACGTTCGTAGTCGGATCGTCAAAGTCTACTCCACCAAAAACGATAGCCACCATCTCATCGAAAGACAGGGACAACTTCGCCTCTATCAACAAGTTTGCCATAGCAGCAACTTCGCGTTCTTCGTTTGTGTTCCACGACCAGGCAAAGACGTCACAGAACCCCACTTCATCAATAAAGTTTTCCTCTTATATTCGCAATATCCAGATTGCAATCTTAGTTTCTTGCTTGTTCTTCGTTTGCGTGCAGGAAATAGACCCTCGTGGTCAGGTTGATCGTGCTCCGGCGTGGTCAATAACCTCTCAGAGTTGGTTTAGCGATTGCTAAGGCGCGACGGCTCACACGTTCGTAGTCGGATCGTCAAAGTCTACTCCACCAAAAACGATAGCCACCATCTCATCGAAAGACAGGGACAACTTCGCCTCTATCAAGTGGTATCAGATTTCCAGGTTGCTCGGTGAGATTTTACCAGTTTTCGTAGTTTAGATCGCATCTGTTCTTCATACCTTTAGTCCACGAAAAAGCCAAAAAAAATATTAGGGTTAGATCATCATATCCGAACCAATCTGAGCCTTTGCATAGTCTTGTCAGTATTTTGCTTTGTTGAATTGGCGGTTACATCATCGTCTCGAGTTGCTGGTCTTAGTGTCTAGTCCTTTAGAGTTTCGAGTTCTTTTCATAGGTTGTCACGCCGCCACCGCATCATCTTCATAGTTGCCATATACCACCACCATCATCGCCGCTGCCATATCTCATCATCCATCATCACTATCCATTGGTGTCCATATATACCACCACAAATCCTCCACCAATCCAAGTCCAGTTCGTTTCAGGTTTAGTTTCGAGATCCTTTTGATTTCGGATCCGTGTTTTGCTACCTGCGCAGGTGTCGGAAAAAAAGATGAGTCTGGCACGCTTTGCAGAGCACGTTTTGGCCCAAAAATATTTCGGCCGAGTGTGCTTTTCCCTTGCTTACGTGTATCGTCGTGCTTTTGTTGGTGTTTTAGGCTCGCGTCTCTAGCACGGTCTAGCCTAGGACCAGCACAGTACCGTCGTTGAGCGTTTATTCAACCTTGCATCTCTGAATTGATTAATGCTGACCCTTTTTGCTACCATATTATAAGCCATCCCAGCTCCACATACTTCTACGCCGTGTGCTTGACACCACCTGGCAATCGCTCTATCCAAGCTTTGAGAGTTTTGGCTACAACGGTTGCCGATCACCGCCTGCTACTGGGTAAGAACTGGTAAGAAATTGAGATTCGCTTAAAGGATTTGTGCCACACCACCACCACCACCACGTCCCAGTAGTCTGTAGGTTTCATATTGTGTGTTTCCTATTTCTGCTAACCATGCCAGGATCACACGATGACGAGATCGACTGGGAGAGCATGACCAACAAAGCGCTCTATGATAAATTTCAGCAAATGATGGCTGAGCAGGTACAGGACTTCGTGAACAACTTTGGAGTGGCCATGGAGAAGCTAGATGGTTTGGAGAAGACATTCGACGCCAAGATGGACGCCAAGTTCAATGAGGTGCTTGCCCGTCTACCTCCACCAGCTGCAGTTCCTATTCCTTTCGAACGACGAGCGCGACGTGTGCCTCTCGGCCACGCCCAACATCCTGGTACTGTTGATACTGCTGCTACTTCGGTGGCTCGTGCGGCTACTGTCGTTGAGCAGGTTGAAGATTATGATGGTGATTTCGATGATGAGGGAGAGGTTGCTCCAGATCCGCCCCAGGGGCAACCCCCACCATACGCACCAGGTCGACCACATGGCTACAACCGTAACGGTAGGGCTGCACCACCCCCGCAGGTACGGGATCATGACCATCTCCCTAAACTTAAATTGAATATTCCGACGTTTGAGGGTAGATATGTTCCTGATATATATCTTACATGGGAGTCAGAAACAGAACAACGTTTTACATGCTTACAATTTCCAGAGGATCGACGTGTTGCTGCTGCTGTTTGTTCATTCACTAGTTTTGCTTGTGTTTGGTGGTCAGAACATTGTGGAATACACCCTGATAATATTCCAACTACTTGGGCTGCTTTGAAAACTGCTATGCGAAATCGTTGGGTACCACCTTATTATCAACGTGAATTGCTTCAAAATTTGCAGCGTTTAAGACAAGGAAATTTTTTTGTAGAAGAATATTATCAGGAATTACAAACTGGTATGATTAGATGTGGTATTGTTGAGGAGAATGAAGCTATGCTTGCACGTTTTATGGGTGGATTAAATAGAGAGATTCAGACTATTCTAGAGTATAAGGAGTATAACACTATCACTCGTTTATTTCATCTTGCTTGCAAAGCTGAACGTGAAGTGCAGGATCGACAGGCAATGGCGAGAACTACTAATTTTGCAGGCCGTACTTCATCATGGACGCCACGTACCTCCTCTACTTCCGCACGTCCTGCTGCAACACCACCTCCTTCAACCTCCAACTCTAATCGCGATACCAGGAAACATGCTCCTACTGCACCCTCTACGAAGAGCACACCTTCTGGGCCTGCACAGAGTTCTTCTTCATCTATTGCATCCACAGGGCAAACACATGAGGTTATATGTCGTCGTTGCAAGGGTGGAGGTCACTATGCGAGAGAATGCCCTTCCAAGCGTGTAATGATTGTTACTGAGGATGGTGGATATGCGTCCGCTAGTGATTATGATGAGGAGACTTTGGCACTTATTGCCAGTGACGAACAGGGTGGCAAGGATGCAGAACCAGAAACACAATACATGGCTGCTGATTACGCTGACAGGTATGAAAGTTTAGTTGCTCAACGTGTTCTCAGTGTGCAGGTTACACACGCTGAGCAAAATCAGAGGCACAACTTGTTCCACACAAAGGGAGTTGTGAAAGAGCGTTCTGTTCGCATCATCATCGATGGAGGGAGTTGCAATAACTTGGCTAGCATGGAGATGGTGGAGAAGCTGTCTCTAACCACCAGACCACATCCTCATCCTTATTACATCCAATGGTTCAACAATAGTGGCAAGGTTAAGGTAACACGTACTGTTCGTGTGCATTTTAGCATTGCTACATATTCTGATTATGTGGATTGTGATGTGGTACCCATGCAAGCATGTTCTGTTTTACTTGGTACACCATGGCAGTTTGATAAAAATTCTGTACACCATGGTAGGACAAATTAGTATACTCTTGTTCATAAGGATCATAATATCACTTTGCTTCCTATGTCTCCCGAACATATTATGAAAGATGACATTGCTAGAGCTAGTAAAGCAAAACAGGAGAAAAATAAGAGTGAAAATCAGATTGTAGCACAGGAATTTGAGCAACACCATAAGCATAATAAACCATCATCTACTGTTGCATCCGAAATAAAATTGAAGAGTGGATGTTTACTTGCTACTAAATCTGATATTAATGATTTGGATGTTGCTACATATGTTTGCTATGCTTTTGTATGTAAAGAGGTATTATTTTCATTCGAGGACATGCCTCCCTCTTTGCCTCCTGCTGTCATTAACATTTTGCAGGAGTTCGCTGATGTCTTTCCACAAGACGTGCCATCGGGATTACCGCCTATTCGCGGGATTGAGCATCAGATTGACTTAATTCCCGGTGCATCCCTACCCAACCATGCGCCCTACCGTACCAATCCAGAGGAGACAAAGGAGATTATGCGTCAAGTACAGGAGCTGCTTGACAAAGGTTATATACGTGAATCCCTTAGTCCTGGTGCTGTTCCTATTATTCTAGTGCCTAAAAAGGATGGTACATCGCGCATGTGTGTGGATTGTAGAGGCATTAATAATATTACTATTCGTTATCGTCATCCTATTCCTAGACTAGATGATATGCTTGATGAATTAAGTGGCTCTACAATTTTCTCCAAAGTTGATTTGCGTAGTGGATACCATCAAATTCGTATGAAATTGGGCGATGAATGGAAAACAGCATTTAAAACTAAGTTTGGATTATATGAGTGGCTAGTCATGCCTTTTGGGTTAACTAATGCACCTAGCACTTTCATGAGATTAATGAACGAGGTTTTACGTGCTTTCATTGGACGATTTGTGGTAGTCTATTTTGATGATATATTGATTTTTAGTAGATCTTTGGAGGAACATTTGGAACATTTACGTGCTGTTTTTACTGCGCTACGTGATGCACGTTTGTTTGGTAACCTTGGGAAGTGCACCTTTTGCACCGACCGAGTATCTTTTCTTGGCTATGTTGTTACTCCACAGGGAATTGAAGTTGATACAGCCAAGATTGAAGCTATTGAGAGTTGGCCGCAGCCCAAAACGGTCACACAAGTAAGGAGTTTTCTTGGCCTCGCTGGTTTCTATAGGCGTTTTGTGAGAGATTTCAGCACCATTGCTGCGCCTCTCAATGAGCTTACAAAGAAGGACGTGCCTTTTTCTTGGGGTACCGCACAGGAAGAAGCCTTCACGGTCTTGAAAGATAAGTTAACACATGCTCCTTTACTCCAACTTCCTGATTTTAATAAGACTTTCGAGCTTGAATGTGATGCTAGTGGAATTGGGTTAGGAGGTGTGTTACTACAAGATGGTAAACCTGTTGCGTACTTTTCTGAAAAATTAAGTGGGCCTAGTCTGAATTATTCTACTTATGATAAGGAATTATATGCTCTTGTTCGGACTTTGGAAACATGGCAACATTATTTATGGCCCAAAGAATTTGTTATACATTCTGATCATGAATCTTTGAAACATATTAAAAGTCAAGCAAAACTGAACCGTAGACATGCTAAATGGGTTGAATTCATTGAGACTTTCCCTTATGTCATTAAACACAAGAAGGGTAAAGATAATGTTATTGCTGATGCTTTGTCTCGTCGTTATACTATGCTTTCACAACTTGACTTTAAAATATTTGGTTTGGAGACCATCAAAGATCAATATGTGCATGATGCTGAATTTAGAGACGTGTTGCAGAATTGTAAAGAAGGGAGAACATGGAACAAGTTCGTTATTAATAATGGATTTGTGTTTCGTGCTAACAAGCTATGCATTCCAGCTAGCTCCGTTCGTCTTTTGTTGTTACAGGAGGCGCACGGAGGAGGATTAATGGGACACTTTGGCGTGAAGAAGACGGAGGACGTACTTGCTACACATTTCTTTTGGCCAAAGATGAGACGGGATGTTGAGTGTTTTGTTGCTCGCTGCACTACATGTCAAAAAGCTAAGTCACGACTCAATCCTCATGGTTTATATATGCCTTTACCTGTACCTAGTGTTCCTTGGGAGGATATATCTATGGACTTTGTTTTAGGTTTACCTCGAACAAAGAACGGGAGGGATAACATATTTGTTGTCGTGGATAGATTTTCTAAAATGGCACACTTTATACCATGTCATAAAAGTGATAATGCTGCTCATGTTGCTGATTTGTTCTTTCGTGAAATTATTCGGTTGCATGGTGTGCCTGATGAGGACATCCTTACTAATGTTACACCCACCCCGACTGCTATACATACAGGACCAATTACTAGAGCTCGCGCACGTCAATTGAATTACCAGGTACTTTCGTTTCTTGGAAATCCTTCTAATATTCATGAACATATGATGCTGCCTAAATTAGATACTTTTGTTTTACTTATGAATGAAGGACCTATCATGGATAAGAAGGATGACCATTGGAGCGGGATCAAGCATGGAGGAGAAGGTGCGCGCGCGGGGAAGAACATTGGAGCTTCCAGTGATGATTTTCGCACATTGAAGCCACCATAATGGGAGTGGGAAGCTGTGGACGAAATATGCATGATGCCACTTTATAAAATTCGTCCATAGGCTAATATAGGTGCTGCGCCACCTTAATTTTGGGCCAGGCCCATGTAATTTCGAAATACCATATTATAGGCTGTTTTTAGAGTCCGTATGTATGGGGAAACTGACTTAGGGTCGGTTTCGGACCCCTCCTCCAAGGGGCCACGAAATTCCCTTCTATTCCCCCATATATACAGCCCTTAGGGCTTCGTTTTAGGTTTGGGTTTTGTTTAGATTACAAGTTCGCCATAGCAGCAACTTCGCGTTCTTCGTTTGTGTTCCGCGACCAGACAAAGGCGTCACAGAACCCCACTTCATCAATAAAGTTTTCCTCTTATATTCGCAATATCCAGATTGCAATCTTAGTTTCTTGCTTGTTCTTCGTTTGCGTGCAGGAAATAGACCCTCGTGGTCAGGTTGATCGTGCTCCGGCGTGGTCAATAACCTCTCAGAGTTGGTTTAGCGATTGCTAAGGCGCGACGTCTCACACGTTCGTAGTCGGATCGTCAAAGTCTACTCCACCAAAAACGATAGCCACCATCTCATCGAAAGACAGGGACAACTTCGCCTATATCAAGTGGTATCAGATTTCCAGGTTGCTCGGTGAGATTTTACCAGTTTTCGTAGTTTAGATCGCATCTGTTCTTCATACCTTTAGTCCACGAAAAAGCCAAAAAACAAATTAGGGTTAGATCATCATATCCGAACCAATCTGAGCCTTTGCATAGTCTTTTCAGTATTTTGCTTTGTTGAATTGGCGGTTACATCGTTGTGTCGAGTTGCTGGTCTTAGTGTCTAGTCCTTTAGAGTTTCGAGTTCTTTTCACAGGTTGTCACGCCGCCCCCGCATCATCTTCATAGTTGCCATATACCACCACCATCATCGCCGCTGCCATATCTCATCATCCATCATCACTCTCCATTGGTGTCCATACATACCACCACAAATCCTCCACCAATCCAAGTCCAGTTCGTTTTAGGTTTAGTTTCGAGATCCTTTTGATTTCGGATCCGTGTTTTGCTACCTGCGCAGGTGTCGGAAAAAAAAGTCTGGCACGCTTTGCAGAGCACGTTTTGGCCCAAAAAAAATTCGGCCGAAAATATTTTTTCCCTATCTTGATTTTAGGTTCCCCGGAGCGTTTTGAGACACTTGCTATCATAGTGATTTTTGTCGAAATTTTTGGGTCGTCGCAGCCCCCGGATTGCTCCAGAAAAAAAAAAATAGTCCAAAAGAAAAATTCGTGCCCATCTTGCTTATACGACGTGGCAAGAGTTTTGAGACACTCGCCATTGTAGTGAGTTTTTGAAAAAAAAAAAAAAAAAAAAAGAGGCGCCGAAAAAAAAAAAAAAGAGGCGCCGAAAAAAAAAAAAAACGAAAAAAAAAATCCGATTGTGCTTTTCCCTTGCTTAGGTGTATCGTCGTGTTTTTGTTGGTGTTTTAGGCTCGCGTCTCTAGCACGGTCTAGCCTAGGACCAGCACAGTACCGTCGTTGAGCGTTTATTCAACCTTGCATCTCTGAATTGATTATTGCTGACCCTTTTTGCTACCATATTATAAGCCATCCCAGCTCCACATACTCCTACGCCGTGTGCTTGACACCACCTGGCAATCGCTCTATCCAAGCTTTGAGAGTTTTGGCTACAACGGTTGCCGATCACCGCCTGCTACTGGGTAAGAACTGGTAAGAAATTGAGATTCGCTTAAAGGATTTGTGCCACACCACCACCACCACCACGTCCCAGCAGTCTGTAGGCTTCATATTGTGTGTTTCCTATTTCTGCTAACCATGCCAGGATCACACAATGACGAGATCGACTGGGAGAGCATGACCAACAAAGCGCTCTATGATAAATTTCAGCAAATGATGGCTGAGCAGGTACAGGACTTCGTGAACAACTTTGGAGTTGCCATGGAGAAGCTAGATGGTTTGGAGAAGACATTCGACTCCAAGATGGACGCCAAGTTCAATGAGGTGCTTGCCCGTCTACCTCCACCAGCTGCAGTTCCTATTCCTTTCGAACGACGAGCGCGACGTGTGCCTCTCGGCCACGCCCAACATCCTGGTACTGTTGATACTGCTGCTACTTCGGTGGCTCGTGCGGCTACTGTCGTTGAGCAGGTTGAAGATTATGATGGTGATTTCGATGATGAGGGAGAGGTTGCTCCAGATCCGCCCCATGGGCAACCACCACCATACGCACCAGGTCGACCACATGGCTACAACCGTAACGGTAGGGCTGCACCACCCCCGCAGGTACGGGATCATGACCATCTCCCTAAACTTAAATTGAATATTCCGACGTTTGAGGGTAGATATGTTCCTGATATATATCTTACATGGGAGTTAGAAACAGAACAACGTTTTACATGCTTACAATTTCCAGAGGATCGACGTGTTGCTGCTGCTGTTTGTTCATTCACTAGTTTTGCTTGTGTTTGGTGGTCAGAACATTGTAGAATACACCCTAATAATATTCCAACTACTTGGGCTGCTTTGAAAACTGCTATGCGAAATCGTTGGGTGCCACCTTATTATCAACGTGAATTGCTTCAAAATTTGCAGCGTTTAAGACAAGGAAAAAATTCTGTAGAAGAATATTATCAGGAATTACAAACTGGTATGATTAGATGTGGTATTGTTGAGGAGAATGAAGCTATGCTTGCACGTTTTATGGGTGGATTAAATAGAGAGATTCAGACTATTCTAGAGTATAAGGAGTATAACACTATCACTCGTTTATTTCATCTTGCTTGCAAAGCTGAACGTGAAGTGCAGGATCGACAGGCAATGGCGAGAACTACTAATTTTGCAGGCCGTACTTCATCATGGACGCCACGTACCTCCTCTGCTTCCGCACGTCCTGCTGCAACACCACCTCCTTCAACCTCCAACTCTAATCGCGATACCAGGCAACAGGCTCCTACTGCACCCTCTACGAAGAGCACACCTTTTGGGCCTGCACAGAGTTCTTCTTCATCTATTGCATCCACAGGGCAAACACATGAGGTTATATGTCGTTGTTGCAAGGGTGGAGGTCACTATGCGAGAGAATGCCCTTCCAAGCGTGTAATGATTGTTACTCAGGATGGTGGATATGCGTCCGCTAGTGATTATGATGAGGAGACTTTGGCACTTATTGCAAGTGACGAACAGGGTGGCGAGGATGCAGAACCAGAAACACAATACATGGCTGCTGATTACGCTGACAGGTATGAAAGTTTAGTTGCTCAACGTGTTCTCAGTGTGCAGGTTACACACGCTGAGCAAAATCAGAGGCACAACTTGTTCCACACAAAGGGAGTTGTGAAAGAGCGTTCTGTTCGCATCATCATCGATGGAGGGAGTTGCAATAACTTGGCTAGCATGGAGATGGTGGAGAAGCTGTCTCTATCCACCAGACCACATCCTCATCCTTATTACATCCAATGGTTCAACAATAGTGGCAAGGTTAAGGTAACACGTACTGTTCGTGTGCATTTTAGCATTGCTACATATTCTGATTATGTGGATTGTGATGTGGTACCCATGCAAGCATGTTCTGTTTTACTTGGTAGACCATGGCAGTTTGATAAAAATTCTGTACACCATGGTAGGACAAATCAGTATACTCTTGTTCATAAGGATCATAATATCACTTTGCTTCCTATGTCTCCCGAACATATTATGAAAGATGACATTGCTAGAGCTAGTAAAGCAAAACAGGAGAAAAATAAGAGTGAAAATCAGATTGTAGCACAGGAATTTGAGCAACACCATAAGCATAATAAACCATCATCTACTGTTGCATCTGAAATAAAATTGAAGAGTGGATGTTTACTTGCTACTAAATCTGATATTAATGATTTGGATGTTGCTACATATGTTTGCTATGCTTTTGTATGTAAAGAGGTATTATTTTCATTCGAGGACATGCCTCCCTCTTTGCCTCCTACTGTCATTAACATTTTGCAGGAGTTCGCTGACGTCTTTCCACAAGACGTGCCACCGGGATTACCGCCTATTCGCGGGATTGAGCATCAGATTGACTTAATTCCCGGTGCATCCCTACCCAACCGTGCGCCCTACCGTACCAATCCAGAGGAGACAAAGGAGATTATGCGTCAAGTACAGGAGCTGCTTGACAAAGGTTATATACGTGAATCCCTTAGTCCTTGTGCTGTTCCTATTATTCTAGTGCCTAAAAAGGATGGTACATCGCGCATGTGTGTGGATTGTAGAGGCATTAATAATATTACTATTCGTTATCGTCATCCTATTCCTAGACTAGATGATATGCTTGATGAATTAAGTGGCTCTACAATTTTCTCCAAAGTTGATTTGCGTAGTGGATACCATCAAATTCGTATGAAATTGGGCGATGAATGGAAAACAGCATTTAAAACTAAGTTTGAATTATATGAGTGGCTAGTCATGCCTTTTGGGTTAACTAATGCACCTAGCACTTTCATGAGATTAATGAATGAGGTTTTACGTGCTTTCATTGGACGATTTGTGGTAGTCTATTTTGATGATATATTGATTTTTAGTAGATCTTTGGAGGAACATTTGGAACATTTACGTGCTGTTTTTACTGCGCTACGTGATGCACGTTTGTTTGGTAACCTTGGGAAGTGCACCTTTTGCACCGACCGAGTATCTTTTCTTGGCTATGTTGTTACTCCACAGGGAATTGAAGTTGATACAGCCAAGATCGAAGCTATTGAGAGTTGGCCGCAGCCCAAAACGGTCACACAAGTAAGGAGTTTTCTTGGCCTCGCTGGTTTCTATAGGCGTTTTGTGAGAAATTTCAGCACCATTGCTGCGCCTCTCAATGAGCTTACAAAGAAGGACGTGCCTTTTTCTTGGGGTACCGCACAGGAAGAAGCCTTCACGGTCTTGAAAGATAAGTTAACACATGCTCCTTTACTCCAACTTCCTGATTTTAATAAGACTTTCGAGCTTGAATGTGATGCTAGTGGAATTGGGTTAGGAGGTGTGTTACTACAAGATGGTAAACCTGTTGCGTACTTTTCTGAAAAATTAAGTGGGCCTAGTCTGAATTATTCTACTTATGATAAGGAATTATATGCTCTTGTTCGGACTTTGGAAACATGGCAACATTATTTATGGCCCAAAGAATTTGTTATACATTCTGATCATGAATCTTTGAAACATATTAAAAGTCAAGCAAAACTGAACCGTAGACATGCTAAATGGGTTGAATTCATTGAGACTTTCCCTTATGTCATTAAACACAAGAAGGGTAAAGACAATGTTATTGCTGATGCTTTGTCTCGTCGTTATACTATGCTTTCACAACTTGACTTTAAAATATTTGGTTTGGAGACCATCAAAGATCAATATGTGCATGATGCTGAATTTAGAGACGTGTTGCAGAATTGTAAAGAAGGGAGAACATGGAACAAGTTCGTTATTAATAATGGATTTGTGTTTCGTGCTAACAAGCTATGCATTCCAGCTAGCTCCGTTCGTCTTTTGTTGTTACAGGAGGCGCACGGAGGAGGATTAATGGGACACTTTGGCGTGAAGAAGACGGAGGACGTACTTGCTACACATTTCTTTTGGCCAAAGATGAGACGGGATGTTGAGCGTTTTGTTGCTCGCTGCACTACATGTCAAAAAGCTAAGTCACGACTCAATCCTCATGGTTTATATATGCCTTTACCTGTACCTAGTGTTCCTTGGGAGGATATATCTATGGACTTTGTTTTAGGTTTACCTCGAACAAAGAAGGGGAGGGATAGCATATTTGTTGTCGTGGATAGATTTTCTAAAATGGCACACTTTATACCATGTCATAAAAGTGATGATGCTGCTCATGTTGCTGATTTGTTCTTTCGTGAAATTATTCGCTTGCATGGTGTGCCAAATACAATTGTTTCCGATCGTGATGCTAAATTTCTTAGCCACTTTTGGAGATGTTTATGGGCTAAGTTGGGGACTAAACTGCTTTTTAGTACTACATGTCACCCCCAAACTGATGGCCAAACTGAAGTAGTCAATAGATCATTGTCTACTATGCTTAGGGCTGTTTTGAAGAATAACCTGAAAATGTGGGAAGAATGCTTGCCTCATATTGAATTTGCTTATAATCGTTCGCTACATTCTACCACTAAGATGTGCCCTTTTGAAGTTGTGTATGGTTTCTTACCTCGTGCACCTATTGATTTGTTGCCTCTTCCGTCTTCAGAGAAGGTTAATTTTGATGCTAAAGAACGTGCTGAATTGATATTAAAGATTCATGAGTTAACTAAGGAAAACATTGAGCGTATGAATGCTAAATACAAACTTGCTGGAGATAAGGGTAGAAAACATGTTGTCTTTGCACCTGGAGATCTTGTTTGGTTACATTTGCGTAAGGATAGATTTCCTGATTTGCGCAAGTCAAAGCTAATGCCACGTGCTGATGGTCCTTTTAAGGTGTTAGAGAAAGTAAATGATAATGCATATAAACTTGAGCTGCCTGCAGAGTTTGGGGTTAGCCCCACTTTTAACATTGCAGATTTGAAGCCTTATTTGGGTGAGGAAGATGAGCTTCCGTCGAGGACGACGTCAGTTCAAGAAGGGGAGGATGATGAGGACATCCTTACTAATGTTACACCCACCCCGACTGCTATACATACAGGACCAATTACTAGAGCTCGCGCACGTCAATTGAATTACCAGGTACTTTCGTTTCTTGGAAATCCTTCTAATATTCATGAACATATGATGCTGCCTAAATTAGATACTTTTGTTTTACTTATGAATGAAGGACCTATCATGGATAAGAAGGATGACCATTGGAGCGGGATCAAGCATGGAGGAGAAGGTGCGCGCGCGGGGAAGAACATTGGAGCTTCCAGTGATGATTTTCGCACATTGAAGCCACCATAATGGGAGTGGGAAGCTGTGGACGAAATATGCATGATGCCACTTTATAAAATTCGTCCATAGGCTAATATAGGTGCTGCGCCACCTTAATTTTGGGCCAGGCCCATGTAATTTCGAAATACCATATTATAGGCTGTTTTTAGAGTCCGTATGTATGGGGAAACTGACTTAGGGTCGGTTTCGGACCCCTCCTCCAAGGGGCCACGAAATTCCCTTCTATTCCCCCATATATACAGCCCTTAGGGCTTCGTTTTAGGTTTGGGTTTTGTTTAGATTACAAGTTCGCCATAGCAGCAACTTCGCGTTCTTCGTTTGTGTTCCGCGACCAGACAAAGGCGTCACAGAACCCCACTTCATCAATAAAGTTTTCCTCTTATATTCGCAATATCCAGATTGCAATCTTAGTTTCTTGCTTGTTCTTCGTTTGCGTGCAGGAAATAGACCCTCGTGGTCAGGTTGATCGTGCTCCGGCGTGGTCAATAACCTCTCAGAGTTGGTTTAGCGATTGCTAAGGCGCGACGTCTCACACGTTCGTAGTCGGATCGTCAAAGTCTACTCCACCAAAAACGATAGCCACCATCTCATCGAAAGACAGGGACAACTTCGCCTATATCAGTGCCAAATACAATTGTTTCCGATCGTGATGCTAAATTTCTTAGCCACTTTTGGAGATGTTTATGGGCTAAGTTGGGGACTAAACTGCTTTTTAGTACTACATGTCACCCCCAAACTGATGGCCAAACTGAAGTAGTCAATAGATCATTGTCTACTATGCTTACGGCTGTTTTGAAGAATAACCTGAAAATGTGGGAAGAATGCTTGCCTCATATTGAATTTGCTTATAATCGTTCGCTACATTCTACCACTAAGATGTGCCCTTTTGAAGTTGTGTATGGTTTCTTACCTCGTGCACCTATTGATTTGTTGCCTCTTCCGTCTTCGGAGAAGGTTAATTTTGATGCTAAAGAACGTGCTGAATTGATATTATAGATTCATGAGTTAACTAAGGAAAACATTGAGCGTATGAATGCTAAATACAAACTTGCTGGAGATAAGGGTAGAAAACATGTTGTCTTTGCACCTGGAGATCTTGTTTGGTTACATTTGCGTAAGGATAGATTTCCTGATTTGCGCAAGTCAAAGCTAATGCCACGTGCTGATGGTCCTTTTAAGGTATTAGAGAAAATAAATGATAATGCATATAAACTTGAGCTGCCTGCAGAGTTTGGGGTTAGCCCCACTTTTAACATTGCAGATTTGAAGCCTTATTTGGGTGAGGAAGATGAGCTTCCGTCGAGGACGACGTCAGTTCAAGAAGGGGAGGATGATGAGGACATCCCTACTAATGTTACACCCACCCCGACTGCTATACATACAGGACCAATTACTAGAGCTCGCGCACGTCAATTGAATTACCAGGTACTTTCGTTTCTTGGAAATCCTTCTAATATTCATGAACATATGATGCTGCCTAAATTGGATACTTTTGTTTTACTTATGAATGAAGGACCTAGCATGGATAAGAAGGATGACCATTGGAGCGGGATCAAGCATGGAGGAGAAGGTGCGCGTGCGGGGAAGAACAATGGAGCTTCCAGTGATGATTTTCGCACATTGAAGCCACCATAATGGGAGCGGGAAGCCTTGGACGAAATATGCATGATGCCACTTTATAAAATTCGTCCATAGGCTAATATAGGTGCTGCGCCACCTTATTTTTGGGCCAGGCCCATGTAATTTCGAAATACCATATTATAGGCTGTTTTTAGATTCCGTATATATGGGGAAACTGACTTAGGGTCGGTTTCGGACCCCTCCTCCAAGGGGCCACGAAATTCCCTTCTATTCCCCCATATATACAGCCCTTAGGGCTTCGTTTTAGGGTTGGGTTTTGTTTAGATTACAAGTTTGCCATAGCAGCAACTTCGCGTTCTTCGTTTGTGTTCCACGACCAGACAAGGACGTCACAGAACCCCACTTCATCAATAAAGTTTTCCTCTTATATTCGCAATATCCAGATTGCAATCTTAGTTTCTTGCTTGTTCTTCGTTTGCGTGCAGGAAATAGACCCTCGTGGTCAGGTTGATCGTGCTCCGGCGTGGTCAATAACCTCTCAGAGTTGGTTTAGCGATTGCTAAGGCGCGACGGCTCACACGTTCGTAGTCGGATCGTCAAAGTCTACTCCACCAAAAACGATAGCCACCATCTCATCGAAAGACAGGGACAACTTCGCCTCTATCAGAGCCCCCAATCCGGCTAAAGTTTTGTACCCATCGAAGTACATCGTCCAATGGGAGTATCTATTGTATTCCTTAGGGAGCTCGACCTCTGTCCATTCAGCCAGGAAGTCTGCCAATACCTGAGATTTTATGGCGCGGCATGGCTTATAGGTTATTTCAAAGGGAAGGAGCTCAGTGACCCACTTGGCTATGCGGCCGGTGGCATCCTTGTTGTTGACCATATCATTCAGGGGGACTTCGGATGCCACTGTTACCACACACTCTTGGAAGTAATGTCGGAGTTTCCTTGATGCCATAAACACTATGTAGGCTATCTTTTGGTAGTGCGGATACCTTGAGTTGCACTACGTTAGCACTTCTGACACGTAATAGACCGGCTTCTAAGTATGGAATTTGTGTCCCTCCTCATCTCGTTCAAGAACAAGCACCGCGCTGACAACTTGATTGGTGGCCAATATGTATAACAACATGGGCTCACCAGTGCCTAGTGTTGTGATTATGGGATTGGTTGCCAGTAGTGTTTTGATTTCTTTGAGCACAGCCGCTCCTTCGTCGGTCCACTCAAATTTGTTGGTCCATTTCAGCAGTTTATAGAGCGGCAAAGCTTTCTCTCTGAGGTGGGAGATAAAGCAGCTTAACGCAGCTACGCACCAAGCTAATCTCTGGACATGCTTCAGCTCTGTAGGAATTGCTAGTTCCGATAAGGCGCGGATCTTAGCTGGATTCGCCCCTATTCCTTTGTGGGAGACGATGAATCCGAGAAACTTACGAGAAGGAACTCTCAATACACTTTTTTCAGGATTGACTCGTATGTCATTCTCACGTAAACTGTCCAAGGTTTGCCGCATGTCGTCGATCAGCTGGCTGACGTGTTTGGTTTCGATTACCACATCGTCCAGGTATGCCTCGACTGTCTTACCGACCTGTGTCACGAGACATGTTTGGATCATGCGCTGGTATGTGGCCCCAACATTTTTTAGCCCGAAAGGCATCATGTTGTATGGGGTGATGAATGCGGTTGCCGCTTGATCGGATTCCTTCATTTTAATCTGATGGTATCCGTCGTAAGCGTCGAGGAAACACAACGAATTATGTGCAATTGTGGCGTCGATGATCTGGTCTAATTGTGGTAAGGGGAAAGGGTCCTTAGGCCAGGCTTTGTTGAGGTGCTTGAAGTCGACACACGACCGCCAAGACTTGTCTTTCTTTGGTACCATCACCAGGTTTGCCAATCATTTGGGCACTTGATTTCCCGAATGAAACCGACTTCTAGCAGTTTAGCCAATTCTTCACCCATGGCATGCCGTCTGGGTTCGGTGAAGTGATGCAGAGTCTGCTTAATGGGCTTAAAGCCTGCGATAATTTTTAGACTGTGTTCGGCAAACTGTCGTGGGATTCCGGGCATATCGGAAGGATGCCAGGCGAAAATGTCCCAATTTTCTCGAAGAAAATTCCGCAGTGCTTCGTCCACAAGGGGATCGAGCTGGGCTTCGATGGATGCTGTCTTATTGGGGTCCGTCGGATGTACTTGAAACTTAACAATTTCCTCTATGGGCTTGAAGGAAGTAGACTTGGGCCTTTTGCTAAGAATCACGTCATCCTTATTAACTGTTGATTGTAATGCGGTCAGTTCTTTGGCAGCGAAAGTCTTGGCTAATGTATCGAGGACGAGTACTGCCGTTTTGTTTTCGGCCCGAAGGGCTATGTTCGGATCACTAGAGATTGTGATCACTCCATTTGGTCCTGTCATTTTAAGTTTCATGTACCCGTAATGGGGTATGTGCTGGAATTTTGCAAAGGCGTCACGTCCCAATAAGGCGTGATAGCCGCTTCGGAAGGGTACGATGTGGAAGAGAATTTCTTCGGATTGGTAGTTTTCGTGCATGCCGAACACTACATCCTGGACGATACATTCGGAACAACGTGCCTCTTTCCCTGGAATGATTCCTCGGAAAGTTGTATTGCTATGTTCGATGCGAGATTGATCGAACTGCATTTTTTCCAAGGTGCCTTCATAAATTAGGTTTAAACCACTACCACCATCCATTAACACCGTGTGTAGCTTGTACCCATTGATAATGGGGTTCAAGACTAGTGCGGTCAGTGAATGACCGGAAAGAATGGACGTCTGGTAAGTATCTTCGAAGGTAATCGATATGTCTGCCCATGTGCTAGTTACTGCCACATGGTAGACCTATTCGAGCTCTCTAAGGGCCCTTTTTCTCCCGTTCCTTGAGGGGAACGTTTCGCAGACCGTCGGGACTTCGATATTGTATTCGGACAACGATGAGGAGTGACCATTCATCAAAGGTGTTTCGAGGATGGCCTCACCACTTTTTGCCACTTGCCTGACGACCCAGCAAGCTCTAAAGTTCTGAGTCGGGCTTGTGTTTATCAACATGGAGTGTATAGGGCAAGGTTTATACAATAGTCCGTTATGGACAGTGCCGACCCCAGAAGGAGGCCTATTTCTTTTTTTGGCGGGTTCATACCTGGCTGGCTGCTTTGGAGGTACCCTATTTTTCTGATCTCCACTATGGTGCTTGCGGAAAGTTGGTTCTGAAAACAACCATTCAGATTGCCAAGCACTTTCCATGGCACGGTATTTTTGTACCAAATCAGACAACTCCGAGAACTCACAAATGTGTCTGCGAGCCAGGGCATTAAGAATCCCTTCATCATGGCAATTAAGAAATGAAAATTACCATTATCTCTTGGTCACTAAGACCTTTTTCTCTGCTCCTAGAAAGTAGGAATCTTGCCCAAAATTGATTGACTGACTCCCCCTGTAGGTGCTTAATATCCTGAAAGTCCGAGGATGCGGGTTTTGATGCGATACTGGGATGACCGTCTTGGGTGGTCGGTGGGGAAAAATTCGATCCCACGTCATATTGCGTGTTCGGAATTATAGATTCTGAATCATGCGATAGATCCTGGTCCGATAACGATCCGGCTCTTGGGTGGCTTTTGGCCTTTGACTCACCGATGAAGTCCTTGCGGTCGGAGACCGGGGTGTAGACTGTTTTCAGTTCCGGCGGTCGGGACGAATCCTCAGCCAGGCACTCGATGGTAGCGACAAGGTGGGTGACCGGCGGGAAATGAATCTCCCTGTCATCGGGCCTGATCCCGTGCCGGTCATGGACCGAAATCTGGTCATCCGATACTTGCATGGCATCGATCCGATCCAACAACTCGTTTAAGAATGAGGCGATGGTGGGATGCGTGTCATTGAGGCGAGTGGATTCAATGATCAGCATGACGGATCCGGAGCCGCACTAAAGCGGATCCGTGTTCCGTTTAGCCGTGGGGCCTGATGTCTTCGGCGTCAAGGCGTCCGGACTTGCAGGCTTTTCCGCAAGGGTCGAGGGTTCCATTAGAACAAGTATTCCCCCTGAATCAGCGATGAACTCTAAGGTTCCAAACCTGATCCTCTGATTGGGGGAAAAGCTCCCGATCTGGCCAGTTTGACTGATCGCATTGGCATGCGACAAGGTGTCACCGTCCGCAAGATTCTGATCAGGGTAAAGAGTCCCCTGGATGCAGATCTTGTTTCTTGTGACGAGGTTAGCCATAGATTCCTTAGTCGCTCATAGAGGAAACTCTCAATGAAAGCACCAATGTCGGTGTCAAAACCGGCGGATCTCGGGTAGGGGGTCCCGAACTGTGAGACTAGAATCGATGGTAACAGGAGACAAAGGGGGCACGGATTTACCCAGGTTCGGGCCCTCCTATGGAGATAATACCCTACGTCCTACTTGATAGTATTGATGATATGGGGGTTGCAGAGTTGATCTACCTCGAGATCGAATAGCTAACCCTAGATGAGTTGTTCTGTACCTACAACCGAAAACCCTCCGGCTTATATAGACGCCGAGGGTACCTAGGGTTTACACATGGTTGGTTACATGCTAGAGAGAAAAACATGCCTATCTACGGTCGACGACTTGGAGGATACGTCATGGCTCCTTGAGGTCTCCATTCTAGCGTCGTGACCTTGATCATCCAATGTTCATGTTGCGGCCCATGTAGTTTGGCCCATAAGCAATAGGTCGACCGTCCGAGGACCCCTTAATCCGGGACTCCCTCTGCTGGCTGCCTCCTTAACCCGGGCCTGGATGGACGCTAGCTCCGCCCTGGCCTCCGCTTCGCCCCTAAGGGCAGTGTCGAAGGCGGCTTCGGCGGTCGCCAGCTGGGCCAATAACATGTCTATCTCCTCTTGGAGCTCGCTGAGCCTGCTTTTCTTGGTTGTAGGCACCCTAGGAGAAGGAGAAGATCATGCACGGAGCACTGGAAAAAGATTAAGGAGGGAGGCGGCAGGGTACTCACTCATCGACCATGGCCCAACGCCGGCGAGCTTGCGCCAATGCTGAGGGGTCCCTCCACTGCCTCCGGAGGAGGGCGAGGGAGCCGATGGAGCCGCGTGTTTCCCAGCAGCCGCAACACTTCTTCCAGACGCCATGGGGAGGAGAAACTGGGAGGAGAAGGGGGTTTTCTCCGCAGGGCGATGGAAGCAAGAAGAAACCTCAAGACTGCAATGCCCCCTTGCCAGGGGCGGGGCGGATTTATAGGTGTAATTGCAGCCGCAAGGTGTCGTGGGAAAGCGGGCGTCGTGCGCCTCTCGGGTGTCGCGGAGCGGTTCAATCACCACAGTACCATCTACGTCACCTCCCCTACCGACTGACGGGTCGCTTTTGCGTGGCCCGAGCAACAGAGGCCCAAGGTAGCAACAACATTCAAGGAAGGGCAATGACGGTCGACGCTGCACATGGGCATAGCATCAGTTTGACTTGGGGCGGTTCCTGATGCCTTTGGGGAGCGGGGGCATCGCCTCCCAGGTGTTCGACGCGTGTAAAGCCTGGCCTGCAGGTGTTGGGGCCCCGCGACGCTTTGGGCTACCTTTGATGGCTTTGCCTAGAAGCCAACTCGCCATGCCTTGGGCCCGAGGGCTAGTGTCGGCATTCTGGGAATGGGGGTACCTAGACCTGCCTTCCTGCGACCCAAGACATGGCCCACCTTGTCAGCCAGACAAGGCTTGGTGCGGCTCCACTCAAGACAAGGCCCTCCCGAGGACCCCAGGATCACGAGGAAGAACGACACCAAGACCACCAAGGATGGGCCACCTTAGGCCCCCTCCAGAGCAGCGGAGATATCTATGCAGAACCCGTCCTCAGGAGTCAAAGCTGATGCAGGGAAGGACAGGCGGGCGCCAGCGTGCCAGGCGGTGCAGCTTCCCCTTTTGGGCAAAGGGAGCAAGGACGTACACGGGTTCCCGAAGTGCCTCCCAAAGGTTTCCATTCTAGTGCAACAAGACCACAACCACGAGCCCCACAGGGTCGATGTCATCGTCGAGCCCACCTCTACATCGTTGACAGCTACTTTGCAGGCGAAGACCACATTTGGACAGGGAAGGGGTGTTCTCCTGTCCCCCTTCAAATTTGGCTGTGGTGGGATCCCTTCCCGCCGTTGTGATAAGGGAAGAGGACCTGGGCCACTGCTATATATAGAGGCTAGGCAGCACTATATAAGGGGATACACGATGAAACCACTCGACGAACCACAAGACAAGGCAGAGAACCAAGAACACCCCTAGAGCACCCTCATGAGGCTCGAAACCACTGTACTAGTTCATCCACCACACCTCCCTGAGAGGCAATCCACCTAAGCAGGAGATGGGTATTACGCTTCCCAGCGGCTCGAACCTGGGTAAAACACCATGTTCATCTTCTTCCTCGTCATTGTGCGAGTTTGCCGTAGTAACCATTGAGTAGCAAGCTAGGTAGGCCGAAGCTGCAAGGGATCTTTGCGCACGCCCCTGTGTTCGAACCTTGGGGGTTTTGCGGAGCCCGAAATCCAACAAAGCTTACTGTTTCTCTTGCAAATTCGTATGTTAAGCACGTGGTTAAGGGTTTGAGATGGGGTAATTTGTGAGTACATTAGTCTATGGGAGGGTTTCCAATCTTGAGGGAGAGGCATAACCCTACAGGGTTGCATTTGGTTGAATAGGTTGTTGCAAAAGTCTTTAGTGCCAGTTGTTTGTCAAGGTGGATCCTTCGGTGCATCTAGTCTCTCTCGCCTTCAGTTGATGAGATAGCCGAGAGGGAAAAGTAGCATAGAGGAGGGGGTTCCTAAATGGGTGGTATGGTGCAAGTGCAATCAAACAAGTGCTGAAAGGGCCAAACACAAACATTAAGATCAGGTAGGTTATATATTTGACTACTTGTTTCCTAGGGAAAAAGTGTGGGTTATAACAAAATACAAACAAATAAAAACAAGCAAAACACAACATGGTTCCATTTGAACCATCACACAGACTTGACTTCGCATTGGGGATACATGACTCATCCGATCCTAGGGGTGCTCAGAGTTAGTAGTCGTTCCTGGCTTCACATCTAGGAGAGAAGGATCTTCAGTATTTTAGCTTCTAGGTCTTCCAGGTGGTACTGATGGGTATGCAACAGACGACTGCTTGTTGGGAAATCTCTTGATACAATGCCCAAATTCACCACATTCGAAACATGTAACGTGGACAAAGGAGTCGCTAATCAACCTTAGGTTATGACGTCGGTGGTCTGACAATGGTCCTCCATGTGAGGGATATGGAAATACGATCCTATTCCTTAAGCGTATGGTTTGGCTGCAAGCTTCATGTAGTTCCTCAATTCTCTCCCTTTTATTGGGTCTTCAATTGTCTTCTTGATTGCAATAAAGCCATTTTGTCGACTAAAGCATCGAGGGTTCTAGGTAGGCAACCTTTATGCAATGACATTATCAAGGCTTGAAAGAAGTCCATCATGTCGGTTATGTTGAGGACAACATTGACACCAAGAATGGGGGGGTGACGAGAACCGTTTTCCTGATCACTATGGTCAGGCGGACCAATTGGCGAGGTTCGCATCCAATAGTGGTTGTTGTCGGTGTCAAAACCGGCGGATCTCGGGTAGGGGGTCCCGAGCTTTGAGTCTAGGATCGATGGTAACAAGGGGACGAAGGAGACGATGTTTACCCAGGTTCAGGCCCTCCTATGGAGGTAAAACCCTACATCCTGCTCAATTATATTAATGGTATGAAGGTCACAGAGTTGATATACCTCGAGATCAGATAGCTAAAACACTAGATGAGTTTCTGCGCCCTACAATCTAAAACCCTCCCGGGTTATATAGACACTGAGGGTACCTAGGGTTTACACATGACAGGTCTCCTGCCAAGGATGGAGATGTCGATTTCCCCATCTTGACTTGGAGAGCACGACACGCCTTCGGAACTTCCTTCTAGAACACGGGGTCTTGATGTATCCGGCCCTTCCTACAACAATCAGAGAGCGACCCACCAAGCCGTCCTATTGGGAGATAGGCCAACGGCCCGAGGACCCATTAGTTCAGGACTACCTCAGAAGCCCCCGAGCTAGCCCCCAATACCAAGGGTCTCAGCTCTGGCAACTCTATGTGATCAGAGTCTTCGGCTTGCGGGATGAGTTCTTCTTACCATGAATGATCCGCTGAGACTAGACCGGTTTCCTATGACGCGTAATTTTTCCAATCATACGATCGTCTGGAAACCATGAGTGGCTTAGTCCCGAAGGCCAAATGTCAAAGTGTAAACAATGTTTTTTGACGACCTTTCTGACCAAAGGTCGTGGCCTATCACGACCGCTGAACCAGTTATGAAAACTCGATTCGCGGTTCGAGGCCTTTTTTACATTGGCATGACTCATTATTGCATAGATCGTGCTCTATTTCACACTGATAAGATTAAGATCTCAAGTTACTTTATGTGTGTATAACGGCACGCACGTCTTGGGTAGCGGAAAGATTTGTGGCATAGTAAAGGGAGGCTAATTGGCGTCATGCCTCATAAAAAGGGAAAAAGTGAGGGCAATTCACGCTTCCCATTCGCATCCTGTGCTTCCTAAATCTCCCCAAGCATCAAGAGCCCAGATCCAGTACTTCCTCGACTTCTCCTCCGAGTTTAGCCATGCAGTTTCAGGCTCCATGGGCAAGTGGGACGCCTCCATGGTCACTGACTAGGACATCCGGGCCTTAAAGATCGCCAGCTACCTCCCCGCTAACATCTTCCACCGCGCTCCGGAGGCGAACCATGTTGTTCCCACCCCTATGCCAGGCGAGAGGGTGGTGTTTGTCCCTCATTTCATCCGGGGACTGAGCTTCCCACTTCACCCCTTCGTCAGGGGACTCATGTTCTTATATGGGTTGGACTTCCATGATCTTCCCCCGAACTCCTTTATGCATATTTAGGCATTGATTATTGTCAACGAAGCCTTCCTATGGGTCGAGCTGCACTTCGGCCTGTTGCTCAAGGTCTTCAATGTCAAGCCGAAGACCGTCGCGGGCGAGCATGCAGGCCGCGGAGGGGCGGTAATCAACAAGATCTCCCGCGTCGAGCGGTCGACTTGTGACTTCATCGACACAATAAAGATATGGCAGAAGGAATGGTTCTACATCACCAAACCAAGGGACGAGGGCTGGGCGGCACCTGCCGAGTTTAGATCCGGACCCCCTATGAAATTAACCTCATCTCTTAGTGTTGGCGTTCTGGGAACGGGGGTATCCAGACCTGGCCTGCCTGTGGCCCAAGGCATGGCCCATTTCATCGACCAAACGCGGCCAGGTGTGGCCTCACTCAAGACAAGGCCCTCGCGAGGGCCCTAGGCTCGCGAGAAGGAGCAGCATCAGGACCAACAAGGGGAGGGCCTCCTTAGGCCCCTCCAGAGCGGTGGAGATCTCTATGCAAGGCCCAGCCTCGGGAGTCAAGGGTGACGTAACGAAGGACAGGCGAGCGCCAGTGCACCAGGCGGCGCAGTTTCCCCTTTGATGCAATGGGAGCAAGGGCGTACGTGGGTTCCCAAAGCTCCCTCCAAAGGTTTCCATTCTGGTGTAACAAGACCGCAACCACCCGCCCCGCAGGGTGAATGTCATCACTGAGCCCATCCCTGCATCGTCGACAGCTACTTTGCAGCCAAAGACCGCCTTTTGGCAGGACAAGCACGTACTCATGTTCCCCTTCAAAATTGGTCGTTGTGTGGGATCCCTTCCCGCCATTTTGATAAGGGAAGACGACCCGATCCACCACTATATATAGAGCGTAGGCTGCACCATAGAATGGGCCCAAACCCATTCAATCATCCACCCACCATCGAGCCACAAAGAGCCTCGAACACACCAAAGGGAGCCCTCATGAGGCCCTAAAACATTGTACATGTTCAGCCACACCACCTCCTCGAGATGCAATCCACCAAAGCACGAGTAGGGAATTACGCTTCACAGCGGCCCGAACTTGGGTAAACTGTCGTGTCCATCTTCTTCCTCGTGTCCGTGCGAGTTTGTTGCTGTGTTCATCGAGTAGCGAGCAAGGTTGGGCGAGGCTGCAGAGGATCTTCGCACACGCCCCTGTGTTCGAATCTTAAGGGTTTTGCGGAGCCCGAAATCTGACATTTGTCACGCCAGGTAGGGAGCTCTTCAACCTCCCGAAGGCATGTATCACCTCCTGGGAAAGCCTGCGCAGACGCTTCATCGCCAACTTCCAAAGCATCAGCGACCGCGCGCCCACCATCAACGACCTGTGGCTAATCAAGCAACAGGAGGGAGAGACCCTGCACAAGTTTATATGTTGCTTCACGACCATGCACCTCAAGATCCCAAGGGCTTCAGACAAAGCCATCATCTCAGCATTCATCGACGGAGTCACCGACCTCAAGATGAAGGAGGAGCTCGCCATGAATGATGAATTGTGCTCCGCCCTGGAGATGTTCAATTTGGCGAACAAGTGCTCCAAAGCAGATGAGGGCTGCCTGTCGCTCCCCGGGCTTCCGGCGGCGGAGCTAGAAGAAAAGAAGACCAAGGCCAAGGACGCCAAGTGCAAGGCGCCAATAGTGCTTGCATCCAAACCTGAGGCGAAGTGCGGTTGGGGCGAGGAACACCCCTCGGGAGGAAGGCCCACCAGCATCTTCCATGGCACCAACAACCACGACACTTCTGATTGCTAGGAACTCAGGTTGATCCCCGTTGAGCACTTCAGCAGGCACCCGGGACGAGCTGACCGAGGCTTCGGACGTAGCGGTGGCTATGGTGGAGGCCATTGGACAATTGAGAACCTCACCAAGGGTGGCGCGATCAGCCCCAGGAGGACCGCTTGATACGGGGTTGCCCGATCTTCATGGAGGACCTACTCTATGTTGAGAATCAACGCCACCTGAAGGGTACGAAGGCAACCCTCGATCCCAGCCAACAGCGATGTTGGGTAATGGATAACTAGTGCAACCTGACGAGACCGAAACTAGCTACGGCACATGCAACAACCAGCAACAAGTATTCGCCCAACCACACTCTTACGATTCCAATCCACGCAACCATGCACGAAGTTGGAAGCCCGAACTGGTCGCCGCCTCAACGGCTGCTGATGTAATATCACAAAGTGAGTTTACCCTCTCACAAGGCAAGATTACAAGAGCTAAGGAGGAAGTGAACTCTCAAACAAGATTCTGGTTGCACTTAGCTAACCTATGCTGAAATCAAATTGCCAAAGAGTTGTGGCTGAAGTGGGGGAAGGGGTATTTATACTAGGAACAACCCTCCTAGTGTAGGTGTGAAACCAGTCCAAAAGAGAGGCTCAAATTCGTGGTAACCAGCTGGTCAAGGGAGCAAATACATGGAGCCTCGCGCAGCAATTAATGCTCTGGACAGCTTGCATTGGAACTCTCATATCCTTTGAGGACTCCAAATGTTGCGCCGTTTGATTTTCCTGAAAGTAGACTTCAAATGTTGTCCAATTTGTACTCCCACA
The DNA here is from genome assembly GCA_022496015.1 of Hordeum marinum. Classification (NCBI taxonomy): domain Eukaryota; kingdom Viridiplantae; phylum Streptophyta; class Magnoliopsida; order Poales; family Poaceae; genus Hordeum; species Hordeum marinum. The sequence goes on along the minus strand of CM039677.1, from coordinate 217,203,320 downwards.
CGTGCTGGATACTCACATATTTGTGCAGCAAGGTGCAGCAAGTTCTGGGATGAATTCTGGAACTGGGCATGCAACAATAGATTGTTGGGATGGCTTGCTATTCTTCCGTGGGATGTAATTAGTTGCCCTTGTCACCAAAACATGGTTTGCATCAGAGTTGAAGCTTGTTCTCTTCAAACTTGTTGTATGGGCTTCAAAACTTGTTTCCTCATGTGCTGAAAGTTGTAGGTTGTCCTCAGCATTGTACCTGAGTAAAATCAGCACACAAGATTTAGGTAGTATAAAGTCCTCATGCATAGTTGAATTATGATCAGTTAGGAGCGCGTTCACCTTTTGTTCTATTTGTTGGCACGACTCCTTATCATGGGACCCAAATAGGTCTTCTTTGTAGAAGCTTCATTTGACAACTGAGATTTATCATGAGGAGAAGATGACAAATGAGGTGAACCAGGGATATCCTCATCATCCTCCCCCTCTTCAAAAGGAGTCATCCTCGACTCTTAACCCTCTTGATCATGGAGACAAATCAGCAACATTGAATGTTGGACTAACAGCATAGTCGTCGGGGAGCTCAATCTTGTAAGCATTGTCATTGATCTTTGCCAAAACTTTGAATGGTCCATCTCCACGAGGCATTAGCTTAGATTTGCGCTTCTTTGGAAACCTGTCTTTGCGCAAATGTACCCAAACCAGATCTCCAGGCTTAAAACTCACGTTCTTGCGGTTTTTGTTTGCCTTAGCTGCATAGTACTTGGACTTCCTTTCTATCTCTTCTCTGGCCTTCTCATGAATCTTCTTCACATATGCAGCACGCTTAGAAGCCTCCAAGTTACATCTTTCTTGCAATGGAAGTGGCAGCAAGTTGATTGGTGCAAGTGGTTTGAATCCATATACCACTTCAAATGGGCACATGCTTGTGGTAGAGTGGACTGCTCTATTGTAAGCAAACTCCACGTGCGGCAAACACTCTTCCCACTCCTTCAAATTCTTCTTGATCATTGTACGCAGCAAGGCTGAGAGTGTGCGGTTCACCACCTCTGTCTGTCCATCAATTTGTGGGTGACATGTTGTTGAAAACAGCACCTTGGTTCCCAACTTTGCCCATAATGTTTTCCAAAAGTAGCTCATGAACTTCACATCACGGTCTGAAACAATGGGCCTTGGCATTCCATGCAAGCGGACAACTTCCCTAAAAAACAAATCAGCAACATGTGAAGCATCGTCGTTCTTGTGGCATGGAATGAAATGTGCCATTTTTGAGAACCTATCAACCACAACAAAAACTGAATCTCTCCCCCTTTTAGTCCTAGGTAGTCCTAAAACAAAATCCATGCTAATATCTTCCCAAGGAGCATTTGGAACAGGTAATGGAGTATATAAACCATGGGGGTTCAGTTTAGACTTAGCTTTGTGGCACGTGATACATCACTCCACAAATCTCTCAACGTCCTTCCTCATCTTTGGCCAATAAAAATGATCAGCCAGTAGCTCATAAGTCTTCTCACGACCAAAGTGTCCCATTCATCCTCCTGCATGTGATTCCTGCAACAACAAGGGTCTAACCGACGAATCTGGAACACACAATTTGTTAGCCCTAAAAAGGAACCCATCATGAATATGGTATTTATCCCAACCTTTCCCATCCTTACATTTTGCATATGGTTCTGAAAATACATGATCAGTGCAGTACAATTCTTTTAAGCTCTCAAGTCCTGGTACGTTCACTTCTAATTGTGTCAGAAGAACATGCCTATGAGACAAAGCATCAGCAACCATGTTTTCCTTTCCTTTCTTGTACTTCACAACATATGGAAAAGTTTCAATGAATTCTACCCATTTAGCATGCCTACGATTCAATTTAGCTTGGCTTTTCAAATGTTTCAAAGCCTCATGATCAGAATGCATAATAAATTCCTTAGGCCATAAGTAGTGTTGCCATGTTTCAAGCACTCTAACCAAAGCATACAACTCTTTATCATAAACAGAATAATTCAGTTGTGCACCGCTCAGCTTCTCACTAAAATATGCTACTGGTTTTCTTTCTTGCATTAAGACACCTCCAATACCTATTCCACTAGCATCACATTCTATCTCAAAAGTTTTAGTGAAATCAGGTAAAATCAGCAAAGGTGCTTCAGTTAATTGTTTCTTAAGCTCAAGAAATGCTTCTTCTTGTGGTGCACCCCATTTGAAAGCAATACCTTTCTTTGTTAATTCATTCAAAGGTGAGGCAATTGTACTAAAATCTTTCACAAACCTCCTGTAGAAACCAGCAAGGCCATGAAAACTTCTCACCTGGCTTACATTCACTAGAGTTGGCCAATTCTTGATTGCTTCCACCTTAGATTCATCCACTTCAATTCCCCGTCCTAAAACAACATAGCCAAGAAAAACAACCTTGTTTGTGCAAAAGGAGCACTTCTCAACGTTAGCATATAGTTATTCTATCCTTAGCACATTCATCACTTGTTTTAGATGTTCAATATGTTCCTCAATGGACCTGCTATAGATTAAGATGTCATCAAAGTACACAACAACAAATTTGCCAATGTAGGCTCTCAAAACATGGTTCATCAATCTCATGAATGTACTTGGTGCATTAGTTAACCCAAAAGGCATGACTAACCACTCATACAACCCAAATTTTGTTTTGAAAGCAGTTTTCCATTCATCTCCTTCTTTCATCCTAATCTGATGGTATCCACTTCTCAAATCAATCTTAGAGAAAATAGTAGAGCCACTCAATTCATCAAGCATATCATCTAACCTAGGAATAGGATGACGATACCTAATTGTTATAATATTGATAGGCCTACAATCCATAACCAATCGCCATGTTGCATCTTTCTTAGGCACCAAAATCACAGGTACAGCACAAGGACTTAAGCTTTCACGCACATAACCTTTTTCTAAAAGTTCTTGTACCTGCCTTTGTATCTCCTTTGTTTCTTCAGGATTGGTGCGGTAGGGAGGTCGATTCGGGAGTGATGCTCCTGAAATGAGGTCAATCCGATGTTCTATGCCACGCAAGGGAGGTAGACCAGTGGGTACTTCCTTCGGAAAAACATCCGAAAGATCCTGCAAGACATCACAAACAGCACTAGGGAGACAAGTTCAGTCGTTAGCTGAAAAGCAAATTGTCCTTGTACACAAGTACAAGGACCACTTGATTTGGGTTGAGCCTCACATCTCTCAGTTCTGATTTGGTGGCTAACATGACCAAGTTCTCTCCCTCTCTTTTATTTTTATCTCTCAGATTTGACTTGTAGCGCTCACTCACAGATTTGTGGATCTCTCTCTCTCACTCTTTTTCTCTCCCTCTTTCTTACTCACTACTTTTACTTCAGAAGCCTTTTGCATGTGCTCAGCCATGATTTGTTGGGGTGTCATGGGCCTTAGCACCAAGTCTTTCCCTTTCCACTTGATGGTGTATTGATTGGTTTTGCCACAATGTTGAGCTGAAAGGTCATCTTGCCACGGTCTTCCCAACAGCAAATGACACACCTTCATGGGCACAACATCACACTCAATGGTGTCAATATAGTCTCCAATCTTGAATTGCACTTGTACCATGTGTGTGACCTTCAACTCTCCACACTCACTCAACCATTGGATATGATATGGATGGGGGTGTTGCAGCAGCTTCAGCCTAAGCTTGTCACACATTTCTCTACTAGCAAGATTGTGACAACTTCCACCATCAACAATTACTTTGCATACCTTGTCTTGCACTTTTGCTCTTGTTTGAAACAAATTGTGTCGTTGTCCATTCTCAGCTTCTTTGAGACGCACACTCAAAACTCTAGTAACAACAAGAGAGGCACCTTGCTTGTAATCACAATAGGTATGCTCGTTTCCATCTGAATTTTCACCATTCTCAGTTTCTTCTTCAGGTTCACTACAAGACTCATATTCTCCATTCTCTATAATCAGCATGGTACGCTTGTTGGGACAATCTTTCTTCATGTGGCCACGTCCCTTGCATGTGAAGTACTCTATATCACTAGTTTTTCCCGTGGAGCCAATGGAGGATGAACTAGGGGCTGCAAATCTGCTCTTCTCCTTTGAATTTGATGCATCATTTCTGCTCATGGCTGCACGTGTATGGGACTGATTTCCACCACCAGAGCTACTCATGATACCTCGACCAACATTGAATTGAGGTACAAACTTACTCCCACTTGATGTAGCTCTAGCTGTGAAGGAGGTAGTTCTGTTTTGCTTTGTGTCTTCTTGCAATTGACGTTCAGCCTTAGAAGCAAGATGTACAGGCTCTACCACATTCCGATATGGCTGCAAATCAACAACTCACTTGACATTAGGATTCAGCCCATATAGAAACCTTGCCATGGACTGCTCCTCTTCTTCATGTATGTTGGTTCTTATCATTGCCTTCTCCATCTCCTTATGATACTCCTCAACAGATAACTTTCCTTGCCTCAAATTCTGGAGCTTATCAAAGACATCACGCCTATAATGCCTTGGGACAAATCTTGCTCTCATCTCTCTTTCCATTTCTGTCCATGTAGCAACAACAGGTTCTCCTTCTTCTTCTCGCTGATTCTGAACTTGCTCCCACCAGATTAGAGCATAGTCTTCAAACTCAAGTGAGTCCATAGCTAATTTCTTCTCTTCGGAGTAGTTGTGCATGCGGAAAATCTTGTCAACCTTCAATTCCCATGTAAGATAACTTTCTGGATCAGATCCACCATCAAACTTGGGCATGGAAAATTTCAGCTTTCCAAACCTCTTCTCCTCTTGCCGTCCACGACCATAGTTTCTTGCACGATGAAACCTATCATTCTGGTGCATGCCATCTTCATCTTCATCAAACTCATCTTCACTATCTTCATGGTGCAGATTTGCTCTCCGGTGGCCTCCTCTAAGACCACGACCAGCAGCAGCTTCATGATGACCACGACCATAAGCATGAACATTTCCACGTCCAGGACCGGGAGGTCTCATGGCATGGGGGGCAGGAGCACAGTTTCTTCTAGCTTGTGCATCGGATGCAGCAGCGTCCCCATCAGTTGCATGATGTTCATCACCTTGGACACTTGCAACTTCTCGGCCTTGACGAAGCTCTCGCACAATATCAGCAACTATATCGGTCCTCATGGCTGCCATGTTCTGAGTGAGCTGCTCATTAACGTTACCCATAAGTTGCTGCAAATCTCTTGACAACTTGTCTTGCTTCTCTTCAATTGGATCAAGGCTGTTTCTGAACTCTCAACGTAGATGATCACGTAATGCATTGAAGTGAAACCGTGTGACAGGCTGATTGAGATGCCCATTTCCTTCAACATCATACTCGTCTTCATCACCTGCCATGGTTAGTTTTTGCAAAACCCTATAGTACTAGAAGCATATATATGGGTAACAACTCAAGCTCACCTCACTTACCAACCGAAGCTCATGTAACTTCCAAGTGAGAGCAGAATCATGCTCAACCGTGGTGCCGGTGCTTGGTATACCAAGAGTGATAATCAAGCGAATACAAATCAATGGATGCACATGCGGGGCTGTTTGGTGGAGCTTGGGTGGGGGTATAGATGTAGCAAAAGAAACACTAATCTGCAATCTAGGTATTGTAGAACCAAGTAATCATCCACACAAGTTTCTAATGCCCTTAGTTGCTGAATGGGATATAAATGAAGAACATGCAACTCACACCAAGGAATCAGATTTGCTGCAAGCAAGGATTGAAGACTTGCACACTTGACCTGTTTCAGCTCACAACACAAACAGGGATTTCTCAAGATATAAGTGAAGAACAGTCCCAAATTTCTTTCTTTTGCTTCTTGCACACACTTTCTTTCTTTGGGCAGATCTTTCTTTCTCTCTTTTTTTGCCTCCTTTTTTTTGACAAACTTTCAACAAGGGACTTCAATATGAACACACACTTTGGGGGGATAACGAAAATTACAATGGACGAGCTCAAACAACAAGAACATGCAGCTAAAACCTTAGCAACAAACACACACGAACTGATCTGATTTTTCTGGGTGGAAAACACGGTGGAAATCAGATCTAACACTGATGGATGGAAGGGACATGGTGTGGGCTTTCCAAAATGTACAAAAACACCCAAAATGGACTCCGGATGACAAAGATACACACGATTTGGTGGAGGATGCAGATCTGAAATCTGTGCGCGAAAATGAACACAAACACACAAGATTGGATGGGGAAGAAACTCAGCAACTAAAAACAAAAAACTAGTGGATAAGAACTTGATAAAACTCACCAAATAACAGATTAAAGGCTGCAAAGGGCTAGGTAAAGGTGGGTTTTTTTGTGGGGCTATTTTCTGGACTTTAGGATGAACAAGAACACGAACTAAGCTAGGAATAGAAGATCCTACCGTGTGAACCGAAGCTCTGATACCAAGATGATACGGGGTTGCCCGATCTTCACAGAGGACCTACTCTATGATGCGAATCAACGCCACCTGAAGGGTACGAAGGCAACCCTCGATCCCAGCCAACAGCGATGTTGGGTAATGGATAACTAGTGCAACCTAACGAGACCGAAACTTAGCTACGGCACATGCAACAACCAGCAACAAGTATTCGCCCAACCACACTCTTAGGATTCCAATCCACGCACCCACGCACGAGTTGGAAGCACGAACTAGTCGCCGCCTCAACGGCTGCTGATGTAAAATCACAAAGTGAGTTTACCCTCTCACAAGGCAAGATTACAAGAGCTAAGGAGGAAGTGAACTCTCAAACAAGATTCTGGTTGCACTTAGCTAACCTATGCTGAAATCAAATTGCCAAAGAGTTGTGGCTGAAGTGGGGGAAGGGGTATTTATACTAGGAACAACCCTCCTAGTGTAGGTGTGAAACCAGTCCAAAAGAGAGGCTCAAATTCGTGGTAACCAGCTGGTCAAGGGAGCAAATACATGGAGCCTCGCGCAGCAATTAATGCTCTGGACAGCTTGCATTGGAACTCTCATATCCTTTGACTCAGGACTCCAAATGTTGCGCCGTTTGATTTTCCTGAAAGTAGACTTCAAATGCTGTCCAATTTGTACTCCCACACGTGCTGGATACTCACATATTTGTGCAGCAAGGTGCAGCAAGTTCTGGGATGAATTCTGGAACTGGGCATGCAACAATAGATTGTTGGGATGGCTTGCTATTCTTCCGTGGGATGTAATTAGTTGCCCTTGTCACCAAAACATGGTTTGCATCAGAGTTGAAGCTTGTTCTCTTCAAACTTGTTGTATGGGCTTCAAAACTTGTTTCCTCATGTGCTGAAAGTTGTAGGTTGTCCTCAACATTGTACCTGAGTAAAATCAGCACACAAGAGTTAGGTAGTATAAAGTTCTCATGCATAGTTGAATTATGATCAGTTAGGAGCGCGTTCACCTCTTGTTCTATTGGTTTGGCACGGCTCCTTGTCATGGGACCCAAATAGGTCTTCTTTGTAGAAGCTTCATTTGACAGCTGAGATTTATCATGAGGAGAAGATGACAAATGAGGTGAACCAGGGATATCCTCATCACCGCTGGTGCGATCAGGCTCTAGACGACCGTTGGCGCGACCAGCTCGTGAGGACCGCTGGCGCAACAACCCTCCGAAGGGGTCGCGACGTGGCCAGCCACGCGAGGTTCGCCCTCGTGAGGTCGGCCTACCACCGCTACCACCTCCACCTAGAAGGAAGGAAGAGGACAGGCAAGACGATGGGGCTGGGGGCTTCTAGGAGATCGAGGCCGTGGCTTGTATCCTGGGCGGCGCCCAGACCCCCGCATCAAACCGAGCCTTCAAGCAATTCGCACGAGAGGTGAATGCGGCTCTCCCAAAGCTCAAAGGCATGCGCTCCCTCAATTGGTCCCAGGCCGCCATCACCTTCGACTCGAGGGACTGTCTCAGGTACTCGGCCATGGCCGGGAAGCTCCCAATGCTATGCACACCACAATCAGCAACGTCCTTGATAGGGGCAAAGTTGTCCCTGTCTTTTGATGAGATGGTGGCTATCGTTTTTGGTGGAGTAGACTTTGACGATCCGACTACGAACGTGTGAGCCGTCGCGCCTTAGCAATCGCTAAACCAACTCTGAGAGGTTATTGACCACGCCGGAGCACGATCAACCTGACCACGAGGGTCTATTTCCTGCACGCAAACGAAGAACAAGCAAGAAACTAAGATTGCAATCTGGATATTGCGAATATAAGAGGAAAACTTTATTGATGAAGTGGGGTTCTGTGACGCCTTTGTCTGGTCGTGGAACACAAACGAAGAACGCGAAGTTGCTGCTATGGCAAACTTGTAATCTAAACAAAAGCCCCACCCTAAAACGAAGCCCTAAGGGCTGTATATATGGGGGAATAGAAGGGAATTTCGTGGCCCCTTGGAGGAGGGGTCCGAAACCGACCCTAAGTCAGTTTCCCCATATATACGGACTCTAAAAACAGCCTAAAATATGGTATTTCGAAATTACATGGGCCTGGCCCAAAAATAAGGTGGCACAGCACCTATATTAGCCTATGGACGAATTTTATAAAGTGGCATCATGCATATTTCGTCCAAGGCTTCCCGCTCCCATTATGGTGGCTTCAATGTGCGAAAATCATCACTGGAAGCTCCATTGTTCTTCCACGCACGCGCACCTTCTCCTCCATGCTTGATCCCGCTCCAATGGTCATCCTTCTTATCCATGCTAGGTCCTTCATTCATAAGTAAAACTATCCAATTTAGGCAGCATCATATGTTCATGAATATTAGAAGGATTTCCAAGAAACGAAAGTACCTGGTAATTCAATTGACGTGCGCGAGCTCTAGTAATTGGTCTTGTATGTATAGCAGTCGGGGTGGGTGTAACATTAGTAGGGATGTCCTCATCATCCTCCCCTTCTTGAACTGACGTCGTCCTCGACGGAAGCTCATCTTCCTCACCCAAATAAGGCTTCAAATCTGCAATGTTAAAAGTGGGGCTAACCCCAAACTCTGTAGGCAGCTCAAGTTTATATGCATTATCATTTACTTTCTCTAACACCTTAAAAGGACCATCAGCACGTGGCATTAGCTTTGACTTGCGCAAATCAGGAAATCTATCCTTACGCAAATGTAACCAAACAAGATCTCCAGGTGCAAAGACAACATGTTTTCTACCCTTATCTCCAGCAAGTTTGTATTTAGCATTCATATGCTCAATGTTTTTTTTAGTTAACTCATGAATCTTTAATATCAATTCAGCACGTTCTTTAGCATCAAAATTAACCTTCTCCGAAGACGGAAGAGGCAACAAATCAATAGGTGCACGAGGTAAGAAACCATACACAACTTCAAAAGGGCACATCTTAGTGGTAGAATGTAGCGAACGATTATAAGCAAATTCAATATGAGGCAAGCATTCTTCCCACATTTTCAGGTTATTCTTCAAAACAGCCCTAAGCATAGTAGACAATGATCTATTGACTACTTCAGTTTGGCCATCAGTTTGGGGGTGACATGTAGTACTAAAAAGCAGTTTAGTCCCCAATTTAGCCCATAAACATCTCCAAAAGTGGCTAAGAAATTTAGCATCATGATCGGAAACAATTGTATTTGGCACACCATGCAACCGAATAATTTCACGAAAGAACAAATCAGCAACATGAGCAGCATCATCACTTTTATGACATGGTATAAAGTGTGCCATTTTAGAAAATCTATCCACGACAACAAATATGCTATCCCTCCCCTTCTTTGTTCGAGGTAAACCTAAAACAAAGTCCATAGATATATCCTCCCAAGGAACACTAGGTACAGGTAAAGGCATATATAAACCATGAGGATTGAGTCGTGACTTAGCTTTTTGACATGTAGTGCAGCGAGCAACAAAATGCTCAACATCCCGTCTCATCTTTGGCCAAAAGAAATGTGTAGCGAGTACGTCCTCCGTCTTCTTCACGCCAAAGTGTCCCATTAATCCTCCTCCGTGCGCCTCCTGTAACAACAAAAGACGAACGGAGCTAGCTGGAATGCATAGCTTGTTAGCACGAAACACAAATCCATTATTAATAACGAACTTGTTCCATGTTCTCCCTTCTTTACAATTCTGCAACACGTCTCTAAATTCAGCATCATGCACATATTGATCTTTGATGGTCTCCAAACCAAATATTTTAAAGTCAAGTTGTGAAAGCATAGTATAACGACGAGACAAAGCATCAGCAATAACATTGTCTTTACCCTTCTTGTGTTTAATGACATAAGGGAAAGTCTCAATGAATTCAACCCATTTAGCATGTCTACGGTTCAGTTTTGCTTGACTTTTAATATGTTTCAAAGATTCATGATCAGAATGTATAACAAATTCTTTGGGCCATAAATAATGTTGCCATGTTTCCAAAGTCCGAACAAGAGCATATAATTCCTTATCATAAGTAGAATAATTCAGACTAGGCCCACTTAATTTTTCAGAAAAGTACGCAACAGGTTTACCATCTTGTAGTAACACACCTCCTAACCCAATTCCACTAGCATCACATTCAAGCTCGAAAGTCTTATTAAAATCAGGAAGTTGGAGTAAAGGAGCATGTGTTAACTTATCTTTCAAGACCGTGAAGGCTTCTTCCTGTGCGGTACCCCAAGAAAAAGGCACGTCCTTCTTTGTAAGCTCATTGAGAGGCGCAGCAATGGTGCTGAAATCTCTCACAAAACGCCTATAGAAACCAGCGAGGCCAAGAAAACTCCTTACTTGTGTGACCGTTTTGGGCTGCGGCCAACTCTCAATAGCTTCAAACTTGGCTGTATCAACTTCAATTCCCTGTGGAGTAACAACATAGCCAAGAAAAGATACTCGGTCGGTGCAAAAGGTGCACTTCCCAAGGTTACCAAACAAACGTGCATCACGTAGCGCAGTAAAAACAGCACGTAAATGTTCCAAATGTTCCTCCAAAGATCTACTAAAAATCAATATATCATCAAAATAGACTACCACAAATCGTCCAATGAAAGCACGTAAAACCTCGTTCATTAATCTCATGAAAGTGCTAGGTGCATTAGTTAACCCAAAAGGCATGACTAGCCACTCATATAATCCAAACTTAGTTTTAAATGCTGTTTTCCATTCATCGCCCAATTTCATACGAATTTGATGGTATCCACTACGCAAATCAACTTTGGAGAAAATTGTAGAGCCACTTAATTCATCAAGCATATCATCTAGTCTAGGAATAGGATGACGATAACGAATAGTAATATTATTAATGCCTCTACAATCCACACACATGCGCGATGTACCATCCTTTTTAGGCACTAGAATAATAGGAACAGCACAAGGACTAAGGGATTCACGTATATAACCTTTGTCAAGCAGCTCCTGTACTTGACGCATAATCTCCTTTGTCTCCTCTGGATTGGTACGGTAGGGCGCACGGTTGGGTAGGGATGCACCGGGAATTAAGTCAATCTGATGCTCAATCCCGCGAATAGGCGGCAATCCCGGTGGCACGTCTTGTGGAAAGACATCAGCGAACTCCTCCAAAATGTTAATGACAGCAGGAGGCAAAGAGGGAGGCATGTCCTCGAATGAAAGTAATACCTCTTTACATACAAAAGCATAGCAAACATATGTAGCAACATCCAAATCATTAATATCAGATTTAGTAGCAAGTAAACATCCACTCTTCAATTTTATTTCGGATGCAACAGTAGATGATGGTTTATTATGCTTATGGTGTTGCTCAAATTCCTGTGCTACAATCTGATTTTCACTCTTATTTTTCTCCTGTTTTGCTTTACTAGCTCTAGCAATGTCATCTTTCATAATATGTTCGGGAGACATAGGAAGCAAAGTGATATTATGATCCTTATGAACAAGAGTATACTGATTTGTCCTACCATGGTGTACAGAATTTTTATCAAACTGCCATGGTCTACCAAGTAAAACAGAACATGCTTGCATGGGTACCACATCACAATCCACATAATCAGAATATGTAGCAATGCTAAAATGCACACGAACAGTACGTGTTACCTTAACCTTGCCACTATTGTTGAACCATTGGATGTAATAAGGATGAGGATGTGGTCTGGTGGATAGACACAGCTTCTCCACCATCTCCATGCTAGCCAAGTTATTGCAACTCCCTCCATCGATGATGATGCGAACAGAACGCTCTTTCACAACTCCCTTTGTGTGGAACAAGTTGTGCCTCTTATTTTGCTCAGCGTGTGTAACCTGCACACTGAGAACACGTTGAGCAACTAAACTTTCATACCTGTCAGCGTAATCAGCAGCCATGTATTGTGTTTCTGGTTCTGCATCCTCGCCACCCTGTTCGTCACTTGCAATAAGTGCCAAAGTCTCCTCATCATAATCACTAGCGGACGCATATCCACCATCCTCAGTAACAATCATTACACGCTTGGAAGGGCATTCTCTCGCATAGTGACCTCCACCCTTGCAACGACGACATATAACCTCATGTGTTTGCCCTGTGGATGCAATAGATGAAGAAGAACTCTGTGCAGGCCCAAAAGGTGTGCTCTTCGCAGAGGGTGCAGTAGGAGCCGGTTTCCTGGTATCGCGATTAGAGTTGGAGGTTGAAGGAGGTGGTGTTGCAGCAGGACGTGCGGAAGTAGAGGAGGTACGTGGCGTCCATGATGAAGTACGGCCTGCAAAATTAGTAGTTCTCTCGCCATTGCCTGTCGATCCTGCACTTCACGTTCAGCTTTGCAAGCAAGATGAAATAAACGAGTGATAGTGTTATACTCCTTATACTCTAGAATAGTCTGAATCTCTCTATTAATCCACCCATAAACGTGCAAGCATAGCTTCATTCTCCTCAACAATACCACATCTAATCATACCAGTTTGTAATTCCTGATATATTCTTCTACAGAATTTTTTCCTTGTCTTAAACGCTGCAAATTTTGAAGCAATTCACGTTGATAATAAGGTGGGCACCCAACGATTTCGCATAGCAGTTTTCAAAGCAGCCCAAGTAGTTGGAATATTATCAGGGTGTATTCTACAATGTTCTGACCACCAACACAAGCAAAACTAGTGAATGAACAAACAGCAGCAGCAACACGTCGATCCTCTGGAAATTGTAAGCATGTAAAACGTTGTTCTGTTTCTAACTCCCATGTAAGCTATATATCAGGAACATATCTACCCTCAACACGTCGGAATATTCAATTTAAGTTTAGGGAGATGGTCATGATCCCGTACCTGCGGGGGTGGTGCAGCCCTACCGTTACGGTTGTAGCCATGTGGTCGACCTGGTGCGTATGGTGGTGGTTGCCCGTGGGGCGGATCTGGAGCAACCTCTCCCTCATCATCGAAATCACCATCATAATCTTCAACCTGCTCAACGACAGTAGCCGCACGAGCCACCGAAGTAGCAGCAGTATCAATAGTACCAGGATGTTGGGCGTGGCCGAGAGGCACACGTCGCGCTCGTCGTTCGAAAGGAATAGGAACCTGCAGCTGGTGGAGGTAGACGGGCAAGCACCTCATTGAACTTGGCGTCCATCTTGGGTGTCGAATGTCTTCTCCAAACCATGTAGCTTCTCCATGGCCACTCCAAAGTTGTTCACGAAGTCCTGTACCTGCTCAGCCATCATTTGCTGAAATTTATCATAGAGAGCTTTGTTGGTCATGCTCTCCCAGTCGATCTCGTCATCGTGTGATCCTGGCATGGTTAGCAGAAATAGGAAACACACAATATGAAACCTACAGACTACTGGGACGTGGTGGTGGTGGTGGTGTGGCACAAATCCTTTAAGCGAATCTCATTTCTTACCAGTTCTTACCCAGTAGCAGGCGGTGATCGGCAACCGTTGTAAAGCCAAAACTCTCAAAGCTTGGGTAGAGCGATTGCCAGGTGGTGTCAAGCACACGGCGTAGAAGTATGTGGACTGGGATGGCTTATACTATGGTAGCAAAAAGGGTCAGCAATAATCAATTCAGAGATGCAAGGTTGAATAAACGCTCAACGCGGTACTGTGCTGGTCCTAGGCTAGACCGTGCTAGAGACGCTAGCCTAAACACCAACAAAAGCACGACGATACACGTAAGCCAGGGAAAAGCACACTCGGAATTTTTTTATTTTTTTTCTTTTTTTTTTCTTTTTTTTTCGGCGCCTCTTTTTTTTTCAAAAACTCACTACAATGGCGAGTGTCTCAAAACTCTTGCCACGTCGTATAAGCAAGATGGGCACGAATTTTTTCTTTTGGACTATTTTTTTTCTGGAGCAATCCGGGGGCTGCGACGACCCAAAATTTCGACAAAATCACTATGATAGCAAGTGTCTCAAAACGCTCCGGGGAACCTAAAATCAAGATAGGGAAAAAATATTTTCGGCCGAATTTTTTTTGGGCCAAAACGTGCTCTGCAAAGCGTGCCAGACTTTTTTTCCGACACCTGCGCAGGTAGCAAAACACGGATCCGAAATCAAAAGGATCTCGAAACTAAACCTAAAACGAACTGGACTTGGATTGGTGAGGATTTGTGGTGGTATATATGGACACCAATGGACAGTGATGATGGATGATGAGATATGGCAGCGGCGATGATGGTGGTGGTATATGGCAACTATGAAGATGATGCGGTGGCGGCGTGACAACCTGTGAAAAGAACTCGAAACTCTAAAGGACTAGACACTAAGACCAGCAACTCGACATGACGATGTAACCGCCAATTCAACAAAGCAAATACTGAAAAGACTATGCAAAGGCTCAGATTGGTTCGAATATGATGATCTAACCCTAATTTTTTGTGGCTTTTCGTGGACTAAAGGTATGAAGAACAGATGCGATCTAAACTACGAAAATTGGTAAAATCTCACCGAGCAACCTGGAAATCTTACCACTTGATAGGGGCGAAGTTGTCCCTGTCTTTCGATGAGATGGTGGCTATCGTTTTTGGTGGAGTAGACTTTGACGATCCGACTACGAACGTGTGAGCCGTCGCGCCTTAGCAATCGCTAAACCAACTCTGAGAGGTTATTGACCACGCCGGAGCACGATCAACCTGACCACGAGGGTCTATTTCCTGCACGCAAACGAAGAACAAGCAAGAAACTAAGATTGCAATCTGGATATTGCGAATATAAGAGGAAACTTTATTGATGAAGTGGGGTTCTGTGACGCCTTTGTCTGGTCGTGGAACACAAACGAAGAACGCGAAGTTGCTGCTATGGCAAACTTGTAATCTAAACAAAACCCCCACCCTAAAACGAAGCCCTAAGGGCTGTATATATGGGGGAATAGAAGGGAATTTCGTGCCCCTTGGAGGAGGGGTCCGAAACCGACCCTAACTCAGTTTCCCCATATATACGGACTCTAAGACC